>JAPVLO010001136.1:0-592675 GCA_027257055.1 Cephalopachus bancanus | reverse complement strand
ATGTAATAAAAAAATTTTTAAATACAAAAATAAATATATTAAATCATAAAAATATCAGACAAATAAGAGATGGCTTTAAAAGCAGTCAGAGAGGAAAATACATTACATTCAGGGGAATAGAGTGACAGCAGATTTCTAAACAGAATAAATGCAAGCAAGAAGACATGGAATACCATCTTTAAAATGCTGAAAGAAAAAATAAAACTCAATTTTTTTACCCAGTCAAATGTCTTTAAAAATGAAAGCTAAATAAAAAATAATTTTGAAACATACAAATGTTGACAGAATAGACCATCAACAGACCCACAATATAAGAAATAAAATAGAAGAAAAATGATCCCAGATAGAACCTGAATCCACAAAAACTAATGAAATGAATCATAAGTGGCAATTGCAGTAGTAAATAATGAGTTATCATTTAAATATGTTTAGAACATAATTTGCTGTCTAAAGTAAAAAACAGCTATGTATGGTAGAACTTGTATGGTATGCAAAAGTAAAAAGTATGATAATTATAGCACAAAAAATTAGAGAGACATGGATGTGTTGTGTTGTAGGTCCTTAAGGCCCAAGAGAAGTGTTATAAAATCTGAATGCAGACTTTGATGAGTTACAGATGATAAGATGGAAAGACTTGTAGATAATAATCCAGAAAAGCAGATGAAATGAAATCAGTACACAATAAATTCAAAATAAAGAAAAAATGAACAAATAACAAATGAGACAGAGAAAAATAAATATCAAGATGTCACATCTAAACTATTTTAATAGTCAATTAATTGGAAATGGTCTAAATACCATAATCAAAAGAATCTCTCAGGTTGGATTTCAAAGGAAGACCCATTATATTTTGCATTATAAAACCTGCCTTAAAGAAGATACAAAATCAGAGTCAAGTTCAGAACAGGTTTCCCATCACAACTCTGCTTCCCAGCAAGCAAATGATGAGACACAGCTCCAGATGTGCCCCTTGCCTCTCCATCCTCTCCCTCTGGCCTCTGAGACCAATGTCCCAACACCAGAACTGGAGGGAAATGAGGTATACACACATTAAGTCCAGGTGCAGGAACGGGGTCCTGAGACTGGAGTGGAAGGAGATTGAGGAGATGGGAGTGAGATGGTCTCACCTGTGGGAGGGCAGCTCTTGCCCCAGGAGCTTCTCAGGGATTTGATTTCATCTAAATCATCTGAAAAGCAATAATAATTGATTATCATATTTCCCTCTCAGGCTATTAATTACTATAGGGTTTGTGGTGATGTGAATTTTATCTTTTACTTCCTTTGAGTTTGATTTGCTCTCCAGTTTTTCCTCTGTGGAGGGAATTTTTAAATCCCTTTTAGAACTTCCTTTCTTTCCAAGTTACTCACTTAAAGTTGTAACTGTCCTCAAAGCACTAATTCACCTGAATTTCTTAAAATTTTGATGTGTTTTTTATGTGTGTTTATAAAAGTCAGTATTTTCTCATTAATATTTGGCCCATAGGCTAAGTAGAAGTGTGCTCTGGACAAGTGTGGTGGCTCAGTCTGTAATCCCAGCATTTTTGGAGGAAGTGGTGGGCAGATTGCTTGAACCCAGAAGTTCAAGACCAGCTTGGGCAACATAGTGAAATCTCATCTATAGAAAATAAAAATAAAAAATATTAGCTGGGTGTGGTGGCACACACCTCTAGTACCAGCTACTCCAGATTCTGAGGTGGAAGGATCACTTGAGCAATGGAAGTTGAGGCTCCTGAGAGTTGTGATCGTGCTTTGTACTCCAACCTGGTTTACAGAGTGAGACCCCAATTTAAAGAAGAAGACGATGAAGATGAAGAAGGAGAAAGAGGAGGATATGAAGGAAGAGTAGAAGAGTGTTCTTTAACTTCCAAATAATAGGATATTTTCCCCCATTTCATCAGGTTGTTAATTTTAAATTTAATTCTGGATAGGCATGCTTTGTATGACTTCAGCCCATGTAATTTAGTGAGATTTATTTAATGTCTAGAATACACTCAGTCTTGGAGAACTTTTTGCAAACTCTTGAACAACTTTTATGTTCTCCTGTTGTACGAATGTTCTAAAAATGTAACTTTGATCAAGTTGTAAACAGTGTTATATAAATCTTCTACATCCTTAGGAGAGTACACATTCTCTCTCTCTCTCTCTCTCTCTCTCTCTCTCTCTCTCTCTCTCTCTCATAAGTATTGAAATGCCTAAATCTAATTATTGAATTATGATTTCTCCTTTTTGAAGAAGAAGCTTCAAATCATGGATCCATTTGTTTTATGATCATGTCAAAATCCCTCCTGTGATGTCTTGCTACTGACCAAGAAGACAAGGACACTTTTACATTCCACTAGGCAATGGCACAGAGGTAGGTAAGCATCACAGTGATGGGTCTCCAAAGAATTGCCTCATCGCTTGTTTTCCAAATTACAAATTCAGAAAAAAAAAACAAAGTTAACCCTAGAAAATCTAAAATCTATTGGTGAATAACACATAATTTCTAAATAACAACCATTGCATACAAATAAAACACTTAGCACAAAATCAAACAAAATGAATTGAGTTTCACCTTATTCAGCTTCCAAGATACTCTTCAGTTTAAGAGATTCAACAGTGCCCCAGGGTCACCACCCAGAACTCGGTCCTGAATCTGAGCTTAGCCCAGGGGATGTTGAGGGAGAGACCCTGAGAATGGATCCCACAGTCTCCTGAACCTGAAAGCCCTGTGAGTTCCTAAACATTCAGCTGCCCCTATAGAGATGGTCATGACATACCTGTCCTTTCACATGCTCAGGAGAGAGAGAAGCAGGAACACTGTAGAGGGAAACAGCAGAAACTAGGTCAGGTCCTGCACAACCAGGGAGCCCCCAATCTCTTCTGATTCTCCAACTGTGACCTAGGCACTGCCCTCCTGACCCCACCACCTGCAGGCTGAGGTAAGCCCTTCATGTATAACAGGGTATTACAATGAAACATGTGAGACACAGTCTCACCATGAACCTGTTCCTTATGCTCCCTCCCTCCACCCTCTGGTCAATCTCTTCCACACAGAGCACAGAATCCAAACTCTGGACATCATAGTCAGCTCCTAGACATACCACAACTGTACTCTGTTTTCTTGAGCACTCAGTCTTTCTCGGCCTCAATGTTTCATGCTGTGAAATGCAGATGCTTATCCTGACCTTAAGTTGATATTTATTAATTAAAAGTCAAGTAATAGTAAAGCAATAAAAGCCTTGTGAATTAAACCTCAATGAAGGAATCTCAGAGAGCGGGCTTCAGACATGAAGTCTCTAGTCCTTCTCCTGCAGGAATCCCAGTACAAGAGCTCCAAAAATGCATCTAGACAGTATAATGGGAACAAAAGTGGCTGACTCAGGATAAGCAAGAGATTCCCAGTTTCATCCAAAGGGTGACAAGACTGGTGCAGAAACCCTCCCATCTCAAGCTCTGAGTAGTGGGGGTGAAACAGAAATACTAGTGATGCTACTAATGCTAATGGTGATGCTGGTTCACAACCGAGCTTAGAGCCAGAAACAGTCCAATCCATACAGGGTATGACAATGAATGTAGCTGCTGGATGTAGCTGCTCTCTTGATGTAGCTGCTCTCTGGATGTAGCTGCTCTCTGTTGGCATCAGTTTTGGATCCTGAGTTCACAGGATGCCTGGGTCTCTATATGATGTGACATATGTCTCTCTGAATCTTGGCACTTTGCAGAGGAGCTGCATATGGCTCACTCTGGTTCCAACAGAAGCTGAGACCAGGGGATGACATTTCAACCTGGGACACCTTTACAGGAATGGCTCCTGTCTGCCTTCCTGGATGCAATATGTATGAGTTCTATGTGCTAGGCTGGCCAGAGAAGAGTGGACCACAACTGCAGAAGAAGGCAGGATCCTCTGGTGGCCACCCTCCCAGGCGACAGTTTGTAAGTTCTCCTAGACTGTGTCTTTTCCACTAGTAGGGAGCAAAAAAGCTTCTGTTAGGAGCAGCGAGGAGAGAGACTGTGGCTGCCCAGCTGGAGCCTAAGAGGGAGACCAGCCTGGGGGTCAACAGGTGTTCAAGGCTTACTCCTCAGATGGGAAGTTGGAACAGTTCATGCCATTATCACAGGATGCAGTGACATCTCAAGGGTCAGATTCACCCAGCGTCACCCCAGGACTCTGACAGGAACCCAGACACAGGGTCAGCTTCACCTGAAAAAACACAACTGGGAAGCCTAGACCCAGGGTCCAGTTTAGGCAACTGCTGCATGGCTGGGACTCATTGGGAGACAACATAAGTTTGAAGTACTTGGAGGGGAGCACAGTGTGACGTGACAGGGCTCCAAGAGCCCATGATCTTCACCCAGGATGACTATCTGAGGCTCCAGCCCCTCTCAGGGCTTCATCCCTTCCTGTACAGCAGCTCCTGGAAGGTGAGCCCTCTGTGCTGGCACTTCCAGAGCTGCCCAAACCCTCCTCTCTCTGCTTGTCCTTCCACCTCCGGCAGACTCTGCCCTCAGGCTGTAACTCATGAGCTCAGGTGCATCTCAAGAGGGTTGTGAGTGGGGCATTCGGGGCCTTGGTCCCTGAATGGAGCATCTGAAACATCTCTCCAGAGCTCACCTCTGTGCAGAGACCATGACCCTGGGACCCTCACAGAGGTCACAGGCCTAATGTTGGTTTCTCAGTGAAGTCTGAGATTTTGAATTTTGCAGGCTTACACAAAACACTCATGAGGAAGAAATACAGAATGGAGGAGCTAAGGATGCAATTTCTAGAACACTGTGGGGTGGGCAATGTCATACATGGAGTACATAGATGGCTCCTGTGATCAGTTGTGTCTCAGCTGGGTGGGAGGCAAGGCATTTAGGGTCCTGCTCCCTGAATGAAGTATCCACAGCTTCTTTGAGGAGACTCTCTCCAGAGGGAAGTGGATTCTCACCTACCTGAGGTAACAGTTCTGACAAGTGGGCCATCCTTGGGTTGGTGACAGGATCTGTTTAGATGAAGGGACTATCGACCACCCACATTCAAGAGCTCACACCCTGTGCAGAGATCATGACCCTGTGACTCTCACGGAGACCCTGGGTCTAAGTAGGTTTCTCAGTGAAGTCTGGGATTCTGGTGCTTTTTACAAATTTACACAAAACACTGATGAGGATAAATAAATAATAGAAGACGTGAGGATGATGGTTGCTAGTCTAATGTGGGAGAGGGCATGCCATGGAATAACAGCACATGTGAGATGAGACTAGATGTTGTGATTAATTCATAAAAGTATGTAGTCATTCAATAAGCAAACCACCATATACCAAATGATTAGCAATGATACTAAAGACACAGAGCCACATTCTAATGAAATGTAAAAAATTGGAAACAAAAGTGCATCTGGGGGACCCAAAGAGGAGATGAAGGAGCAGGAAGATAATGGGGCATAGGCTGCCTGTGTGAGTCAGATGTCACCACTGATATCTCAACAGGGCCCAGCTCAGTCTGATGTCCAAGATCCTGGTGAGTACCCATCCCTGCTGAGCCTGGCCAATGACACACCACTGACTGGAGGTTGGGAGAGTGACCATATCATCAATCCCCAGGCAGGTGACCGTGATCATAGGCCTTGGAGGCTGAGTCTGATTTCCTGACAAAGAAGTAGATGGAAGAAGTTGGAGAACACACCCCTTCCTCACCTGTATCCTGTACTGTCCCCACAGCTGGTTTGAGTGACATCCCTCCCTGAGGAGCCCAAGAGGATGTGTATTTGCATAAACACCAAGCACTCACTACACGTAGGGCCTAGAAGTGAATAAGAGAGGCCTGGGGAGGCAAACTGTGCTGTGGACTCAGGAGGCAGAGCTCTAGGTGTCTGGCCATGGCCTGAACCCCTCTCCTTCTCCCCTTCTCACTCTGCACAGGTGCAGCCCTAGAGCCTAGTTGAACAATACTGGCTCAAGACAGTTGAAAAACAGTCAGTGTGCACCAGGCTCAGTTCCACAGGACCTCAAGTTGGGCCTGCCTCAAATTCTGAGCACAGGCCAGGCACAGCCTCAGGGTGGGAAACCTGAGAATGGGTTTTTCATCTTCAAGTCCACCCTCTTGTCCTCTCTTACAGGTTCTGCATCCTCCAATAAGCTGACACAGTCACCCTCAATGTCAGTGTCCCCAGAAAAGACAGCCAGGTAACTAGCTCTGGAGATGCACCAAAAAAAAAATTATGCTTTCTGGTGTCAGCCGAAGCCAATCCAGGCCACTGTGTGGGTGTATATACATATAGCAAGCTGCCTTCGTTGATCTCTAAGTGATGCTCTGGGTCCTACTCAGGGATGGCTGCCACCCTTAGTATAAGTGGGGCTCAGGCCAAGGACAAAGCTGACCATTACTGTCAATTAAGGAACAGCAGTGGTGTTCATCCTACAGTGAAACAGATAGGGAAGCAAGGCATAAACCCCTTCCCTGTCTGTGTCACTCTTCCTCCATTCCTAGGGTCAAAGTTGACAAAACCATGAACAGGGCTGGCCCAGCTCACCCAGATCTGAATTTATTAGCCCATAAGTAATCCCAAGTACTGCAAGAGAGGAGAGAGCTGGCTCAGATGGTGCAGTCCTGCTGGAATCCCTCTTTTCCTTGGAAGATGCAAATGGAGGAAGCCCCAGAAGCTTCCTATCAGGTTTTCTGGATGAGTTGTCCTTCCCTTACTGTCCTGGGATGTCATAGAAACTGAGGAGTACAAGCAGACACCTCGTTGGATCCATCCTGAGAACTTTCCCCTGACCACACACTCATCATTTTGTCCCAAAGATCTAAAGTCCCTAAAGTCACTGGCTAGTGCATACAGAGATCCTCTTTCTGGTGATGGGAAAAGTTCCAATCACAGATACTGGAGATGGTTGCCCAACATTTTGAGTGTACATACTGCCACCTAATTGCACACTTAAGTAGGATCACACTGATTGTTGTTCAACTTTCTTGAGTCAGCATTGTTCAACCAGGCTCACTTCTCACCTGAGACTTGGGGAACATTTTGAAAAAAGTCCCAAGAAAGGACAGTGCCCCCTGTTGGCAGCAGAACAGTTTCCCCACAGTGAGACCATGTGGTGAAATTTGGTCACAGCTGGGCACTGAGCTGCACAGAAGGACACATGGAGTGTGAGTTCACCCCACTCCTGAGATGCAAAAGGGACAAGGTCTGTTGGTGGAACAAGAAGATGAATGATCCTGTGGCTCTGAAGGGAGGAATTCCAGTCCTGAGTCTCAGCTGCCCACCTTCCTTCATTGGTGCACCTTGTCAATGGGGGTCATGTGGGTGAGAAGTGGAGGGGACTGTGACATGTCCACAGTTTCTACCATCTTCTTATTTGGTTGCCCTTCCGCATACACTTTATTTAGTTTGTGCTCTATAGATGTGTCTGATGTCTAAAAGTGTGATTTTTGAATGACCCCTCAGAAGCAAGAACATTTGGAGACATTTCCCATCATGTGATTCAGTGACTAAATCTCTGCAAGGCCCTGGAATTAAAGAGAACAAATTCTTAGATTTAAAACTGTTTGATCACACCACTGAACCATATCCTAGGTGATCAAACAAGACTCTCTCCAAAACCAAAGTTAAAATTTAAAGAATAATAACTCACAAATAATAAAAATAAATACAAAAATAAAAATAAAAGCAAATCTTTGGAAAAAGGACAATACAAAGGAGAACTCTGGCACATTTTCCTGTGGCCTGAGCACAGTGAGGACTGACTTGGACTCTGGCTGGTGGAAACTTCCCAGGTAACTGCTTAGGAAAGTAAATGTCTTTTACTACCCTTTCAGCAAAACCTGGTAAAAGTGAGGGACCTCTTCTCTGAGCATCTGCTCCCTGAAACTTTCACATTCAGAGAAGTGGGAGGACTTGTGATCCTGGACGCCAGTATCTTAGAGACGAGATGTCTTCATTTATCCAGGGCAGCCTCAGACAACAATTTCCAGAAGTAAGAGCATACTCCCCCCATGGAGAGCCAGGAGCAAGAAGGGAGCTTCCCACAGGTGCAAGCAGCGCTGAGCCCACCTTAATCAGTGGGAAGGAAGAAAGCTTATCTGACATCTGACCCAGAATGACTCGCTCCACATGTTGTAGGATCATCTGTTACGTACAAGGAATATGGGAGCCTGGTCTTGTCACTCCACAAGGACACATCTGAAAGATTTGAGTAAAATTCTACCATAGGCTGCATTTCTCTTCATATTTATTTTCTTTGACAATTTTTCTAATTGATTTTTAAGACAGTTTCAAACGGTAACATCAGGATTGGAATTTATTCAATAGGAAATACAGAAGCTTCTTGCATCAATACTCCTGGCTTGTATTTGTGCTGATACCTTATGGGAATGGGAAACAGAAAATAAAACCACACTTTAAGCAGCACTGACAGTATAATTGAAATATTATGTCTAGAGTCTGCTTATTCAGATAATGGAAATTCATGTAGACAAACCATTTCCTATAGAGGGATCCCTAAAACCTAAACAATATCCTAGACCTAAACAGTGTCCTGTCAGGTTAAATATTCATTAAAAAGCTGCTCTGTCTGTTGCAAATCTGACATATTTGACCTTCCAGTTTATGATTAATCCTGCCTGGTGCAGGGAGTTGGTCATCCTCCCAGGCCCTGTACCACCTCAAGTCAAAGTACAGCAGCCCTTTCAGACAGTTACAAGAACTGACAGACAGAAGCATCTCCATCAAAGCCCCCTAATTTTCATTTTTCTAAACTTTGTTTTATTATAAAATGTGGGGTACACATCAGGATTGGCACATATGTAATATATGTGCAGGTGAAGTTTGGGCCTCCAATTGGTCCTCACTTCCCCTGGTTTAAAACTAGTTTCACATTGTTTTTATACCTCCCCCGCCCCTCATTTTTCTCCCTGCCCTAGCAGTGTCCAGTGACTGCCGATCCCTTTCTTGTAATATTGTGATTAATGTTCTAGTCTCATTTATGACTCGGAACATGTGGTAATCTGTTCTTTGTTCCTGTGATTGATTGCTAAGAATATAGTCTCCAACTCCATCCAATTTGCTGAAAAGTCCATGACTTTGTCCTTCTTTATGGCTGCATAATTTCCCATTGTGTATATGTGCATTTTATTTATTTATTTATTTTTAATTCATTTATTTATTATAAAGATGTGGGGTACAATTCAGGGTTAGGTATACAAACATTGTATCGTGCAGGTACCCTTGTAGATGGATGCCCCTTCCTCCCCTAGCAGTTTTCCTCAACTGCCAGTCCCAACCCCCTTTCCCCTGATAGTTTTCCACTACTGCCAATCACTTTCTTATAACATTATAATTGTTCAAAGTCATCTTATGAGTGAGAACATATGGAACTCAGTTCTTTGTTTCTGTGATAAATCACTGAGTATGATCAACTCCAAATCCATCCAAGTTGCTACAAAGTTCATATATTTGTCCTTATTTATGGCTGCATAACATTCCATTGTGTATATGTACCACATTTTTTTATCCAGTCCAACTTCGATGGGCAATATGGTTGGTTCCATATTTTTGCTAATGTGAATAGAGCTGCAACAAACATACGTGTGCAGGTATCATTTTTGTAGAATGATTTGAGTTCTTCTGGGTTATTCCCAATAGTGGAATTGCTGGGTCATATGGAAGGTCAATTTCTAGTTCTTTCAGAAATTGCCACACCAGCAGTGTAGAAGTGTTCCTTTTTCTCCACATCCTCACCAGCATCTGTTGTCGTTTGTTTTAGTAATGATGGTCATTTTTACAGGTGGTATCTCGATGTGATTTTGATTTGCATTTCTCTGGTGATGAGTGAGGCTGAGCACTTTTGCATGTATCTGCTGACTGCCGGTATATCTTCTTTTGAGAAGTGTCTATTCATGTCTTTTCCCACTTTTTAAAGGGGCAGTTTGTTTTTTTTTCCTTTCGGCGCATTTGAGTTCTTTGTAGAACCTAGATTTTAGGCCTTTGTCAAATATAAAGTTGGCAAATATTTTTTTCCAATTCTTTGGGGTGTCTCTCTGATCTCTTGATGGTTTCTTTTGCTTTGGAGAAACTTGTCAATTTAATGAGGTCCCACTTGTCTGTCTTATCTCTTTTAGCCTGAGCACTTCAGGTTTTGATCAGGAATTGGTTGTCAGTTCCAACTTCCATAAGAGTGTCTCCTGCATTTTCTAAGATTTTTACAGTTTGAGGTTTGACGTTTAGGTCTTTGATCCATTTAGAGTTAATTTTTGTGTATGGTGATAGGTAGGGATCCTGTTTCAATCTTTTGCATATGTTCAGCTAGTTTTTCCAGCACCATTTACTGAATAGGTTCTCCTCTCCCCAGTGGTTGTTGTTGGAGGCTTTGTCAAAGATGAGTTGGTTGAGAAATTGAGGCTTTGCTTCTGGAATCTCTATCTGTTCCATTTGTCTATGTGCTTATTTTTGTACCAATACCAGGCTGTTTTGATTACTGTAGCCTTATAGTAAAGTTTGAAGTTGGGAAGTGTGATACCTCCTTGTTTGTTTCTTTTGCTAAGAATTTTTTTGGCTCTTCATGCTCGTTTATGTTTCCATAAAAATTCCTGTATTGTCATTTCTAGGTCTGAGAAGAATGATGTTGGTAACTTAATGGATATTGTGTTGAATCTGTAGATTGCCTTTGGTAGGATGGACATCTTAACAATATTGATTCTTCCTATCCATGAGCATGGAATATTTTTTCCATTTGTTTGTGTCTTCTTGGATTTCTTTCAGCAGTATTTTGTAATTCTCATTGTAAAGGTTTTTCACTTCTCTTATTAGGAAGATATCGAGGTATTTCATTTTTTTTTGTGGCTATTGTGAATGGGATTGTGCTTTTTATTTGGGTCTCTGCCTGCTTGCTGTTGGTGTATAGGAATGCAACTGTCTTTTGCACATTTATTTTGTACCCTGAGACCTTCCCAAAGTCCTTTATCAGTGCAAGCAGGTTTTTGACAGATTCTCTTGGATTTTCAAGGTATAGGATCATATCATCAGCAAAGAGGGATAACTTGACTTACTCTTTTCCAACTTGGGTACCCCTGATGTCCTTCTCTTGTCTAAGTGCTCGAGCTAGGACTTCCAACATAATATTAAACAAGATGGGTGAGAGTGGACAGCCTTGTCTTGTTCCAGTTTTCAGGGGAAATGTTTCTAGTTTCTGTCCATTTAGCAATATGTTAGCTGTGGGTTTGTCATAGAGGGTGCTTACTATTTGGAGGTATGTTCCTTCTTTACCTAGGTGTTTGAGGGGTTTTATCAAGAAGGGATGCTGGATTTTATCAAAAGCTTGTTCTGCATCTAATGAGATAATCATGTGGTTCTTGTTTTTACATCTGTTGACTTTTATTTTCTTGCGATTGTTGAACCAGTCCTGCATCCTGGGGATGAAGCCTACTTGGTCATGGTGGATGATTTTTGAGATGTGTTTTTGGATCTGATTTGCTAGAATCTTGTTGAGGATTTTTGCATCTATGTTCATAAGGGATATTGGCCTGTAGTTCTCTTTCTTTGTTGGAACTTTACTCTGTTTGGGTATCAGTGTGATGTGAGCTTCATAAAATGATTTAGGGAGAATTCTTTCTTGATTGCCTGGAATACTTTCAGTAGGATTGATATCAGCTCTTCCTTGTGCATTTTGTAGAATTCTGCTGGAAAGCCATCTGGTCCAGGGCTTTTTTGGTAAGTAGTCTTCATATGACAGAGTCAATTTCCTGGATTGTTATTCATCCATGTAATGTCTCAATGTCTTCTTGTTTTAACCTGGGGAGGTTGTGTGATGTCAGAAAGTCCTCCATTTCATTTAGGCTACCAAGTTTCTTTCCATATAGGTGTACATAGTAATCTCTGATAAACTTTTGTATTTCTTCAGGGTCCGTTGTGATTTGATATTTTGTCTTTCTTTTTTTTTTTTTTTTGGAGTTGTCACCCAGACTGGAGTGCAGTGGCCACTCCCAGCCACTGTAGCCTCGAACTGCTGGGCTCCGGCGATCCTTCCACCTCAGCCTTCCAACTAGCTGGAACTACAGGTGCGCACTACCACGCCTGGCTGATTATTGATTTATTGTAAAGATGAGGTCTCACCAAGTTGCCTGGGTGGGTCTCTAACCTGGGGGCTCAGGCAATCCACTCAGCTTGGCCTCCCAAAGCACTGTGATTATAGACTGAGCCACCAAGACTGGCCAGTATTTCTAATTGTGTTTATTTGGACTTTTTCTCTCTTTTTTCTTGGTCATTCTGGCTAAAGGCCCATCATTCTTGTTAATTCTTTCAAACAACCAGCTTTTTTTGTTTTCTTGATGTTTTCTATGATATTTTTGTCTTCTATGTCCCATACTTGGGCTCTTATTTTTGTAATTTGGATTCTTCTACTAAAGTTGGAGTTTTGGTGGTCTTCTCTTTCCAGTTCCCTTAGGTGATTTGTTAGGTTCTCTACATGTGATCTTTCCATTTTCTTGATGTGTGCTCGTAGAGATATAAATTCCCCTTTGAGAACTGATTTCATGGCATCCCAGGAATTTTGGTAAGATGTTTCTTCATTTTCCTTTGTTTCCAGGAATCTTTCAATTTCTTCTCTGATTTCAGTATTGACCCTTTGTTGTTCTGCATCATGCTGTTTAATGTCCATGTCTTTGTGGACTTTGGGAAAGTATTGTTGATTTTGATATTTATTTTTATTCCACTGTGGTCTGAGAATGTGCATGGCAAAATTTTAACCTTATGAAACTTGTTTATGCTTGATTTATATCCAAGGATGTGATCGATCTTGGAGTATGTTTCATGTGGTGATGAGTAGAATGTATATTCTGTAGTTTTGGGGAGGAATAATCTGTAGGTATCTACTAAGACCATTTGGCTAAGTGTCAAGTTTAGGTTCTGGATCTCCTTGTTGATCTTTTGCCTCAATGATCTATCTAGGGCTGTCAGTGGGGTATTCAAGTCCCTTGCTATAATAGTGTTAGAGTCAATATCTTTTTTTAGTTAATTTAGAAGTTGCTTTATAAATGCTGGTGCTCCTCTGTTGGGTGCATATAGGTTTAGGATGGATATTTCATGTTGATGGATTGAACCTTTTATCATTATGTAGTGTCCTTTTGCATCTTTTAAAATTTTTGATAGCTTAAAGGTTGTTTTGTAGCTTAAACTGATATTAAGATTGCAACTCCTGCCTTCTTTTGTGATCCATTTGCCTGAAAACTCATTTTCCATCCTTTAACTTTGATTCTGTGTGCGTCCTTTGTAGTGAGATGAGTCTCCTGGATACAGTAAATAATGAGGTCATGGTTTCTTATCCAGTCCGCCATTCTGTGTCTTTTCTTTTCTTTTTCTTTTTTTTTTTTTTTGAGTTGGAGTCTCACTCTGTCACCCAGATTGGAGTGCAGTGGCTGCTCTCGGCCACCGCAGCCTCAACCTGCTGGGCTCCAGTCATCCTTCCTCCTCAGCCTTCCAAGTAGCCGGAATTACAGGCATGCGCTACCACTCCCGGCTGATTTTTTGATTTATTGTAGAGATGAGGTCTCACTGCCCAGGTGAGTCTCAAACCCGCGGGCTCAGGCAATGCACTCACCTCAGCCTCCCAAAGGCGCGGGATTACAGGCTGAGCCACTGAGCCCAGCTCTGTGTCTTTTCAGTGATGCATTTAGTCCATTCATATTCAGGCAGATTATTGGAATGTGATTGCTTATCCCTGTAATGAGGTTCTTATAAAGTTTTTTCTTTGCTTACTTGTTTTCTTTTGACTTTGGGGTTTGTGTATGTGTGTGTTTTCAAGTTTCTTGTTGCTCTGTATTCTCTGTTGATTCTGTGCTCTGCTGTTCTCTTGGGAAGTGTGTAGTGATTCTTTTTTTCTTTCTTCTGTGCTTAATATCTTTTTAAGTGTCTCCTGTAGAGCTGGTCTGGAAACTGTATAATCTCTTAGAGATTGAATGTCTGAGAAGGATTTTAATTCTCCATCACTGATGAAACTGAGTTTGGCTGGGTAGGAAATTCTTGGTTTAAATTGTTTATCTTTGAGGACTTTGAATATAGAGCTCCAATTCCTTCTTGCTTGTAGTGTTTCGGCTGATAGGTCTGCTGCTATTATGATTGGTTTTCCCCAGTAGGTAGTCTGACCTTTCTCTCTTGCTGCCTTTAGGATTTTTTATTTTTTGCTTACATTGTGCAGGTGAATTACTGTGTGTCTAGGAGTTGGTCTTCTCATTTGATGTCTTGTGGGGGTTCTCTGTATCTCTTGTGATTGACTGGTCACATCTCTGGTGAGATGGGGAAAGTTTTCTTGGATTACCTCCTGGAATATTGTTCCAAGTTGTTCTCACTTTCCCTTTCTTCTTCCAAGATATCAATCAAGTGTAGGTTCAGCCTCTTGATATAATCACACATCTCTTGTAGGCTTTGTATCTTCTTACAGAGTCATTTTGCTATGTTTTTTGCCAATCAAGTTAATTCCATGTTCTGGTCTTCAAGTTCTGAGATTCTTTCTTCAGCTAGATTGATTCCGCTTTCCGTGCTTGTCATCTTGTTATTTATTTCCTGGATGAAGTTTTTTATTGTCAGAATCTCTGTTACAAGTTCTTTCAGTGTTGCATCTTGTCTTTCTTGAGTCTGATTCATTCTTTCCAACCATTCCTTGATCTCTTTTGTATTCTGGGGCCAGTCATTAGTGACTTTCATTGTTTAGACACCAAGGTCTGATTTCTCAGGAGTTTTGTCTGTGATGGACTTCAAATTGCCTGAGGTCTTCCTTTGACTTTTCCTCATTTGTGACAGATATCTTATTGCTGTTGTTGTTGTTTTCCTCTTTAGTTCATTTATTCAGTATCAATGGAAAAGGCTTTCCCTTCTGATGTTTGCTCAGTCCTCTATTATTCCCTGATCCTGGCTCTGAATTTGATCTATTTTGAAATAAGATGGTGGATGGGAAGCTTTACTGTCTCTTGTAGTTTTTTGAAATCTGAATAAAGTGGGGAATGGGGTGCTAGGAGTCAGATGCTACTTGCAACTTGAAATGTTCACTTATTGTTGTATGTTTTCCCTGAGATCCACTCCCCACCACCACTCTATATGATGATGTAAAGCAGAAACTAACCCACACCACAAAACAATCTGCAGTAATAACAAAGCGAGAAAAAACAAACCACAACAACAGAAAAACCCGAGGAAAACTAAACACACACACACACATACCTAGTATGAAGACAAGAAGGCCAAAGCGGGGAGAATAGAGATACAGGAAAAAAAGGTGGGGGGATTCAGGTGGAACACTCACACTTCACACATATATTGACAATCTCTTAGGTTGTAAAAAAAATGAATATAAAACAACCAGAAGAACAAAAGAGCAAAAAACAACAGCAAAATCAAAAGATGAATACGAATCACTCACATACACACATAGACAGAGAATGACAAATATAAGCAGAAAGAAACAGAGAAAGAAAAGAAAGAGAAAAAAGAAAAAAACTGGGAGGGGGTGCTATTCAAAGCCTCACATACACATTCATGCACAAAGAAAAAATATTTTAAAAAATAGATGAACTAACAGAAAAATTTTAATATTGATAAATAATTGAAAATTTGATAAAAACAAAAGAGAACATAACAAAAACAGAGACAAAAAAACTGTCCTCTTGTGGCAGGCTCTGTAGTTGTTCCTCTAATCAGATCTCTTCTGCAGAGCCACCTCTTTCACTTTCTCCTAGGGAGTGGAGCAAGGAAGGAGGATGGGCAGTGAGGTGGGTGGGGCTGTGGTCCTCCCCTCCCACTGTCCTATGGTCAATGAGATCTCTGGAGGGAATGTACAGGAGAGTCTCTTCCCCAGGTATGTACTCTCATGAAGTTGCCCCAGCCAGGCCTATCCTGGAATGGGGTTCTCCTATTGTGACTAATGTCCAGGCTCCGTCTGGGTTTGTCCCTCTCAGTCAGTGGCCCAGCTATATGGGTCTGACTTACAGAGGATTGCTGGGGAGGAGGGCGTATATGTCAGCTAGGACTCACCACTGATCTCTATGGGATTCTTCCTGGTCCTTTTCTAGCCACACCCTTTGTCCCATAGTTGGATCAGGGTAGGGGATGTGGTGCCTGGAACTCAGTGCTCTCAGGTACCTCTGAAGTTCATGCTCCATGGATATTTCCTCTGGACCACAATCCAGCCCTGGGTAGTTGATCTGCAATTCACAGAGATCATCTCCCTGGGTTGCGTAGGCAGCCCCTTCCAGAGCCTTGTTAGGTCTCTCTCCTATTTCAATGGTGAGGGAGCACCTGGGACAATTGTTTGTGTGTTGCTTAGGCAACAGGTTGAAGGCTGGGGGGGGCTGGGCGGAGCAATGCAAATTTCTGCTTAGAAAATGGTTGTCCTGTGTGGCTCCTTGTCAAGCAAGCACCTCTCTCCCTGGACTCCCCCAGTGTTCTCTCTCCAAAACTCAAATCCTGCACTCCAGTGGGCCTGGTGTGCCAGGTGATGGTTTGTGCCGGGTGCCAGATGCTGGGAATCCGTTTAACTCAGCAGGCTTCTCTCAGGCAAGTTCCCACAGCAAATGCTTCCTAGGGGCTTCCAGGAGCTGAGCTCCAATTTCAGGGCTGTGGGAGCCTGCAATCTGCCTCAGAGGGCGGACCTGGGTGGATGCAGCTGAGTATCCCTTCAGATGGACTTTCATGCTCCCACCAGCACCTGCCTACTCACGTGGAGAGTCTCCATTGTCACTAGGCTCCAAGGAGACTTTTACAGTGTGACCTGTTGGCCGCCATCTTAAGGTACTTCCCTATATGTACATTTTATTTATCCAGTCTACTTTGAATGAGAAGAAGGGTTGTCTCCATGTTTTTGCTATTGTGAATAATGGGTTTCCCACAACTTCTCCCTTAGCCCAGGTTGGGTCCAGTGCACTCAGAAGAGGTTATTTTATGTGTCTACGACCTCCTTGGTTTTGTTTTCCTTTCTTCCTCCTCAGGTGACCTTGGGATTGTTACTCCTTCTCTCAAACCCTTCCCTCTCTATCATATGAACTCCCCAAGCTCTGTGCTCTGAGGCCTGTGATCTAGAGAACTTCAGGGAACACAATGCTGGGTCACCCACATGGGATCCCCATGCAAATATCTAAGGACCAGAGGCACAAGTGGCATAAGTCCCCACAGGGCTTCATGGTGGACACAAGGTGGAGGAAGGAATGAGTGGCTACTCCCCAAGAGTCTTCAGTCCCAGGTGAGCTAGGGAGAAGCAGGGGGCAACACTCTATACTTCTCACCTGTCCCTATTCCAGCAACACTGTCCTGGAGGCCACAAGTGAGTGTATTTTCTAAGCTGCTCCAATATCACCTGATTATCATCTGGAAATTTCCCTGACTACTTGTCATGCTTGCCTCAAATTCTTCAATTGTGAATACAAGTCACATTGAACTTGAACTTGTTGAATACCAGGCCCTTTCAGGTTACGCACTGTCCTTTCTGTTCCTCACTTATGCAAGTCTCTTCCCCGCCATGCTAAGACATTTCTCCCTTCACTCACATCCTCCATCATGGCAACTCCAGAGACAACTGAAGGAGGCCCCTCAACACTTGCTTGTACAGCAGCCAAACAGTCATTTTCTGTTTAAACTTTCCATTTATGATCTTCAGAGCTCTCACAAGTTTTTAATTGATTTATTGTTATTAATTATTGCCCCAGCAGTCAAAAAATGTTTGTTTACTGCATGGACATATGTAGAAAACTGAAGCATAAACAAGGGGAAATCTAATTTTATCCTTAAAATAACTTTACAAAAAGATTGTGGTTGTTTTCCAGACTCTCTTCAGTTCCAGAGAGTCCCCACTATTTCTAGTTGTCTATTCCCCCATTACTACGGCATTGACTTTGTTTTCTTCCTTTTCCTTTTTTTAAAGTTATATTTCCAAAAGTGTAGCTTATCCTTTATTTTTTAATTTTAAATATGTGGGGCAATGTTCAGGTTTAGGTATTCAAATGTTCACTATGCAGGTACCATAATAGATGAGGTATTCCTTCCGCACCTGGCAGTTTCCCACTACTGCCAACATACCACAGCTTTCCCCTGGCAGTTTCCCACTACTGCCAATTCCTTTCTTATAGTACTACAATAATTGTTCAAGGTCAGCTCATGAGTGAGAACATATGATATGCGGTTCTTTGTGTGATAGATGACTCAGTATTATTGCCTCTAAGTCCAATCAAGTTACTGTGGATTTCATAATTTTGTTCTTCTTTATGGTTGTGTAATATTCAATAATGTATAAGTACCACATTGTTTTTATCTAGTCTTCTTTCTATGGGCAGTGAGGTGGTTCCATGTTTTTGGTACTGTGAATAATGCTGCAACAAACATGTATGTGCAGGTATCTATTTCATAGAGTGATTTGAGTTTCTCTTGGTATAATCCAAGTAGGAGGACTGCAGATCATATGGGAAGTCGATTTTTAGATCTTTTAGAAATCACCACACTGTTTTCCATAGAGCTGTAATAGTTTTCACTCCCATCAGCAGTGTAGAAGTGTTCTCTTTTTGCTGCATCCTTTCCAGTATCTGTTACTTTTTGAGTTATTGATGATGGCCATCTTGACGGGAGTTAGGTAGTATCTCAGTGTGGTTTTAATTTGCATTTCTTTGATGAATAGTGAGGTTGAACATTTTTTCATGTATCTGTTGACTGCTTATATCTCTTCTTTTGAGCTGCGTCTACTCATATCATTTGACCACTTTGTAAGGGGACTGTTTGCTTTTTTCTTTTCAGCACATTTGAGTTCCTTGTAAATCCTAGATGTTAGGCCTTTGTCAGATGTACAATTGCCAAATATTGTTTCCCAGTCTGTAGGATGTCTCCCCACTCTCTCTATAGTTTATTTGTCTTTGCAGAAGCTTGTCAATTTGATGAGGTCCCATTTGTCAATACTATCTCTTATAGCATGGGTACTTGGGTTTTGATCAGGAATTGGTTGCCAGTTCCATTTTCCATAAGGTTGTCTCTTGCTTTTCTAAGTTTCCTATAGGTTGAGGTTTTACATGTAAGATTTTTATTCATTTAGAGCTGATTTTTGTGTACGGTGATAGGTAGCAGTCTTGTTTTAAAATTCTACATGCGGGCAACCTGTTTTCTCGGCACCATTTGCTGAATAGGTTCTCCTCTCCCCAGTGGTTGGTGGTAGAAGAAGATGACTTGGTTGAGAAATTGAGATTTTGCTTCTGAAATGTATATCCTGTTCTATTGGTCTATATGCCTGTTCTTGTACCAATAGTAGGCTGTCTTGAATGTTGTAACTCTATAATAAAGCTTAAAGTCTGGCAGCATGATGCCTCTCACTTTGTTTTTTGGCTTTTTTTTTTTGCTGAGTATTGTTTTGGCTATATGTGGTCATTTATGTTTTCATATGAATTCCTATAGTGTCATTTCTGGGTCTGAGGAGAATGTTGCTGGCAATTTAATGGGTATTGTGTTAAAAAAGTAGATTGCCTCTCCCCTCCCTTGTCATGAATGTGGACTCATTCTCTGTTGTTGTCTCCACTCCAAATCCCTGTCCATCCACCACATCCTGTGAATTCTGTCTCCAGTAGCCCCTGTCCATGCTCCCTGCCTCCACCAAAACCTAGGGTTCCATCATTCCCAACTTAGGTCCCTGTACACACCTCCATCCTGACCTAAATTCATGGTCACCCAAGTTATCAAGGAGCAGACCATGGCACCCAGCCACATGCATAAACCTCTTATTGACAATCCATTATACTAAGCATAGAAGAGAAACTCCTCCCCAAGACTAGCAAGGCCCTGAGTGTCCAGGTTGAACTGAGCCACCCCCGTCCATGGCCCAGGCCACAATAAACAACACCATCTGTTTCTGGGTATCTTATTATGATTAGTCCTTACTGTAATGATTGACAGACTATGATTTTTGTAGCATTCACCCCATGTTATTACCTTAGGAACACTCCTTCCACTACTCATTTTATCTTTCAGATAAAATTGCTTTCACCAAATAGCAAACAAGTTTTCCCTCATTTCCTTCATCAAACTGTTTCCTGGCACAATTTTAAAATCTGGTTTACATCAATTGAAACAGGACTGGATTTTTAAAATTTGTTTGAAAATCACTGTCACTCTTTGAGAAGTGCTCAGGCCCCACTTAGGGCTCAAACATCTGGAAGACAAAAGTCTCCAGAATCCCATATCCCTGCAGTGTTTCAGCCTCCTGGGTCCCAAGTACCTGCAGTTGACTGAATCATCTTAAAACTCAGAAGACACCATCTAATCAAATAAAAGGCAACACTCATATGTCTAATATATCCAGCCCTGTCTTGAAGACTGGAGTCACATTCACCACTTCCCACCTCAGCTATTCCCACAAGGGTGGAAAAGACTGATTGAATAGACACCCAACACCGAGCAATGATCCTATGTCCTCTTATGCCTGCACCCCACACATGGCAAGGTTCCTGAATGCACCAGAGAAGAGCATCTCCACATTCCCATGTGCATCCTTACTTGATCAGAATCCACCAAGAGACAGATGATATCTCATGCACACGGGTACCTGTATTGTAGGACTTCCAAGCTCAGATAGACCTGGAGAGGAAATTTGTATTATAAATGGAGAATTTCAATTAATAGGAGGCTTCTGACAAAGGATTGAGGTTCTATTTAGAGGAATACAACCAGAAATCCAAGTTGAATCTAACAGGCCAAGTCTCTTTTGGAAAGAAGACTCTTAGATGAGGAAAAAACAGGCAGGGCTGTGAGATATGTCACTGTCTGTGAGAACTTCAACTGTCTCTGTCTTTGAGGACCTCAACTTATCTGATAATCTTTTCAATGACCCCATTTACTTTTTTCCCTACATGCTCTCCATGCAGCAACTGTGGATTTTCCTCATGCTTAGGGAGAGAGGAAGGTAAGAGGAAGAAAACAGAAACAAATCTCTGAGTACAACCTCCTTTCCTTTCCCCACCCTTCAACTGGGAGACATTCAACCAAATGTGACTCAGCCTGGCTTATGGGAGCAGGTTGGGTGAGGCAAGAACCTGGATAAGGGATTTTCACAAAGCCCACCCTCGACCAAAGTGCCAGAGGAAAAGAGGTAAAGTCAGAGGAGCCCTGCATTTGATGTGAGGTCCTGAGAAAGAACATTTATGGGGACTTCACTCCATGTCCCGGACCACTGTCCTTTCATGGGCCTTTGCACTGGTCAGGCTGGAATCCCTGGATCTTTGGAAGGGGAGTCTCCCTTCCTGTGTGTGCTCACAGACCTGCCTTTCTCTGCAATACCCTTCAGCTTCCAGCTCTAGACTTTGATGACTGGAGCACTCCCTCACAGGAACTCCTGGGTTCCTGTCACTCTCATCTACTCTTTGAGTGCAGGACCTGTCATGACTGGGAATACAATGCAACATTCCCAGAAGAAACCTGGACAAGTTTCTCTGTGGCTCACACACAGATAGACAAATGCCCACGTCATCTCCAGCTGCTTAAGACTCCATCTTTTTTGTTTTTTTTCAATACTCAATATTTTTTTATTATGATGTTGTGGGGTACAGTTAAGGGTTAGCTATACAAATACATTTCATTCAGGCACCCTATTGATTAGAGGTGTTTCCCCATCCCGAGACAGATATTTGCTCGTTAATCCCATCTCCCTCCCCTCCCATAGTTTCCCACTACCGTCAGTCATTTTCTTATAGTATTAGATTGGATGTTCAAGGTCAATGATATGAGTGAAAATATGTGATACTCGGACCTTTGTTTTTGTGAGAAGTCACTCAGTATTATAGACTCTAGTTCCATCCAGGTTGCTGCAAAATTCATGATTTTGTTCTTTTTTATGGCTTCGTAGTATTCCATCGTGTATATGTACCACATTTTTCTAATCAAATCCTCTTTTGATGGGCAGCATGGTTGCTTCCAGGTTCTTGCTATTGTGAACAATGCTGCGATAAACATACGTGTGCAGGTGTCTTTTTTGTAGAGTGATTTGTATTCTTCCAGATATATTCCCAGTAGGGGGATTGCAGGATCATATGGGAGGTAGATATTTAGAGCTTTTAGGAATCACCACACTGTTTTCGACAGAGGTTGCACTAGTTTACACTCCCACCAACTGTGTAGAAGTGTTCCCTTTTCTCCACACTCTCTCCAGCAGCTGTTATTTTTGAGTTGTTGATAATTGCCATTCTGACTGGAGTTAAGTGGTATCTCAGTGTGGTTTTGATTTGCATCTCCCTGACAATTAGTGAAGTTGGACATTTCTTCATATGTCTGTTGGCTGCTTGGATGTTTTCCTTTGTGAAGTGTCTGTTCATGTCTTTTGCCCATTTTATAATGGAGTTGTTTGTTTTTTTCTTTTCAGCACTTTTGAGTTCCTTGTAGATCAAAGATTTAAGCCTTTGTCTGACCTGGTGTTGGCAAATACTTTTTCCCAGTCTATAGGCTGTCTCCCTGTTCTCTTGATGGTTTCTTTGGCTTTGCAGAAGCTTGTCAGTTTAATAAGGTCCCACTTGTCTATCCTCTCTCTTATGACCTGTGGGTTTTGGGTTTTGTTCAGTAATTGGAGGCCAGTCCCGATTTCCATGAGGGTATGTCCTTCACTTTCTAAGGTTCTTATGGTTTGAGGTTTTACATTTAGGTCTCTGATCCATTTGGAGTTAACCTTTGTGCATGGGGATAAGCAGGGATCCTGTTTCAATCTTCTACATGTGGTCAGCGAGTTTTCCCAGCACCATTTACTGAATAGGTTCTCTTCTCCCCAGTGGTAGGTGGTGGAGGCTTTGTCGAAGATGAGTTGATTGAGAAATTGAGGTTTTGCTTCTGGAATCTCAATTCTATTCTGTTGATCTATATGTCTATTTCTATACCAAACCAAGCTGTTTTGATGATTGTAGCTTTATCATAGAGTTTGAAGTCTGGTAAGGTGGTACCATCTGCTTTGTTTTTTTTGGCTGAGAATTGTTCTGGCTATTCTTGGACGTTTGTGTTTCCATATGAAGTCCTGCATTGTTTTTTCTAGGTCTGAGAAGAATGTTGCTGGTAATTTGATGGGTATTGCATTGAATTTGTAGATTGCATTAGGTAAGATAGACATCTTCACAATGTTGATTCTTCCAATCCATGAGCATGGGATATTTTTCCACTTGTTTGTGTCATCTTTGATTTCTTTGAGCAGTGTTTTGTAGTTTTCATTGTAAAGGTCTTTCATGTCTCTGGTTAGGAAGATGCCAAGGTATTTCATTTTTTTTTGTGGCTATTGTGAATGGAATTGTGTTTTTTATTTGGGTTTCTATTTGTTTATTATTGGTGTAAAGAAATATCATTGTCTTTTGCACATTTATTTTGTATCCTGTGACTTTCCCAAAGGCCTTTATCAGTGTAAGGATGTTTTTGACAGATTCTCTTGGGTTTTCAAGGTACACAATCATATCATCTGCAAAGAGAGATAATTTGACTTCCTCTTTTCCTAATTGGATACCCCTGTTTGCCTTCTCTTCTCTGATTGCTCCAGCCAGGACTTCCAATACTATGTTGAACAGGAGGGGTGAGAGTGGGTATCCTTGTCTTGTTCCAGTATTCAGGGGAAATGGTTCCAATTTTTGTCTGTTTAGAGGTATACTGGCTGTGGGTATCTCGTAGATGGCTTTTACTATTTAGAGGTATGTTCCCCATATGCCTAGATGTTCGAGGGTTTTATCAAGAAGTGGTGCTGGATTTTATCAAAAGCTTTTTCTGCATCTAATGATATAATTATGTGGGTTTTGTTTTGACATTTGTTGATGTATTTAATTACATTTATGGTTTTATGTATGTTGAATCAGGCTTGCATCCTAGGAATGAAGCCTACTTGGTCATGATGGATGATTATTGAGATGTGTTGTTGAATATGGTTCACTAGGATCTTGTTGAGAATTTTAGCATCTATGTTCACCAAAGATATTGGCCTATAGTTCTCTTTTTTTGTTGGATCTTTACCTGGCTTGGGTATCAATGCAATTTTGGCTTTGTAAAATGATTTGTGGAGAGTTCCATCTTTTTCAATCGCCTGGAATACCTTCAGTAGGATTGGTATCAGCTCCTCCTTAAATGTCTTGTAGAATTCTTCTGGAAAGCCATCTGGACCAGGGTTTTTTTGTAGGTAGTTTTCTTATTGCATAGTAATTTTCCTTGATTGTTATTGGTCTATTTAGGGTCTCAACTTCTTCTGGTTCCAAACTAGGTAGGTTGTGTGATGTCAGAAAGTCCTCCATTTCTTTAAGGTTTTCAAGTTTGTTTCCATAAAAATGTGCATAGTAGTCTCTAATGATCTTTTTTATTTCTTCAGGGTCAGATGTGACTTCATCTTTTGTGTTTCTGATTGTGCTTATTTGGGTTTTTTCTCATTTTTCTTTGGTCAGTCTAGCTAGGGGACCATCGATCTTGTTTATCCTTTTGAAAAACCAGCTTTATGTTTCATTGATTTTTTGTATTATCTTTTTGTCTTCTGTGTCCTGGATTTGGGCTTTTATTTTGGTGATCTGAATTCTTCTGCTGAAATTAGGGTTTTTGTGGTCTTGCTTTTCCAGCTTCCTTAGGTGGCTTGTTAGCCTGTTAGTTTGTGTTCCTTCCATTTTCTTCATGTGTGTTTGTAGGGATATATATTCCCCTCTTACTACAGCTTTTAAGGTATTCCAGAGATTTTGGTAAGATGTTTCTTCATTTTCATTTGTTTCCAGGTATTTTTTGATCCCTGTTTTGATTTCTTCATTGACCCAGGAGTTGTTTAGCATCATACTGTTCCTTGTCCATGTCTTTGTGGGTTTTGGGGGGACTTTGTTGGTGTCAATGTTTATTTTTATTCCACTGTGGTCCCAGAAGGTGCAAGGTAGAATTTCGGTCCTTTTAAATTTGCTTATGCTTGATTTAAGTCCACTTATGTAGTCGATCTTAGAATACTTTCCATGCAGTGATGAGTAGAATGTGTATTCTGTGGTCTTTGGATGGAGTGTTCTGTAGGTATCACTTAAGTTCATTTGGTCCAGAGTCACATTGAGGTTCCGGATCTCCTTGCTGAATTTTTGTCCTGATGACCTGTCTAGGGTTGTGAGTGGGGTATTAAAGTCCCCAGTTATGATGGTGTTCGAGTCAATATCTTTCTTTAGTTTTCCTAGAAGCTGCTTTATGAAAGTTGGCGCACCTACGTTGGGTACATATATGTTTAGGATAGATATTTCCTGTTGATGAAGTGAACCTTTTATCATTATGTAGTAGCCCTCTGTATCTTTTTAAATTTTTGATAACTTAAATGGTATTTTGTCTGAAAATAGGATTGCAACTCCTCCTTTCTTTTGTGTTCCATTCGCCTGAAAGTTTTTTCCCATACTCTTACTTTGAGTCTGTGTATGTCCTTTCTAGTGAGGTGAGTCTGTTGAAGGCAGTATATTGTTGCCTGGTGATATTTTATCCATTTTGCCATTCTATGTCTTTTCAGTGGTGCATTTAGTCCATTCACATTCAGGCTAATTATTGAAATGTGAGAGTTCATCCCTTTCATAGAGATCTTATAGTGTTGTTGTTCTTCCACTTGGTTCTTTTTTGTCTTTCTTTTGGTTTTGGCGTTGGTTCATGTATATTTTATTATTTTCCCTGGACTCTTTTGAAGAACGTTGTTCTTTTTTTCCTTTTCTTCTGTGTTTAGTACTTTATTAAGTGTTTCATGTAGAGGTGGTTTGGTGGCAGCATAAGTTCTTAGGGATTGGATATCTGGGAAAGATTTTAATTCTCCCTCGCTGATGAAACTTAGCTTGACCGGGTAAGTTATTCTTGGTTGAAATTGTTTATCTTTTAGGACTTTGAAGATAGGGCTCCAAGCTCTCCTAGCCTGTAGGGTTTCTGTAGATAAATCAGCTGCTATTCTGATTGGTCTTCCATGGTAGGTGATCTGGCCTTTTTCTCTTGCTGCCTTTAGGATTTTTTCTTTTATGCCTACTTTGTTTAGGTGAATTATTCTGTGTCTAGGAGTTGGTCTTCTCATTTGTTGTCTTGCAGGAGTTCTCTGAATCTCTTGTGTTTGAATTTATGCATCACTGATTAGATAAGGGAAGTTGTCTTGAATGATCTCATGGAAAGTTTGTTCTAGTGTGGTCTCTGTCTCTCTCTCTGCCTCAGGTATGCCAATTACTCTTAGGTTTGGTCTCTTGAAGTAATCGCTCATCTCTTGAAGGTTTTGTTCTGTCTTTTTGAGCTTGTTTTCTGTGTTTTTAAGAGTTTGGGTTAGTTCTATATTTTGGTCCTCAAGCTCTGAGATTCTTTCTTCTGCTTGGGTAATTCTGCTTCCCATGCTTATCAGTTAGTTATTTATTTCATTCACAGTATTCTTTATTACTGTTATCTCAGATATCAGCTCCTTCCTAGTTTCTTCTTGTGTCTCCTCAATTCTTTTTAATCTCTCCATTATTGTCTTAATGTCAACGTTTGTAGTTTGAGAACCTTCGTTCTGGGGGCTCCTCATTGTTTGCATTCCGAAGTCAGTTTTCTCAGTGTCTGCCTTCCCAGGTGTCTGGAGAGACCCATGCTCTTCTTTTGGTTTTTCTTCATTTTTGTAGATTTTTCTCTCTCTCTCCCCCCCTTTCCTCCCCTTCTTTAATTCTTTTTGGGGTAAGGTGGGGTTGCTTTTATTTCTCTTCTGCTATATCCTGTTCTTCCTTATGAGGGTCTTCTGGCTTTGTTCACTTTTCAGGTTGGAGTGTAGGCTGCAATCTGTACTTTTTGCAGTTTTGAGGTTTAATTGAGAGGGAAGTTATGGTTCAGAATGTATATGCTGATTCTAGCATCCACAAACAGGTGTATGAGCTCACTGAAACCTATTTCCCTCTGCCTTACAATCTGTCCATTCAGCAGTATGTAGTCATGGTTCCTAGATTAAAATGGGGGTATAAAAGAGGAAAATTATGGAGGAAGAGGGAGTCAATAGGAAGCTAAAGAGAGAGAAAAGCGAGAGGGAAAACAGACATACATACCAACTATCAGGTGAGAAAGAGACACAAGGCTGGAGAGAAGTGGAGGAAGACACATAAGAAAGATTCCCTAAAGAATACTGATAGCTCACAGAAACAGACCAATATAAACATGAAACAGTGTAGGTCAGAAGGCAAACATTGATTTTGATCAAAATAAACAGTCAAAATGATAAAATCATAAGTCACAATAAGAGATCAGACTAAAATCACTTCAGCTCTGATCTCGGCCTCTCCCCTTTGTTTTTCCATTGCAGACAGCTAGGTTTACTCACAGCTTGGGTTTGGCTGCCTGGGAGTTGCTTTTATCTGATTCAGCTTAGGGGTGGGGCTTTGTCTCCTGTTTAGCAATGTTACCTTAGGAACCAAGGTGGAATTTGTTGATAGGTGGGCAGGGCAATGGAAATCTTTGCCTGGAGAAAGGTGGAGGCAGATTATCTTTCGTAGATCCCTTTCTCTCTGCTTGTCTGGGTCCCCAAGCTTGGGGTCACAGGCTGAGTGCCTCAACCAGGGTGGGCCCGGGGCTCCAGAGCTCCAAAGCTCCAACAGGCAGGCGGTGAGTGGTGAGAGTGGCTCTGGGCCCCCCACAGGGTACTTCAACCAGGAATGGGACCAATGTCTCTGAGGGGCTGGTGTCCAGAGCCTCCTTGAGTGACCAGCGGTCTGGTGACGATGAGAGATGATGTAGCCAGGGAACTTGCTGAGACCCCAGACTCCCACGCATGCAGTGGAACAGCAGCAGCAGGGGGCCACAGTATCGGGCCATGCGTGGGACCAAGGGACCCCAGGCCTCGGACCAGCACTTACTGGTGGTGGACATGAATCTCCAGCAGGTGGTGTTATCCCTTGCTCCAGATGGTCTTTATCTCAGCTGCTCGTCTGCCCCTCAGGCAATGATGGTGCAATGTGAAATGCCTGCCTTGGCGGCAGCGGTGACAACAGCAGCAGCAGTGGTGGCGGTGATGCCTGGGCCACTGGCACAGGTGGTGCAATGTGTAATGGCCACCTCTGTGCAGCGGCTACCTCAGAGGAAGTGGCTGCTTGGCTGCCGAGTAGGAGGCGGAGGCTCAACCGCCTCAGAGGAGGGGGACAGCAGTGGCTCCACTGCCTCGGGGGGGGTGGCGGCGGCGCCTCTGCCGCCTCAGAGGTGGGGGCGGCAGTGCCTCCACTGCCTCGGATGGGGGGGCGGCAGCACCTCCGCCACCTCGGAGGAGGCTGCGTGGCTCTGCCACCTCGGAGGAGGCCGCAGCTCGCCCCAGGCACTGGCGGTGTGATGTGGAATGGCTGCCAGTTGGAACGGCAGCAGCAGCCACCACAGTAGCTGCTCAGACCTTGGCGATACCTCAGCAAAGTCTACCTTCGAGCTCCATGTGGAGAGGAGTCTGCAGACGATGGGATCCGCAAACTCCGGGGTGAGAATCAGAGTCTCTTTGCATTCTCCTCGGTGGAGAGTTTCACAGGCAGTGCTGCCCAGTCGCCATCTTGCCCCAGCCCCCAAGACTCCATCTTTAAGGGCCCAGCCACCCCCACCATTGCCAGGGACTAGCTAAGCACTTCTGCATCCCGTGACACCACACATCCACTTCACAGAAATGACTTTCTATGGGAGCTGGACCAGGAATTCTGACAGCTCATGCAGTGGCCTTGGGCAGAAGGCAGACTTCCCCATTCTTGGAAAGTGATAAAACTCACCAAAAATCCAGTTCTGTCTGCTCCCCTTAACCCTGTCCTGGGTATAAAGTTCTTGGAAACATTTCTGTCCCCCAGAGAACTGTGGATGCCTTTCACTGTTCACTCGTGTTCAGGGAGGAGGTGTGGACATGGTCTGATTGTTATTCTCCTGGTCATAAGACTTTTGTCCTGGGAAGTTAAGGAATTATCCTTTAGAAACAACATGATGAATTTGAGCACTGGATGATACATACATGTTAAAAAAAATTTCCAAATGCAGCCCATGGCAGATACTGTTGCAGTCATTGGTTGCCCATCCCCAGCTAGGCAGCTTCTCTGGGGGTGGGCCCTGGGTTCTCAGACTGCAGTTACCTCCTGAAGGGGTACCTGGAAGTGACTCCCACCATCACCACCCAAAGCCAATGAATGACCGGGGCAGAGGACATAAGCCCTTTTCACTGGCCTCCAGTAGGACACATCTTATGGTGCAATTCAGCTCCAGAGCTTCCTGCAAGGCTAAATTGGAGCCCAACTTTACCTCTATACCTTCCCTATCCTACTCCTCTCCCCATCCTGGTTTCTTTTGAGAGCACTCTTCAGTAAATCACATAAGGCAAGTACTCATCACAAACTCTGCTTTCCTGAGACTATACTTGGGAAGGAGGAAATAAGAAGACCATGTCCTAGTTTTCATGTGTCCTTCACCCTAGGCATGGAAGACTGTACTGTTGCTGAAATGGCTGCAGAGGATTCCACTTAGGTTTTAATTAACTAGTTCCTAATGGTTCTCATCAGGATTTTGATATTACAAATAACACTGCAGTGATATCTGCATGCAAACTCCATGGGTTTACATGACATATAACCATTGGATAACTTTTTAAAAATGGAATTGCTGGATCAATGTGTGTGCCTTTGTAATTTTTTTCCATGTATTTTCAGCTTCCTCTTGATAGGGGTTGTACCAATTCACAGTGTTAGTGATAAGCCTTTGATCAGAGTAGTGCCGAAAATTTAGATTTTTGCAAGCTCTTAGGTTACTATATAACTTTGACAGTTTATTTTGAATTTCACCTATTTTGCTTGAGGTTGAGAATTTTCTCAATTATTTCAGTGCATTTTTTAGGATTTGGTAAACTTTTCTGAAGTGTTCAAAAAAGAAGTATTTTAAGCTTTGTGGTCAAAGAGTCAACATCTAGCATGTAGTAGTCATTTGGCATGAGCTAGTGATACATAGTGGATGGAATTCCTCCTGTGGACAGCAGGGGACACTGTGGGTATTGGTTTAGAAATCTAATAACTCCAAGCCCCCTGGTAGTGCTTAAGTGCAGAGGGTGTGACTGAGGCTTCCTTTGAGAATACTTCTATTAATTCAAATTAACCCTCTGTTCATGACACACACCCAGCCCTTCTTCTGAACTTGGGAAATTGTCAACACGAAACTCTCAGGCTCAGGACTCAGACAAGAGCTCAGACAGACAAACTGAAGAAGGGAGAACAGATTTGCATTGCATCCTCACCAGGATACCACCCAACAGTGTTACAAGAGAGAAGAATCAAGATTTGCATGAAGAGACTCTCCATCCTATAAGAGTGACATGGAGGTCCACCCCAGTTGTATCTTCAGAGTTAGAATTCTGAGGTATCTCTACCATGTCCTGGACACCTTCCATGCTCACCCTCCTCACTCTTTGCACAGCTGCTCTCTCCTGGGGCTCAGTGCCTACATAACTAGGGATCAGCCTGGCCCTGACCTCCAATCCGCAAGGTGTTTGGTGCAGGGTGTGACGCTGCAGGAATGAGAACTTCCTTCCAGACTCATTTATCCTGTCTTCTCTTGCAGGTTCTGTGATGTCCTCTGAGCTGACTCAAGTGTCTGCAGTGTCTGTGGCCTTGGGATAGACAGTCAGGGTTACCTGCCAGGGCGGCAACATAAGAATATTTGATGCACACTGGTACCAACAGAAGCCAGGGCAGGCCCCTGTATTGGTCATCTATAATAGCAGCAACCATCCTTCAGGGATCCCTAAGCAATTCTCTGGCTCCAAATTAAGGAATACGGTCACACTGACCATCAGCAGGGCCCAGGCCAAGGATGAAGCTGACTATTATTGTCAGTCATTGGACAGCAGTGGTATTATGCACAGTGATGCAGACAGATAGGAGGTGAGACACAAACCCCGCCTCTGCTGGTATCTTCCTCCTCCAGCCCCAGAAGGACTGTGGACAAAGCCATGAGCAGGCCTATAACCACAACAATTGGGAGGCCAATGCAGGAAGATTGTTAGAGCCCAAGAATTTAAAACCAACCTAGGCAACATAGTGAGAAAAAATAAGAAAAAAATAGTTGGGAGAGGTGGAAGGTGACTGTAGTCTCAGCTACTTGGAGGCAGAGGCTGAAGGATCAGTTGAACCTAGTTCAAGGCTGCTCTGAGTCATGATCATGCCACTTCACTCCAGCCTTGGTGAGAGAGTGAGACCCTGACCCAACAAGAAAAAAAGACATTCTTTTTTTATAACCAATGTGATGGATTTGAATTTGAACACTAGATATACACATCAGTAGGAAATGAAGCCTGTGTCAGATGCTTTTGGAGTCACCATTCAGTGGCTGCACCCATCTCCCAGCCTTCTCTGGAGGTACATTCTGGCCTCTCAGAGTGAAGTTACCTCATGAAGGAGTGTCTGGAAGTGACACCCCCACCACCTGAATGAATAAGTGGGTCAGGGGACACAAGCCATCATTTTTTCAATTCTGTCCAGTTTCAGTGGGCAGCATGGTTGGTCTGGAGCACATTGGTGAACTTTCTTTTTTTATTATTATAAAGATATTGGGTACAATTCAGTGTTAGGTATACAAAACTTGATTATACCCTTGTCGCTTTGGTGTGACCCTCCCTCCCCTAGCAGTTTCCCTCAACTGCCTATCCCATCCCTCCTCCCCTGACAGTTTTCTACTACTTCCAATCCCTTTCATAGTGCTATGATAATTATTTAAAGTCTGCTTATGAGTGAGAACAAATGCTACTTTTTTCTTTGTTTCTGTGATAGTTCACTGAATATGATCGACTCTAAATTCATCCAAGTTGCTGTGAAGTTCATATGTTTGTTCTTCTTTATGGCTGGATAAGATTCCATTGTGTATATATACAACATTTTTGAAAATCCAGTCCAGGTTCAATGGGGAACATGGTTGGTTCCATGTTTTTGTTACTGTCAACCATGCTGCAATCAACATATGTGTGCAGGTAACTTTTTCATAGAGTAATTTGAGATCCTGCAGTTATATTTCCAGTAAGGGAATTGTCGGTCATAGGGAAGGTTTATTTTTAGATCTTTTGGGAATCACCAATGTGTTTTTCACAGTTTTTATTAGTTTACACTGCCACCAGCAGTGTAGAAGTGTTCCCTTTTCACTGCATTCTCTCTAGCATCTGTTGTTTTTTAAGTTATTAGTTATGGTCATTGTGACTATAGTTAAGTGGTATCTCAGTGTGCTTTTAATTTGCATTTATTTGATGACTAGTGAGGCTGAGCAATTTTTTTTCATGTATCTGTTGGCTGCTCATATATCTTCTTTTGAGAAGTGTCTATTTATATCTTTTGCCCACTCTGTAATGAGATTGTTTATTTTTTTCTTTTTGGCACATTTGAGTTTCTTGTAGATCTTAGATGTTAGGCCTTTGTCAGACATACAGTTGGCAAATATTTTTCCCCAGTTTGTGGGCTGTGTCTCTACTCTCTTGATGGTTTATTTGGCTCTTCATAAGCTTGTCAGTTTGATGAAGTCCCACCTGCTTATATTATCTCTTATGGCATGGGCACTTGGGGTTTTGATGAGGAATTGTTTGCCAGATGACAATGAAACAGGTCATACTGTGAGAGTCTCAGGTTGAATTTTTTAAGTGTCTAAAAATTGTCTAAATTGTCTAAATTGTCTTTAGAAAATTTTTCATTCATGTCCTGAATAGCTTTTTCATTTCTTTGTGGTAGTTTTCAACATTCTCCTGAATCTAAATGAGCAATTTTATAATCAACCTTTTGAATTCTATCTGTGGAATTCCAAAGATTTTATTTTGGTTAAGGTCCATTACAGAAAAATTAATGTGGCCTTTTGGGGATGCTGAAGTACTCTGTTTACTCATATTGTCGGAATTATTTTTCTGGTTCCTATTGAGGATTAATTTTCTTCTTGTGAAAATTCTTATATATTTTATAAAGACGTGGGGTACAATTCAGGTTTAGGTATATAAATATTGATCGTGCAGGTACCCTTGTTGATGAGGTATGCCCCTCCCTCCCCTAGCAGTTTCCCTCAATGCCAATCCCATCCCCCTTCCCCTGACTGTTTTCCACTACTGCCAATCACTTTCTTATAGCATTATAATTGATTGAGGTCATCATGTGAGTGAGAACATATGGAACTCAGTTCATTGTTTCTGTGATAAATCAGTGAGTATGATTGACTCCAAATCCATCCAAGTTGCTGCAAGGTCCATATATTTTTCCTTGTTTATGACTGAATAATATTCCATTGTGTATATGTACCACCATTTTTTTATCCCCGTGTTGCCCATTGAAGCTGGACTGGATAAGAAAATTCTTAACTAAATGGCTTGGAGAGTCACTGGCTGGTGAGAAGTCACCAGGCAAGGTCCTATTACCCTATTACCCTGTATCCTGAAGGTTCCTTTCCATCCTGATTCTGGCCTAACATCACATAACAAATAAATAAAGTTTATGTCCCTGGAAGGCCATCTCTTATGGACTCCCAGATTCCAGGGAGCCTTGCAAGACATTTATATATCCTACTTGCATCTAAGACTGCATCTACATGTCAACAAACCTGAAATTTTTCATCCCCTTATTTTAACAAAGCATCTCTTCTGTTGATTTCTCAGTTTCCATAGGCAGAAACTAAAAATTACCCATCGTGAAATCTTTGAATCCACTTGTGACCTGCAAGTCCCCACTAGGAAGTGCCCTCCTTCCTGGGGCAAACCAATGAAAATATCACATGTATTGACTTATGGTTTCCTGTAACTTTTGCCTTCCTAAATGTATATAATCAAGCCATCATTCAATCACAGTGGACACGCGTTCTCTCAGCCTTCTGACAATGGGTTTTCTTGGGCTTAAATCATCAAGTAAGGGTCAAGAATAAACAATCTTAAATATTTTACAGATTGGCAGTAGTGGGAATTAGGGATACCTGCATAATGAACATTTGTATACAACCCTGAATTTTACCCCACATCTTTAAAACATAAAATTAATACAATATATTTTACAGAGTTTGGCATTTTTTTGTCAATACTAGTCACTTGGGTAGAACATATATTATTATTTGTATTTTACAGGGGACTATCATAGTCACTACAGAGTTCTTTTGGTTGTACATAACTTTAGTGTGGTGAGTTCTTCACTTACCAGCTGCGGTAATGTTATTTTAGCTCCCTGCAGAGGTTCAAGGCATTCTGAGTGGATGGGGTGTCTTGAATAGTAGTGTTAACTTGAGTCTGGTATCAGACCATCCCCAAAGATGAGGTATTATATCCAATGTAATGGGTTCTGCTAGTTGACCTCCAGCCAGAAGATGGTGATGGCAGGAGACATCCAGTTGCAAACAGAATTTGAGGGCCTTCTGTTTGGCCTGTGTTACTGCTCTGGAAGTAGCCATCTGAAATAGATGGTGGGTGAGTCTATGGGAATTACCCATGATTTCTCTCCATCTTGAGTCTTCTAGAAAGGTATGGAAGAAAAGCACTCAAGTTTCTCACTTGTGTGCAGGATTAGCTACCCTAGCAGGAATTGGGAAAGATTCTCCTTACCCTGGGATAATTCAGCTGTGTTGTGCAGAGGCTGTACAGAAGAGTTTCCAAGGAGAATGAAAGGTTGCTATGGAGATTAGTCTTCTCCATTCTTGGACTTAGCCTTGGGCAATTTGGTGAGGAAGAGTGCTGCCAACCTCAGATGTTCTCATAGCAATTTGCACCAGCCAGAAACAATCTGCTGCAACGGAATTTGCCCTTGGTGGCTAGAACAGGAAATCCTGAGGCACAGCACCTATGGCCTCCCCAGGGGATCACACCCGAGGGCAGAAACTCGCAGCATCACAAGAATCTTCTAACACTCCATGTGCAATGACCAAGGAATTTTATTCTGGCTCTAGTACTCAGGAACTGTGCTCTGGAGTGGTTTCTGATCTGTCCAGGCCTCATGCTGCGATATATGAATTCACCTATCCAAAATCAAAGGATGGACACAGATAAGCAACCAGCATAAGCAAGGCTTTAATGGTGGTCTTGCAAGATTGGGTGTCTGGTGGGCAGGCACACTGGGGCTGTTACAGTTAGCATACTTGTAGCCTAGAATGCTAGTCCCTCCCCTGGTCTTCCACATACTGAGCTCCACAGGGGTCACAACCTTTTCCCAGACTTGGCCTTCATGGCACACATCAAAAGGGTCACGTAGTTTATTTACATGTTCTGTTTGCTGATTGGTTTATATCTGCTAGAAAATGCCTTTGTTTGCATGTTCTATTTGCTGATTGGTTTACAGAATTTCATTTTCATTGGTTCCCTCCAAAATTTGAACATAAAAGCGAAAGTCTGTGAAAAAGAGAATAAAACAGCAGGAAGTGATTCAGCAAAGGTATTTAAACATGACTCAGGGTTTATTTTTAAAATAAATCATTATATTCCTTACAATGCTGTCACCAGTACAGTGAGGATGAAGAGGGGTTCTAGAAGATTCCTTCCATAGGTGAAGCTAGGGATGACACCAGACATCTAAACCCTGACATACAGTTAGGGGCAGGACAACTCTAAAGTCCTCAACCAACATGAACCGTCTCTCTCCTGAGCCAGAGTAGCCAAAGGAAGTGCTTGGTGACCCAAATGCTGCCACAGCCATTACTATATCTCTCTGGCTAGCTACTTGGCAGGGCCAAGGGACATTCCATTGGAAGAACTCCAAGTTCCCTAGAAAATACAGACTAACTCCCCCTGTGAGCCCTGTCCTGACCAGCCCAGAAGGCCTGGACACAATCTAGGGTGAAGATATCAACCCAGACTGTATAGTCAGCAGGTTAGGGAGAATTAGTGACCTGAGAAAGTGTTGACAGGGCACTCCTACCCTCCCTGGGTCTCTTGGGATTGAACATTTTTGTGGAAACCACAAAGCGGTCCCCCAGCATCCACCTCTGACTCAGACGGATTTGCATCCCAGGCTGTTCTCTCTAACTAGGGGTTAAGAATGTCCTGGGATAAACCTCACAGCTTTATCCCTGGGAGCAACACAGGGGATACCTCTACCATGGTCTGGACCCCTCTCCTCCTCAGCCTCCTGGATTACTGCACAGGTGCTACCATAGGTTCTCAGCCACTCACCCATTCCCAGGTGTGGGGACAAATCTGGCTCTGACTCTGATCTCAGCAGTATGCTACCTATGGTCTGCAGGGTACTCATAAACCTGCTGCAGGAGGTGGGGCTGTTGGTGTACTCCTCACTTGGTGCTCACTTGCTTTGGAAGCCTTAGGGGCTGCACCTGCTGGGAGAGGGGTCCTTTTTTCTCATTTGTTCAATGGCCCCATAACCAGTCAAGCCCATGGGCCATTGGGGCTGAAGTTGATTTGGGAGAGGGTGCTTTATTTCCACAGGGAATCTGTGGAGATTTTCCAGGTCATGATTGGGGGCAGGTTCAGTCCACAGCAAGAAGGCAAGGGATCTCCAGGGAGAAGAAGGCAAGGGATCTCCTGGGTAAGGTCCCTCATCCCTCACCTTTATTTTTCTCTCCCTGCAGGCTTCATGGCCTCCTATGCAGTGATTCAGCCAACCTTGATGTTAGTGTCCTTGGGACAGACAGTCAGGATCACCTACTCTGGAGATAATTTGGGAGATAAACGTGATCACTGGTACCATCAGAATCCAGGCGAGGCCCCTGTATTGGTCATCTACAAAGACAGCAACCAGCCCTCAAGAATCCCTGAGCAATTCTCTGGCTCCAACTCAGGGAACATGGCCACCCAGACCCTCAGTGGAGTCCAGGTGGGGGATAAGGCTGACTATTACTGTGCCACCAGTGATGGTGGTTGGAGCAGCTTTCAGTGACTCAAAGTGATAGACAGAAGGGGAAGTAGGACAAGAACATCTCCACCCCAACCTGACTCTCACTTTCAGACACATCCTGAGCAATGACTATGTCCTTGCTCTCAACTCACTCAGATGGTTTCTCTTGCAGTCAAAGCAATAACAGAAACATGTCAGATTCCCATTTGAATAGTTTTCAGCAATCATTTCATTCATTTTAAATCCAAACATCTTGTAACTTTAATCCAGTTCCCTGCAGGGAGCAGGACACAGGTTCATGGGATGGAAAGTGTCTCCAGACACGGTGACAGTCTTTTCCTTCTCTTTCAATGTAGTGTGTGACAGGAGAAGTACCTGATCTCTGACCTTCTCATCTGAAAACTTGGACTTGACGGAAGAAGGATTGTGAACCCTGTAGGACTGTGTCCTCAGGATGAGACGTGCTGATCTGGACAGACGAGCTCTGTGTGTCTATGGGTCCTGCTGTGCATGAGAAAGTTGAGGCCACGTGGCTCTCAGGGCCAGCAGGGACAGATTAACATTTTCAAAAGGTGCATAAATTTCATTAAAATGGCAAGGCCTTGTTAAAACACCCCTTGGGTCTACATTGGTATCTTCTATGGGAGCTTGCTATAAATGCAAGACTTCTGTTCCCATCACCAATTTGTGCCTGATGGTAGAAGCAGCAGGGACACTCACATCCCCCGTGCACATGCTGTAGACTTGCTCTGGGACTCATAGACAGTAAGCAACCTGTTTTATGTCTGAAATTTGGGTTGGAGCAATATCCACATGTGTGAACTACAATGCTTCCAGAAAAAACAGTGTGACTGTACAGACTTCATGCTTTTTCCTTCTTTTCTCCTGATAAGTTAGGCTGTAATAATGAGTCCTTTCTTTTGCAGGAGATGCTTAGCATGCTTCAAACAACAGACTCCAAACATTTCTGCTCATATGGAGGTGAGTCTTCTTAGGGTTTATTTTCCATTCATGGAGTACATGGATTTCACCAAATTCTACAATGTATCTCCTCTTATATGCACTTCAAATCGTTGTACTACACCATGGTGGGTTCTTCTGGGATGTTCAACTGGGTGTTAAGATGATCCAAGTACTGCTGGCCACATCATGACAGGGAAAAAAGGGTGACACTGGAGGGATAAAATTTAAACATACATTGTTGTCTTTTTTCATGTGAATGCACACTGTTTCTGATCCTGTTGTCTGAGAGGAACAGAAAAGAACTCAGTTTCTGAATCAATGGTGCATTCTGAGCACCTGCAGCCATGGTGTACTGTTCTATAACAGTATATTCCACATCCGGCAAAGACTTTTCAAATGGGACCATGAGCTGACTAGATCTGTGGAAATCTATTTCCTCCTTCAGTATCCAATCAACTTTTATTGACCCTGCTCCAAGAAATAGTTGGAAATAAAATCCTACTACAATTTCAAAATCTTTAAGTTACTGAAGGTGCTACTAGTACATGGCACTCCCAAACAAGGGTGAAATGTTATTTTTTATTTCCTGAGATGAAGTGGAGATGGGGAAAGATTCATATTTTGTTGTTGTTTTGGTTTTGTTTTATTTGGGGTTTTTTGGTGAGGTTTTTTTAAATAGGTGTCTCACTCTGTGGCCCAGACTGGAGTGCAGTGGCAATATCATGGCTATAGTAGCCACAATTTCCTGGGCTTAGGCATTCCTTCAGTTTCAGCCTTCCAAGAAGCTGGGACTACAGGCGTGTGCCACCACAACCATCTAACATTTTATTTATTGTAGAGACAGGTCTCGCCATGTTGCTCAGGCTGGTCAGGCTGGGTAAATCATATGCATGAAGGCCAGATTATAAATATTTTAGTGTTTGCTGGTCATATGGTTTCTTTGGCAACTATCCCCCTCTGCAATTGTCACATGAAGGTAGCTTAAGTAAAAGGGCATTTCTGAGTGTCAGTAAAACTTTATCGACAAATAGCAGCAGCCATAGTGACTGACCCTGCCTTTTTCAATTGCCATGTTTTTGCAGTGACTTTCCTTTAAGAACACTTATTGATGTAAAAGGTTATAGATTATAAAATTGTCTCACATCTGTAAATTGGAAAAGAGATTGGTGTTGTCATTGGGCCACTGCCTTTGGCCATTTTGATTACTTTTTACTGATTAGATTGAGCAGGGAGTCTGCTAACTGCCCATATACTAGTGAATAAATTACTTCAGGGTTAAAAAACTTGAGCTGGTCACAGTGTCTCAAGTCTGTAATTCCAGCACTTAGGTAGGTGGTGGTGAGAGGATTGCGTAAGCTCAGGAGTTTCTGACCAGCCTGAGCAACATGGCGAGACCTGTCTCTACAATAAATAAAATGTTAGGTGGTTGTGGTGGCACACGCCTGTAGTCCCAGCTACTTGGAAGGCTGAAACTGAAGGAATGCCTAAGCCCAGGAAATTGTGGCTACTATAGCCATGATATTGCCACTGCACTCCAGTCTGGGCCACAGAGTGAGACACCTATTTAAAAAAACCTCACCAAAAAACCCCAAATAAAACAAAACCAAAACAACAACAAAATATGAAAAGGTCACTCTGGTTGCTTCTAATCGAAACTATATTGTTTTGGGGTTTTCTGATCAACCTGACCTAGTGCAGGGAACTACACAGGACATGTACTTGAACATGAAATAGCAGTTTTGTTCCCAAGAGCCAAAATGGTGGAATAAACCCAAACACCCATGAATGGATGGCCTTGCTCCCAGAACCTGACCCTCCCAAGTCAGGTGCAACACCGCCCCCTACCGGCATATGGAAGAAACGACAGGGAAAAGCGTCTCCATCACAATCCAAACTTTTTATTTTTTTGAGTTGGAGTCTCACTCTGTCGCCCAGACTGAAGTGCAGTGGCCGCTCCCGGCCACCGTAGCCTCAACCTGCTGGACTCCAGCAATCTTTCTGCCTCAGCCTTCCAAGCAGCTGGAACTACAAGCACGCTACCACGCCCGGCTAATTTTTTGACTTATTGTAGAGATGAGGGCTCGCCAAGTTGCCCAGGTGGGTCTCGAACCCGTGGGCTCAGGCAATCCACACACCTCAGCCTCCCAAGGTGCGAGATTACAGGCTGAACCACTGAAACCGGCCCATACATTTTTAATAAGGATGTTTTCACATGCCCTCCCTAGTCTAGGCTGGTCCCAGTCAACTTGGAAGAGGTTATTCTTATGCTTTTATTTCTTACTCCACAGATTACCTTGGGATTATCCCTCCCCCTTTCAGCACCTTCCCTTCTCTGTTAAGTGAACTCCCTGAGTTTTGTGCTCCTGGATCATAAAAGCCTATAATTTCAGAGAAAGCAGTCCTAGGTCACCCACATGGGACCTCAGACAACTAGCCCAGAACCAGTGGCACGGGAAGCATTGGGGTCTCCCACAGACATGCCAGTTTTCCATTTGAATCTCCTGAGGAAGATTCCTCATCACCTACCTCTTTTTTTCTCTCCCTGCAGTCACGGTGACCTCCTATGCAGTAATTCAGTCACCTTCAGTGTCAGTGGCTTTGGGACAGATGACCAGGATCTCCTGCTCTGGAGATAATTTGGGAAATAATTATGCTTACTGGTACCAGCAGAGGTCAGACCAGGCCCCTGTGCTAGTCATCTACAATGATAGCAACTGGTCCTCAGGGATCCTTGAGAGATTCTTTGGCTCCAAATCAGGGAATATGGCAATCCTGACCATCAGTGGAGCCCAGACAGGGGACGAGGCTAACTATTACTGTGCTGCCTATGGTGGTAGTGGGGACAACTTTCAGTGACTCACAGTGACACAGACATATGGAAAAGTGGGAGAAGAACCTCCCCTCCCCAGCCTCGTCTCACTCTCACATCCTCTGAGTAGCCAAATAACAGAAGCAGCATGCCAGTTTTCCATTTGAATCTTAGTTTTTACCAAGTATTTCATTTATTAAAACCACATATCTTGTGACTTTAATTCAGGTCCTTACAGAGATCAATGCACAGGCCCATGGGGTGGGAAATGAGAGCTTGGTTCTTGCACTAAGGACAACATTATCCCTCCTTTTACATACAGATTGTGGCAAGAGAAGGACCTGTCCTCTAGACTTCTGTACCTGAGAACTTGGTCACTAGAGGTAGGATTGGAGACCACAGGATGAGACATCCAAATCTGGACAGACCAGCTGTGGGTGTCTGAGGATAGGAGTCAACCTTCTGCACATTAGATGTCATGTCCATGCAGCTCCCAGGTGTGACCAGAAACAAATGCCACCTGGGTCCCATAAAAGAGGAGACATGTCCATGCACATCCTATCTCTAGCAGAATTACAGCCCATAAGGCACAAACACAAGCTCTGGTTTATCATCCAAGAGATAAATCCATTCCTTATTTTTAGTTTCAACAATAACACTTTTTAAGCCAACACAGGACTATGAAAGATTAAGAAACCAGCACATATGTAGGACCATGGGCCTCCCGAGTTTATCCTTAGCCCCTATGTATATCCCTCCTTAAGAAAATCTCTCTACCAAACACAGAATAAAACTGCATTTGGTTTCATTTCTCAGATATTTATGACTTATTGCTTAAAAACTTTATTTTTAAATTTCTTAGATAATTTTTTTTTCCTCATCCATTATGGGTACCACAGTGATTTGTCTTCCTCTGTGATTCTTTTTTTTTTCATTAATCAGTATTTTTTATTATGGTTTTGTGGGGTACAGTTAAGGGTTAGGTGTACAATTACGTTTCATTCAGGCACCCTGTTGATAAGAGGTGTTTTCCCATCCCCAGACAGATATTTGCTACTATTAATTCCATCCCCTTCATCCCAATAGTTTCCCAGTACCGTCAGTCATTTTCTTATAGTATTGCATTGGATGTTCAAGGTCCATTATATGAGTGAGAACATGTGATATTCGGATCTTTGTTTCTGTGAGAGGTCACTCAGTATTATAGACTCTAGTTCCATCCAGGTTGCAGCGAAATACATGATTTTGTTCTTTTTTATGGCTGCGTAGTATTCCATCGTGTATATGTACCACATTTTTTTTATCCAATCCTCTTTTAATGGGCAGCATGGTTGTTTCCAGGTTCTTGCTATTGTGAACAACGCTGCGATAAACATACGTGTGCAGGTATCTTTTTTATAGAGTGATTTGTGTTCTTCAGGGTATATTCCCAGTAGGGGGATTGCAGGGTCATATGGAAGGTCGATTTTTAGAGCTTTTAGGAATCACCACACTGCTTTCCACAGAGGTTGCACTAGTTTACACTCCCACCAACAGTGTAGAAATGCTCCCTTTTCACCACACCCTCTCCAGCAGCTGTTATTTTTTGAGTTGTTGATAATTGCCATTCTGTCTGGAGTTAGGTGGTATCTCAGTGTGGTTTTGATTTGCATCTCCCTGATGATTAGTGAGGTTGAGCATTTCTTCATGTGTTTGTTGGCTGCTTGAATGTCTTCTTTTGTGAAGTGTCTGTTCATATCTTTTTCCCATTTTATAATGGGGTTGCTTGTTTTCTTCTTTTCAGTAGGTTTCAGTTCCTTGTAGATCCAGGATGTTAAGCCTTTGTCAGACCTAGAGTTGACAAATACTTTTTCCCAGTCTGTAGGCTGTCTCCCTGCTCTCTTGATGGTTTCTTTGGCTTTGCAGAAGCTTGTCAGTTTAATAAGGTCCCATTTGTCTATCTTCTCTCTTAAGTCCTGTGGGTTTCGGGTTTTGTACAGGAATTGGATGCCAGTTCCGATTTCCATGAGAGTATTTCCTTCCTTTTCTAAGGTTTTTATGGTTTGAGGTTTTACATTTAGGTCTCTGATCCATTTGGAGTTAACCTTTGTGCATGGGGATAGAGAGGGGTCCTGTTTCAATCTTCTGCATGTGGTCAGCCAGTTTTCCCAGCACCATTTACTGAATAGGTTCTCCTCTCCCCATTGGTAGGTGGTGGGGGCTTTGTCGAAGATGAGTTGGTTGAGAAATTGAGGTTTTGCTTCTGGAATCTCAATTCTGTTCCATTGATCTATATGCCTGTTCCTGTACCAATACCAAGCTGTTTTGATGATTGTGGCTTTATAGTAAAGTTTGAAATCTGGTATTGTGATACCACCGACTTTGTTTTTTTTTGCTGAGGATTGTTCTGGCTATTCTTGGACGTTTGTGTTTCCATATGAATTCCTCTGTTGTTTTTTCTAGGTCTGAGAAGAATGTTGTTGGTAATTTAATGGGTATTGCATTGAATTTGTAGATTGCCTTAGGTAAGATGGACATCTTCACAATGTTGATTCTTCCGATCCATGAGCATGGGATATTTTTCCACTTGTTTGTGTCATCTTTGATTTCTTTGAGCAGTGTTTTGTAATATTCATTGTAAAGATCTTTCACATCTCTGGTTAGGAAGATGCCAAGGTATTTCATTTTTTTGTGGCTATTGTGAATGGAACTGTGTTTTCATTTGGGTTTCTGTTTGTTTATTATTGGTGTAGAGAAATGCGATTGTCTTTTGTACATTTATTTTGTATCCTGAGACATTGCCAAACGCTTTTATCAATGTAAGGAGGCCTTTGACAGATTCTCTAGGGTTTTCAAGGTACACCATCATGTCATCTGCATAGAGAGATAACATGACTTCCTCTCTTCCTATTTGAATACCTCTGATTGCCTCCTCTTCTCTGATTGCTTTAGCCAGGACTTCCAATACTATGTTGAACAGGAGGGGAGAGAGTGGGCATCCTTGTCTAGTTCCAGTTTTCAGGGAATTGGTTCCAATTTTTGTCCATTTAGGAGTATGCTGGCTGTGGGTTTCTCGTAGATGGCTTTTACTATTTTGAGGTATGTTCCCGGTATGCCTAGATGTTCAAGGGTTTTTATCAAGAAGGGGTGCTGGATTTTATCAAAAGCGTTTTCTGCATCTAGTGATATGATCATGTGGTTTTTGTATTGACATCTGTTGATGTATTTAATTACATTTATGGTTTTATGAATGTTGAACCAGCCTTGCATGCCAGGAATGAAGCCTACTTGGTCATGGTGGATGATTTTTGAGATGTATTGCTGAATCCGGTTTGCTAGGATCTTGTTGAGAATTTTAGCATCTATGTTCATCAAAGATATTGGCCTGTAGTTCTCTTTCTTTGTTGGATCTTTACCTGGCTTGGGTATCAATGTGATGTTGGCTTCGTAAAATGATTTGGGGAGAGTTCCATCTTTTTCAATCGCCTGGAATACCTTCAGTAGGATTGGTATTAGCTCCTCCTTGAATGTCTTGTAGAATTCTGCTGGGAAGCCATCTGGACCAGGGCTTTTTTTTTGTAGGAAGTTTTCTTATTATGTACTCAATTTCCTTGATTGTTATTGGTTTATTTAGGGTCTCAATTTCTTCTTGTTCCAACCTAGGTAGGTTGTGTGATGTCAGAAAGTCCTCCATTTCCTTCTGGTTTTCAAGTTTGTTTCCATACAAGTGTACATAGTAGTCTCTAATGATGTTTTGTATTTCTTCAGGGTCAGATGTGACTTCATCTTTTGTGTTTCTAATTTTGCTTATTTGGTTTTTTTCTCATTTTTTCTTGGTCAGTCTAGCTAGGGGACCATCAATCTTGTTTACCCTTTCGAAGAACCAGCTTTTTGTTTCATTGATTTTTTGTATTATCTTTTTGTCTTCTATGTCCTGGATTTGGGCTTTTATTTTGGTGATCTGGATTCTTCTGCTGAAATTAGGGTTTTTGTGGTCTTGCTTTTCCAGCTTCTTAAGGTGGCTTGTTAGGTTGTGAATTTCTATTCCTTCCATTTTCTTCATGTGTGTTTGTAGGGATATAAATTCCCCTCTTACTACAGCTTTCAGGGCATCCCAGAGATTCTGGTAAGATGTTTCTTCATTTTCATTTGTTTCCAGGTATCTTTTGATCCCTGTTTTGATTTCGTCATTGACCCAGGTTTTGTTTGGCATCATGCTGTTTAGTGTCCATATCTTTGTGGGTTTTGGAGGGACTTTGTTGGTGTCAATGTTTATTTTTATTCCACTGTGGTCTGAGAAGGTGTTTGGTAGAATTTCGGTCATTTTTAATTTGCATATGCTTGATTTATGGCCGAGTATGTGGTCGATCTTAGAATATGTTCCATGTGGTGATGAGTAGAATGTGTATTCTGTGGTCTTTGGATGGAGTGTTATGTAGGTATCAATTAAGTCCATTTGGTCCAAAGTCACATTGAGGTTCCGATCTCCTTGCTGATTTTTTGTCCTGATGATCTGTCTAGGTTTGTGAGTGGGGTATTAAAGTCCCCAGTTATGATAGTGGTAGAGTCAATATCTTTCTTTAGTTTTCCTAGAAGTTGCTTTATGAAAGTTGGCGCACCTATGTTGGGTGAAGATATGTTTAGGATAGATATTTCTTGTTGATGGATTGAGCCTCTTATCATTATGTAGTGGCCTTCTGTATCTTTTTTGATTTTTAATAGCTTGAAGGGTATTTTGTCTGAAATTAAGATTGCTACTCCTCCTTTCTTTTGTATTCCGTTTGCCTGAAAGTTTGTTTCCCATTCTCTTACTTTGAGTCTGTGGGTGTCCTTTCTAGTGAGGTGAGTCTCTTGAAGGCAATAGATTGTTGCCTGGTGATATTTTATCCATTTTACCATTCTATGTCTTTTCAGTGGTGCATTTAGTCCATTCACATTTAGGCTAATAATTGAAATGCAAGAGTTGATCCCTGTCATAAGGTTCTTACAGAGTTTATCCTGTTTATTTGTTGTCTTTTTTGGGGGGTTTGGAGTTGGTTCATGTGTGTTTTTAATCTTTTGCCTTTACTCTTGTGAAGAATGCTGTTGTTCTTTTTTCTTTTTCTTCTGTGTTCAGTACTTTCTTAAGTGTTTCTTGTAGAGGTGGTCTGGTGGTAGCGTAGGTTCTTAGGGATTGGATGTCTGGAAAAGATTTCAATTCTCCCTCACTAATGAAGCTTAGTTTGGCTGGGTAGGTTATTCTTGGTTGAAATTGTTTCTCTTTTAGAACTTTGAAGATAAGGCTCCAGGCTCTTCTGGCCTGAAGGGTTTCTGTGAATAAATCTGTTGCTATTCTAATTGGTTTTCCCTGGTAGGTAGTCTGGTCTTTTTCTCTTTCTGCCTTTAGGATTTTTCCTTTCATAACTTCTTTGTTTAGGCGAATTATTATGTGTCTGGGAGTTGGTCTTCTCATTTGTTGTCTTGCAGGGGTTCTCTGAATCTCTTATGTTTGAATTTTGTCATCCTTAATGAGATGAGGGAATTTTTCTTGAATGATTTCATGAAATGTTTGTTCCAGCGTGGCTTCTGTTTCTCTTTCTGCCTCAGGAAGCCCAATTATTCTTAGGTTTGGTCTCTTGAAGTGATCATTCATCTCTTGCAGGTTTTTTCTGTCTTTTTGAGCTTCTTTTCTATGCTTTTGACAGTTTGGGTTAGTTCTGTGTTTTGGTTTTCTAGCTCTGAGATTCTTTCTTTGGCTTGGCTGATTCTGCTTTCCATGCTTATTAGTCTGTTGTTGATTTCCATCACAGTATTCTTTACTGCTGTCATTTCTGACAACAGCTCCTTCCTATTTTCCTCTTGTCTCTCCTCAATTTTTTTAATTCTCTCCATTAATGTCTTGATGTCTGGGTTTGTTGCATATAACCAGTCATTCTGGGGACTCTTCATTGTCTGTGTTCCAGAATCTGTTTTCTCAGTTTCTGATTTCCCAGGGATCTATGTAGGACCTATATTCTTCTTTTGGTTTTTCTTCATTTGTGCGGTTTTCTCCCCCTCTCTACTTTTTCCTTCCCTCCACGTCACCGTTTTCTTTAATTCTGTTATTCAGGGGTAAAGGGATTGGTTTTACTTCTGTTTGTTCAATCTCCTATTCTTTATGTATGTCCTCTTACTTTGTTCAATTCTGAAGTTGCACTGTAGGTTGGAGGTGGTCCTTTTTGCAGTTTTGAGATGTATTTAAGGGGAGAGCTGTGATTCAAAATCTGTCTGCAGGTCCTGGTATTCGCTGAAAGGTGTGTGGATAATGTGGAACCCACTTCCCAGTGTCCTGGAATCTGTCCGTGCAGTGGGGCTGTAGGTTTACTCCCTGAAATAAAATGTAGTTAGCAGAGGGGAGAGAATGGAGCAGATAGTGGGTTGAAGAGGGGAGTGGAGAGACAGAGGAGTAAGGAGAGAAACAAATGAGTGTGCCAACAAATAGAGAGAGAGGCCTATACTGAAACAGATAAAAACAATAGACCACAGCTACAGTCGAGCCAACTCTCATACAAACAAAAATAAAACATATAGTGATGCTAATATACAAGCTAACCAACCACCTTGTTAGTGTGCTGTTCCTCTATACAAAGATATGGTTTACAGAGAGAAGAAAAGAGAAGAAAAGGAAAAGGAAAAAAGAAAAAAGGGAACAATACAGTATGAATAGAATTAAGTCATTAAACTGATAGAATCAATGCTGCGGCCGCAGCAGTGGGACCATTTGGAATGCAGTCAAAGCTGTCCAGTCGTTCTGATGGCAGCAGCCGAGCTCTGTCTGTAGAGCAGGCTGTGATGCTGGGGTCCCCAGCCTCCCAGGGCAAGAGTCAGAGACCCACTGCAGATCTCCCTTGCAGAGGGCTTCAGACGCCGGGTTGCCCTGTCGCCATCTTGCTGCGTCCCCCTCTTGGATAATTTTTAAATGTCTAGAGTAGAATTTTCCAGAGAGAAAAACTGAAGCTTTCATTAGGTATGAGAACTTCATTTTGGCATGAGAACTGATGTATTATTTTTAGAGAAGTGAGTCATACAGGAAAAAAAATTGTCATTCAATCTCCAAAATAGAATTGACAATTAAATTTGGTTCTTGGACATGCAATTTACATATCTTGGTAATGGGAACGTGACCTGTGAATACATGCTAGTTTATGCACCAGACCCAGAAGATTGAAGTGATATATATATTTTTTTTTTTTTTTTGAGTTGGAGTCTCACTCTGTCACCCAGACTGGAGTGCAGTGGCCGCTCCTGGCCACCGCAGCCTCGACCTGCTGGGCTCCGGCGATCCTTCCACCTCAGCCTTCCAAGTAGCCGGAATTACAGGCATGTGCTACCACGCCCAGCTTATTTTTTGATTTATTGTAGAGATGAGGTCTCGCTGCCCAGTCGGGTCTCGAACCCACGGGCTCAGGCAATCCACTCACCTCAGCCTCCCAAAGGTGCAGGATTACAGGCTGAGCCACCGAGCCCGGCTTGAAGTGATATTTTAATGATTATTGCAGAAATAACGGTTGTGAAAGGCTGGTCTAGTTTCTTCTTACCTAGGTCTTTTCATTCTTGGGGTTTCTGATCAGGCCCACATGGGGCAGGGAGCTGGCTGCCCTCCCAGGCCCTAAGCCACTCCCTGTTGAGTGCAGAAGTCCACCCCATGGCAGGTGGAAGAAACATGGGGAGAGGTTTCTCCATCAGGACCTCAGGAATTTGGCTAAGGATTTTCTTACAGGCCATCCCCTAGCCCAGAATGGTCCCAATGCACCCTGAGGAGGCTGTTATTGTGAGTCTAGGGACTCCCCTGTTTCCCATTTTCTCTCTTCCTTCCCAAGTGACTTTGGCATTGTCACTATCTTTCTAAATTCCTTCCCTTCATGTGAAGGGTACTTTCTAAGTTCTGTGCTCATGGATCATAGAATCCTAGAATTTCAGAGAAAGCAGTGCTGGCAGCCCCGATGGGACCAGAGACACAGGCAGCATTGTGGGTCCCCACAAGGCTGCAAGGAGGGGCATGGGGTAGAGGGAGGGCTGACTACTTACTCTGCCAACAGTCTTCAGTCACAGGTGAACCAGGAAAGGGCAAGAAGGTGAACAGGACCCACCTGGTTTTACTTGTCCCTGTCCCGAAACACCATCCAGGAAATCTCCATATGTGATCAGCAGCAATAAAGAACACAAAAATTACCCTGAAATTCCTTTTCATCACATCCGACTACGTGTCACCAGGGTCCTCAAAATTCTTCATTAATTTAAATATCACAGTGGATGAGTCAAGTGTAACTTCCAGACCTACTTCAGGTTGCCACTGTCCTTCAGGTCCTTAAATTCATGGTCCTTCCCCACATTCCTTCTCTCTGTACTGAGAGGTGTTCCAGAGTTACTCCTCCATGGTGGAATCCCCTGGGATATCATTATACCATGAACTGCCTTCCTTGAGCTGTCCACATTGTTTATTAAGTATCTGCATAGCATTTATCACTGTAGGGATCTTTCCTTATCATTAGTTGTGCTAACTGATTTATTTGTGTTAAATATTTTCTTAATTGATCAGATTTTTTAACTGCAATAACACAGAAACAAAAAACAGGGTCACAAACAGCCAGGATAAAAGCAAGTTGAAAGTAAGACACTTATGGCTTCCTAGAGACTCTCCAATAACATGAAGGCACTTGGGTCTTTCTAACTCTCTGTTTCACTAACTCTATCTTGTTCACTTTGTTTTCATTCTTGTTGACATAAGACCTCAAGAAGGCGGATGCAGTTCCCCATAACGTTCACATTTAAGAGGAAAAGTGCAGCACACATCTAATCTGATTCTAGTCATCACAAGATGAGAAGTTCCCTGAGAACAATCTCAACTCATGGACATGTATTCCATTGGCTAGTGCAGGGTCACAGAGTGAATCCTGTGAGAGAGACCTGGGAAAGGCAGGTACCTGTCTTTTAAATTACCATGGAAGACAATGTTAAGGTAGAAGGTGGTGGAATTTGTGGGCTGTACTGCAAACCCAGTGTGTCTACTGCACACCACATATACATGAAGAGAAACTGACTTCATGCAGGTTGTGTCTTATTCATGCTGAATTCCTAAGACTACATGTGGGCAAAACCAGAGGGTATCAGATCATAAATTTTCTGTGTGGATAGGTTCCTGTGTCTGTTTGGCTCAGTGGCCACCACCAGTTTGCTGACCCTGCACCCACAGCCAGCACCTATAACAGCCAGTCCTTGAGTCCTGTGGCCACCAGTTCCAAGCCCTGTTGACACCTCCATGTCCAGTATCCCAGAGACAGGTGCAGAGAGTCCTCAGGTGGGCCCTGTCTGCTGTCCGAGCAGTGGACATTTTCACACCTTTATGGGAAACTGAGTTACCCGAGCCTGGTCTTGAGGCAGGGAGGGGTATCGATCTGGAAATTGGGACCTGAAAAGCAGATTCTGAATCTACACCTGGACTAAGGACACTCCTAGGTCTCCAGCAGCCAATGTGGAGCAGCCATCAAGAGCTGCAGAGAGTCACCTGGGGATAGTGTGGACCTGGAGGTCAGGGAGATGCTAACATGCAGGAACAGTCAGTGTTCACAGTCTGAGACCTGGAAGAAAGTGTGTATTTCTCTAACTACTGCATCGTCCATGACACTAATGCACAAATTCTGCTCCTTGCCTCACACATCAGGCTGCTGTATAATCCTGATATTTCCCCAGGACTGGTATAGGTACTTCATTTCTTCTCCACCCACAAATTCCAAGAGGCTAAACCTCTGAACTGTCATCCATTTCTCAAGTCCGGATCTGTAGTTGAACTTTAGGACACACAGAGTATATGAAGACACAAACCTAGCACGTGCTGTAGAGGTCACACAAAGGGCAAAGCCTGTTAGACTCTCAGTGGCTCCTTAAATCCTCCATGCATTCATCAAAGGGAGGAATTTGGACTGGGCTTTCCAGGTCAGGAGCTGTGGTCCAGGGAAGGACATTGCACCTGTGATAACCTGATATTATCACCTGTAGAATAAAGTCACGATGCACACAGACTCACCTCTGAACTCTGCATGACCTGGCCAGCCCAGGACTAAGGCCAGGACACAGTCTAGGGTCCATATGTGAGCCCAGACAATAATATGAGCAGTGAAGGAGAATCTGTGGGCGGAGACAAGATAAGCAGGGTTCTCTTTTCTCCTTGGATCACTTGAGGCTAATCCTTCTCTGGAAACCACAAACCTCCTCCTGCAGCAGCCCCTACTCAGGTGGATTTGCACCATGGACAGTTTTCCCAGACCAGGGGATAAAAAAGGCCTGGGGATTCCTGCCCGGACTGGGGTTTTGGGAAGCAATATCTGGGGTACCTCTGCTATGGACTAGACCCCTCTTCTCTTTGGCCTATTTTCTCACTGTACAGGTGCTGCTCCAGGGTCCCACCAACCTTCCCAGCCCCAAGGTGTGGGGACAAGCCTGGCCCTGAGACTCTGAGCTCAGCAGGGTCTGCATTGGTGAGCAGGATGAATATGAACCTGCCACCAGAGGAGGGACTGCTGGACATAAACCTCCCTATGTCCTGAAGGTCCTTTCATTCCTTGATTGGTGCCAGACCAGGCAGGTGCAAAGGAATCTTGGAAATTAGATGTTCAACTTCAAGTATTTTCTTATTACTTTATATCCTGGCTGGCTCCATTTCTTCCCACCAACTGACTCAACCACCCTCTGTGTCATTGTCTTAGAGACAAGAGCCAGGATCATCTATGCATGAAACGACACTCGGAAGTAAAAATGATCACTGGTACCAGAAGTAGCCAATTCAGGTCTCTGTGCTGTACTATAAGAAAGAGCTTGGCAGTAGCTGGGAATTTCCAGGGGAGGCAGGGAGGCACATAACATTAACAAGGGAACATGATTTTAAACCAGGCAAAGTGGGGACCCAGGGTAGGCCAAGTTTTACCTGTATGATGACCACTTATATACCTAATCCTGAATTGTACCCCACATCTTTAAAACAATTTTTTAAAATAAAAAATAAACTACATTGAATGAGAGTGATTGCAGATTAGATGCTGCAATAAAAAGGATTAGTGAACCAGAAGATACAGCAGAGGAAGATATTCAAAATAAAGTACAGTAAAAATAACAGATTAAAAAATAAATAAAGCATCACTGAGTTTTATGGTAGCATCAAACTTCCCTAATGGTATAACTGAAGGCATTTCATGAGACAAGTTTAGGCATGTGAAAGACTGATTACGATTTAGACAGGCATTGGATGAGGAAAGATTTCAATGCAAGAGAAAAACACAAGGAGTTTTCAACATAGAAGAAAACATAATGTGAGTGAAAAGTAAGGAAAGTTCGGACTAAATAGGGCTGAGCAAGAACAAGAAAAATGGGATGATTTGACTATTTATTTATTTTTGTTTTTAGAATTGAGGTCTCGCTCTGTCATCCAGGCAAAAATCCATTGGTGTTGTCATGGCTCAGTGGAGCTTTGAACTCCCAAGTTCAAGCTATCATTTCTTTTCAGCATCCCAAGCAGCTTAGACTGCAGGCATGCACCACCACACCTGGCTAATTTTTTTCCTATTTTCTTCTGTAGAAATGGGACCTTGCTATGTTGCCCAGCATCAAACTCTTAGCCTTAAGTGATTCTACTACTTCAGCCTCCCAAAGAGGTAGAATTACAGGCCTGAGTCACCATGCCAAGTCAAAAATTATCTATTTTTATCAAGACATCTCACGGGTATATTGTCCCCTCCCATCACAACACTCATGTGACTGTAAAAATGTCTATTCTTAAATAATTTATTATGCTTTATGAAAGCTCAGAATTAATCTCAATTTAATGAGAACAGGGCAGGTAAGCACCAGGCCCAGGTGACCTAGGAAGAACTTGGGAGAGATAAGGGCTTGTTGTCAAACGTAGAGGAAGTGATTTTTCCATTCCAGGTTAAACTAGAGCTTCTGAAATTTCAGTGAGTTCAGAAGTCCCAGGAGGGGTCCAATATTCTCCACTTCTAACATATCCCAGAGGAGGCTTATGTTGCTTGCCCTCCAAAGACAACACTTTAAGTGGATTTGTTTCTCTTCATCTTCCTCACTCAAGATCAGATGAGACTCATTAAAGGAAGGTGCCTTCTGAGAAGCTCAGGTGACCTTCTCTCCCTTCTGCCTTGGTGTCTTAGCCCATTTTGCATTGGTACCAAAATATCTGTGATGGAATAGTTTATAAAGAAGGCAGTTTTATTTAGCTCATGGTTCTGATGACTGGAAAGTTCAAGGCTGGGCATCTGCATCTGTTGAGGATCCCAGGATGCTTCCACACGTGAGAGAAGAAGGAGAGTCAATGTCTGCAGAGATCATATGGTAAGAAGTAAGCCAGAGATAGAAGGTGCCAGACTCGTTACAACAATCAGATCTGGTGGGAACTCATAGATTAGAAAATCACTTGCCACAAGGGAAAGCATTAATCTGCACACAAGAGATTCAACCCCATGACCCAAACACCTCTCATTAGGTCCTACCTACACACTGGGCATCAAATTCAACATGAGATGTGAAGGGACAGACATTTAATCCATAGCACATTACCTCTCCCATAGCATCAGGTTATAGTATATATGATCTATGTGACCAGCAGATGAGGGAGAATCAGGTGGGATGAGGCTGGGCCTTCAGGGCCACCTTTCCATCCCTGGCTACCTTGGAGCTGACCTTTCCCTGGAAAACACAAAACTGCCCCAGTAGCAACCCTGACTCAGGCTGATTTGCATCCTGGGCAACTCTCTACAGTCAGGGGATAAGAGAGGGTTATGAGGATGCCACCAAGCCTGAGAAACAGGGAGCAGCATTGAGGTTATCTGCACCATGACCTGGAATCCCTCCCCCTCTGCCTTCTGACTCAATGCATAGGTGTTGCTCAAAGGTCCCATCCACCTGCCCAGCCTCAGGGATCAGGGACAAGCCTGACCTTGGCTCTGAGCTCAGCAGGTCCCTACCTGTAGTAGTCAGGATGTTCATGAGCCTGATGCAGGAGGAGGGGCTGCTGGGACTAAAATCATCCCCCTACAGAGTCCTGTTCTGAGGGGTGCCCTTTAATCTCTGAAACTTTCCAGGCCAAGCAGGTAGAAATATATTCACGAGGTGAGTCCCTCAGTTCCAAGACTGTTTTTTTCTCCTTTTTTCTCTCCTTGCAGGTTCTGTGACTTCCTACAACCTGACTCAACCACCCTCAGTGTCTGTGTCCCTAAGACAGACAGCATATATCTCCTGTGGGGGAAACAATATTGGAGATAGATATGCCCACTGGTACCAGCAGAAGCCAGGCCAGGGCCCTGTAGTAGTCATCTATGAAGATAGCAAGCAGCCCTCAGGCATCCCTGAGCTATTATCCTGCTCCAACACAGAGAACACAGCCACCCTGACCATCAGCGAGGTCCAGGCCAGGGACAAGGCTGACTATCACTGTCAGGTGTGGGACAGCAACAGATGTCATATTGACACAGATAGATGGAGAAGTGAGACATAAACTCTTTCCCTGTTTCTGTCACGCTCTTTCTCCATCCCCAGGAAGTCTGTGGGCAAAGCCTTGAGCAGGGCTGACCCTGTTTCCCTGGATCTGAGACCCCCAAGTTCCAGCCAGGCTCTGCAAAGGGTGGGTCAGACACAGATATTGCCTGGCAGGACCAGAATTATCACGGGAGTCTGGGCTGTTGTGTGAGCTACAGAATGAGGGTCTGGGTAGAAGAACTGACAGAGGCAATGTTCATTGTCTTGTCACTGGATGGTCATATGGTAGTGATAGGACCCTTCCTTAGACCAACTGCTTGGATCAGTCCCCAGAACTGCCCAACTTTGCTACAGTTCCTAGTCCCAGACTCTGTGGCAGCCTGTGACTCTGAAGAGAGCAAACCAGTGGAGTTGACAGAATGGGATCCGCCCAGACTCCTTTTCTGAGCTCACCCAACACACAGCTCAGCTGAGGCCCCTTTGGCAGCTCGCAGCTGAGCCCTCACTGGAAAGAGCTATTGTTACAGAAGTTCATTCCTCAACTTTTTACCCCTTCTCAGAGATGTTTAACTTAATGACTGCCTAGGGCTGAGATCGCAAGATGCTTTCCTCAATTTTAAGTAACTCTAAAGGCATCTCATGTCCAGAGCCTCCTGTGTGGATGTTGAGGCATCAATAAGAAACTCATATTTGGAGAGTGTCTTCTTCTGCTCATTGTTGCCTCCCTTTTGTCCTTTCAGATTATCTGTGCATGCAGTTCCCCACCTCAGGGTCTGCTTCCATGGAATCCATTCTTAATGGCCACTCTCTCAACATGAGTCACTAGGGACTTGAGGAGGCCACTATACACCAGAAAACTCTGATTTATCCCCTACATTCACAGTGTGAAGGTCGAAATACCCAACTAAATCTAACCATTTATTGAATTTCTGTAGAATGAAAAGGGAGCCTGATTTCCAGGTCCTCTGGGTACCAAAGGGTAGTTGGAGAGTTAGATCCTGCTGCAGGCACCTGGGAGCAGGTGCAGCAGTCTCACCTGACACAGTGAGCACAGATGGAACAACCGCATGTGCCACAAATGGACTCTGTCCACCTCCCACCTCCACGTCCTCTGCAGAATCATTCTACTCATCAACCCTAACAGATACGTCCATGAGATCAGTTACAGAAAACACAACAGAACATGTCCGTTTTCTAGAGAAAATAACTGCAGCTCACCCTTGTCAATAAAAAACCAATTAGATAGGAGGAGGTCATGAAGATGGTAGTCAAGCCAGTCGGACTATATTAGTCCCCATGTGAGTGAGAGAATGTATGGAAAATTTTGTGTACATATTGGTGAGTGAGTGGGCATGCAAGTGGCTGGCTGAGGGATAGGGAGCTAGCAACCAGGGCTCTTCTGGTGCAGCAGCTGTTGCCACAGCTACTGGACTTCAACCTTAGTGATTGCCAGGATGTAGAAGCTGAGCACCATTTTCTTTCTCTTTTCTTTTTTTTTTTCTTTCTTTTTTTCTTATATCAACAAACCCTCCCTGGAAAGAAAATGCTGGGATAGACTGCCTAAGAGCAGGCTCATGAACAAGTGGTCAGGCACCTGGTGCAAGAGCTGGTGCCACCACTTCTCTAATTCATCCCCTGCAATTCCCATATCACAAAAGCCAAGCATCAATATTTTTTAAATGGACAAAAGTTTTTATATGAAAAAGTGGCAGGAAGAAACAATTGCCCCAGTCTCTCCCTCACCATTTTAGCAGGAGAGAGACTGCCAGCTCCTGGTTTTGCCTCACCACTTCATCACCTGGCAGGGCACTGGCAGGAGGGGCTGCAGAGGGAGTCCAGAGGCAAAGTCCCACGGAAAAGGACAAGAGAGGCACCCACCACCATCTTGAAGGTGGGGCAGGAAAGTGCTCTGACTTGTTCATCATGGAGCAACAGACCCGATTTCTGTGTCTGGTGGAATCAATTACTCAGGGATTGATTGTGACCCAGAGGGAATATCCTGAAAGTACAAACTTCTGGGGGATCTGACATGTGCTGAGTTCCAGGCTTCCCACTCCCGACCCTGATCCATCTGCGGGTGAGAGGGTGTGGCCAGAAAAGGAAGAGGAATAACTCCAAATAGATCAGTGGTGAATCTAGGGCTGACACAAACCCCCTCCACCCCAGCAATCCTCTGAAGATCAGACCCACACAGTTGGTCCATGACTGAGAGGAACAAACTCAGGTCGAGCCTGGACGTCAGTCGCAAAAGAAGAACTCCATTCCAGGATAGGCCAGGCTGGGGCACCCCCCTCGAGTACCTACCTGGGGAAGAGACAGTCTTGTATCTCCCAACCAGAGAAGATCTCCCTGACTATACCAGAGTAGGAGGGGAGGACTGCAGCCCCACCCAACTCCACTGCCCCTCCTCCTTCTCTGTTTCAGACACTGAGGAGAGAGTGAGAGAGGTGGCTCTGCAGGAGAGACCTGATTAGAGGAAAAATTACAGAGCCGGCCACAAGAGGGCAGGTTTTTTTTTTTTAATTTCAATTTTTTTTAAAAATTTAAAAAATTTTTTTTGACTGTTTATTTGTTAGTTCATGAATTTTATAAATATGTTTCCTTGGTCATGAATGTGTATGTGAGGTTTTCATCTGCATCCTCCCCAAAGTTTTTTTTCCTTTTTCTGTTTCTTTCTTCTTTTATTTGTCATTTTCTGTTTATGTGTGTATGCGAATAATTGAGTGTTCACCTTTCAATTTTGTTGTTGTTGGTTCTTGCTCTTTTGTTCTTCTTGGATTTCTTCTTTTCTTTTCTCTTTTTATAGTTTACAGTGTATATCAATATAGAGGACTGGGCAAACATCAGAAGGGAAGCCTCTCCCACAGACACTGAGTAACAGAACTAAAGTAAAAAACAAGAGATCTGTCACAAATGAGGAAAAACCAGAGGAAGACCTCAGGCAATTTCAGGTGAACCAACGTGAATTCCTTTTTTTTTTTCTTTTTTCTTCTCTATTCACTTTCTGCTAGGCATATGTTTGTGTGTATAATTTACTTGGTTTTTTGTTGCTGTTGTTTGGTTTGTCTCACTTTGTTAATATTCCAGTTTGTTTTGGGATGTGTATATGTCTGTGTGTGTGTGTGTTCAACTGCTTTTTGCATTGGTTTCTGCTTTGCATTGTCATATAGAGTGGTTATTGGGAGTGAGTCTCAAGGAACACATACCACAATAAGTGAACAGTGTGATTTGCAAGTAATTTCTGCATCTTGGTGCCCTGTCCTTACTTTATTTGAATATCAAAGGCCACAGGAGACAGCAAACTTTCCCATCCACTGTCCCATTTCAAAATAGAATAAACCCAGTGCTTGAGTCAGGGAAGGATAGAGAACTGAGCAAACATCAGAAGGGAAATCTTCTCCCACAGACACTGAGTAACAGAACTAAAGAGAAAAACAAGAGATCTGTCACAAGTGAGGAAAAACCAGAGGAAAACCTCAGGCAATTTCAGGTGAACCAAAGACAAAACTCCTAAAAAATCATACCTTGGTGACCAAACAATGGAAGTCACCAATGACTGGCCTAGAATAAGACAGGGATTAGGGTATGAATGGAAAGAGTGAATAAGGATCAAGAAAGACAAGATGCAGCACTGAAAGAACTTGTAACAGAGATTTTGGCAATAAAAATTTCATCCAGGAAATAAATAGCAAGATGACAAGCATGGAAAGCAGAATTAATCTAACTAAAGAAAGAATCTCAGAAGTCGAAGAAAAGAACATGGAATTAACATGATCTTTTAAAAACATAGAAAGAGGACTCAGGAAGAAAGAACAAAGCCTACAAGAGTTGTGCAGTTATATCAAGAGGTCAAACCCATGCCTGATTGGTATCCCAGAAGAAAGGGAAATGGAGAACAACTTCAAGCAAGTATTCAAGGAGGTAATCCAAGAAACCATTCCCCATCTCACCAGATATATGACTAGTCAAGCACAAGAGATACAGAGAACCCCCACAAGACATCAAATAAGAAGATCAACCCCTAGACACATAGCAATTCACCTACTCAAAGTAGGAACAAAAGAAAAAATTTAAAGGCAGCAAGAAGAAAGATCAGACTATCTACGGGGGAAAACCAACCAGAATAGCAGCAGACCTCTTGGCAGAAACACTATAAGCAACAAGGGACTGGAGCCCTGTATTCAAAGTCCTCAGAAATAAACAAATTCAACCAAGAATTTTCTATCCAGCCAACCTCAGCTTCATCAGTGATGGAGAATTAAAATATTTCCCAGACATTAAATCCCTAAGAGATTATGCAACTTCCAGACCAGTTCTTCAGGAGACACTTAAAAATACTAAGCATAGAAGAAAGAAAAAAAAAGAATGACTGCACGCTTCCCAAGAGAAAAGCAGAGCATAGAATCAACAGAGAATACAGTGCAACAAGAAAATTGAAAACACATTCATACATTAACCACAAAGCCAAAAGAAAACAAGCAAAGAAAAAACTTTATAAGAACCTCATGACAGTGATAAACAATCACATTTCAATAATCAGCCTGAATGTGAATGAACTAAATGCATCACTGAAAAGACACAGAATGGCAAATGGATAAGAAGCCATGACCCAATTATTTGCTGTATCCAGGAGACTCATCTCACTACACGGGATGCACATAGACTCAAAGTTAAAGGATGGAATAGGATTTTCCAGGCAAATACATCACAAAAGAAGTCAGGAATTGTGATCTTGATATCAGGCAGAACAACCTTTTATCTATCAAAAATTTTAAAAAGTGCAAAAGAACACTACATAATGATAAAAGGCTTGATCCATTAACAAGAAATATCCATCATAAACATATAAGCATCCAGCATGGGAGAACCAGCATTATAAAGCAACTACCAAGTAAACGAAAAAAAAGATATTGACTCTAACATCAATATAGCAGGGGACTTGAATACCTCACTAACAGCCTTAGATAGATCATGGAGGACAAAAATTAACAATGAGATTCGGAACCTAAACTTGACACTCAACTAAATGGACTTAATAGATAGCTACAGATTATTCCATCCCAAAAGCACTGAATATACATTGTGCTCCTCACCGCATGGAATGTACTCAAAGATCAATCACATCCTTGGCCATAAATCAAGCATAAACAAATTCCAAATGTTGAAATATTGCCATGCACATTCTCAGACCACAGTGGAATAAAAATATATATCAACACCAACAACATTTTCCCAAAGCCCAAAAATCATGGACACTAAACAACATGATGTTGAAAAACTACTGGGTTAACACTGAAATTGAAGCCAAAATTAAAAGATTCCTGGAAACAAATGAAAATGAAGAAACATCTTACAAAAACCTCTGGGATGCCATGACAGCAGTGTTAAAAGGGGAATTTATATCTCTATGAGCACACATCAAGAAAACAGAAAGATCACAAGTGGAGACCCTAATAAATCACCTAAGGAAGCTGGAAAGAGAAGATCACCAAAACCCCAACTTTAGCAGAAGAATTCAAACCACCAAATAAGAGTCCAAATATGGAACATGGAAGATAAAAATATCATAGAAAACATTTTTTAATAGCTGGTACTTTGAAAGGATTAACAAGATTGATGTACCCTACACAGAATGACCAAGAAAAGGAGAGGAAAAGCCCAAATAAACACAATCAGAAATACAAAAGTTCAAATCACAACTGACCCCAAGAAATGCAAAATATTAACAGAGATTACTATATACACCTATATGAAAAAAACTTGATAACCTAAATGAAATGGAGGACCTTCTGACATCTTACAAACTCCCCAGGTTGAAACAAGTATACATTGAGACATTAAAGAGACTGATAACAACCCAGGAAATTGACTTTGTTCTACAAAAACTATCTACAACAAAAAGCCCAGGACCAGATGGTTTCCAACAGAATTCTACAAAACGTACAAGAAGGAGCTGACACCAATCCTATTGAAAGTATTCCAGGCAATTGAGAAGGGTAGAATTCTCCCCAAATCATTTTATGAAGCTAACATCATACTGATATCCAAACCTTGTAGAGATCCAACAAAAGAAGAGAACCACAGGTCAATATCCCTTATGAACATAGATGCAAAAATCCTGAACAAGACTCTAGCAAATCATATCTAAAAACACATCTCAAAAATCAACCACCATGACCAAGTAGGCTTCATCCCCAGGATGCAGGGCTGGTTCAACATTCACAAGACCATAAATGTCATTAAATACATCAACAGATGTAAAAACAACCACATGATTATATCATTAGATGCAGAGAAAGCTTTTGATAAAATCCAGCATTCCTTCTTGATAAAAGTCCGCAAACACATAGGTATAGGAGCAACATACTTCAAACTAGTAAGTGCCATCTATGATAAAACCACAGCTAACATATTGCTAAATGAACAGAAACTGGAAACATTTCCCCTGAAACCTGGAACAACACAACCCTGCCCATCTCATTCCTCTTGCTCAAGTTTATAAATTATTCCTACAAAGATTACTACAGTTTAAAGATTATTGAATAACATATACTTAAATCAGGCTTAAGTTACTTTAAAATACTAATTCTGTATAGCAAGAGCAACATAATAATATGAAAATGCTTATTTTCTTATGTTAAAGGCTCAAATAAGTACGGTTAATGAGTTGTAACTGTAACTGTATCCTAACATGCAGGCCACAATACAAATCATAGTTACTATGGCAAAATAACATTCTGGGAACTCTAATTAATTGATATTTAAAAAGTGACTCTACCAAGCAATTATCTATCCCCACCATGAGTCAAGGTTTTGCTCATGACTCTTTGGCGAGATTAAGGAGTTCTCTATGGGCGTCAGAAAGAACGCTTCCTGTTTTCATTGTGAGTTTTTCAGCCATAACACTAGATAAAGTGACAGTGAGGCCTAGCACTAGGAGGTTAGGGGCACAGCCAGATAGGGGGATGATAGAAACAACATTTTCTCGCAAAATACTGTTTGGTTTCTATGTATGGGGCAATGAATGGCGTGAATTGAAGCTTTGTTTTTCGCCTTCAGACTGTACCGAATTTTCCAGCTGCATTAATAACAAAAATAGAAGAGGTAAGGGTTTCAGCTGCCCAGCCTTGCTTTGCAGCCTGAGGTCTTCAACCCCCTGGACTTTGTCAGCAGGCAGGCCTCTATGGCTGGCTCCCAACAGGTATAGGCAGTGCTCTTGGGGCACCTCCACTATAGCTCAGACTTTGCTTTTCCTTAGCCTCCTCACTCAGGGCACAGGTGATGATGTCTCCAGGGAAGGGACCTTGGGAAATCTGGGCTGATCCTTTGTCTCCTGCTCCTTAGACTTACCAGGATCCAGCACTGACTCACCACAGTGTGTTTTTCCTCTTTCCAGGGTCCTGGGGCCAGTCTGCCCTGACTCAGTCTCCCTCTGTATCTGGGGCTTCTGGACAGTCGTTCAATGTCTTTTGTGCTGGAAGCAGCAGTGATGTCGGAGGTTATCATTATGTGTCCGGGTATCTACAGCACCCAGCAACAACCTCCAAACTCCTGATTTATTCTGTCAGTTCTCGGGCATCAGGAGTCCCTGATCACTTCTCAGGCTCTAACTCTGGCAACACGGCCTCCGTAACCATCTCTGGGCTCCAGATGGAGGATGAGGTTGATTCTTACTGCTGTTCATATAGGAGAGATGGCACTCGCCACAGTGGTGCAAGGTCATGGGGAAGTGAGAACCAAACCTCTCTTGAGCAAACTCAGCCATACCTGTACTAATCTCAGGCTCTCATTCACTTTATTAACTTATTTTTAAATGATTACAGGTTTAAAAATATATTTTTTAAAAATTATAGAAGATTCTGCTCAGCGTGTCTAAGACACAGTTATCGTTAACATTTTGCTATGTATGCTTTCTATTCTCTTTCTCTATGTCTGAAATAAGCACATATATATTCATATAATAATGGATGTATGTTTATAGGTAGTTGTCTGTGTTTGTGTACATACATACACACACACAAGCTCATATACACATTTTTTTTTTCATTTTCTGAATCTTTTTAAAGTAGGTAGCATCCATATAGCCCCAAACCTTTATACCCCTCTTGGAAATAAAATTCACATTTTATTAATTAAATTGCTTTGAATTACATAATTCAATTAGTTATATTCTTAAACATATGCCACCTTTAACATTCTGGAATTCCAGAACATTTTTATTTAAGAAAAGTTATCTCTCTAAGTTCTCCAGGCTAGCTAAGAACTCCTGGGTTCATTCATCCTCCTGAGCAGCTGGAACTACAGGTTTGCCCCACTGAATCACCAAACATTTTTAATCACTCCCCAAAGAAACATCTCACCCTTACCTATCACCCTATTTCCCACTTCCCAAACCCGCCATCCTACCTGCCTCTCTAACTATGACACATGTCATACTTCTGAAATAGTGAGTAGTAGAGTGAGGATTGTTCTTGGAATTGAAGTTTGTGTTGTGAAGACTGAGAAGACTAAGTGAAAGACATTTTATGATGAAATCATCAAGGAACAAATTTTTATTTCCACATTTTACTAACAATTGATTAATACATAAGTAATACCACCAAAGGATGGATAGGGCTCTAGAAGGGCATTTGCCAAAGCAAAAATATTGGTGATCACAAGTTTTTTAAGGATTTCTTCATCCTTTATTGCTATCTGAATTAATTTCCCTTGAGTCAATGGATTATAATTTCCAGTAGGTGTTTCAGTTTTTCTTCTTTATTCCTTCTATTGTTTCTTCTCCTTTTAAGATTTAATTAATATGTATAATAGGCACCATGAAGTTATTCAACAAATCAATGTTCCTTTGTCTCTTTTGGGGGGGATGGGTGCAAGGGTTCTTTTTTTCATTTTATTTCGATTTGTTTCTATTGCTGTGGCTTTAAAGTCTCTATATGTTTAGCCTGCAATATCTAATCTGTTTTTAGTACCATGTAGTTATTTTTTCTTGGTTTATTATTTTTATAGCAGTTTCATGTTGTTTATGTTCATGTCATCAACTACTTTTAGAATGTTTCCTTTTAATTAACAGTAGTCTCTTTTATTTCTCAAGCCATATTTGTACTATGTGCTCTAAAACCATGTTCAGATGTTATCAATAACTATGTCTTTGAGTCATCATCTGTTGATTGCCTCTTATGTCATATGAGATTTTCTTGCTTTTCAATTTTTCAAGAAACTTTGGATTCTATTCTAGACATATAAAATATTAAGTCATGAAACTCTGAGTTCTTTATAACATGTGTTGATAGTTTTGCTTTAGTCATCACTCTACATGATTCTATGACATTGGTAGAAAATAAAAGGAAAAATAATGAAGTACTCAATCTACTCCTTTGAGTTTAGGTTTCAAGTTCTAAATAAATTTATGTGAATTATGTTTTCCACATCATCTCATTTTTTTATTTTAAAGATGTGGGGTACAATTCCATTAGTCATCATATAGGTAAAGTTTGGGCCACACTTTGGTCCCCACTTTGCCTTGTTTGAGATCAGATACCCTTGTTAAAGTTATGTGCCTCCCTCCCGGGAAGTTTCTGGCTACTACCAGTCTATTTCTTATAGTATTATGGCAAATGTTCAATGTCTACCTATGCATAATCTCAAATTTTATAACCGTATCCTGGTATTTTCTAATACCATAATACTAATTGCATCACTCTTTTTCCAAAGTCATTCCTGTTTACAGTCTTCCAGTGTTTTCCACTTTCTGTACTTTTTCTTTTAGATCCTCTGGCCATGAATTTAAGACTCTATAGTTACTTTGTGGTGCAGGAACTTCCTATGGCTGAAACCATGACAGCAGCCAAGTAGCAGGAAAAGAGAAGAAAAGTACAACAGGGTTTTAAGCTCCTCCTTGGGAGAACATCCTTTGAATATTGAAAGAAAATTTTCCAGTCCCTTCACTGTCACTGCTGCCACGACATAGAATATATGGGAATCTAGAATATGGAGAGGAGAGATAAAAAATCAGGGAAAAGAAAAAGAATCTTTCCCATCTCACTTTTAGCATTAGGGGTTTCCTTTGCCATCTTTAAGCTGAGAAAGACAGATTTCCTGAATTTTAATTGTTGTTAGGCTTGGGCCCCTTAAGTTTTGGGTTACCTGACCTCCAGGACAGAGGACACAGAAAAAAAATCTCACAGTGATTTTGTGGCATTTCAAATGGTGGTGTCATTCCAAGGTGCTTCCTATGATTTCATTTCCTGGACCTCAAATAGTAGCTCCATGCACTATCATGATGAATAGTGGAATGAACATGGAGACACAGACAGTGTATGTTATCTTATATATTTATTTCAATTTTTCAAATTTTTATGTTATTTTAAACATGTGGGTTACAATTCAGGGTTAGGTAAGCAAATGTTCATTATGCAGTTACCCTTGTTGATGAGGTGTGCCCCTCCATCCCTGGCAGTTTCCCTCAACTTTCAATCCCACCCCCTCTCCCCTGACAGTTTGCCACTACTGCCGATCCCTTTCTTATAGTTTCATGATAATTGTTCAAAGTCCATTTATGAGTGAGAACATACGCTATTTTGTTCTTTGTTTCTGTGATAGATCACTGATATGATAGACTTTAAATCCATCAAAGTTTCTGCGAAGTCCATATGTTTTTCCTTTTTTATGGTTGCATAATATTCCATTGTATATATGAACCACTTTTTAATATTACAGTCCAGCTTCAATGGGCAGCATGGTTGGTTCCATAGTTTTGCTTTTGTGCTAGAGCTGAAACAAACATGTGTGTGCAGGTATCTTTTTTTGTAGAGTGATTTGAGTTCCTCTGGGCATATTCCCAATAGGGGAATTGCTGGGTCATATGGAAAGTCAATTACTAGTTCTTTCAGAAATCACCACTTTGAGGTTGCACTAGTTTGCATTCCCACCAGCAGTGTAGAAGTGTTTCTTTTTCTCTGCATTCTTGCCAGCATCTGTTGGTGATTGTTTTATTAGTGATGGACATTCTTACCTGGGTTAGGTGGTATCTCAAATTGGTTTTGATTTGTGTTTCTCTGATGACTAGTGAGACTGAGCACTTTTTCACGTGTTTGCTAACTGCCCATATATCTTCTTTTGAGAAATGCCTATTCATGTATTTTGCCCACATTTTAGTGGGGCTGTTTTTTGGTTTTTTTTTTTTTTCTTTTTGGCATGTTTGAGTTTGTTGTAGATCCTGGATGTTAGGCCTTTGTCAGATATACACTGGCAAATATTACTTTCCATTCTGTGGACTGTACCTGCTCTCTTGTTGGTTTCTTTGGCTTTACAGAAGCTTGTCAGTTTAATGAGTTCCCATTTATCTATCTTATTTTTTATGGTATGGGCACTTAGAATTTTGATCAGTAATTGATTACCAATTCCAATTTTCATAAAGGTGTCTCCTGAATTTTCTAAGATTCATATAGTTTGAGGTTTTACATTTCATTCTTTGATCCATTTGGAGTTAATTTTTGTGTATAGTGATAGATAGGGGTCTTGTTTCAATCTTCTGCGTGTGATCAGCCAGTTTTCCCAGCACCATTTACTGAATAGGTTCTCCTCTCCCCAGTGGTTGTTGTTGGAGGCTTTGTCAAAGATGTGTTGGTTGAGAAATTGGGACTTGGCTTTCAGAATCTCTATTCTATTCTGTTGGTTTATGTGCCTGTTCTTGTATGAATACTGGGCCATTTTGATTACTGTAGCCTTATAGTAATGTTTGAAGTCTGGAAGTGTGATACTACCTGCTTTGGTTCTTTTGCTAAAGATCATTTTTACTATTCGTGGTCATTTATGTTTCCATATTAATTTTTGTATTGTCATTTTCAGGTCTGAGAAGAATGATGTTGGAAATTTAATGGGTATTGCATTGAATCTGTAGATTGCCTTTGGTACTATGGACATCTTAAAAATGTTGATGATCTCTATTCATCAGCATGGAATATATTTCCATTTGTTTGTGTCTTCTTGGATTTCTTTGAGCTATATTTTGTAGTTTTCATTGTAAAGGTCTTTCACTTCTCTGGTTAGGAAGAAGTCAAGGTATTTCTTTTTATGTGTGGATATTGTAAATGGGATTGTGCTTTTTATTTGGTTCTCTGCCTGCTTGCTATTGGTGTATAAAAATGCAACTGTTTTTTGCATATTTATTTTGTACCCTGAGACTTTGCCAAAGTCTTTTATCAGTGCAAGCAGGTTTTTTATGTTTATCTTTTTAAAAATTTTATTATAAAGATGTGGGGTACATTTCAGGGTTAGGTATATAAACATTGATCATGCAGGTACCCAGATTAATGAGGTATGCCCCTCCCTCCCTAGCAGTTTCCCTCAACTACAAATCACACCCCCTTCCCTGATAGTTTCACACTACTGCCAATTGCATTCTTATAGCCTTATAATTATTCAAGGTCCATTTATGAGTGAGAACATGTGGAAATCTGTTCTTTTATTCTGTGATAAATCACTGAGTATGATCAACTCCAAATCCATCCAAGTTGCTGCAAAGTCCATATATTTGCCCTTCTTTATGACTGCATAATATTCTATCAGGTATATGTACCACATTTTAAAAATCCAGTCCATCTTTCATGGGCAACACGGTTGGTCCTATGTTTTTGTTATTGTGAATAGAGATGCAACAAATATATGTGTGCAGGTATCTTTTTTGTAGAAAAAAAGAGTTCCTCTGGGTATATTCCCAATAAGGGAATTGCTGGGTCATATGGAAGGTCAATTTCTAGTTATTTCTTGAATTCCCACACTGTCTTCCAAAGAGGTAGTACTAGTTTGCATTTCCACCAGCAGTGTAGGAACGTTCCTTTTTCTTCACATCCTCACCAGCATCTGTTGTTGTTTATTTTATTAATAATGGTCATTCTTACAGGGATTAGGTGGTATCTCAGTGTGGTTTTGATTTGCATTTCTCTGATGATGAGTGAGGCTGAGCACGTCATGTGTCTGTTAGCTGCCCATATATCTTCTTTTGAGAAGTGTCTATTCATGTCTTTTCCCACATTTTGGAGGGGCTGTTTTGTTTTTTTTTTTCCTTTTTTATACTTTTCAGTTCCTTGTAGATCCTAGATGTTAGGCCTTTGTTGGGTAAACAGTTGGCAAATATATTTTCCCACTTTGTGGGCTGTCTTCCTGCTCTCTTGAAGGTTTCTTTTGCTTTGTAGAAGCTCGTTAATTTGATGAGATCCCACTTTATTTCTTAAAGTATTGACCTTTAGGGTTCTGAATAAGAATTGGTTACCAGTTCCAATTTCCATAAGTATGTCTCCTGAGTTTTCTAATATTCTTATAGTTTGAGGTTTTACATTTAGGTCTTTGATCCATTTAGAGTTAATTTTTGTATAGAGTGATATGTAGGGGTCTTTTTCAATCTTCTGCATATGGCCAGTCAGTTTTTCCAGCACTGTTTACTGAATAGGTTCTCCTCTCCCCAGTGGTTATTGTTAGAGGCTTTGTCAAGGGAAGTTGGTTGAGGAATTGAGGCTTTGCTTCTGGAATCTCTATCCTGTTTCATTAGTCTATGTTCCTGTTCTTGTACCAACACCAGGCTGTTTTGATTACTGTAGCCTTATACTAATGTTTGGAGTCTGGAAGTGTGATAACTCCTGCTTTGTTTCTTTTGCTAAGGATTGTTTAGACTATTTTGGTCATTTATGTTTCCATATAAATTTCTGTATCATTTCCAGATCTAAGAAGAATGATGGTGGTAGCTTAATGGTATTGTGTTGAAACTGTAGATTGCCTTTGATAGGATGGACATCTTAACAATTTGATTCCTCCTATCCATGAGCATGGAATATTTTTCCACTTGGTTGTGTCTTCTTGGGTTTCTTTAAGCAGTGGTTTGTAGTTATCATTGCAAAGATCTTTCACTTCTCTAATTAGGAAGATGCCAAGGTATTTCATTTATTTGGTGGCTATTGTGAATGTGATTGTGCTTTCTATTTGGATCTCTGCCTGCTTTTTGTTGGTGTAAAGGAATGCAATTGTATTTTGCACATTTATTTTGAACCCTGAGAGACTTTGGCAAAGTCCTTTATCAAAGCAGGTTTTTGACAGATTCTCTTGGATTTTCAAGAATAGCATCATATCATCAGCAAAGAGGGATAACTTGACTTCTCTTTTCCTATTTGGATACCCGTGGTTTCCTTCTCTTGCCTAATGCCTGAGCTAAGACTTCCAACATAATATTGAACAAGCAGGGTGAGGGTGGGTAGCCTTTTCTAGTTCCAGTTTTCAGGGGAAATAATTCCAATTTCTGTCTATTTAGCAATGCATTGGCTGTGCGTTTGTTGTAGATGGCACTTACTATTTTGAGGTATGTTCCTTCTATACTTAGGTGTTTGAGGATTTTTATCAAGAAGTGATGCTGGATTTTATCAAAAGTTTTTTTCTGTATCTAATGGGATAATCATATGGTTCTTGTTTTACATCTGTTATTGTATTTAATGTCATTTATGGTCTTGTAAATGTTGAACCAGCCCTACATATTGGGGATGGCGCCTACTTGGTCACGGTGGATGATTTTTGAGATGTTTTTTGTATCCAATTTGCTAGAATCTTTTGAGAATTTTTGCTTCTATGTTCATAAGGCATATTGACCTGTAGTTCTCTTTCTTTGTTGGATCTTTACCTGGTTTGCATATCAGTGTAATGGGAGCCTTGCAAAATGATTTAGGGAGAATTCCATCTTTCTCAGTATCCTTTCAATAGGATGGGTATCAGCTCCTCCTTGTGCATTTTGTAGAATTCTGCTGGAAAGCCATCTGGTCCATCCTTCTTTGTAGATAGTTTTCATATGATAGAGTCAATTTCCTGGGTTGTTATTGGTCTATTTAGTGCCTCAATGTCTTCTTGCTTCAACCTGGGGTGATTTTGTGATGTCAAAAGGCCTCCATTTCATTTAGGTTATCAAGTTTGTTTCCATTTAGTTGTACATAGTCATCTCTGATAATCCTTTGTATTTCTTTGGGTTCAGTTGTGATTTGATATTTTGCATTTCTGATTGTGTTTGTTTGTACTTTTTCTCTCTTTTTCTTGGTCATTCTAGTTAGGGGTCCATCTTTGTTAATTCTTTCAAAAAGCCAGATTTTTGTTTTGTTGATGTTTTCTATGATATTTTTGTCCCCCATGTTCCATATTTGGACTCTTATTTTCGTGATTTGGATTCTTCTGCTAAAGTTGGTGTTTTGGTGGTCTTCTCAATCCAGCCCCCTTAGGTGATCTGTCAGGCTCTCCACTTGTGATCTTTTCATATTCTTGATGTGTGCTCATTGAGATATAAATTTCCCTCTTGGAACTGTTTTCATGGCATCCCATAGGTTTTGGTAAAATATTTCTTCATTTTCCTTTGTTTCCAAGAATCTTTCAATTTCTTCTTTGATTTCAGTGTTGACCCAGTTGTTGTTCAGCACCATGGTGTTTAGTGTCCATGTCTTTGTGTGGTTTGGGGAAATGTTGTTGGTTTTTATATTTATTTTCCACTGTCATCTGAGAATGTGCATGGCAAGATTTCAAACTTATTGAATTTGCTTATGCTTGATTTATGGCCAAGGATGTGATCAGTCCTGGAGTATGTTCTATGTGGTGATGAGTTGAATGTGTATTCTATGGTTGGTGGGTAGAATAATCTGTAGGTACCTACTAAATCCATTTGGTCATGTGTCAAGTTTAGGTTCTGGATCTCCTGTTTGATTTTTGCCTCAATGATCTATCAAGGACTGTCAGTGGGGTATTCAAGTCCCCTGCTATAATAGTGTTAGCGTCAATTTTTTTTAATTTAGTAGTTGTTTTATAAATGCTGGTGCTCCAGTGTTGGGTGCTTATAAGCTTAGGATGGATATGTCTTTTTGATGGATTGAAACTTTTATCATTATGTAGTGTTTTTACATATTTTTAAATTTTTGATAGCTTAAAGGTTGTTTTGTCTGATGTTACGATCGCAACTCCTGCCTTCTTCTGTGATGCATTTGCCAGGAAACTCATTTTCCATCCTTTCACTTTGAGTCTGTGTGTATCCCTTATAGTGAGATGAGTCTCATGGATGCAGCAAATGATGGGGTCATGGTTTCATATCGAGTTCACCATTCTGTGTCTTTTCAGTGGTGCCTTTAGTCCATTCACATTCAGGTTAATTATGTAAGCATGGGGTTGTATCCCTGTCATGAGTTTCTTATAGAGTTGCTGTTCCTGTTTATTTGTTGTCTTTCCCTTGGTTTGGGGGTTAAGTCATGTGTGTTTTCCATCTTTTTCCTGTGCTCTTGTGAAGAACATTGTAATTCTTTTCTCCTTTTATTCTGTGTTTGATACTTTCTTAAATGTTTCTTGTAGAGGTTGTCTTGAGGCAGCATAACTTCTTAAGGATTGGATGTCTGGGAAAGATTTTAATTCTCTCTCACTGATGAAGCTTAGCTTGGCTGGGTAGGTTATTCTTGGTTGAAATTGTTTATTTTTGAGGATTTTGAAGATTGGGCTACAAGCTCTCCTAGGCTGAAGGGTTTCTGTAGATAAATCTGTTGCTATGCTAATTGGTCTTCCCTGGTAGGTAGTCTGACTTTTTTCTCTTGCTGTTTTTAGAATGTTTTTCTTTTATACTTACTTTGTTTAGGTGAATTTTATTATGTGTCTGGGAGTTGGTCTAATCATTTGTTGTCTTGAAGGGTTCTCTGAATCTCTTGCATTCGAATTTTTACATCACTGATGAGATGAGAGAAGTTTTCTTGAATAATTTCATGGAATGTTTGTTCCAGGGTGGTCTCTGTCTCTCTTTCTGCCTCAGGAAGTCCAATTACTCTTAGGTTTGATCTCTTGAAGTAATTGTTCATCTCTTGAAAGTTTTGTTCTGTCTTTTTAAACTTCTTTTCTATGTTTTTGACAGTTTGGGTTAGTTCTGTACTTTTGTCTTCAAACTCTGAGATTCTTCCTTCTACTCAGCTAATTCTTCTTTCCATGCTTATTAGTTTGTTATTATTTCAATCGCAGTTTTCTTTAATGCTCTTACTTCAGTTATCAGCTCCTGCCTATTTTCTTCTTGTCTCTCCTTAATTATTTTTTATTCTCTCTATTAATGTCTTCATGTCTGGGTTTGTCGCATGTGACCAGTCATGCTCTTCATTGTTTATGTTCTGGTCTGTTTTCTCAGTGTCTGAACTTCCAGGGGTCTGTTTGAGACCTATATTCTTCTTTTCATTTTTCTTCATTTGTGTAGATTTTCCTCCCCAGTTTTTCCTTTTTTCCCCTCCTCATCTTTAATTCTGTTGTTCAGGAGTGGAGGGGTTGCTTTTACTTCTGTTTGTTCAATATCCTTTTCTTCCTTATGTATATCCTTTGGCCTTGTTCATTTATGGCTCTAGACTGTAGATTGTGGGTAATCCTTTTTACAGTTTTGAGATTTAATTGAGGGGAGAGCTGTGATTCAAAATCGATCTGCAGATCCCAGTATCCACCAACAGGTGCATGGATAATCTGGATCCCACTTCCCACTGCCTTGAGATCTGCTCATGCAGTGAGGTTATAGGCTTACTCCTTGAAAGCAAAATGAGGTAAGAAAAGGGAAAAGTATGGGACAGGGATTGGTGGGAAGAGGGAGGTGGAGAGAGAGAAGAGTAAGAGGGAAAACAGACAAAGGTACCGAATAACAAATGAAAAGAGACTTGAAGACAGACACAAGTAAACAAAAACAACAACAAATAAACCAGCATACGAAAAAACTAAAACATACAGTCATACAGACATATAAGCTAACCTACCAGTCTCATGGCTCCAACTGATTTCTTTTTCCACTGCAACCTGAGGCTGCTGGGCAATGAAGTCCAGCGTAGCACTGGGCTACTCAGGCCAGGCTGGGTGGAAGTTGTAGGCTGCCCACAGTGGGAGGGAGCAGGCAACAGTGGCAGCATTGTCAGTTGATGTTTCAGCAGTGCATGAGAGGAGCTCCACAAACCTGACTTTGGGTGAGGGGTGGGGTGCAGCAGTGGCAGTGGTGGTGGCGGTTTCAGTAGTGCAGTGCTTGGGGGGCTTCATGTGTCTGAGAGCTGTCGGTCACCTCAGGCGTGAGCGGGGTGGTGGTGGTGGCCACAGCTGAGGTGGCAGCAAGGAGCATGTGAAGAGTGGCTCTATATCCTTATTCTATAGCTTTTTTCCCTCCCCATATTTTCTAGTTGTCTCCAGCAGGTCCCTAGATGATGATTTCAGTGGGTCCCACTCCACTATTCTGCACTCTGTGATATGCCTGCAACCAGGCTTTTGACAGTTTCTACTGAATTTTTGAGGCTTAAAATTATATCATCACAAATAGGAATAACCTGACTTCCTATTTTTCTATTTGGATAGTGCTGATTTCCTTCTCTTGTCTAATTGCCCTAGCTATGACTTCCAATATAATGGTGAACAAGAGGGGTTAGAGTGGGAAGCCTTGTCTTGTTCCAGTTTTCAGGGGAAGTGTTTCTAGTTTCTGTTCATTTAGCAATATGTTAGCTGTGGGTTTATCCTAGATGGCAGTTACTATTTGGAGGTTTCTATACCTAGGTGTTTGTTGGTTTTTATGAAGAAGCAATCTGGATTTCATCAAAAGCTTTTTCTACATCGATGAGATGATCGTGTGGTTTTTTGGGGTTTTTTTTTACATCTGTTGATGTATTTAATTACATTTATTGTCTTGTGAATGTTGAACCAGTCCTGTTTCCTGGGGATGACGCTTACTTGGTCATAGTGGATTATTTTTTAGTTGCGTTTTTGGAACTGATTTACTAGAATCTTGTTGAGGAGTTTTGTATCTTTATTCATAAGGGCTATGGGTCTGTAGTTCTCTTTTTCTGTAGATCCTTACACAGATTGGGTATGAGTGTGATACTAGCTTCATAAAATGATTTTGGGAGAATTCAATATTTCTCAATTTTCCTGGAATACTTTCAATAGGATTGGTATCAACTCCTCCTTGTACATTTTGCAAAATTCTGCTGGAAAGTCATCTGGTCCAACATATTTTTTTTCAGGCAGTTTTCTTATGACAGAGTCATTTTCCTGGGTCGTTATTGGTCTATTTAGTATCTCAATGTCTTCTTGCTTCAACCTGGGAGGTTGTGTGATGTCAAAAAGTTCTCCATTTTATTTAGGTTAAGTTTGTTTCCATATGGGTGTGTATAGTAATGTTTCATTAGATTTTGTATTTCATTGGGGTAAATTGTGATTTGAACTTTTATATTTCTGATTCTGTTTATTTGTGCTTTTTCTCTCTTTTTCTTGGTCAGTCTGGCTAGGGGTCCATCAATCTTGTTAATTCTTTCCAAGAACCAGCTTTTTTTGTTGTTGATGTCTTCTATGATGTTTTAAGCTTCTAAGTCCTGTATTTGGACTCTTATTCTTGTGATTTGGATTCTTCTTATAAAACTGGGATTTTGGTGGTCTCCTCTTTCCAGTTCCTTTAGGTGATGTGTTAGGTTCTCAACTTGTAATCTTTGCATTTTCTTCATGTGTGCTTGTAGAGAAATAAATTCCCCCTTGGAACTGTTTCATGGCATCCCATAGGTTTTGGTAAGATGTTTCTTCATTTTCATTTGTTTCCAGGAATCTTTTAATTTCTCCTTTGATTTCAGTAGTTGTTCAGTAGTTGTAGTCATTCAGCATCATGCTGTTTAGTGTCCATCTCTTTGTGGGCTTTGGGGAACTTTGTTGGTGTTGATAGTTATTTTTATTCCACTGTGGTCTGAGAATGTGCATGGCAATATTTCAACCGCATGGAATTTGTTTATGCTTTATTTATGGTCATAAACCATAAATCTTGGAGTACGTTCCATGTGGTGATGAGTAGAATATATATTCTGTGGTTGTTGGGTGGAATAATCTGTAGGTATCTATTAAGTACATTTGGTTGAGTGTGAAGTTTAGGTTCTGGATCTCCTTAGTGATTTTTTGCCTCAGTGATCTATCTAGGGCTCTTAGTGGGGTATTCCAAACACCTGCTTTAATAGTGTTAGAGTCATTTTTTTTTATTTTACTTAGTAGTTGTTTTATAAATGCCTGTGCTCCATCCTGATGATATTGGCTCCCCTTTCATGTGTGTTCCTTATGAACTCAGGATGGCTGCTGTAGTTACAACTACCACACCTATATTCAAGAGAAAACATTCTGAACAAGACCAGTCTGTTTTGTTTTCTTTCTTTTTCTTTTTTCTTTTTTTTTTTTTTTTGAGTTGGAGTCTCACTCTGTCACCCAGACTGGAGTGCAGTGGCCGCTCCCAGCCACTGCAACCTCTACCTGCTGGGCTCCAGTGATCCTTCTGCCTCAGCCTTCCGAGTAGCCAGAATTACAGGCATCCGCCACCATGCCTGGCTGGTTTTTTTATTTATTGTAGAGATGAGGTATGGCCAAGTTGCCCAGGTGAGTCTCGAACCTGCGGGGTCAGGCAATCCACTCACCCCAGCCTCCCAAAGCACGGGATTACAGGCTGAGCCACTGAGCCCTGCTCTTTTTTGTTTTCTTCCCAAGAGCTAATTTTCCCTGAGAGGATCTCCAGTCAAATGACATATCCATCCATGGGCTCGCTTTTGTCCTGATGATCAATACTGTGTGAGAGTGAGCAGGAAAAAGCAAAAGTCTAGTTTTATTTTTAATTGTAATTTATGTCTTATTAAAACATTATTTCACTATGTTTCTCAATCCAATCTCAAATTCCGGGTCTCAAGTGATCCTGCCTCAGCCTCCCAAATTGTTGAGATTATAGACAACAGCCCCCAAGTCTTGTCAAGAGTATAACCTTAATAAGTAGAGGCGATGATTAATATTTAGTAGCAGATACATGCTGAGTTTACCACTTTTTCTCCTCCACTCACCACCCAAATATGGCTCAGACCTGGAATGAGGACTTTGGCTTGTTCCTGCTGAATTCCCAGGATGAGATGTGGACAAGACAAAAGTGGGTCTGTTTGTTGGGTGGATATTCTTCTGTCTCTTACGTTGGTACAAAAGCCACCACTGACCCAGGATGGCCCAGTATCAACAGACATCAACTGTCAGAGCCAGTTCTTGAGTCCTGTGACCCCTTGTGCCAAGCCCTGGTACTAGCCCCATGACAACTCACAACCCAGAGACATGTGTAGATATCCTCAGATGGAGCCTGCCTCCTCCTTCTACAAATAGGTGTGCTCATACCTATTTGGGGAATTGAGCCCTCATGCCTAGTCTTGACCCAGGCAGGGACCATACAGAGAAGAAGAATTCCTTCCCTGGAGCCAGCAGTCCATGGATCAGGGAATCAGGGACCTGAGCAACAGGTTCTGAATCCACACCTGGACCAAGGAACCCCCTGAGCCTCCAGCAGCCAGTGTGGAGCAGCCTCCATGGGGCCAAAAAGAGTCACCTGGACCTGGCAAAACCACCTAGGTGGGCTGGGCTTGGGGGTCAGGGAGATGTTGACATGCAGGAAGGTCAGTGATTATGACCTGAGACCCAGAGGGAATGTATCATTTTGCTATAACATTGTCCTTATCTCTAATGTTTAGATCCTTTAACCCAGGTCTCTCACATTTGATTCTTGTAGCATTTGCCTATTTCCCTGGCATTAGTCCACGTTCTGTACTTCAATTATCCCAGCCCATGCAGTCATCCTGACACTCTGTACCTTTCAAACATCTCCCAATACCAGGTCTGACATGACCCTAAGAACTTTGGGGATACTGAGGCAGGTCTTCTATGACTTGCCCCAGTAGCTTGATCAAAGGCTGATCTTTAAAAATACATCTTAAAAATTCCATGTGTTCTTGGCAATGAAGGAATATTATTCAAGCTCTGCCATTCAGGAGCTTTGCTTTGGGCCAGTCATAGAACCTATCAAAGTGGCATTGGAACCTGGAAAATAGGGTATAAAAATGCAGACAGAGCCCCCTTTGTACTATGTGGCCAGGCCAGCACAGGATTTAGACCAAGGCACAGTCTGCAACTGGAGTCTTCACAGCCCCTTTTCCCTCCCTTGGTTCCTTGGGGATGAACCCTTTTCTGGAAACCAAAATCCTCCTCCAGTAGCAGCCTCTGAGTTGGGCCGATTTGCATCCTGTACAGTTCTCTCCAGCCAGGGGATAAGAGAGGCATGGGAGGACCTGCTCAGCCTGGGCGTTGGGAAGCAGCATTAGGGGGAGGCTCCAGTATGGCCTCGACTTCTTTTCTCCTTGGTCTCCTTGCTCACTGCACAGGTGCTGCCTCAGGGTCCCCCTCAATTGCCCAGGCGCAAGGCTTAAGGACAAGCCAGTCCCTGACTCTAAGAACAGCAGGGCCCTGCCTGTGGTGACCAGGATGCTCTTGACACTGCTGCAGGAGGAAGGACTGCTGGGCTGAAATCCCCCCACACAGTGCCCTGTGTTCACTGGTGCCCTGAGGCCCTTTCATCCCGGAGCTTGTACAGGCCAGGCAAGTGGAAAGATATTCAGGAGGTGAACCCCTCGGTTTCAAGTTTGTTTTTCTCCCATTTTCTCTCCTTGCTGATTCTGTTGTCCGCTATGAGCTGACTTAGCCACGCCCAGTGTTTTTGTCCCCACAACAGACAGCCAGACCTGGGGCTTGTGGAGCAGTCTTACCTGACACAGTGAGCGCAGATGTACCACAGCGTAAGCCACAGACAGACACTGCCCACCTCCATCCTCCAGGTCCTGCACAGAATCATTCTCACCAACCCTAACAAATACATCCACAGGTCAGTTATAGAAAACACAACAGAGCATGTCAAGTGGTCGGGTAAAAACCATCGCAGCCCACACTTGTCAAAATGCTTACTGCTACCAACACAAGCCAGGCCAGCCCCTTTTGCTAGTCATTTACTATAATAACAAGTGGTCTTCAGGGATCCCTGAGTGATTCTCTGGCTCCAACTCAGGAAACCCAGCCACGCTGACCATTTTGGGGCCCAGGCCAGGGACAAGGCTGACTATTACTGTCAAGTATTGGACTGTGGCCAGGCCTTTCCCATCTGTGTCACTGTTTTTATCCATCCCTAGGAGGTCTGTGGACAAAACCATAAGCAGAGCTTGCACAGTTAACCCAGAACAGAGATTTCCTATCTGCCCTTCCCTGCAGCCTTCCAGGAAGGTGCTGCACAGCATGAGTCAGGCATAGATATTGCCTGGCAGGACCAGAGTTATCAGGGAAGTTTGGGCTGTTGTGTGTGAATTACAGAATGAGGACCTGAGTGGAAGGACACACAGAGGAAAGTTCCAAAGTTGTCTTGTCCCTGAATGGACATATGGTGATGTCAGGACCACTCCTTAGGCTAACTGTCTACATCAGTCCCCAGAACTGCTCACTCTCTACTATGGTAGCAGCTTGTGACTCTTAAGTCTCTCTTTAAGTTTTTTAAGTGAGGAAAACAGTGGAGAGGACACTGTGGGATCCACCCAGATTCCTCTTCAGGGAGACTGGCTCAGTCAAGTTGAGAGTCTCTGATAGCTCAGAGCTATGCCTTTACTGGCAAGCACTGTGAGTTACAGAATATGTCCTTCCACTAGTTTATTCCCTTTTTCAGAGAATTTTGGTTTGAGGACTGTGGGGTCAAGATTCCAAGACCCTGCCTCAGTCTTCAATGATCGTGAAGGTCCTCACAGTTAAGAGGTCCCTGTGTGGATGCTGAGACCTCAGTTGCACCCACATTGCAGATCAGCATCCCCTTCTGCCCAGTGTTGTCTCTCTCGCATCCTTCCAGATGCTCTGTGCATGCAATTCCCCATCTCAGAGTCTGCTTCCAGAAAACTTCACCTAAGATGGTCACTGTCTTCACACAGACCATCAGGGACCTGAGGAGGTCACTATACACTCTGGATTCTTACCTAAATTTCCAATGTGAACATCCAAATGGCCAACTTGGTCCTTGGGTTTCTATAGAATGAAAAGGAGCCTGATGGACTGGGTGATCTGGGTCCTGAAGGAGAGATGGAAAGTCAGATCCTGCTGCAGGGACCTGGGGCAGGTTGAGCAGTCTCACCCAACACAGTGAGTGCAGATGCAGCCACAGCAAGAGCCACAGACAGACACTGCCCACCTCCATCTTCCATGTCCTGCACAGAATCATTCTCACCAACCCTAACAAGTACATTATGGGTCAGTTACAGAAAATACAACAGAGCATGTCAAAGTGATCAGGAAAAACCATTGCAGCCCACACTTTTTAATAGAAAACTCTTTCACATCTCATTCAATGATTAAAAACACCATATAAAGAATTTTTTAAAATAACAAAAGTCAAGAAAAACTGCAAACTATAAATACTTTTTATATTGATTACCTATGAAAGTAATCCTTTTTGGATTTTTGTGTTAAATAAAACATTACTTAAAGAAATTTCCATGTCTTATCTCCTTATTTTTATGGTGTGACTAGACACTACAATTCACAAGCGGCTCGCATCATGCTGATATTGGACAGAATGGGTCTGGATCCCTCAGGTAACAGGTATGGTGGAATCTTCTGGTGCAGGAAACCAGTGTCCTCCCACAGGACATAAGTGAGAACCCAAGGAGAGGTGCTTATATGAACCAGTTGATTATGTAGGTGACTGAGCCTCTGGCCCCTGCTCATTCTCTATCCTAGATGACCATGTCCATCTTTCTGTGGGTCACTGCTATGCCAGCCTGGGCTCACAACTAGGGGATATAATGGTTCTGACTGTGTGGTCATTTGGTGTCCAATTTTGTCCTGTATCTGTCAGGATACAAGAAAACACCATGGGTTGTTGTTCCAAAGGGAAATAATGGTGTGCAGCAGATGCCATGGGTCTACATTGGGAATTTCCTGTGGAGTTTGCCATAAGCACAATTCCTTTCACTAATTTCCCTCTCAGCGTAGAACCTGCTGGATTCTACATCCCAAGCAGCAGGATACACACATTCCCACCTGCACCTGCTGCAGATTCTTCCTACTCTGGACTCCAGAAAAAATGGATGATATTCATGGCTCTTGATATATGGGTTGGAGTCACATCTCCGTGTATAAACTATACTGCTTCTAGAAACCATTATGGCCCCATAAGGCTTTGTGCTTCTTTCTTTTTGGTGGGAATGGTAGACTCTAATAAAGTCTCCTTTATTTTGTTTTTCAATTTTTTTTGGTTTGATATTTTTCCAAACTTTCACTTTGTTCTCTTCCCTATTATCTACCATGTTTGGAAACTTTCTATCCATTCATTTCAACAGTGTTCTGTTTTATTCTCAGATTATATATGTGTTAGCTACTCTGAAGCTTTTTTGAGATGTTACCAACAACTATCATCTCTGGATAATCATCCATTGATTGTCTTCCCATGTCATTAGATATTGTCCTGTTTTTTAGTATGCTAAGTGATTATGGATTGTATCCTGCACATGTCTAATAATATCTAACAAGGTTCTGAGTTTTGTATATCATATAAGGTCTGACAATTAAATTTGTGAACTCCTCTTAGAAAAAGGGATACATACCTAACTGCTGATTATCACTACGGTCACCTTCAAAATACTCCCGTTGATAAGTTATGCATTGATAACAGCTCTTAGTCCACCAGTCAAAGCAATTTTGGAACTCTTTTCCTGGAATGGTCATCAGAGCTGTCATTGTGAGAATGTCAGGGTTTGAATTAGAGCAGCAAAAAAAATTAAATTTCTATTAAACTTGGCAAGAGTGGAAATGAAATCAGAGACATGGTAGTCCAAGTTTATGAGAATAATGCCTTGAAGAAAACAGTAGTGTACAAACAGATTAAATATTTTTCTGAGAGGAGAGAAAGTGTCACTGTTGAGACAAGTTCAGGACAGGCAGTAATGAGCAGAACTGATGAAAACATTGCAAAAATTCATCAGATTGTGCATCAGAATCGTCGGCTGACTGTGAGAAGGATAGCTGAACAAATAAACATCAGTAGAGAAACAGTTACAAAAATCTTAACTGAAAATCTTGGCATGAGAAAAGTGGTCCCAAAGGAGCTCTTGCATCATAACAATGCACCAGCACACGTAGCATTGTCTATGGGGAGTTTTAACTAGTAAACAAATAGCTGCATTGGAGCATCCTCCTCATTCAGCTGATCTGGCCCCCAATGGCTTTTTTCTTTACTGAAAAGAAATGTTTCTATTAAAAAAATGTTTTATCATAAAGGAAATGTTTAAATGTTTGATGGCATTGAAGACTACAGCTCTGATGACCATTTCAGAAAAAGTTCCAAAATTGCTTTGATGAGTGGACTAGGTGCTCGCTTCCCAAGGAGAGCACCTCAAAGATGACCATAGTGATAATAACCAATAAGGTATGTAGCACTTTTTTAGGATAAGCTCATGAACCTAATTGTCAGTCTTTGCTTTAGTAGTCAATCTACATGATTTTATGGTATCTGGAGAAAAGAAGGGAAAAAATACTAATTCTACTTCTTTGGACTTAGGCTTCAAGTTCTGTGAATTATGTTTTCCATTTTTATAACCTTATCCTTGTGTTTACATCTGTCCTGGGTGTGCACAATTGAATGTCATGTGTGAAAACTGAATGATGATCTATACATTAATTATGTGCTTAAAGTCTATTTTATTTAATTAAGGATTACATCTGTGCTTGCATAGTGTAGTTGTAAAGCCAGGAATTCATTTACTAATTACACCATTTCTTGCCCAAACTCATTCCTATTCACAGGCTTCCAGTGTTTTCCAGTTTCTGGACTTCTTCTTTGTGATACTCAGGACATGAAATTAAGACTTTAAAGTTTCTTTGTAGTACAGGAACTTCCTGTAACTGAGCCCATGTCAGGAGTCAAGTACCAAGAAAAGAGAAGAAAGGGTACTGAGTCAGTGCCCTTAGCCCCCATTGTTGTTCAAGGGCCAACTGCATACATTATGTACATACACATATACAGCAAAATTTAAAGTTCGTATTTGGGAAAACATTCTTTGAATGAAGAAAGAAAATTTCCCACTTCCTCTACTGTCACTGCTGCCACCACATAAAATATCTGAGAGTCTGGGATATGGAGAATACAGAGAGAAAAAATAAAGAAAACATGATTTCTTCAGCTCAATTTCAGCATTAGAACTTTCCTTTCCCACTTTCAAGCTGACAAGTTGGATACCCTAGATGGAATTTTTTTCAGTCTTGAGCCCCTTCAGTATTTTGGTTGCATTGAATCCAAGCCAGGAGACAGTGAGAAAACACAACAACAGGAAACTCACAGTAATTTTGTAGTATTTCAAATGCATCATTTCCTGAAACAATGTCTTCTTCACCTCAGTGTCCAACAAGAATACAAAGGGGATAAAGATCTTTAAGATAATGTACTCTCCCTTCATGAATACTGGATATATTTTTGAACCTTAAAATTTTCTTGATAACATTTTCTTTTTTAGCTTATTTTATTGAAAGAATGTGCTATCTAATACATATAACATACAAAATATGTGCAGATTGACTATACCATAAATATGACTTCTGATCAACAGTAGCATATTTATAGTTACATATTGGGAATCAAAAGTCATATGTGGATTATGACCTTGTACTGAGTCAGTGCCCTTAGTCCCCATTGTTGTTCAAGGGTCAACTGTATACATTATGTACGTACACATATACACAAATATATATGGACATACAGTACAATTGGTCCTCAGAGATTTTGACACCATATTAAGGACAGTTTGAGATGACAGGGCAATAATAGTGCTGATTTTTAGTGACGTGAATGTTGTTGGTACCAAAATGAGGTTAGCTACACAATTTCTTCAATTTCTTACAAAATGGAGTTGAGGGAGCCCATGAAAAAGAAGCTCTCAATCACACATGCCTGTTATAGGACTTATCAAAGACTTTCCTGCCTATAAGTCTTTAACAGGATTCCCGTAAAGTTCCTCAATATCAGTATTCTAGATAAGACACCTGCACAAGGACACTTGTCTAGCAATCCCAAAGCACTGAGAATACAGGCATGAGCCACTACACCTGGCAAAGAATTATGTATATTTATTTGGACATCTTATCAGGATGTTGTCCACTCCCCAACAGAACACCCACATAGATAGTGAAATTTCTGTTCTTAATAATTTTTGTTATGACAGGGTACAACATCAGAACCAAGCTCAGTTTGAGGAGAAGAGGACAGTTAAACACCTGACCCAGGTGGCCTAGGAAGGACTTGGGGAAGACAAGGGCTTGTTGTGAACAGTAGAGGAAGTGAGATTTTCCATTGAGGTTTAAACAAGAGTTTCTGAAATTTCAATGAGTTCTCAAATCCCCAGAGAGGTCTAAGTGAGATGCAGATGCAGCCTTAGCAGGTCTGGATGGGTCACCAGATACTCCATGTCTAACAGTTTTCAATTAAAGCTAATATTGTTGATTCTTCAAGGAACACATTTTGAGTGTTTGTTCCTATTCACCCTCCTCACTCAAGCAAGTTGATACTCACCTAAGAGAAGCACCTTCTGAGAAACAAAAGTGACATTCTTACCCTTCCTCCTTAGAGACTTGTTCAAGTTTGTGCTGCCAGTAAAAAATGCCTGAAGCTGGATAATTTATAAATAAAAAGGGTTATTTGTTTTATGATTCTGATGGCAGGAAAGTTCAAGGATGGGCTTCTGCATCTGGTGAGGGCCCCAGGACGCTTCCACTCTTAGGGGAAGACAGAGGAGAACCAGGGTGTACAGATATCACATGGAAGAGAAGAATCAGAAGGAAAGAAGGAAGGTGCCAGGTTTTTTTTTGTTTGTTTTGTTTTTGTTTTTTGTTTTTTTGCATTTCAGAGGCTGGACAAGACAAAGTGGTTTTACTGTAGTTCTGCTGTGACATATCCTGGTGATGTCTCTGAGAACTTGTCCATTTGCTTTAACTGAGGACCCACAAATAAGACAGAAAACCAGAAGGTTGTGCTTTCCATTAACTGTACAAAAATAGTGCTATGTATGTGCATGTGTGAGCATGTGCCTGTCAAAGTTGCATGTGACCTTGTCTTAACTTGGTCATCAAGAGTAGTCAATGTCAGATGTTCTAAACCCAAACATTTTGTTTCCTAACTTGCTTCATTTTTCTATATACAGTTCCTTTCTCCTGTAATACGGATGAATAAAAGGATAATAATAGTGGCAGAAAAATATATATTTGTATGTCATTAATATATATGAGACACACTCAAGGTACATCATCTTTATTAAGTCCTTCAATCTTAACCACTCTATGAGGCAAGCATTGTCATTATCCCTCATTTTACAGATAAGAATCTGTGAAGCCAGGCTCGGTGGTTCAGCCTGTAATCCCGTACCTTGGGAGGCTGAGGTAAGTGGATTGCCCCAGCCCACAGGTTCGAGACTTGCCTGGGCAAATTGGTGAGACCTCATCTGTACAATAAATAAAAAATTAACTGGGCATGGTAGCGCATGCCTGTAATTCCAGCTACTTGGAAAGCTGAGGTGGAAGGATTGTCAGAGCCCGGCAGGTTGAGGCTGTGGTGTCTGGGAGCAGCCACTGCACTCCAGTCTGGGCGACAGAGTGAGACTCCAACTCAAAAAAAAAAAAAATCTGTGATGCAGATAGAATAGTTGGGATAGCCAAGGTAAAGAAAGAAAGAGTAACTTTTCTGAGATCAGAACCAGAAAGTGACTGACCCGGGAGCAGAACTTCTGAGCTTCTGGACCAGATCGCCTGTTTTTTGTTTTTTTTTCCAAGCAGCAACCTGAGACCTGCCACTGTGCTCATAAGATCAGACATTGACATCTCCTTATGACTCCAGAAAGTTCTCTTTACATCTTAAAAGCAGAGACTAATCATGTGATTTGCAGAGCTTTGGTAATGCAGAGTCTACTAGAAGTATAATTTTTTTTTTTGAGTTGGAGTCTCACTCTGTCGCCCAGACTGGAATGCAGTGGATGCTCCCGGCCACCGCAGCCTCGACCTGCTGGGCTCTGGCGATCCTTTCGCCTCAGCCTTCTAAGTAGCTGGAATTACAGGTGTGCACTACCACGACCAGCTAATTTTTTGATTTATTGTAGAGATGAGGTCTTGCTGCCCAGGCAGGTCTCGAATCCGCAGGCTCAGGCAATCCACTCACCTCAGCCTCCCAAAGGTACGGGATTACAGGCTGAGCCACCGAGCCTCGCTTAGTAGTATAATTTTAACCACATATGTCGAGTAAAATGTTTCAGTTGTCACATTGAAAAGGAAAAATAAACAGGTACAATTGGCTTTCATAATGGTTTTTTCATATCGGAGTTTATCCTATATAATACTCTTTCAATGTGTTATCAATACAAAAAGTATTGAGATGTTTTATTTCTTTTTGTACTAACTTTTTGACATGTGGTGTGCATCTTAACTCTACAGCACAAATTAACTTGATCTGCCTCCATTTCAAGACCTCAGCGACTACCTGTGACCTATGGCCAACATATTGGAAAGAGCAGGTCATGTTAAAGAATGTTCCATTTGGGTCACTGCTCCTGCAGTGTGTGCTGAAAGCTACCTGGGGCAATGGAGATTCCCATGACCCAGAGTCCTCACTAGTGGGAAGTGGCCCCTCCACTCTCTAACAAAAGCAGGAACCTTGAAGTCACTAAGATAAAAGGAGATTTTTATAATGTGGTTCACCTCCCCCACCAAAGACATTGAATGTAACTTCAGTTTTAAAGATGTATGGCTATTCTTCATAAAGGAGCATTTTGGCCTCACTCACAATCATGGACGCTCCCCTCACCCAGGATGATCTGCACAAGTTATATCCAATGTTGTGTCAGAACCCACAAACAGAGGTGTCAGAATCAACCTGCACGAGTGGCCAGCAGGGCCCCAGGAGGAGACCCTGAGGAGCCCAGTGAGAAGAGGTGTGAAAGCATCAAATGGAAAGGGTGTAGAGGGGCTAGTGTAACATGCTTAGCCCAGGATAGCAGTGATTATATTAGTTATATAATAATAATATTAATATATTAGCATGTGACCTTGTCTTAACTCGGTCATCTTATTAGAACAGACTCTAAGGGTCAGTGCATGGAGGCTTCTTTCTGTGCATATTAGTCCACAGGGCTTCACATCTCAATGCTATTGACAATACAGCAGGGCTTGTAAGTGAATTAGCTTATTCACATCCCCAGTACTAGGTTTGAAAACCAATATATTTGTGAAGGTGATTAGAGGAAAATTACTTTCTTGAAAATCATGTAGTGTTGTTATTTTTGTTTGTTTGTTTTTGGTTATCTTCAGTGTCTCACTTTGTTGCATGCTGGAGTGCAGTGACACACTCATGGATCACCACATCTTTGCCCTCCTGGGCTCAGGCAATCCTTCCTCCTTATCCTCCAGAGTAGCTGGAACTATGGGCATGAACCACCATGCCGGACTGAATATTATTATTTTTATTATGATTTTTGTAGAGATGAGGTTTTGCTATGTTGCCTAGGCTGCTCTGGAATTCCTGAACTCACGCAATTCTGTCTCCTCATACTCCCTAAATGCAGGCATTATTAGTGTGAGCCACCCTACCTGGCCCCAATCTTGTAAATTAAGACTTCATTATCCAGATTGACAGGTATCTTGTTGAAGAGACTTAAACTGACATAAATGAAACTCACCATAAATTGTCAGGAGAGAATTCTGGCACAAGGAGCATGACTAGGCAGTTGATCGTCCCCAGTATTACCACCAACACACACTCTATGGTTACTTGTCAAGGAAGGAGGGAAGGAAAGGTCACCATTGCTGTCCATAGACATCAGGGATAAGAGTGCCCATGATTAAAGAAGAGAGTATTGTGACAAGAAGGGCCAGGAGGTCTGTAATGAAGGGAGGAGAGGAGATGGGGCACGGGATGAGGCAGAGCAGGGAGGGGTTGGAAGTTCAGGCTCTGAGCTGAGTCTCCTGGATGGAATCTTGACTCCACTCTCTATTGTCTGGGGGGACTCAGGGAGATCCTGATGTTGCTTCTCTCATCAGTAGACTGGAGGAGAGGTTGTGACTTGAGCATAGAGCTGCTGTGGGGTTACTATGCATGAATGATTGGGATGAAATGTCTACAACACTGTTCAAAGGGCCTGACATGAATGAAAGTTTCAGAGATAGGTAGTCATTTTATCCCTGCATCTGTATGAGCTAATGATACTTGGGGAATAGCGTTCCTCCAGTGGGCAGCAGGGGGCACTGTGGGCTTTTGTTTTTGAATCCTAATAACTGCAAGCTGCCTAGTAGTGCTCAAGTGCAACGGACTTTACAGATGCTTCTCTTGAGACTTCTTCTTTTGGTTAAATTACACTCTCCATGCATGACAGCCACCATATCCTTCTACTGAACTTAGAAAATTGCCATAAGAAAATGACTGACAGTGGTGGGAGAAACTATGGGGGAGGGAAAGGGGGTGGGACTAATGGTAGTAAACATCTGGGGACAGGAGACACCTGTTATCAACAAGGGGGCCTAAATGAAGTATATTTGTATACCTAACCCTTAACTGTACCCCACAACATCATAATTAAAAATATTGTTTAAAAAAAAAGAAAAGAAAATTGCCAGCCCCAAGCACTCAGCCTCAAGGGCTCAGACAATAGCTCAGACAGACACTGGAAAATGGAGACCAGATTTGCATTCAATGCTCCTCTTTTTTTGAGTTCCAAGTATAGGATAAGACAGGGACTTGGTAAGTCCAGGTCTCTGGCAGAGCTCTTGGAAACCCAACACTCCACATTGGCCTTGATTTCCTTCTATCGCCTGCTTCTCAATTTCTCTACATGTCATATTATCCCAGGACACTAAGGGGAAGATCCCTGCTTTTTCCCCTAACCACAGATCCTGGGGCATCTTTCCGTTTCTCTGCTCCATTTAGCATCAGTCATGAAATGTTTCAAATTTCTGTGCTCTGCCTTTGCTGACCCATACATTATCTGCATCAGCCTTGTGGGGAGCCTTGGCCAAGGCCACCTACACTCTGAGCACCTACACCATTGAATGGTATCAGCAGCACCCAGAGAGGCCCATCATACCTGATGAATGTTAAGAGTGATAAAAGCTGCAAGTGAGTAGGGTTCCTTGATCACTTCTCATGCTCCAGCACTGGAGCTGACCACTACTTGACCATCTTCAACATCTGGTCTGAGAGCAAGACTGAGTATCACTGTGGAGAGAGCCACACAGTTGATTGTCAGTGTGATTAAGCCACAGTGACACAGACAACAGGGATGTTGGCCAAAACCTTTCTTCTTGCCCTTTCCTCCCCAAGGACTCAAAGGGAGCAGCCCCATGTCCCTCTCCAGGACTCCAAGACCTTTGACTCTCCTTGTTGAAAACTGTGTCATCTGCACCTCCATCCCAAGTCACCCCAAGGCAGAGGTAGACACGGGTCATAATTGAGGCCCTTTTGACAACTCTGCATGCTTTTTCCTCAACAGCAGCCTGTGGAGACAATGCTGGGAACAACAGGACAATCCAGGCAAGAAGGGACACCGAGAGAGTGACTAGACTGTGAGGATGGTGTCCTCCAGAGTCCCGTTGTCACCTGTGTCTCATCATGGAAGGAGTAGGGACCTTTTCTCTCATTTCCAGGAGTGACCCTGAAAGTCAGCTGCAGTGATTATCATGACCCCAGGTCACCATTGAGTGTGAGCAGAATCCTGTCAGGATTTAGAAATCAGAAGGGCACATTTGGCCCTCAGGGCAGGCAAGACAGGTTCCTAGACCCAGTGAAGGATGCAGAACTGGTATCCAGGAGGTCACGGGATCCAGGGCATGATAGCGTGGACAGTACACACAGACAGCACAGCATGGCTTCCCCAGCTATAGGGGCACTACAGTAACATTTGACAAATGCCTGGATACTGTCCTTTTGCCATGCTGACACATGTAATAAACTAAGATATATGCTTGCCTCAAAGGCTTTTCCAAGCCCGGGCTCAGTGGCTCAGCCTATAATCCTATGCTTTCGGAGGCCGAGGTGAGTGGATTGCCTTAGCCCACAGGTTCGAGACCCGTCTGGGCAACTTGGTGAGACCTCATCTCCACAACAAATCAAAAATTAGCCGAGCGTGGTAGCGCATGCCTATAGTTCCAGCTACTTGGAAGACTGAAGCAGAAGGATCGCTGGAGCCCAGCAGGTGGAGGCTGCTGTGACTGGGAGCATGCCACTGCACTCCAGTCTGGGCAACGGAGTGAGACTCCAACTCAAAAAAAAATTTTTTTGCAGGAAACCGTGTGTGTGTGTGTGTGTGTGTGTGTGTGTGTGTGTGTGTGTGTGTATGTTTATCTACAGTTGGCTGAAAACACTGAAAAATGCTCTTCTGTTTGTCACTGTAATAAATGTCACAAGTGACAACCAGATCCCTGACCCCATGACTGCAGCATGGAAGCCCTCATGTCCCCGACCCTGGGAGTTTTGCAGTGGCAGCCCAGAGCTTGCTCCTGCTGAATGGCTGTCTTACTTCATCAATTCCCCTCCTGGGACAGCCTACTCCAAATGACCTTCCCTGTGGTGGGGTAAAGGCAGGGCTCTCACCTAATTCATGAGTCCTAGGAACACCTCCCTTCCCTGGGTCCCTTGGGGCTGAGCCTTTATCTGGTAACCACAAAGCAGCAGCCTCTGAGTTGGGGTGATTTGCATCCCAAACAGCTTTCTCCAGCCAGGGGATAAGAGAGCCCTGGGAGGACCTGTCCAGCCTGGACCTTGGAAGGCAGCATCAGGGGAGCTTCCAACATGGTCTGGATCCCTCTCCTCCTCAGCCTCCTGACTCACTTCACAGGTGCTGCCCCAGTGTCCCACTCAATTGCCCAGTTCCCTGCTGACCCTGACATTGAGCTCAGCAGGGTCCTGGCTGTGGGAAGCAGGATGCTTCTGAACCTGCTCCAGGAGTAGGGGCTGTTGGGGCTGAAATCCCCCTCCACAGTGCCTTGCACTCATGGGTGCCCTGAGGCCCTTTTATCCTTGGAGCTTGTCCAGACCAGGCAGGGGGAAGGACATTTGTGTGGTGAACTCCTCAGTTTCAAGAATGTTTTTCTCCCATTTTCTATCCTTGCAGGTTCTGTGGCCTCCTATGTGCTGACTCAGCCACCCTCAGTGTCCGTGTCCCCACAACAGACAGCCAGAATCACCTGTGAAGGAAACAACATTGGAAACAAAAATGCTTACTGGTACCAGCAGAAGCCAGACCAGGCCCCTGTGTTGGTCATCTATGAAGATAGCAAGCGGCCCTCAGGGATCCCTGAGCGATTCTCCGGCTCCAACTCGGGGAACACAGCCACTCTGACCATCAGTGGAGCCCAGACTGGGGACGAGGCTGACTATTACTGTCAGGTGTGGGACAGCTACAAGACTCACAGTGACACGAGCATATGGGGAAGACACACATAAACTCTTAATTTGTGTCACTGTTTTCCTCCAGCCCCAGGAGGTCTGTGGACACACCCATAAGCAGGGCTGGCTCAGTTCACCCAAAACAGACACATCCAGGCTACCCTTCTCTCCATCCCTCCACATAGGCTCTACAGTGCTGGGGTCATGCATAGATATTGCCTGGCCGATCCAGAAGTATCAGCAGAGTTTGGGCTGTTGTGTGAGTTAGAGAATGAAGGCCAGAGTGGAAGGACACACAGAGGCAAGCCCAATAGTTGTCTTGTCCCTTGTGAATGATGATATGGTGGTGACGGGGCCACTCCTAGGCCAGCTGTCTACCTCAGTCCCCAGAACTACTCATCTCTGCTATGGTGGTAACCTGTGACTCTGAAAAGAGAAAATCAATAGAAAGGACACTGTGATATCAACCCATTCCTCTTTAGGGTGACCAACTCAGCTGAGAACCCCTGACAGCTCAGTGCTGTGCCCTCACTAACAAGTACTGTGAATTACAGAGTATTTCCTTACTCTAAGATCCCAAGACCCTGCCTCAATTGTAAATGACCTGGAAGAGCCTCCCAGCTCCAGAGCTCCGGATTCTAACCTAAATTTCCAGTGTGAATGTCCAATTGCCCAGCTTGCATTTCTTTAGAATGAAAAGGAGCCTGACATGCTGGTCCTCTGGGTCCTGAAGTTGGAAAGTCAGATCCTCCTGCTGGAACCCCTGGGTAGAAGGAACAGCCTCACCTGATACAGTGACCACAGATGCAAGCACGGTGTGAGCCTCAGACTGACACTGCCCACCTCCACACTCCATGTTCTGCACAGAATTATTCTTTTCACCAACCCTAAGAAATATCTCCATAAGGTCAGTTACAGAAAACACAATAGAGCATGTCAAAGTGGTCAGGTAAACACCACCACAGCCCACCTTTGTCAACAGGATATCGATTCATATCTCTATCAATGACAAAAACACCAAATAAAGAATCTACAAAAAATAATAGCAAAAGCCAAGAAAAACTGTAAAATATAAACAATTTTTATTGATTACATGTGAAGGAAATCCTGTTTATGATATTTTGTGTTAAATAAAACATTATTTAGACAAATTTACCTGTCTTGTCTCTTCATATTTATTGGGGCAACTAGACACTAGGATTCACATGAGGCTCTCATCATGCTGGCATTGACTTTATGTTCTTTTCTTATTGATAGGAATTGTAGAATATAATAATGTGTCCTTTATTTTGTGGGAGATGTCCAGAAAGCACCAAAATACTAAACCCCAAACATTCCAATATGGAGGGATGACTTTTCTATTTCTCGCTCTTGGGAGTACATGGGCCTCACCAAAGTTTCCAAAAGAACTACCCCTACACCTATCCCAGCAAGTCAAGAGGCAGAAGTGAGAGGATTTCCTGATCCCAGGGGTTCAAGACCAGCCTGGGCAACTTAGCAAGACTTCATCTACAATCAATCAAAAACTAAGTCAGGTATGGAGACATGCACCTCTAGTTCTAGCTACTTGGTGACTGAGGCGGAGGGATCACCTGAGCCCAGCAGACTGTGGCTGCAGTGACTATGAGCATGCTACTGCACTCCAACCTTGGTGGCAGAGTGAGACTCCAACTTAAAAAAATGGACTGCTCCTTTATGCACATCTGATCCAACTGCCATGACAGCGTAGAGTCCTAGGGTGTTCTCCCGAGTGTTCAGGTGGTCCAAACCACCATGACTATGTCATGACAGGGAAAGGAGAGTCAATGCCACGGGGCGGGGGGAAATGTAAATGAATGCTGCTATTCATGCCATGAGCATGCACACTGTTCCTGAATCTATTATCTTAGAGAAAAAGAGAGGAACTCACTTTCTGCATCAATGGTTCCTTCTGTACACCTGCAACTGTATTATTCTGTTCTAGCAGATTCATCTAGTACAGACATGGTGATTGGAACTACTGCCTGACTAAATCTCTGGAATTCACCTCCATCTTCCAGACTCCATTGAACTGTCATAGGGAACAGTTCAGTAAATTGAACATATGAGCCCCATCTCTATCCCAAGTTCTTCAGGACAAGCTAGAGTTGTCTCATGGTGCAGTGCTGTTGGAATTCTTCTTACCCGTGGGGAAAACAAACTAGAGGAAGTTCCTGAGACTGCAACTTCTTTGATTTACCATGATGAAAACATTACATACTCCAGATAAAAACATTGCATTTTCTGGGGAAAAAATTAACACTAGTTTAGTTTTATTCTCATCCAACTGACCAAATCTTAAAGAATAGTGCACTTCATTCCATCTCTTCTGTTCTATATGCTTCAAACATCCCTCTCTTTCCATTTGTTGCTCCGAAATAATGAACATCAATCTTCTGTGTGATTCAAGGTCACACATCCCAGTTCTCTGGGAATGTCTCTTGTAGCTGTTGACTTTCAGCCAGTCAGGGTCCTCGACACTCCCACGCTCACATTTGGTTGTCAGCAGTCTTGAGCTAGCATTTCTCAACCAGGATCACTTGTCAACAGAGGCCTGTGGAAAATTTTGCAGAAAGTACCCAAGAAAGGACAGTGCCCCCTGTTGACAGCAGTCTCCCCACAATGGGGTCATGTGGTGTACAGTGAGGCCATGCACACTGTGTCCGCAGAACATGTTCTCTGTGCTGCTGACTTGGTAGGACCATGCCCACTATTGTGTCCACTTCACATATGGACCCTCAGGGGAAGTTTGGTAAGAGCTGCTGGACACTGAGTCACCCAGAGGGACACATGGAGGCTACAGACACCCACACCTGATATGCATAAGAGAGAATGTCTGCTCGTGGAACAGGAAGATGAAGGAACCTGTGACTCTGAAGGGGTGATTTCTATCCCTGAGTCTTAGCTGCCCACACCCCCTTATCTTTGCACCTTGTCATATGGTCCTGTGTGTGAGAACTAAAGGGGATTGTGACATGGTCACATTTTCTCCCATCTTCTCCCTTAGAGTTTATGTTCTACAAACATGTCTGTCTAAATGGGTGATTTTGAAAGTGCAGAGGAGGCAGGAACCAGTCCCTTTGCAGACATTTCCTATCACATATTCCAGTGAACCATCTCTGAAAGGCTCTGGATTTCAGCAGACAAGATATTGGGATTTAAAGAAAAATTATGTTTTGGAAAACCACAATACAAAAATGAATCCTAGCATGTTTCTCTGCTGCTTAGACTGCAGTTAGGATAGTTTCAGCCAGTGCTTCTGATTTCTGTATCTTGTCTTTCTCGGTGGACGGATATCTCCAGGAAGTTTTAAATTAGATTGGTGACTCCTGAAGCCTGAGGTGACTGTCCTGAGTTTGCTCCTGTTACTCACAAAGAACTGAGGACAAGACAAATGTCAGATTTTTGCTTCTTGCTGGAAGTGCCTGGACACCAGGAATGTCCCAGGGCCTCTCCACAGTGACCCCACAGGAACAGGTTCTTGGTCATTGACCCCACGCAAGTACTCTGATGGATTTCTGAGTATGGTATTGAACTTTCAGTGTCATTTCCATTTTAGTGTTGTCCAACTTAAACATTATTATTTAAATTTATATCTTTAGAATATATCTCATAAATATCTGAAGAATGCAGCTGAAAGTGTAGTCTCAAATTTAAAACTACTACCTCCTTCCACCCCACATTTCATATACCAGTCTCTGATACAACCACTAAGTTCTTTTAATCTTTGGTCACAGTCACCTTTCTTGTGCTCTTAAAAATGCCTGTCAAATAATATAACTGATGACACTGAGATAACCACCTCCCAGCATTCACACCCACAGTGCTCCCAGTTCATCACCTGAGTGGATATATCCATTTCCAGTCTGGCAGAGACCAGTCACTCTGATTAGAATCTTACCACAAATACTTGTCTTTCAGAAAAAAACACAACAGGTCAAGCATCTCTCTGGGATGGGGAATCTTCACCTTAGAAAGGGGCATACTCTAAGCCAAGTTACTTTCAATGTCCACTGAATGACATGTACCAGTGTGATGGAAGAATATGGCTGATGAGAGGGCCCTTGGGTTGGACCCAGTACAGAGTCATTCTAAGTTTAGTCCCTTCTTCCACATCCTCAAACACAAAAATTTACCTTCCGATTTCCATTAGGTCCTCATAAACATAGTGAGCTCATGTTCTTTTGTGTAATTTTGTTTTCAGTACTTTTAGAAGCCAGCTGGTCTTCTCATCCCATTACCCATCCAGCCTTCCTACTGGGATTGGATCCATTTAATGGCTAATTCTTCCTCAGCCATGAGCCACAAGCTCCTGGAAGTTCACCAACCCTGTGGTAAGGCTGAATAGGCACAAACACACAGGTGCTGAGGGGGTGCATCTGGACCTGTGCTGTGGCTGGAGACACATAACTTCTTACAGAGATGGAGCATGAAATGGACTAGAAGAGATCAGGCACTTGGTCCTGAGCTGGGAAATGAAATCAGAAGAAAGACAAAAACAGAGTAGGAAGTGTCAGCTGTGACTCAGATGAGTTTTCTGGATCTGAGGTTCCTGCATCGCAAGCCACCATATGGCAGCGAGGGCCTGGAATTGGAGAGGATTATTGATGTGATTTATCCTGGATGAATAAAGCCCAAGAGCTGCTTTCTTCTAAAATGACAGTGACAATTTGGTGTTCCAAGTTTATTGTACCCCTATAAGCACATTTGTAGAAGAGACAATAAATGAACCCCAGACTCTATGCAAAGAACAACCTCTGGCCACTGAAAAGATAAAGGACAGAGCAATGCATGAGGCCCCATCCTAACTGGGGAGACCAGAAGTAGTTAAGAGCAATCTGTGTTCCCTGCTGTGCCTGTGGTTCCTGAAAGAGAAGTGACTGAGTCTCTCCCAGCCACTCTGGGACTCTATCCTCCCATTAGTCACACAGCAGGAGAGGGTAGTTCTGGGATCCCACAACCAGAAACCACCATAAATCCTAGGATTAGAGAGACCACAAATCTGTGTTCATTTTCTGGGCACAGGCAAGGGCTCAGTTTGAGAAAAGTCACAACAAATAGTTTTAATCTCTTCAGTGACGTCTTGTCTAGGGGTGCAGAAGTCTCACGAGACCTGAGCTAGGTCAAAATGGGGTGAGGGAGGCAGCACAGGAAGCAGATTTGCATGGAGGCCCCAATACCCTCTGAGGCAGGGGAAAGAAGACAGGCCTGGGGACCAGGCCAAGTGCTGGGGACTAGGGACATAGTGCTCTTGAGGCATCTCCACAATGGCTCCAGCTCTGCTCCTTATCTTCCTCATTCATGACGCAGGTAATGCCTCAGGTAGGTCCTTCCAGGACCTCTGGGTTGATTCTTAGTCTCCTGCCACTCAGGCTCACCTGGGGCTCAATCCTGACTCACCATAGTGTAATTTTCCATCTTTCTTGTGTCCTGGACACAGTCTGCTCTGACTCAGCCTCCCTCCACTTCCAAAGCTCCTGTAGAGTCAGTGTCAATCTCCTGTGCTGGAAGCAGCAGTGATATTGAGCTTTATAACTTTGTCTTCTGGTACAAACAGCACCTGGGAGCAGTCCTTAAACTTCTAATTTATGGTGTCAAAAATCAGCTCTCAGGGGCCCCTGATCACTTCTCTGGTTCCAGTCTGGCAATACAGCCTTCCTGACCATCACTGAACTCCAGACTAAGGACAAGTTTCCAAGTCTGGCAACATGGCCTTCTTGATCATCTCTGGGCTCCAGACTGAGGACAAGGCTGATTTTTACTGCAGTTCATATGCAGACAGTGACACTTTCCATGGTGGTGCAAGGTCATAGGGAAGTGAAATCAAAACCAGCCCTGTGCACCCAGTCTCTGCATTGCTGTGAATATGCTGTGTCACCACGTCAGGGGGCTTCCTTAAACATGGCCTTATATTTCATTTCTCTCTCAGATCCTCTCCTTTCCCACCATGAAGTGCAAAAGAAAATCTGCTCTGGGACAATGACATCTTCTTTATGCTTGTATGATGTGATCCTCAAATGTCCAACTATTTCTTCCCAGGCAGGGATAAGGTAACAAGAGCTTGCTCTCTTCAGGGACACCCTCACTCTAAAGGCCTCTGCAGCTTCCCACACTGTCCACAATCTGTCTGTACAGAAGTTATCTATGGTAGTTTCCAGGAACGATGTCTTCTTCTTCTCGATGTCTACCACATGCTAGTGAGGATGCCTTCTCTGCTGGTTATTCCTCTCTCCATCATCACTGAAGAGTAACCACCCGACATATCTGAGGATATTCTCAAGGGATTAAGAGCAAAGAGGAAGATGTTGCTTTCATTTACATAAAACATGTCTCATTTCCATGGGCACTCAATAAATTTTGAACTGAAATCACAATTAATCTACTATCTGCTATTTAACTTTTAAAAACATTCAGACATATCTTGGGCCCAATATTTAAATTTAATGGAAATTTTCAGGCCAGGTTTAATCATAGCCATTATTATCGCTTTGACTTACTACTTGTCTACTTTGTTTAAACCATCTATAATTTTGGCATTTACTGCTTGTGATGTTCTTTATAAAAATTCTAACTTTTTTTCTTGCTGATTTGTTTGAGCTTTGTAGATTCTGGATATTAGTCCACATCAGATGTATAGCTGTGAATATCTTCTTCTAATCTGTGGGTTGCCTATTTGCTCTGATAATTAGTTATTTTGCAGTGCAGAAGTTGTTTCATTTAATTGATTCACACTTATTTTTGTTTTAGTTGCATTTGCTTTTGGGGTCTTTGCCTAAATTATTTGCCTAGGTCAATGTTCATGAGAGATTTTCTTATAGGATTTTTATGGTTTCAGGTTTGATACTGATGTGTTCAATCCATCTTAAATTGTACATGAAAAGAGATAGGAGTCAAGTTTCATTTTTCTGCATGTAGTTGTCCAACACCATTTGGTGAATAGGGTGTCATTTTCCCAGTACATGTTTTTGTCTGCTTTGCCAAAGATTAGTTGGTTGTAGGTAGTTGAGTTTATTTCTGGATTCTTTATTTGGTTCCATTGGTCCATGGGTTTACACTTATACCAGTGACAAGTTGATTTTGTTACTACAGCCTTGTAGTATAATTTGAAGTCAAGTAATGGGATGCCTCCAGCTTTGTTCTTTTAGCTTAGGATTGATTTCGCTATTCTTCCTCTTTAAATTTCATATGAATTTATGATTTTATTTCTTATTCTGTGAAAAATGGCATTGGTAGTTTCATAGGGATAGCATTGAAACTGTGGATTACTTTGAGTAATATCGTCATTTTAATAATGCTGATTCTTTCAACACATGAGCATGGGATGTTTCCCATTTGTTTGTGTCTTCTGTGGTTTCTTTCATCAGAGGTTTTTTGTTTTGTTTTGTTTTTTTGTTTTTTGAGTTGGAGTCTCACTCTGTCGCCCAGACTGGAGTGCAGTGGCCACTGCCAGCCACCGCAGCCTCGATCTGCTGGGCTCCAGCAATCCTTCTGCCTCAACCTTCCGAGTAGCCGGAATTACAGGCATGCGTTACCAAGCCCGGCTGATTTTTTTGATTTATTATAGAGATGAGGTCTCGCTGCCCAGGCGGATCTCGAACTCACGAGCTCAGGCAATCCACTCACCTCAGCCTCTCAAAGACGCGATTACAGGCTGAGCCACCGAGCCCAGCTTTCATCAGAGTTTTTAGTTCTCCTTGTAGAGATCTTTCATCTCCTTGGTTAAATATGTTGCTAGGTATTTTAGCTTTTTGACTGCTACTGTAAATGGAATGAGTTCTTGATTTGAATCTCAGGTTGGTCATTATTGGTATATAGCAGTGTTACTGATTTGTGTGTATTGATTTTTTATCCAGAAACTTTACTGAATTCATTTATCAAGTCCAGAGTTCTTTTGGAGGAGTCCTTAGAATTCTCTAGGTACAAGATCATATCATTCTCACTAAAGAGTGGGCAAAGGACATGAACAGACATCTCTCACAAGAAGATATACAAATGGCCAGCAAACGTGAAATAATGTTCAACATCACTCATCATCAGGGTAATGCAAATTAAAATCAAGGTGAGCTACGAACTTACACCAGTCACAATGGCCATTATTGAAAAATCAAAAAGCAATAGATGTTGGCATGGATGCAAAGAATAGGGAACCCTTATACACTGTTGGTTGGAGTGCAAATTAGTACAACCTCTATAGAAACTGGTATGGAGATTAGTCAACAATATAAAAGTGGATCTACCATTTGATCCTACAACTTGTTATCTATTCTAGGAAACAGAGTTCATTAGATGAAAAAGACACCTGCACACTCATGTTCTTCACAGCACAATTGATAATTTCACAGACGTGCAATCAATCTAAATGCCCAACAATTGATAAGCAGATCATGAAGATGTATATATACACCATGAAATACTACACAGTCATAAAAAAGAATGAAATTGTGTCCTTTGCAGCAACATGCATGGAGCTGGAGATTTTCATCCTAGGAAAACAGACTCAGAAACAGAAAACCAAACATCACATGCTCACACTCTGATGTGGAAGCTAAACAACCACAAAGATGGAAAGAATAGACAATGAGGACACCAAAAACAGGGAGGGTGTATGGAGTTTAGGGTTCATAAGCTACCTATGGGGCAAAAATTCACTATCTGGGGACTAGACCACCTGAGACCCAATCCCCACCTCTACACATTATGTCCATAAGCAAATACATGTGTACCCCTGAATCTAAAATGATAAATAAAAATAAAAATTTTCCCTCTTGTAAGGTCGGTAGTAATGTTTCTCTTTTAGTCATGGTTTCAGAAATTTTTGCCTTCTATCTCTTTTCTTAGTCATTCTACCTGGAAGTAAAAATCAATTGACCTTATTGATCATTTTGAAGAGTCAATTTTTAAAAATTTTCTACTACTTTTAATTTTATTGATATTTACCTCTGATCTATAGAGTGTTATCTTCTCTCTCTATCTTTGCTTTAACTTGAATGCTATCTAATTTCAGATTTATGAGGTAGAATGTTAACTTGTTTATTTCTTTCTGCTTTTCAATGTTAAATATCTGATATAATGTATTTCCTTCACAGCACTGACTTAGTTCCATTTCTTAAATTTTGATGTGTTTTATTGTGTGTTTTTAAAAATTCTGTGGATTCTCGCTAGCCAGGCTCAGTGGCTCAGCCTGTAATCCTGTGCCTTTGGAAGGCTGAGAGGAGTAGATTGCCTGAGCCCGTGGGTTCGGGACCCGCCTGGGCAGTGAGACCTCATCTCTACAATAAATCAAAAAATCAGTCAGGCGTGGTCGTGCGTGCCTGTAATTCCGGCTACTAGGAAGACTGAGGCAGAAGAATCGCTGGAGCCCAGCAGGTCGAGGCTGCGGTGGCTGGGAGCAGCCACTGCACTCCAGTCTGGGTGACAGAGTGAGACTCCAACTCAAAAATATATATATTCTGTGTATTCTCATTTATGTTGTGATTTATTTGACTCATGGCTATATAGTCAAATAAAAAATTGAAGATTTTTCATAGTTTTTCAGGGACTAATTCAATTTTATTGGTTAATTTGGCATTAAATAATCCCTTGTATGATTTTCATTTTTATAATTTATTATGATTTCATTTCTTATCTAGAATATAAACTATCATGGTACATGTTCCATGTATATTTGAAAACTAATGTGCATTCACTGTCATGGATCTTGATTTCTGCAAATTTGTTTATGGAGGGCAGATTAGCTAACAGTTTAAATCTACATCCTGACTGATTTTCTGTGTAGTTGCTTTGTAGATCTTGAAAAGAGAGGTACTGATATGATCAATTCTATTTGAGGCATCCTCTATTGATTGTTTGGAAAAAAGTCATTTTCCAATCATGGGTCTAAATACTTTATTCTCCTGACAAAAGACCGATTATGATTTCCCAATAGTAATCAAGGGGAAAAGGCATAGTTGAAGCCACACTTGTTGCTATCAAAGTCACTAATCACAATGATGTGCCTTCACTGATTAGGCTAATTTAGTTAGAATATTTTAATCAGGAATTAGGTATACAAGATCCATGGTAAAATCTGAAATATATGCATTGAATAAAACATGAAACTCAAAAGCAAGGTAATTGCATATGTATAACATTGCCTGCTTCACGGGCAATCAATAAAATGTATTATCAATTAAGCTTACACACACAGTCAAAAAATGTGAATTGAAACCAAGTCCCACATACTGTTCAATGTGAATTGAACTGTCCCACATACTGTATAATAATTGCTTGGGGAACAAAACAGACAAAAATACCTGCACTCAAAGTGGCATCATAGAAGATGGTGGGTTGAGAGTCTCCAGGCATTGGTGCCTCTTATAAAATAACTATTGAAGCAGCAAATATAATCAGAATTAACTTCCATAAGTCAATAGATTCTAATCCCACATTTTCAGTATCCAGGTATGTGCTGATGAAGAAAAGTAGGGGCAAATTTATGACAATTAATATGATTATAGAAAATACTAGAAGCAATTTTATGCCATATTTAGGACAAATGAACAAATTCGTAGAAAGACTCAAATTACCCATCTCAGTTCAGAAGAATTAGAAAGAAATCGGAACTATAGGAAATAAAAAGCTTACATCAGTAATCAAAAACTTCACCAAAACTAAAAGCAGAGGACCACATGCCCTCACTGAAAATCCTACTAGAGACTGAAGCAGGAATTAGTGCCAATCATATCAATCAGATCAATTAGTGATCTATAGAAGTTCAAGAAGCCAGACTCGGTAGCTCAGCCTGTAATCCCACACTTTGGGAGGCTGAGGTGAGTGGATTGACTGAACCTGTGGGTTCAAGACCCGCCTGGGCAACTTGAAGAGAACTCATCTCTACAATAAATCAAAAAATTAGTCAGGCGTGGTAGTGTGCACCTGTAGTTCCAGCTACTTGGAAGGCTGTAGCAGAAGGATTGCCAGAGCCCAGCAGGTCGAGGCTGTGGTGGCTGGGAGCAGCCACTGCACTCCAGTCTGGGCAACAGAATGAGACTCCAACTCAAAAAACAAAAGAAATTCAGGAAACACAGTGCTGGGTCACCCACATGGGAACCTAGACAGCTTCCCCAGGACTAGAGACACAGGAAGCTTAAGTTCCCACAAGACTCCATGGTTGAACATAGTGGAGGGAGGGACCAATACCTACTCCCTGAGAGTCTTCAGTCCCTAGTGAACTCTAGAGAGGCATGGGGTTGGGCTAGATTCACCTGAGTCTCACCTGTCCCTGTCCTATCAGTACTGTCTTGGAGACCACAAGTAAGTGTATTTTCTAAGCTGTCCCCTGGTTATCTGATTATTACCTGAAAATTTCCCTGAATATGTATTATTCCTGCCTCAAATTCTTCACTTGTAAATAAAAGTCACATCAGACCTGCACTGGTTGAATGTCAGGCCTCCTTCAGATTTTCCACTGTCCTTTCAGACACTCACATATGCAAGTTTCTTTCCCACCAGGCTAAGACACCATTCCCTGCACACACATCCTGTCACTTGTGTCTTTGTCCTCAACCATGGCAGCTGTGCCATCCCAGGGAGGCTCCTCAACCTCTGATTATATAGCAGCCAAACAGCCATTTTCTGTGTAAACTTTCCATTTATGAACTGCAGAACTTCCACAAGTTCTTACTTTATCTGTATTTTTTAATTGATTTATTGTAATTAATTATTGCCTCATCAGTCAAAAATGCTTTTCACTGCAAGGACACATGTGGTAAACTGAGGCATGGACAAGGAAGAATCTCATTATCTCCTAAAAAATAACTCTACAAAAAGATTGTAATTGTTTTTCAGACACTCATCAGTTCCATAAAATCCCCAATCTTTCTAACTTTCTCTTCCCCCATTCCTATGGTGTTGGCTTTGTTTTCATTTGTGTTGACATAAGACCTCAGGAGGGCTATTGCAGCTCCAGCCTTCACACCCATGTTTAAGTGGTCAGGTGCTTCACAAATTCAGTCTGTTTCTCTTCTTCACAAGAGCAATGTTTCCCTAAAGACCTCAGCTTTCTGGCCCTTACATCCCATTAACCAGCATTGCACTGTAAGGTCATCTCAGGCTGGGAGAATCTGTGAAGTGTCACCTTTTACAATAGAGGGGATGAGGCACAGGTGGAGGCAGTAAGGACTATCTTCTGGTCTGTACTCCTTGTGTGTCTACTGCATTGATGCACCCACAAGATGGGAAACTCCTGAGAACAAGGTCTGTGTCTCTAATGCTGAATTCACAGGATACATTCTTGTTGGAATAGAGAGCGTGAGTGTTACGTGAAAGGATTTCTGACTGTTTGATGTAGGAGTCACTACCAACCCAATGAGCTCTGTATTTCATCCAGAACAAGTAAAAGTCACTCCTGAGACCTGAAAACTCAGTAATAAGCCTCTGTTAACCTGTGTGGCCACCGACAAACCCAGGAGGGATTTCAAGGATGCCTCAGGTGAGTCCTGTGCCTCCTCCTGCAAATGGACATAGCCATATTTTATCATAAACTGAGGACATTAGACCTGTCCTTGGGGAAGGTAGGCCACACAGTGAAGAGAAATTGCTTCCCAGGGGCCAGAAGCCCATGGATCAGGACTCAGGGACCTGAGCAGCAGCTCCTGAATCCACACCTGGACCAAAGACTCCTCTGAGACTCCTGCATCCAGTGTGGAATGACCACCACAGGCAGCAGAGAGAACCCTGGCAAAGCCACCTGGGGTTGGGTTCAGCCTGGACCTCAGGGAGATCCTTGTGGGAGTCCTGCTCCAACAAGGCCCAGAGATTCCTGCAGGTGAGATGGAGTCAGTGATTGGGGGGGAGAAAGAAAGAGACTGGACTACTGTTCAAAGTATGAGCAGAAGCTTTTTATTGAGTGTTATCCAAGGGCTTTTATCCCCAAACTCTGCAAAGTCATCATCGCAGGACACAAAAGGTAGCATGTGCCTTTCTCATGAACAAGTCCATATGCACAAGGGACAACCCCACTCTCAAGCAGATGTTTTTTCAAACACGAGGAAGAACATGAGGAAGAACAACCACAAATTGTCTTTTTGTTTCTTATGCTTGATTATTGTTCCCCAAACCAGTTTCTTATGTGCCCTTAATGGTTTTACAACTATATCATCTTGAAATAACATCACTCAATGCCTAAACCCGAAACTACCATAATGATTTATTAAGTTCTACTATTCTATGTTAATTCAAACTAACTTCTATTAAAGACAATTGTTGCTAAGGTTACACTCTCCTAACACCAGCCAGCCTAATCCAAAAGCTTGGAATGTGGCCCAGTCCAAAGTTCACTGGTCCTCCTAAATCAAACTAAACTAATCATATTTCTACAATAAAATGGCTATGTAAATTTTCTTAAATCTATATAAGCTTATTTCCTAAAACCTATATCTATAAATTTTTAAAATCACATCAAGAGAACCTGTGACCAGCACTAAGGCTCCTCAATGTGACCCAGAGTTGAACTTAAATTGTTTAAAGGGAAAAACCGCAAACCATGGAAAATGGGAACAATGGACTCCGAAGTTAGCTGTGTTCATTCCAGTATCAGAGTTTTCTGCTAGAGCCAGCAGGAGACTTTTCTGGCTGCAATGCCAAGTGGAAAAGGAGGGAGGGAATGGGGTCAACAGCTCCCGAACACATCCTAGTGATCTCGGGGTCAACGGCCCTTCCTGATCCCTAACGTACAGTGGACCTCCATGGCCGGTTCCCAACATCTCCCCCTTTTTATTTTTAAGCACAAAACCATGGAACTCCGTGTTGAGCTTAGATATGCTCTTCTTTAACACTCTGAAGATGATTGGAAGTAGACACAGCGACAAAAGAATCACTGCTCCACAAGTTCCCACATTAATGAATATAGACATCAATGATTTTTGATCAATGAATGAAGAAAATTATTAAATATAAAAATGGCCAATTCGGTAGACCAGAATTGCTTTTCAGCAACCATCATGTCTTGAATTTTCTGATGCAATTTAGTAAGGTCTATACTCAAGTTCGAATGATTCCAAATTCCAAGAGTCATTTTTAATTTTGTCCCATGTGTGGACAGATGTATTTACCTCTAAAGGAGTGAGGCAAATCCATTTAAACTCAGAGTAACATCGAAGAGCCAACTTAATTTTTAAAGTCACAAGTTCTTGTCCTGTAGCTAGAACTGCTTCTTCCAAAGCATTAACTTTGCTCTCTAGCTTGTGATCAATAATCTCTTGGGTAGCTAAGGCTATAGAAACATTCTTAGATAACTGATCAGCAAAGGTAGCTGTGTGAACCTCCTTAGCTAAAGCCACAGCTGAAACTGTTGCCAAAGTAGCAATAGCTACTGGGGCTGTAATTCCCAAGATTAAAGTGTGTAGAAACCTTTTTTGTCTTTTCTCCAGAAGAGAGTTAACCTCATACAGTGTTTGTAAACCATATTCACCATACTATCGAGATGACAGCTGTACTGGAAACATTAAATAAGGAGGTTGTTTTAAGATTACAAAACCTTCATAAAGGGCATCAGTTAAACAGTTAGTTAAAATACATTCTGCACAAGACACCTTATAAACATTATTGTGATAGTCAATTTTAACAGTTTGATATTCATTCCATACAAGAAAACCATAAGGGGATTGTAAACAAGCTCTTATTTTATAGGTATGAGTTCTCCCATGTGGTCAGGCTAAAACAATGGGTATTAGGGCAGCAGGGGCCCTCCATAAGTAAGGTTGAACAATTTGTTTATTCCTGATAGTAGTTATTAATACTGATGGTACCCATTCATTAATATGCCACATAGCAGAGCCATGTCTGTGTGGGTTTATAGTATAGGGTCATAAATTTAGACCTCAGTCATTGATATATAGTTTTTCACCAGGTTTGGAAGAGTCCACTTTAGATCCATAAATGCACTCTTTCCACACTGGATACCCAAGTGTCTCGCTGGATGAGTAACCAATCTTTCTTGGTGTTGTTAGGAGAGCAGATGGGTATACTAGATGGTGGCGAAGTTCATGTGGCTAAACTGGGATCAACTCCTCCAGGTATTAGCATTTCAATCCACCAATTTTCTCTATTATTGCTCTGGGTTGGACTATTAGTGATTAAAAACTTTAAAGTAGACATTAAACAGGAGGCTCTATAATTATTGAAAGCTGAATTATCATAAAACCAAATGGGAGGTGAACAAGAATGTTCTTCATAAGAAAAAAATATTATTAATAACATGTTTTGTTTGAGCATCAAATAAATCAGGTCCCCCCATTAACTGGGGCGAGTCAGTAAACACATTAATGATTTCATTATCCCAAGTAACCAGTTGAAACATTGGAGGATTGGGCATATAGGCCCAATAAGTTTTATTGGCATCAACTGCATAGACTGGACTGGCTTGAGTCATAAGAATAGCTATCATAGACAGAAATATAGTTGCCGGATCAATAGGTATATGTTGAGAGGTTACCATATCCCCAGCTTCTTCCACCAAGGACTCCATTTGTTCCCATATTGGTAGTCATGGACGGCGAGCACTGAAGACATTACATCTGGTAGCTTGTCATCTTGTACGGGACAGCCAAGGATGAGGAATATTCTCATCCTGTAGTAAAAGATTTCGCATCTGGCGGTTCAGAGTCTCTCCCTCCTTTGGTGAGTCATGTTGAAACTGTGACTCAGCAGGCAGTGGGCATTTCTGAAGCAATGAGGAAAGATCCTCCTCCCGATGATCAGCAGGCATGTTGTTACATCTAGTGTTCCTTTGAATTGGCAGTATCCTCACTACTCGTCTTGGTCTCCGGGTCAGTGGAGGCATGTCAAATAAGTTGATCAGGAATCCAAACAGGAGTAGTCAAGTCCTATGGAAATATATAAGCATATCCTCTCCCACTGGTTAGCAATATGTCAGGCCCTCTCCATTGTCCTGTAAGGAGATCCTTCCATTTCACCATACATTTATCATTTCCTTCTGGGTTCCAGTGTCTAGTCAGGGCTGAATTGCCCAAAGAATCCAAATTTAAATGATTTATAACAAATAAAGTATGATTTAAAATATGGTGAGGAGAGTTATACTTAAACTTCCCCTCTTGTAATTTGTTTATTTGATTTTTTAAAGTTTGGTGGGCTTTTTCAACTATGGCTTGACCTTGTGGATTATAAGGAATTCCTGTAGAACTAGAAATATTAAACTGGGAACAAAACTGTTTAAAAGATTTAGATGTATATGCAGGACCATTATCAGGTTTCAGTTGCTTTGGTATACCTAGCTATGGAAAACAAAAGCATAAATGTTGTACCACATCCTTGTAGGCTTCTCCAGCTCTTGCTGAAGCTAAAATAACATAAGAAAATGTATCCACAGTGATATGTAAATAAAATAATTTCTCAAAACTGGGAAAATGAGTCACATCCATTTGCCATAAAACATTAGGATTAAGTCCTCTAAGATTTACTCCTGTTGGAGCGGCATTAACAAAAGTAGGACAAGCTGGACAATTCTTAATAATTTGTCTGGCTGTTTCTCTAGGTAGACGAAACTGATAACATAAGGCAATAGCATTTTGATGGTGAATTTTATGAGAAAGCTGAGCTTGAGTTACTGCTTCAGGTTCCACAGCAGCACATATGGTAGATCTGGTTAAGCTATCAGCCAACTGATTGCCTTAGTGTAAAGGACCAGGAAGGCCAGAATGAGATCTAATATGGCCCACATAGAACTGTTTCTCCCTGTCACTAATTAGTTGTTGTAACTGAGTTAACAGTTCGTAAATTGTAGTTTTATTAATAGGAATAGTAACTATTTCAATATGAGGAAACAGTTCTTTAATATAGCAAGAATCAGTATGTAAATTAAATTTAGAGTCATTCAGGGCTGTGAAAGCATATAAAACTGCCCTTAATTCTGTTTTTTGTGCTGAAGTTTCTGAGGTTTTCAGCACATGAGACACATTATTAAAAATTGTTATGGCTTTCCCATTTGATGAGCCACCAGTAAAGAGCAAGGCTGCCCCCTCAAGGGGAGTTGAAGAACAATTGCGAGGAAAGATTACAGGGTTTCGCTTCACAAATTGTAACAATGGACTTTTAGGTAAATGAAACAAAACTTGCCCCCTATAATCAGTTAAAACTACTTTCCAATCGTCACTAGTTTGAAACAAAGTTTGAAATTGAAACTTATCATAAGGAACGATTATATTGTGCACATCATGTCCAAATAATTCAGCACTTCTATGCCTCCCTTTGGTTATAAGTAAGGCTACTAAGTAAGAATAGGAAGCCAATATTTTTTTAGATGACACAGGTAGATGGAGCCATCCCATCGGTCCTTCTTGCCATAGACATCCTGTGGGAGTATGGAGAGTGGTCAGAATAATTAAGTCCCAAGGAAGGTGGTAGTCTACTCTTTTAACGTTTTGAGACTCTATAGCCTTTTCCACAAGGGAAAAGGCTTCTGATGTTAGAATTCTCTTAGAATTGGGAGAAGAAACCCCCTGTAAAATATTGAACAAAGGTTTTAAGTCCACCGTGGTAATATGTAAATAGGGTCTAATCCAATTAATATCCCCCAACAATTTTTGGAAATCATTTAATGTCACCAAGTGATCTTTTCATAATTGTAAATGTTGGTGACTTACTGTTTGCATATGTAATATTTGGCCAAGATATGTGAAAGGAGGATTTGTTTGAATTGGGGGGGGATTTTTAAACCACAATCAGTTAAAGCAGTCACAGTTTCATTAAGAATATTATGTAAAAGGGCACGATTCTCATGAGCCAGCAAAATATTATCCATATAATGGATTAAGTAGAGATTAGGATATTGGCTTCTAATACCTTGCAAAACAGCATCCACATACTTCTGACAGAAGATGGGGCTGTTTTTCATTCCTTGTGGCGGCTTTTCCACTGAAATCTTTGGAAAGGTTGCTTTAAGTTCTCGGAGGGTAAACTGCATGCAAATCATTTACAGTACTCTGGGATTAAAGGTATAGTAAAGAAACAATCCTGTAAATAAATGACTATAATATTAAAGTTAACAGGTATAGTGGCAGGAGATGGTAATCCAGGCTGAAACACTCCCAAGGCTTCCATAGTAGCATTAATAGCTCTTAAATCTTGTAAAAGTCTCCATTTACCAGATTTTTTCTTAATGACAAAAATAGGAGTGTTCCAAGGGCTCATAGAAGGCTCTATATGACCAGCCTCTAACTGTTGCTGAACTAGTTATTTAGCTGCATTAAGTTTCTCTGAGGGCATGGGTCATTGTTCCACCCAAATCGGTTCATCGTGTTTCCAGGTAATAGGGTCGGCAGTTTCAGGAACAATGGCACCTGGGATAAATTTGGATAGTCAATGCCAGCTCAATTTGTCTTTTCATTAACTTGAACAGGTTCCTGCATTCCCTGTCCATCTTTACCAAGTCCCTTAAAGGGATTGTAGCCCATTTGTAGCATTTGTGCTGAAGCTTTGTCATTAGGGCTATATAAAAGCATGCCCATTTATGAGAGGATGTCTCTTCCCATAATGTAAAGGGGATAGATGGAATAACATATGGGCAGAAAGTTCCTGAAGCCTCATTGACTGTCCAATTTAAAATTTAATAACTTTTAGCCACTGAGGGTGCTCAACCAATGCCTATAAGTCCCAAAGCAGCCATCTGAGTCGGCTATGAAGCAGGCCAATCCTTCCCGGCAATACAGAAAACATCAGCTCCAGTGTTTAACAAGCCTCTAATTTTAACTCCTTGTATATATAAATCTTTTAGATGTCTAGAATTAGTAACCTCATGAGCCCAAAAAGCAACATTGCTAGAACAAAATCCAGAGTTGCCTCTAGGCAGGTTAGTTAAAGTTTTTCCTGCTTTATGGTAAGACAGGAACAGCAACTTGGCTAATCTCTGACCTTTGTTAAACTGCACAGTTTTATTAGGGGGAGCAACAAGCACCTGAATTTCCCCTGTGTAATCTGAATCCACCATTCCAGGAATAATGGAATTTCCTTGTAAGGACAAGGAACTTCTGCCTAATATCACACCCACTATTCCTTCTGGGAGAGAGCTTTTGACTCCCGTTGGAATTGGGGTTACCGGAACATCTGGAGTTAATATTGTTGTGGTGGAGGAACAGAGGTCCAGTCTTGTGCTCCCTGGGGTGGCTCAGATGAGCTATGCAATGGAACAAAAGGAATGAAAGGGTTCGTGGTGGAGGCTGCCCCTGTTGTTATCTGGGGCCGGGGCTGGCCCCTTTGGCCATTTCCCTGGTTTGGGATGGTCTGCTGTTGCACTAATAAAATGCTATTTTTATGAAATTTAGACTGACACTCTTTTGCCCAGTGAAATCCTTTTTAACACCCTGGACACAGGGACTTTGGTTGATAAGCCCTAGTAGGTGGCAATGGTGTGACTTGGGATATAGCCATCCCTTGTTTTGCCGGACAATTTCTGCTAATGTGTCCGACTTGCCCACAATTAAAGCAAGATTGTAATAAAACATTTTTCTGCTTATTATTCTCCTGCATATCCTGTTCAACTTGAGAAAAGTTTCCCCTTTCAGGGCAGTGACTATAGCCATGCCCTGCATAAAAGCCAAACTTACATCTGCACATTCTCTAACATAATCAGTTATTTGACCAGTCTTTCTTACTGGTGTAATCAAGGCCTGGCAAATGCTATTAGCATTTTCAAAAGTCAATTATTTAATTAAAATTTCTGCTGCTTCTTCACTAGAAATTACCGTGAAATTCACTAGAAATTGACGGTGGCTATCAGTCTAGAGACAAAATTCTCATAATTTTCATCTGCTTTTTGTTTTATTTCAGACAAGTAGGAGGTTTGAGTAGAATCAGCAGGCAATTTTCTCCAGGAAGCAACAGCACAGCGATTTTTCTGAATCAGGAATTCTCTAGGTAATATTACTTGGCTAGTATTTGTAGAATACAGTCCAGTTCCTGTAAGCCTATCTTTAATGATAACAAATGTACCTGGATGTCGATTTTGATTTTGAGCCATATGAATTTGAACTTGGTCCTCATATTCTGTTCTCCACAGTAAATAGGCTCCTCCAGATAGACAATTCTTGGCCAATTGCTGCCAATCACAGGCAGTCATCCACCGAGTAGCAAACTGATCCAAAATAGTAACTGTATAAGGAGTCAAAGGATCGTACTGTGAACATGCTTCTTTTAGTTCTTTTACCAGTTTGTACGGCACGGCTTCCCATTGAGCTGTTTCTACTTCTTCAGTATTGGTGGAATAAAGCACTGGAAAACATGCTGATAGACTGAAATCTCCTTCCTTCTCTGCCTCTGCTCGAGCACTCTGCATACCAATTAGAAAGGGGGGAACACAACCGGGCACAGAATCTGATTTTCTTACCTCTACCTTAGGAAGGGGAGCTTTGAAAAAGGTGCATTAATGTTATCATCAGGATATTTTTGTTCATGGTATTTTGCTGCTTCATCCTCTAACTCAGCTTTATCCCATGAAGATATAAACAAAGTGCCAAAGCAGCAGCAAAAAGAAAAGTCTCCTCCTCCTCATCATCGTCAGTGGCTTTTTTGGAAGGAAATTTCACATAGTCATGCTGTGAATCTAAAGCATCTTTGATTAGATTCCATAAAGCAAAAGTGTCAGCCAGCACTTTCTCAAGACCGTGCTGTGTGCAATACAATTTAAGTTCTTCTCCACTTTGGCACAGGTATCCAAATTTGCCGTACCTTCTTCTGGAAACCACGAACATTCTGAACAAAATGAAAAAAATGAGCTAAATCATTAGAAGAGACCTTAGTTCCACATTTAGACAAAGTATTCATTAGTATACTGGTGAACATTTTTCATTTCTTGGATTCGCTCTGGCCCATGATTATATCACGGCTCTGGCTTCACAAAAACTATGCTTACCCATCCTCGATCTGCTTGTCTCTACAGAGGGGTCTGCAGAACCCTAGGTAAGATCCCATCCATCCTGAAAAATAGAAGAAAGCTTACCTTCCAGGCCCCTGTTCAGGCACCACCTGTGGGAGTCCTGCTCCAGCAAGGCCCAGAGATTCTTGGAGATGTGACAGAGTAGGCAATTGGGGGGGAAAGAAAGGGACTGGACTACTGTTCAAAGTGAGAAGAAGCCATTTATTGAGTGTTATCCAAGGGCTTTTATCTCCAAACTCTGCAAAGTCATCATCACAGGACACAAAAGGTAGCATGTACCTTTCCCATGAACAGGTCCATGTGCACAAGGGACACCTCCCACTCTCAAGCAGATGCTTTTTCAAACACGAAGAAGAACATGAGGAAGAACAACCACAAATTGTCTTTTTGTTTCTTGTGCCTGATTATTGTTCCCCAAACCAGTTTCTTATGTGCCCTTAATGGTTTTAAAGCTGTATCATCTTGAAATAACATCAATCAATGCCTAAACCCGAAACTACCATAATGATTTGTTATCTTCTACTATGCTATGTTAATTCAAACTAATTTCTATTAAAAACAATTGTTGCTAAGGTTACACTCTCCTAACATCAGTCGGCCTAATCCAAAAGCTTGGAATGTGGCCCAGTCCAAAGTTCACTGGCCCTCCTAAATCAAATTAAACTAACCATATTTCTACAATAAAATGGCTATCTAAATTTTCTTAAATCTATATAAGCTTATTTCCTAAAACTTATATCTATAAATTTTTTAAATCACATCAAGAGAACCTGCGGCCAGCACTAAGGCTCCTATGTGACCCAGAGTTGAACTTAAATTGTTGAAAGGGAAAAACCGCAAACTTTGGAAAATGTAAACAATGGACTCCCAAGTTAGCTGTGTTCATTCTGGTCTCAGAGTTTTCTGCTAGAACCAGCAGGAGACTTTTCTGGTTGCAGTGCCAAGTGGAAAAGGAAGGAGGGAATGGGGTCAACAGCTCCCAAACACATCCTAGTGGTCTTAGGGTCAACAGCCCTTCCTGATCCCTAATGCTCAGTGGGCCTCCATGGCTGGCTCCCAACAAATGCTGACTTGCAGGGAGATTCAGTGTCCATGATGAGAACTGGAAGAAAATGTGTCATTTTTCTACAGTGTCATTCTTGCACTAATATGCAAGTTCTTTGACTCCTTGTTTCTGATCTGTCTCTTGCCAGTGGTGTCTATTTCTCTGTCATAGGTTCAGGCACTTTGCTTCCCCTCACCTCCTGGTCTACCCATTTTTGACAAAACACAGCCATTGTCAAAATGGCAGCCACCCCTGTTGTCACCCAGGTCCACCTTCCTCTTCTGTGCTTTGCCAGGCAGACACAGTGGTTTCTCATTCCCTGGATTCCTCCACTTGCTGCTGTGCCTGGTCTTTTTATTCTCACTCCTGAGAGAGCTGTAAACTTTCATGTCATGATTCCCATCTGAGGCTCAAAAATTTGCTTATGAATCTTTCATTGACTTAATTTTTATGCTTTGATATATGTCCTGACTGAACACAACTTAAATATAATAAACATTCATTTGCAAACCCTTTGTAGTTTGCATCCCCCTCCGATTCTCTTATCAAATGAACACTTTGTTTACTTTCTAAACTGGTCCTGGCCCTGAGTACACACTGGGTACTAAGGCACAGTATCTATTATCTGCCCAAGGAGATCATACCTAAGGGCAGAAACTCACAGCATCCCATGTATTTTCCAACACTCCAGGTGCACTTGAGAACAAGGAATCTCATTCTGGGTACAGCACTTGGGAGCTGTGCTCTGGGGTGAGGCCCTGCACCTGCCAATGCCTTGTGCTGTCACTTGTAGAGTGGGGGATGAAGAAAATCCCTGCACTGGGTTCTAGATGGTGTCTTCCAAAGGTGGGTAGCTAGGGTGACAAGAGATATCTAAACTTTGACATAAAATGTTTGTCAATAGGACACTTCTAGATCCTTGGCTAACATTAACCATCTCTCTCTCTCTTGAGCCTGGGTGGACAAAGAAAGGGTTCAGGGACTAGGATGATTGACAGTCATTGCTATGATTCCCCACCTAACTACTAGATCTGGGTTGAAGATGTTGACACAGAGTAAAGGACCAACATGTTAAAGGGAATTCCCAGGCTGAGGGTGAGTCTTCACCTCACTCTCCCACCAGGTCCCTTGGGGCTGAGCCTTTCTCTGGAAACCACAAAACTCCTTCAACTGCAGCCGTTTACACAGTCTGATTTGCAACCCAAGGCAGCTCTCTTCATTGAGGGGATAAAAGAAGCCTGGGGAGACCCTGCCCAACCTGGGTTTTGGGAAGAAGCATTGGGGGCAATTCCACCATGTCCTCTACCCCACTGACCCTTGGCCTCCTGGCTCACTGCCAAGGTTGCCCCAGATTCCCACCCACCTGCCCAGCCCCAGGGGTTGGGGACTTGCCTGACACTGACTCTGAGCTCAGTAATGCCCTGTCTGTGTTGGGCAGAATGCGCATGAATCTTCTGTAGGATAAGAGGTTGCTGGGGCTGAATTCCCTCCCCTACATGGTGCTTACTGGAATATTAGAGCCTGAGGAGCTGCACAGCTAAAAGACAGGGGTTTTGTTCTCATTTGTTCAAAGGTCCCATAACCAGCCAAGCACATGAGCAACTGGGGCTGAGGTTGATAGGAGGAAGGACTTTGCATTCTTAAGGAATCCATGGGTCTCCTCCAGGTCATGATGGAGATCAGATTCTGTTCACAATAAGAAGGCAAGGGATCTCCTGGGAGAGGTCAGGCCATCCTCTAGCCCACAGGCCATCCCCTAGCCCACAGGCCATCCACTAGCCCAGGATGGCTCCATTGAACCCCAAGGAAGCTGTTATTGTAGGTCTCTGAATTTACTGGCTCCTTTTCTTCCTTCCTCCTCTTGTGACCTTGGCATTGTCCCTCCTCCTCTTGAACCCTTCCCTTCTCTGTCAAATGCACTGCTAGGTTCTGTGCTTCTGGATGGCAGAACTGTAGAATTTAACAGAAAACAGTGCTGGGCAACCCCCATGGGACCCACGACCCAGATAGCTGGACCAAGAACAGAGGTTACAGGCAGCATCGTGGCCTCACAGAATTTCATGGTGGGAACAGAATGGAAGGTGGAACCAATGACCACTCTCTGGAGAGCCTTCAACTCCAGGTGAATTAAAGAGAGCAGGGTGCTGGGCTGAACTCACCTGGCCTCACCTGACCCTGCCCTGAAGAATCATCATACAAGTCGCACTATAAGCCCAGCAGCTATCAGAAAACCTGATTTATTCCTCAGAAATTCCCCCTTACAATACCTGACTACACATCACCAGGGCTCTTAAAATTCTGAATTTATTAAATATCACAATGTACATGTCTGGTGTGACTCACAGACTTCATTCGGGTAGCCGCTGTCCTTCAGGTTCACACACTTATGACATCTCATCACACTGACTGATTCAGGTCTTCCCATAGACTTCCTGTGACTTGTTTCTACCCTCGTCCCAAGAGGGTTTCAGGAGATACCCCACTTAGTGCTGTACCCTGGGATCTAATTGTAAAATAGCCTGCTTACCATGAGTTGCCAACATTCTTTTTTTTTTTTTTTGAGTTGGAGTCTCACTCTGTTGCCCAGACTGGAGTGCAGTGGCCACTCCCAGCCACCACAGTCTCGACCTGCTGGGCTCCGGTGATCCTTTGGCCTCAGCCTTCCGAGTAGCTGGAATTACAGGCACGCGCTACCATGCCTGGCTGATTTTTTGAATTATTGTAGAGATGAGGTCTCGCTGCCCAGGGGGGTCTCGAACCCACAGGCTCAGCCAATCCACTCATGTCAGCCTCCCAAAGGCACAGGATTACAGGCTGAGCCACTGAGCCTGGCTCTGCCAAAATTCTTTATTAATTATCTGCATATAATTTACCACTGTAGGATTATTTCCTTCTCGTTATTTTTATTAATTGATTTATTTTGTTAATTATTGTCTTTATTGATTAGATTTTTTTGACCATATTTTTATTTTAAAATTGTGGGGTGCAGTTAAGAGTTAGGTATACAAATATGCATCATTCAGGCACCCTTGTTGATAAGGGGTGTCCCCCCATCCCCAGACAGATATTGACTACCATTTAATCCCACTACCCTTGCCCTCCCTGTCCCCCTGCAATAGATTCCCACCACTTCAATCCTTTTCTTATAGTATTATGCTTGATATTCGAGGTCCACTTATGAGTGAGAACATGTGGTACTCAGATCTTTGTTGCTGTGAAAGATCACTCAGTATTATAGACTCTAATTCAATCCAGGTTGCTGTGAAATTCATGATTTTTTTCTTTTTATAGCTGCATAGTATTCTATCGTGTACATGTACCACATTTTTTAAATCCAGTCCTCTTTTGATAGACAGCATGGTTGGTTCCAGGTTCTTGCAATTGTGAACAATGCTGAGATAAACATACGTGTGCAGGTATCTTTTTCATAGATTGACTTGAGTTCTTCAGGGTATATTCCCAGTAGGGGGATTGAGGGATCATATGGGAGGTTGATATTTAGAGCTTTTAGGAATTGTCACACTGCTTTCCAAAGAGGTTGCACTAGCTTACATTCCCACCAACAGTGTAGAAGTGTTCCCCTTTCACCACATTCTCTCCAGCATTTGTTACTTTTTGAGTTATTGATAATGGTCATTCTGACTGGAGTTAGGTGGTATCATAGTGTAGTTTTAATTTGCATTTCCTAGATGATTAGTGAGATTGAATATTTCTTCATGAGTCTGTTGGCAGCTCGTACGTCTTCTTTTGTGAAGTCTCTGTTCATATCTTTTGACCACTTTGTAATGAGGTTGTGTGTTTTGTTTTTTGTGTGTTTTTTGGCACGTTTGAGTTCCTTGTAGATCCAAGATGTTAGGTCTTTGTCAGATATGGAGTTGTCAAATACTTTTTCCCAGTCTGTAGGCTGTCTCCCTGCTCTCTTGATGGTTTTTTAGGCTTTGTAGAAGCTTGTCAGTTTTATAAGGTCCCACTTGTCTATCTTCTCTCTTATGACCTGTGGGTTTCGGGTTTTGTTCACGAATTGGATGCCACTTCTGATTTCCATGAGGGTATGTCCTTCATTTTCTAAGGTTCTTATGGTTTGAGGTTTTACATTTAGGTCTCTGATCCATTTGGAGTTAACTTTTGTGCATGGGGATAGATAGGGGTCCTGTTTCAATCTTCTGCATGTGGTCAGCCAGTTTTCCCAGCACCATTTACTGAATAGGTTCTCCTCTCCCCAGTGTTAGGTGGTGGAGGATTTGTCAAAGATGAGTTGGTTGAGAAATTGAGGTTTTGCTTCTGGATCTCAATTCTATTCCATTGATGTATATGCCTGTTCTTATACCAATACCAAGCTGTTTTGATGACTATAGCTTTATAGTAAAGTTTGAAGTCTGGTAATGTGATACCACCAGCTTTGCTTTTTGTTTGTTTGTTTGTTTTGTTTTTGTTGAGGATTGTTCTGGCTATTCTTGGACGTTTGTGTTTCCATATGAATCCCTGTGTTGTTTTTTCTAGGTCTAAGAAGAATGTTGCTGGTAATTTGATGGATATTGCATTAAATCTGTAGATTGCCTTAGGTAAGATGGATATCTTCACATGTTGATTCTTCCAATCCATGAGTATGGGATATTTTTCCACTTGTTTGTGTCACCTTTGATTTCTTTGAGCAGTGTTTTGCAGTTTTCATTGTAAAGGTCTTTCACGTCTCTGGTTAGGAAGATGCCAAGGTATTTCATTTTTTTGTGGCTGTTAGGAATGGACTTGTGTTTTTTATTTGGGTTTCTGTCTGTTTATTATTGCTGTAAAGAAATGTGATTGTCTTTTGCACATTTATTTTGTATCCTGAGACTTTGCCAAAGGACTTTATCAATATAAGGAGGTTTTTGACAGATTCTCTTGGTTTTCAAGGTACACAATCATATCATCTACAAAGAGAGATAACTTGACTTCCTCTTTTCCTATTTGGATACCCCTGTTTGCCTACTCTTCTCTGATTGTTCAAGCCAGGACTTCCAATACTATATTGAACAGGAGGGGTGAGAGTGGGCATCCTTGTCTTGTTCCAGTTTTCAGGGGAAATGGTTCCAATTTTTGTCCGTTTAGGAGAAACAGCTGTGGGTTTCTCGTAGATGGCTTTTACTAGTTTGAGGTATGTTCCCCATATGCCTAGATGTTCAAGGGTTTTTATCAAGAAGGGGTGCTGGATTTTATCAAAAGCTTTTTCTGCATCTAATGATATAATCATGTGGTTTTTGTTTTGACATCTGTTGATGTATTTAATTACATTTATGGTTTTATGAATGTTGAACCAGCCTTGCATCCCAGGAATGAAGCCTACTTGGTCACGATGGATGATTTTTGAGATGTATTGTTGAATCCGGTTTGCTACCATCTTGTTGAGAATTTTAGCATCTATGTTCATCAAAGATATTGGCCTGTAGTTCTCTTTCTTTGTTAGATCTTTACCTGGCTTTATCAATGTGATGTTCTCTTTGTAAGATGATTTGGGGAGAGTTCCACCTGTTCCAATCCCCTGGAATACCTTCAGTAGGATTGGTATCAGCTCCTCCTTAAATGTCTTGTATAATTCTGCTGGAAAACCATCTGGACCAGGGCTTTTTTTGTAGGTAGTTTTCTTATTATATAGTCAATTTCCTTGATTCTTATTGGTCTATTTAGGGTCTCAATTTCTTCTTGTTCCAACATAGGTAGGTTGTGTGATGTCAGAAAGTCCTCCATTCCCTTAAGGTTTTCAAGTTTGTTTCCATGCAAGTGTACGTAGTAGTCTCTAATGATCTTTTTTATTTCTTCAGGGTCAGATGTGACTTCATCTTTTGTGTTTCTGATTGTCCTTATTGGGGTTTTTTCTTTCTTTTCCTTGGTCAGTCTAGCTAGGAGACCATAGTTCTTGTTTTTCCTTTCAAAGAACCAGCTTTTTGTTTCACTGATTTTTTTGTATTACGTTTTGGTCTTCTATGTCCTGGATTTGGGCTTTTATTTTGGTGATCTGGATTCTTCTGCTGAAATTAGGGTTTTTGTGGTCTTGCTTTTCCAGCTTCCTTAGGTGGCTTATTAGGTTGTTAATTTTTGTTCCTTCCATTTTCTTCATGTGTATTTGTAGGGATATAAATTCTCCTCTTACCACAGCTTTTAAGGCTTCCCAGAGATTTGGGTAAGATGTTTCTTCATTTTCAGTTGTTTCCGGGTATATTTGATCTCTGTTTTGATTTCATCATTGACCCAGTAGTTGTTTAGCATCATGCTGTTTAATGTCCATGACTTTGTGGCTTTGGGGGGGACCTTGGTGGTGTCAATGTTTATTTTTATTCCACTGTGGTCCGAGAAGTTGCATGGTAGAATTTCGGTCCTTTCAAATTTGTTTATGCTTGATTTATGGCCAATTATGTGGTCGATCTTAGAATGCATTCCATGTGGTGATGAGTAGAATGTGTATTCTGTGGTCTTTGCATGGAGTGTTCTGTAGGTATCACTTAAGTCCATTTGGTCCAGAGTCACATTGAAGTTCCGGATCTCCTTGCTGAATTTTTGTCCTGATGATCTGTCTAGGGTTGTGAGTGGGGTATTAAAGTCCCCAGTTATGATTGTGTTAGAGTCAATATCTTTCTTTAGTTCTTCTAGAAGTTGCTTTATGAAAGTTGGCATACCCATGTTGGGTGCATATATGTTTAGGATAGATATTTCCTGTTGATTGAGTGAACCTTTTATGATTATGTAGTGGCCCTCTGTATCTTTTTTAATTTTTGATAGCTTAAATGGTATTTTGTCTGAAATTAGGATCGCGACTCCTCCTTTCTTTTGTGTTCTATTCACCTGAAAATGTGTTTCCCATCCTCTTACTTTGAGTCTGTGTACGTCCTTTCTAGTGAGATGGGTCTCTTGAAGGCAATATATTGTTGCCTGGTGATATTTTATCCATTTTGCCATTCTATGTCTTTTCAGTGGTGTGTTTAGTCCATTCACATTCAGGCTAATTACTGAAATGTGAGAGTTCTTCCCTATCATAGAGTTCTTATAGAGTTGTTCTTCCACTTGGTTTATTGTCTTTCTTTTTTGTTTTGGGGGTTGGTTCATGTGTATTTTATTCTTTTTCCTGTACTCTTGTACAGGAAGAACGTTGTCCTTTTTTCCCTTTTCTTCTGTGTTTAGTACTTTCTTAAGTGTTTCATGTAGAGGTGGTTTGTGGCAGTGTAAGTTCTTAGGGATTGGATATCTGGGAAAGATTTTAATTCTCCCTCGCTGATGAAGCTTAATCCGGCTGAGTAGGTTATTCTTGATTGAAATTGTTTATCTTTTAGGACTTTTAAGAAAGGGCTCCAAGCTCTCCTAGACTGTAGGGTTTCTGTAGATAAATCTGCTGCTATTTTAATTGGTTTTCCATGGTAGGTGATCTGGCCTTTTTCTCTTGCTGCCTTTAGGATTTTTTCTTTTATGCCTACTTTGTTTAGGTGAATTATTATGTGTCTAGGAGTTGGTCTTCTCATTTGTTGTCTTGCAGGGGTTCTCTGAATCTCTTGTGCTTTAATTTTTGTATCATTGATTAGATAAGGGAAGTTTTCTTGACTGATCTCATGGAAGATTTGTTCCAGTGTGGTCTCTGTCTTTCTGTCTCAGGAATGTCAATTACTCTTAGGTTCAGTCTCTTGAAGTAATCACTCATCTCTTGAAGGTTTTGTTCTGTCTTTTTTAGCTTATTTTCTGTGTTTTTAAGAGTTTGGGTTAGTTCCATATTTTGGTCCTCAAGCTCTGAGATTCTTTCTTCTGCTTGGGTAATTCTTCTTTCAATGCTTATCAGTTTGTTATTTATTTCATTCGCAGTATTCTTTATTACTGTTATCTCTGCTATCAGCTCCTTCCTAGTTTCTTCTTGAGTCTCCTCAATTCCTTTTAATCTCTCTATTAATGTCTTGATATCTAGTTTTTTAGTTTGAGACCCTTCATGCTGGGAGCTCTTTATTGTTTGCAATCTGAAGTCAGTTTTCTCAGTGTCTGCCCTCCCAGGAGTCTGGGAGAGACCCATATTCTTCTTTTGGTTTTTCTTCATTTGTATAGATTTTTCTCTCTTCTCTTAGTGGATAGAGTCCCTTGAGCTCTAATCTCCAGCCTCTCCCCTCTTTTTTTGTTGCAGACAGCTAGCCTGCTGCCTGGGAGATCTGTGACTTGTCTCTGTTTGGCATAGGGGAGGGGCTTTGCCTCCTGTTTAATGACGTCACCATGGGATCCGAGGTGGAGGCTCTGATAGGTGGGTGGGGTGATACAAATCTGCCTTGAAAGTGGCAGAGGTGGCAGTTTTACTTTCACTTTTAGGGATGCTCGTGTGGGTCTCTAGGCAGGACCAGCTGCATGGCAGGTCACTGGATCTGGGGTGCCACCAGCAGGCTGGGGTGGAAGAGAGGGTCAGGGATTCCCTCCTCTGGAGCTGGAAGCCTCTTATCAGCACCTTACACAAGCTCCCTTACACAAGCTTGCAGTCACATGCTGAGTGCGTCAGGCAGGGTGGGCCCAGGGGTCCAGATCACCAAAGCTCCAGAGGACAGGTGGTTGCTCTGGGTCCCTCACAGGGCACTTCAGCCAGAAATGGGAATGGTATTTCTGAGGGGTGAGCGCCCAGAGCCTCCCTGGGTGTCCAGCAGCTTGGTGCTGGGTGCTGGTGGTGACAATGTAACCAGGGAGTAAGCTGGGATCCGGGATTCAGGATTCCCCAGCCAGCTGGAGTTACATATAGTGGAGCAGCCACTGCCGGGCTGCAATATCTGGCCCTGCATGGGACCAAAGGTCCCCGGGCCTCATACCAGTGTGGCTGGCAGTGTGCAGAGGGCTGCAGGAAGAAAAATAAGAATCTTTTTGGAACTCACGTTCAGAGAGTCTCACAGATCCACCTATGCTGTTGCCATCTTGAGGAGTCTCTCTGAGTTTCAGTTTTTGTAAGAAATGCCTCGACTCATCCCAAGAAGGTGTCTACCAAGACCAATAGGTATTATATCCATATTGCCCAGGTTTGATTTCTGTAAAGTCTATTTCCCAATGTCTCCTGGGGTTTAATCACCTATCTTGGACCCCTTGGTTGGATACACTGACCTTAGCATTATTAGTCTGCTAGCATGACATGCAGCCTTGAATGAGCTCCTGAGTGAGCTGGTCCAGATGAGGGAGATAGAATTCCTTTCTCACAAGTTCAGTTAGTTTTGTCCTTCCCAAGTGAGTACCTTCATGGAGTTGCCTTAGGATTTGTTGTCCCAGGATCAAGGGAGGAAGGTTCTGCCATCCTGAAGTTGAAGCTATCCGCCTGGGTTTGAGGTTGTCTGCAACTTTTGTGCAGTGAGGAGGTCCTCTTCTGTATATTTTGGTGGCTCACATAGAACCGGAGGATGCAGTGCCAGCTGGCAGGTGGTTCTGCGGTAAGCAGCTTCTCTGGCTGCTTTATCTGCTTTTCTATTTCCTACTGCCTCTTTTGAGTTTCCTTTTTGGTGGCCCGGGCAATGGATAGTGGCGACCTGCTTGGGGGCCCATACTGCTGCCAGGAGGTCTAAGACCTCCGTTTTATTTTTTATAGTTTTCCCCTCTGCGGTGAACAATCCTTGCTCCCTGTAAATTGTCCCATGAACATGTGAAGTTGCAAATGCATACCTGCTGTCAGTGTAGATATTGGCAACTTTTCCTTCACCTGCTTTTAGGGCCCAGTTAGGACAATCAGTTCTGCTTTTTGGGCCAATGTTTCCTGCAGAAGAGGCTCAGCCCAAATAGTTCCCTATAGAGTGACCACCGCTGCCCCTGCATACCTTACCCCATTCTGGATGAGACTGCTGCCATCCAAGAAAAGCGTTAGGTCAGAGTTTGTTCTTGGGACATTGGTTGGATCCCAGTGCAGCTTCTGGAACTCAATTGTTTCATAACAACAGTATGGTGGCCCCATGGGACTTTCTTTCGGTAGTAAAGTTGCAGGATTCAAGCTGGAGGTATGCTGGAACTTGACGCAGGGTTGATCTAAAAGCAGCGCTTGATAATGAGTTATTCAGGTGTTCAACATCCATTTGTCAGGGGACCCTCAGAGTAAAGACTCCAGTGCATGTATGGCTGTGGCAGTCAGATTCTGCCCCAATGTTAGTTTGTCTGAGTCCTTTACTAACATGGCAATGGCTGCTATAACCCACAAGCGGGGCAGCCAGATCAAGTCTACCGGGTCTAATTTTTTTGACAAGTAAGCAACTGGCCTGTTCCACGGGCCAAGCTTATGGGTTAGGACTCCCCGGGCAATGCCTTGTCTTTCATCCACATAAAGGTGGAAAGGCTTTTCAATATCCGGCAAGACCAGGACTGGAGCTGAGACCAGGGCCCTGTCTCTATGGTTCAGGAAAGGACTCACATGAATTTAAGTGCCTTTCACTTTATTTTTCAGTATTCCTTTCATTGTGAATGCATCATACCTGAATAAGTGTGCATGAATGAACATTTCTGGTTTATGGAAATCTATCCACCCAGAGCATAACCCTACATGTGATTGTCCAAGTAGATTCGATGCAAATTTGGAGTTAATTAGTCTATCGCTTTTCTGTGCATGATTTTCAACTAAATCTGCATCCCAAGAATACGTTTCACAATTCTGAAACATTGAGTAACAAGCAATAGGCCAGCTGAGTAAGGAAAGAAACATTAAATTACATAAAGTCCCAATATACATCAGATTCTCATTGCACAATCAGAGTCAGTGCCTGTAAGATGAACAGAGATTTCTGAAACCTGCATTGCTGGTGAACCCATGAGTAACAAAAAAGACTCCTCATTGTCAGGCATCTGTCATTATTGGGTCGAGTATTGGGTGTCTAGAAGAAATACTGTTAGGGGATTGGGTAATCCACATTTTCTGCTTCTTTGCATGAAAAGTTTCTGCAGGAATATTCCAAGATACCTTCCCAAAAAGATGGAAGGAGATTTGGTATTTTGGGGTGATGGTAACACTGGGTCCTGGCTCATTATCAAGACAAGCCTAGTATAGGAAAGAATATAGGTCAGATACACATGGATGATACATTTAAGCTTTTAAGAATACATTAATGCTGTCAGTATCTGGTCAATGTCAACTTCTTCAGAACTGAGACAAACACTTCTGCCTGGAAAAAGGGGCAGGAATGGGGAACAATAAGTGGAGGCAGCTGGTCATAGAACTCAGCATTCATGACCCACATAGGTACCCACTTATCTGATCTGCCTGGCCTGTCTCATTCAGAGAAGTGTGTATTACTCTCTGCTGAGAACAAGCCAGGATAGAGTGACACTTGTGGTCCCTGGACTCTTAACCTTACAGCTAGGAAGTACTGTAAGGTTAAGATTCAGAAACTTAAGATCTCAACTCCCTTATTTCAATTTCAGTCTTTTTTTCAACATCCTATTTTATTTGTATTATTATGAAGATGTGGGATACAATCCAAGGTTAGTTATACTAACGTAGATTATGCAGGTACCCTTGATGATGAGGTATGCCCCTCTCTCCCCTAGCAGTTTCCCTCATTTGCCAATCTCACCAACCCTCCCCTGACAGTTTCCACTACTGCCAATCCCTTTTTTATAGTGTTATAATTGTTCAAGTTCCACTTTTGAGTGAGAACATATGGTACTCTGTTCTTCGGTTCTGTGACAGAAAGATAGAAAGAAATGAACCTTCCTTTCTATTCATTTCAACAGTGTTCTCTGTTACTTCCAAGGTCATCTTTATTCCAGGTGCTTTGAAGTCTTTTTCAAATGTTACCAACAATCCTGTTATCTCTGGATAATGTTCTGTTGATTTTCCCTCTTATGTCATTTTAGGTTTTCTTACTTTTTAGTTTGTTATGTGATTTTGAATTCTATTCTGGACATGCCCAATATTATCTCATGAAGCTCTGAATTTTTAATATTGTATGTTGATAGCTTTATTTAAGTAGGTGAGATAATTAGTTGGGTTCAGGCTACAAGTTCCAACTGGTTTATGTGAATGTTCTTTTCCATGTCATTTCCCTTTTTTGTTGTTTGCATCAGAGTCTCATTCTGTCACCCATGCTGAAGTGCAGTGGCATGCTCACGGCCATTGTAGCCTTGACCTCCTGGGCAAAGGTGATCTTTCCACCTCAGCCTTCCATGTGCCTGGAAGTGTCATCACCTGCCACCATTCCCAGCTAATATTTTGATTTAGTGTAGAGATGAGGTCTCATCAAGTTTTCCAGACTGATCTCAAATCCCAGGGCTCAAGCAATCCTCTTGACTCTGCCTCCCAAAGTGCTAGGATTACAGGCTTTAGTCACCTGGCCAGTCATTTTCATTTTTATAACCTTTATCCTGGTATTCACATCTGTTCTGGGGATGTATCACCAAATGTCATGTGTGAGAACTGATGATGGTCTACCCATTAACTTTATTCTTAAAATTTCCTCATCTTATTTAGGATTAGATCGATACATGCACAGCATAGCAATGAAGCCAGAATTTCATACAATGATTACATAGTTGCTTCCTAAATTCAAGTCTAAGATATGCTAACTATATCTTCTGGTATCAACAACTCCTAGGCATAGCCCCTAACTCTTGATTTTGGCTGTCAGATCTCAGCACTTAAGAATCCCTGATCACTTCTCTGACTCCATATCTGGCAACATGGCCATTCTGACTATCTCTGAGCTCCAGATTTAATACCTGGAAGATTCTTACTGAAGCATATAAATGAGCAACGCCTTCCCCAGTGGCACAAAATCATAGATAGATGAGGCCAAAACCAGTTCTGTAAACAAAGGCTCCTCCTTGCTGTAAAGATACTTCCTCACTTTGTCATGGAGGCTTCCTTCAACATGGTCTTGAGAACTCACTCCTAACTCAGATCCTTTCCTTTCCCACCATGAAGTCCAAAAGGAAGCCTGCTCTGTGGCTTGTCATCTAGGACAATGATAGCTTCCTTCTGCTTGTGAGATGTGCTCCCTGAATGTGCAACTATTTTCAGATATTCACAGTCAGGGCCATGGTCACAAGTACTTGACCGCTTGGGGAAGTCTTGCTCTCTGCAGGGCCATGCTCACTCTAGGGGCCTCCCTCACTCTCACACTGGTAGACGCATCTGGAAAGAAGTCATCAGTAATCATCTCCAGAAATGATGTCATCCTCATCTCTGTGTCCAGCACACACTGATGAGGATGCCACCTGCTGGTTATTCCTCTGTGCATCTGCACTAACAGTAACCACTGTGTAGAGAGTAACCACTGAGGAGGATCTTGAGAGATGAAGAGCAAAGAGGAAGATGTTGGTTTTCTTTTTACTATCCATGCTCTTTGCCCAAACCCTCAGGTTGCTGAGCTTGGAAGAATTTGAGTGACAGACTCTGTGCTTTCTGGGAATTGTCCCTCCCCTTTGCCATTGATACCTGTCCTAGAAACACCCACAAAAGAACTGACTTCACATAGGATGGGAGTTTCCAAAAAGGCTCCAAAGGGAAAAGTGACATGAGTATGTCGCCCTTCCTCATTGATATCTAGCATATCTCATTTTCCTGGGAGTCAACAAATTTTTTAATGGAAATCTCATTTAATCTATTATTTATGATAATTAACAGTAAAAGTATCCAGACATGTCCTAGAATATTCAGAATTTTGTGAGTCAGTGTTCTGTGTGTGTGTGTGTGTGTGTGTGTGTGTGTGTGTGTGTGTGTTTATTTGAGTCAGGGTCTCTCCTGTCACCCAGGCTGGACTGTAACAGTATGATCATAGCTCACTGTAGCTCAAACTCCCGAACTCAAGCTAAACTCTTGCCTCAGCCTCCTAAGTAACTTTGACTAGAGATGGACACCACCAGAGCTGGCTAATTTTTTTATTTTGATTTTGTAGATTCAGAAGCTTCCTGTGTTCTCCAAGCTGATCTTCAACCCTTGGCCTGGAGGCATCCTTCTGCCTCAGTCTTCTTAAGCACACTTCCTTGCCTGTAGGCCAGTTTTTAAACATAGCCATTATTAGAGTTTAAACTAAGTACTCTTCAAACACATATACTATATTAAAAACAAAGAACCATTGTACTCAATATGTAACCTATCACATTATGCTGTACCTCAGATATACACAATAAATCTTATTTATAATAACAAAGCACTTCAGTTGTCTACTGCTTCATAAACATTATTCCTAAAACTTAACCATGTTAAGAGAACACATATTGAACTTCCGGCAAGATGGCAATGGGCTGGCAAGGTATGTGAGACCCTCTGCAAAAGAGAGCACCCATAAAGACCCTAGCTCTCTCCCAGGGGCTGCAACCCCCATCTTCCGCAGCCTGTTCTTCACAGGGAGCTCAGCCACCACTGTCACCAGCCATTGCTACTCAGATATCGTGACGAACCGGGCTGTTCCTGGAATCACAGCGGCAGGACTGGGCTGCTCCTGCAGTCACGAATGCCACTGCTGCAGTCATTCCCAGCTCATGCCTGAACCAACCCACGACTTCAGACTGTGAAGCCCCGCAAGCCAGATCTTCTGAGATCCCCACTGCCATGCCACGAACCTAGCCTGGAGAAAGACCTGGGAACTCCCCCTGTGAAGTTGCCACGGCAGGTTGCAGATCCGTAGCAGGCTCCCTCCCCTCTGGACTGTAGCCGCGGGATATCACCACCTGCTGGGGAACTAAGGTAATAACATCAAAACGGGAACGGCAGAGGATCATTCCTCTTGAAAAATGGAGAAAGCCAGATCTCAGTGATAGACTGGGCAGGGGGCCCATATCTGAACTGTTCTTCACAGCAGGCCAGGAGCAACTGACCCTAACTGCAAAAAATTATACCAGCCTGCAAAGACAGCTAGAAATCAGAGCTGAAAGGACACTGGACTTAAAGGAAAAGTGTCAGAATGTGCTTGACTGGTTATGTTAGTCTACTGACTTTAATCTCTCCTCCACCCCTTTCTTTTTTTCTTTTTTCTTTTCTTCCCCCCACCCTTTTCCTTTTTTCTTATTTCTCTGTAAATCCCATCTTTGTATAAAGGAATAGCACACCCAAAAGGAAGCTGATCAGTGTGTACATTAGCATCATTGTATGTTTTAGATTTTTATATGGTTATTGGTTAGTTTTCAGTGGTGGTTATTGTTTTTCTTTATATTTGTTTCAGTCTTTGTGTTTCTTTTCACTTACCAGTGGGTACACTCAACTGTTTTCACTTTCACTCTTCTCTCTCTCCACCCCCCTCCCCCTGCTACCTGCTTCACTCTCTCACCTCTGTTAACCTCATTTTTCTTTCAGGGAGTAAACCTACAACCCCACTGCATGGACAGACTCCAAGGCAGTGGGAAATGGGTTTCAGCCTATCCATACAGCTGTTGGCAAACACCAGGATCTGCAGAGAGATTTTTAATCACAACTCCTCCCCTAATTAAATTCCAAAACTACAAAAAGGACTTCCCTAAACCCACAGTCCAACTCCAGAACTGAACAAAGCAACAGGAAATATATTCTGAATAACAGAATTTAAAAAGACGGGGAAGTGGGGGGAAGGGAAAAGTAGGGAGGGAAAAACTGCACAAATGAAGAAAAACCAAAAGAAGAACACAGGTCTCACACAGACCCCTGGGAGGTAAGACACTGGGAAAACAGACTTCGGAACACAAACAATGAAGAGCCCCCAGAATGACTGGTCAAAAGCAACACACCCAGATATCAAGACATTAATAGAGAGGATTTAAAAAATTGAGGAGAGACAAGAGGAAAATAGGAAGGAGCGATGTCAGAAATAACAGCAGTAAAGAATACTGTGATGGAAATAAATAACAAACTAAGTAGCATGGAAAGCAGAATTAGTCAAGCAGAAGAGAGAATCTCAGAACTTGAAGACCAAAATGCAGAACTAATCCAAACTGTCAAAAACATAGAAAATAAGCATTAAAAGTCAGAACAAAACCTTCAGGGGATGAATGATTATTTCAAGAGACCCAATCTAAGAGCAGTTGGCCTTCCTGAGGCAGAGAGAGAGTCAGAGGTCACACTGGAACAAACATTTCACGAAATCATTCAAGAAAACTTCCCTCATCTCTCCAGTGATGCAAAAATTCAAGCACAGGAAATTCAGAGAACCCCTGCAAGACAAGAAATGAGAAGACCAACTCCCAGACACATAATAATTCGCCTAAACAAAGTAGCTATAAAAGAAAAAAATATTAAAGGCAGCAAGAGAAAAAGGTCAGACTACATACCAGGGAAGACCAATTAGAATAGCAGCAGATTTATCCACGGAAACCCTTCAGGCTAGGAGAGCCTGGAGCCCTATCTTCAAAGTTCTAAAAGATAAACAATTTCAACCTAGAATAACCTACCCAGCCAAACTAAGCTTCATTAGTGAGGGAGAATTGAGATCTTTCCCAGATACCCAATCCCTAAGAACCTACGCTGCCACCAGACCACCTCTACAAGAAACACTTAAGAAAGTACTGAACACAGAAGAAAAGGAAAAAAGAACAACAACATTCTTCACAAGAGTACAGGCAAAAGATTAAAAACACACATGAACCAACTCCAAAACCCAAAGAAAGGCAGCAAACAAACAGGAACAACAACTCTGTAAGAACCTTATGACAGGGATCAACTCTTGCATTTCAATTATTAGCCTAAATGTGAATGGACTAAATGCACCACTGAAAAGACATAAAATGGCAAATAGGATAAAATATCATCAGGCAACAATCTATTGCCTTCAAGAGACTTACCTCACTAGAAAGGACACTCACTGACTCAAAGCAAGATGATAGGAAACAAGCTTTCAGGCAAACGGAATACAAAAGAAAGGAGGAGTAGCGATCTTAATTTCAGACAAAATACCCTTCAAGCTATTAAAAATCAAAAAAGATACAGAAGGCCACTACAGGATGATAAAAGGCTCAATCCATCAACAAGAAATATCCATGTTAAACATATATGCACCCAACATAGGAGCACCAACTTTCACAAGCAGCTTCTAGGTATATTAAAAAAAGATATCGACTCCAATACCTTCATAAAGGGGACTTCAACACCCCACTCACAACTCTAGACAGATCATCAAGACAAAAAATCAGCAACGAGATCCGAAACCTCAATGTGACTCTTGACCAAATGGACTTAATTGATACCAACAGAGCACTCCATCCAAAGACCACAGAATACACATTCTACTCATCACCGCATGGAACGTATTCTAAGATCGACCACATAATTGGCCATAAATCAAGCATAAGCAAATTTAAAAGGACCAAAATACTACCATGCACCTTATTGGACACAATGGAATAAAAATAACTTTAACACCACCAAGGTCCCCCCAAAACCCACAAAGACATGGACACTAAACAGCATGATGCTAAACAACTCCTGGGTCAATGATGAAATCAAAACAGAGATCAAAAGATACCTGGAAACAAATGAAAATGAAGAAACATCTTACCAAAATCTCTGGGATGCCTTAAAAGCTGTAGTAAGAGGGGAATTTATATCCCTACAAACACACATGAAGAAAATGGAAGGAACATAAATTAACAGCCTAACAAACCACCTAAGGAAGCTGAAAAAGCAAGAACACAAAAACCCTAATTTCAGCAGAAGAATCCAGATCACCAAAATAAAAGCTGAAATCTAGGACACAGAATACAAAAAGATAATACAAAAAATCAATGAAACCAAAAGCTGGTTCTTCAAAAGGATAAACAAGATCGATCGTCCCCTAGCTAGACTGACCAAGAAAAAGAAAGAAAAAACCCAAATAAGCACAATCAGAAACACAAAGATGAAGTCACATCTGACCTTCAAGAAATACAAAAGATCATTAGAGACTACTATGTACACATGTATGGAAACAAACTTGAAAACCTCAAGAAAATGGAGGACTTTCTGTCATCACACATCCTGCCTAGGTTGAAACAAAAAGAAATAGAGACCTAAACAGACCAATAATAATCAAGGAAATTGACTATGTAATAAGAAAACTACCTACAAAAAACTCCTGAACCAGATGGTTTTATAGCAGAATTCTACAAGACATTTAAGGAAGAGCTGATTCCAATCCTACTGAAGGTATTTCAGGCAATTGAGAAAGATGGAACCCTCCCCAAATTATTTTATGAAGCTAACATCACATTGATTTCCAAGGCAGGTAAAGATCCAACAAAGAAAGAGAACTACAGGCCAATATCTTTGATGAACATAGAAACTAAAATTCTCAACAAGATCCTAGCAAACCAGATTCAACAACACATCTCAAAAATCATCCATCATGACCAAGTAGGCATCATCCCTGAGATGCAAGGCTGGTTCAACATTCGTAAAACAATAAATGTAATTAAATACATCAACAGATATCAAAACAAAAACCACATGATTATATCATTAGATGCAGAAAAGCTTTTGATAATATCCAGCACCCCTCCTTGATAAAAACCCTCGAACATCTAGGTATACAGGGAACATACCTCAAAGTAGTAAAAGTCATCTATGAGAAACCCACAGCCAGCATGCTCCTAAATGGACAAAAATTGGAACCATTTCCCCCTGAAAACTGACAGAAGACAAGGATGCCCACTTTCACCCCTCCTGTTCAATATAGTATTGGAAGTGCCGGCTAGAGCAATTAGAGAAGAGAAGGCAATCAGGGGTATCCAAATAGGAAAAGAGAAAATCAAATTATATTTCTTTGCAGATGACATGATCGTGTACCTAGAAAACCCAAGAGAATCTGTCAAAAACCTCCTTACACTGATAGAGGCCTTCGGCAAAGTCTCAGGATATAAAATAAATGTGCAAAAGACAATCGCATTTCTTTACACCAATAATGAACTGAAACCCTAATAAAAACCACAATTCCATTCACAATAGCCACAAAAAAAATGAAATACCTTGGCATCTTCCTAACCAGAGACGTGAAAGACCTTTTCAATGAAAACTACAATACACTGCTCAAAGAAATTAAAGAAAACACGAACAAGTGGAAAAATATCCCATGCTCATGCATTGGAAGAATCAACATTGTGAAGATGTCCATCTTACCTAAGGCAATCTACAGATTCAATGCAATACCTATCAAATTACCAGCAATGTTCTTCTCAGACCTAGAAAAAACAACACAGGAATTCATGTGGAAACACAAATGACCAAGAATAGCCAGAACAATCCTCAAAAAAAAAAAAAAAAAAAAGCAGGTAGTATCACATTACCAGACTTCAAACTTTACTATCAAGCTACAATCATCAAAACAGCTTGGTATTGGTATGGGAACAGGCATATAGATCAATGAAATAAAATTGAGATTCCAGAAGCAAAACCTCAATTTCTCAACCAACTCATCTTTGACAAAGCCTCCACCACCTACCACTGGGGAGAGGAGAACCTGTTCAGTAAATGGTGCTGGGAAAACTAGCTGACCACATGGAGAAGATTGAAACAGGACCCCTATCTATCCCCATGCACAAAGGTTAACTTCAAATGGATCAGAGACCTAAATGTACAACTTCAAACCATAAGAACCTTAGAAAACGAAGTACATACCCTCATGGAAATTGGAACTGGCATCTAATACCTAAACAAAACTCAAAACCCACAGGTCATAAGGGATAAGATAGACAAGTGGGACCTCATTAAACTGACAAACCTCTGCAAAGCCAAAGAAACCATCAAGAGAGCAGGGAGACAGCCCACAGACTGGGAAAAAAGTATTTACCAACTCGAGGTCCGATAAAGGCTTAACATCTTGGGTCTACAAGGAACTCAAGAAACATGCTGAAAAGAAAAAAACAAACAACCCCATTATAAAGTGGGTAAAAGATATGAACAGACACTTCACAAAGGAAGACATCCAAGCAGCCAACAGACACATAGAGAAACTCTCAACCTCACTAATCATCAGGGAGATGCAAATCAAAACCACACTGAGATACCGCCTAACTCCAGTCAGAATGGCAATTGTCAATAACTCAGAAAATAATAGTTGTTGGAGAGGATGTGACGAAAAGGGAACACTCCTACACTGTTGGTAGGAGTGTAAACTACTGAAACCTCTGTGGAAAGCAGTGTGGTGATTCCTAAAAGCTCTAAATATCAACCTCCCATATGACCCTGCAATCCCCCTACTGGGAATATCCCCTGAATAACTCAAATCACTCTATAAAAAAGATACCTGCACATGAATGTTTATCGCAGCATTGTTCACAATAGGAAGAACCTGGAACCAACCATGCTGTCTTCAAAAGAGGACTGGATTTAAAAAATGTGGTGCATATACACGATGGAATACTGTGCAGCCATAAAAAAGAACAAAATCATGAATTTTGCAGCAACCTGGATGGAACTAGAGTCAATAATACTGAGTGACCTCTCACAGAAACAAAGATCTGAGTATCACATGTTCTCACTCATATAGTGGACCTTGATCATCCAATGCACTACCATAAGAAAATGACTGACAGTGGTGGGAAACTATGGGAGGAGGAGAAGGGGAATGAGACTAATGGTAGTAAACATCTGTCTGGGGATGGGGAGACACGTGTTATCAACAAGGGGGCCTAAATGAAGCATATTTGTATACCTAACCCTTAACTGTACCCCACAACATCATAATAAAAAATATTGATTCAAAAAAAAAAAAGAGAACACATATTGGTGATCTTGTTGCTTCAGTGCATTAAAAATCCGCGAGCAGGTTAGTTTGATTATTCCGGCTCCTGGTTGCTCACAAAGTTGCAGCCAAGTTGTCCATCAGAGTTGCATCCAGAGCCCAGAGCTGCATGCCTAGACTTGGCTCAAGTCTGGAGGGGAGTTTCCACTAAAACTAACCTTTTTGCAAATGTGGTTGAACTCAGGACAAAGCCAGAGCTCCCCCAGTGTGCATCCCAGTGTCCAAGGGAAGGCGCCATGGGGCAGTGGGCCCAGCAGGAGGCCCTGTGATGCACCCAAGTCTATTTGGAGAGATGGAAAGAAGGTGTGTTCACTGCAGGGGCATGATAAAGGGCCACTGCTCAGTGACCTGAACTGTATTGGCAACTCCATCTCCCTGGCTCTCAAGCAACTCAGAGGTAAACTCTAACCTGAGTTTTAGTGCTGACAAATTTAAACTAGGCCAGCCTTCACGCATTTTCTTTTCAAATTTTCTTCTTGATAACTTTGATTTTTTTAACTCTAGTCTCCTCTTATGCTAGTGTGAAACTGAGTAATTTTTCTTATCACAATATCTTAAATTTAAACAGATTTCTTGGTCTTTCTGTGTGTGATCAAAGCTCTCATATGGCATCAAGAACCATTACAAAATTCTTTCTGTGTGTGATCAATGCTCTATTATGGCATCAAGAACCATTACAAAATACATTTCTAAGCCAGGCTCGGTGGCTCAGCCTGTAATCCTGCACCTTTGGGAGGCTGAGGTGAGTGAATTGCCTGAGCCTGCAGATTCGAGACCCGCCTGGGCAACTTGGCAAGAGCTCATCTCGACAAGAAATCAAAAACTAGCCAGGCGTGGTAGAGCGTGCCTATAGTTCCAGCTACTTGAAAGGCTGAGGCGGAAGGATCACTGGAGCCCAGCAGGTCGAGGCTGCGGTGGCTGGGAGTGGCCACTGCACTCCAGTCTGGGTGACAGAGTGAGACTCCAACTCAAAAAAAACCCAAACAAACAATAATACATTTCTAGATTTCAGTATTATTTAACTTAGAGCATCTGTTGAGTCTGTCAATTCAGGAATGGGAAGGTTTCAGTCATCAGAAACAGCCTCTGTAGCACACCTGGCCTCCCTGCCATTATGGAAATAGCTGCACTTTCTCTCCCCTGTAGTGTTCACCTGCTGGCTCCTGTTTTTGTTTTTGTCCTGAAACTAGCTCTAAAGAGGATCAGAAGACAGAACTACCAACGCTTCTGGTTCTCAGTCTCAAATGTTGCCTCTGTTTACAGTAACTTGGAGCTTGAAAATTAAACAATGCAGTCCCATCAAATGTGTTGTTCAAACAGTGTGTGGACACTTCTTACAGGACAATCACAACTAGCTGAAGGCGGGGCCTTGATTGCCTCAGCAGTAGTGGAGCTGAGAGCTGCAGTTTGTGTTTTGTGCCCATGGGTTCCCATGTGTAAAACGCCGACCCCATGTCTCCAGTGACACACCAGGAAGCCTTATGGCAGATATGCCTTTGCCTTGACTTTGCGCCTACCTCCAGAAGAGGACTGGCTGTTCCTTACACAGGGTGCAGGGGTCTTTAGGCTCACTGAGATGTTGCTTTCTTCAAGCACACTTCTGAAAGGGCATATCAACTGTCAGCATCCTGTTCAAAATTGCTTGTCCCACTGCAATGGTAACTTGTGGGACAATTTCACTCCTGACTATATTGGCTATACACTCCTAGCCAATTCCACTCTATTTTCTGGAGCCACAAGGAATAAAGAAGACTTTGCCGTGCATGGAGATGGGAATGCTTGAGGAATAACCCGGCATGTTGGGGGAGGTGTCTTTCCCCTGCAAGTCCTGGGGAGACTCCACCTTGGCTGTGCACCTCATTAACCTCACTCTTGGTGAAAACCTCAACTTTCATTCCTCTGATATTCTTTTGTTCATTCAAAAACATTTACTGTACAAGGCATATACGGTTCTAAGAGGCACATTGATAATAAAAACAGGCAAGGCTCCTGCTCTCAAGGAACCTGATTTTTGTAAGAGAAGTGGATCAGGGGTGGAGGATTCACAGTAGATGAGTAAATGCATAAAATGTGTGCCAAGAAGGCAAGGTCTGGTGCTGGGGACAGTGGGAGATGTGATCTGGAGTGAGTGTGAAGCTCCACTGTGGAGGGACACTGGATCCTCCTTAGTCTCCCTCTTCTTCCCTCTCCTCTGGAAGCTTCTCTTTGTCTCCCAGACACCTCAGTGTTAGAGTCAGAGAACTATTGGTTCTGAGCCTTTTCTCTTTTCCCAGGCCTGATGATCCCCACTTTTTCCAGAAATTCAGCTACCTTTAATATATCCTCAGCTCCCATATCCATATCCACAGTCCAACCTTCCCCAAGTTCCTTAGTTTGCATCAAACTTAGCCTCTTCCTTGATGCCACACAAGTGCTTCACTTAAACCAAACTCTTGAACTGTCCCAAGATTCCCCCATCTCTTGTCCTCCTCACCTCTGGACTCTTCTCTCCCTTGTCATGAATATGGAGTTATTCTCTGTTGTTGTCTCCCCTCCAATATCCTGCCCATCTGCCATGTCCTGTGAATTCTTGCTCCAGTCACCCCAGTCCATGCTCCCTCCCTCACCACACCCCACGGTTTCATTGCCCCCAACTTAGCCCCCGGCAGACACCTGCAGAACAGACTCGGGACCCACAGTCCCCAAGTAATCTCAGAAATAATGAACCAGACCATGATACCCAGATAATTGCTTAAACTCCTTATTAACAGTGAATCACACTAAGTATAAAATAATCTCTACCCCATGATGAATGAAGCCCTGAGTGTCCAGATTGAGCTGAGCCACCTTGTTCCATGATCCAGGCAACAGGAAACAACCCCATTTATTTATGGGTCTCATTATTATTAGTCCTTACGGCAATGATTATCAGACTATGAATTTTGTAGTATTTCCCCCTTGTTATCAACCTAAGTACTTTCCTTCCACTTGCCTTATCTTTCAGATAAAATTACTTTCACCAAAGACCAACCAAATTTTTCCTCATTCCCTTCACCAAACTACATTCTCTGGCACAATTTTTAAATCTGGTTTAGATTTCAATTATAGCAGGAATGGATTTTTAGAATCTATTTGAAAGTCAGTGTCACTCTTCGAAGAGTGCTCAGGCCTCATTTAGGCTCAAATGTCTGGAAGGCAAATCATTTCCAGAGACTAGTTGGTGCTTCAGCCTCTTGAATCCCAAATTCCTGTATCTGACTGAGTCATCTTAAAATTCTGAAGCCACCATCTAATCAAATCAAAGACAGCACTCACATGTCTAAAATGTCCAGCTCTGTACTGAAGAATGGGTCACACTCACCAGTTCCTCCTTCTGTTGTTCCTACAAGAGAGGAAAAAGACTGATTGAATAGACACCCAACACTGAGCAATGATCCTATGTACTTTTACACCTGCATTCTACACATGACAAGGCTTCTGAGTGCAACAGAAAATGGCGCCTCTAGATGCCCATGTACGTCCTCACTTGGCCAGAATACAGCAAGGGACCAACGGTATCTAATGCACAGAGATACCAGAATTGCAGGACTTCCAAGTTCAGATAGATCTGGAGAGGAAATTTGGATTAGAAATGGAGCATTTCAATTACATGGAGGCTTCTGACAAAGAACTGGGGTTTGATTAAAGATAATCAACCAGAGACACAAAGTTGAATCTGATAGTCCCAGTATTTTTAGGAAAGAAGACTCTTGGATGAAGATTCAGCAGGCAGAGCTGTGGGATCTGTCTCTGTCTGTAAGGATCTCAACTGTCTCTGTCTGTGAGAACCTCAACTCATCTGAGAATCCTTTCAATAACCCCATTTGCTTTTTCCCTAAGTGCTTCCCAAGCAACAACTATGGGTTCCCCTTATGCTCAGAGAGGGAAGAAGACAGGAAGAAGGAAACAAAAACAAAGTCCTGAGTACTCCCTCCTCTCTTCCCCAATCCTTCACTGGGGGACATTCAGCTAATGCGACCCTGACTGATGGAAGCAAGCTAAGCAAGGCAGGAAACTGGGTGAGGGATTTGTGCAGAGTCCACCCTCCACCGAAGTGCCAGAGAAGGAGGAAGAACCTCAGAGGAGCTCGGCACCTGATGCAGGGTCCTAAGAAAGAGCATCTGTGGGCTTCACCCCATATCCTGGACCACTTTCCTTTCATGGGCCACTGAACAGGTCAGGACTGAATTCCTGGGCCTTGGGGAGGGAAATGAACAAGGGGGCCTAGTGGATTCTACCTACCTGTTGTGATCACGGGTCTGACTTTCTCTGTCATACCATTCAGCAGCCAGCTCCAGCCTGTGGTGACTAAAGCCTTCACTCACAGTTACTCCTGGGCTTCCAGTCACTCTCACCTGCTCTACAAGTGCAGGATTTATGAAGATTTGGAATACCTCAGGATGGTTCCTTAGGAAACCTGGACAAGCTTCTCTATGGTTCACATAGCAGATAGACAAATGCCCCATATCATCCCCAGATGCCTCTGACTCAATATTTCAGGGGCCAGCCACTCACCATTGCCAGGGACAAGCCAACCACTCCTATATCCTGTGGCACCACACAACTGCTTCGCAGAAATGGCTTTTAATGGAAGTTGGACTAGGAACTCCAACAGCTCATGCAGGGACCTTGGGACAGAGGGCAGACTTCCCCATCCCGGGAAACTGCTAAAGCCCTCCAAAAATCTGGTTCTGCCTGCTCCCCTTAAGCCTGGTCTGTGTATAAATATCTTGGAAACATTTTTGTCCCCCAAAGCCCTGTGGAAGTCACCATACTGTTTCACTCATGTTCAGTGAAGCAGGAAGGAGGTGTAGACATGATCTGATCATTATTCTCTTGGTCATGAGACTTTTGTCTTGGGAAGTTAAATAATTGTCCTTTAGAAATAACATGATGAATTAGAACACTGGATAATACATGCATGTTGGTAGAAAATTTCCAAATGCGAACCACAGCAGATGCTGATGGAGACAACTTTTAGTGGGTGCCCATCTCCCAGCCAGATAGTCTTTTCTGGGGGGTGGGCCCTGGGCTTTCAGACTGCAATCATGTTGTGAGGAATTGACACCCACCAGCACCACCCACAGACAATGAATGACCAGGGCAGGAGACATAGACCTGTCCACTAGCCTCCAAGTAGGACACATCATGTCGTGCAAATCTGTTTCAGAGCCCCCCCACAGGACAAGGCTGGAGATTGACTTTACTTCTGTACACTCCCTATCCTACATCCTCCTCCCCCCAAATCTGGGTTTCTTCTGAGAGCACGCCTCAGTAAATCATATGGGCCAAGTTCCCATCTCAAGACCTGTCTTTCTGAGACTACACTTGGGAAAGAGGAAAGAAGAAGGTTCCTATCCTGGTTCTCATGTCAAGACCATCACATGCACCCCTTCGTATGTGTCCTTCTACCCTAGGCATAGAGCACTGCAATGTTCATGAAAAGGATGCAGAGGGTTCCGTGTGGGTTTTAACAAACTAGCTGCTAATGGTTCTCACTAGGATTTTGATATTGCAAATAGCAGTGCACTGAACATCCTCATGCAGACTCCATGGGTTTACATGAAATATAACCATGGGATATATTTTTTTAAATAGAATTCCTGGATCAAAGGATGTGTCTTTGCAACATTCTCCATGTATTTTCAGCTTCCCCTCAAGAGGGGTTGTACTAATTCATAGTGTTAGCTATAAGTATTTGATCAGAGTATAGTGTTGCAAATTTAGATATTTGCCAAGCTGTTCAGTTAAAAATGTTACCTTGTGACAGTTTTATTTTGAATTTTATTTTACTTGAGATTGAGCATTTTCTCAAATATTTCAGTGTATTTTTTAGGATTTGGTAACCTTTTCTGAAATGTTCAAATAAGAAGTATTTTAAGCTTTGTGGGCAAGATTCAACATCCAGCATGTATTAGGAACTCAGAAGTAGTCATTCTGCATGAACTAGTCATATACATCTGATGGCATTCCTTCTGTGGACAGCAGGAAACACTGTCTGTCTTGGCTTAGAAACTTAATAACTCCAAGTCCCCTGAGAGTGCTCAAGTGTAGAGGGCATGACAGGCTGCCTTTGAGACTCCTTCTATCAGGTTAAATCTACTCTCCATTCATAACACATATCTGGCTCTTCTTCTGAACTCGGGAAACTGCCAACAGGAATACCTCAGGCTCAGATATCAGACAAGGATTCAGACAGACAATTTGAGGAATGGAGAACAGACTTGAATTGCATCCCCACCAGGGTACCACCCAACAAGGCTACAATAGGAAAGAATCAAGATCTACATGAAGAGACTCCACCCTATAAGAGTGGCCTGGAGGCCCACCCCAGCTCTGGGTTCAGAGTTAGAACTCTGAGGTATCTCCAGCATGAACTGGATGCCTTCCCTGCTCACCCTCCTCACTCTCTGCACAGATGCTTACTCCCAGGACTCAGTGCCTGCAGAACTAGGGATCAGCCTGGCCCTGACCTCCAAACCACACAAAAGATGGTGCAGGGTGTGAGGCTCCAGGAATGAGACCCTTATTCACAGACTCATCTCTCCTGTTCTCACTTGCTGGTTCTTTGACTTCCTCTGAGCTGACTCAAGTATCTGCGGTGTCTGTGGCCTTGGGAAAGACAGCCAGGGTTACCTGCCAGGGCAATGACATAGGAATACATTATGCAAACTGGTAACAGCAGAAGTCAGGTCAGGCCCCATTGCTGGTCATCTATCATAGCATCAACCAGCCTTCAGGGATCCCTGATCGATTCTCTGGCTCCAAATCAGGGAACATAGCCACCCTGACCATCAGCAGGACACAGACCAACGATGAAGCTGACTATTACTGTCAGTCATGGGACAGCAGTATCCACAGCAATTATCCACAGTGATACATGCAGATGGGGAAGTGAGACACAAACCCCATTTTTCTTGGTGTCATCCTCCTACTCCACCCCCAGAAGGACTGTGGACAAAGCCATGAGCAGGCTTATAACCCCAGCACTTGAAAGGCCAATGCAGAAAGATTTTTTTAGCCAGAAATTGGAGAAGAATTTAAGACCAACCTAGGCAACATAGTGTGAAAAAATAAGAAAAAATAGTTGCAGGTGGTGTTACATGCCTGTAGTCCCAGCTACTTGGGAAGCTGAGGCTGGAGGTAAGCTTGAACCCAGTTCAAGGCTGCAGTGAGCAATGATCTTGTCACTGCATTCCAGCCTGGGTGAGAGAGTGAGACCCTGACTGAACAAGAAAAAAAGGCATTCTTTTTTATAAACAATGTGATGAATTTGAATTTGAACACTAGATATACACATCAGTAGAAAATGGAGCATGCAGCAGATGCTTTTGGAATCACCCTTCAGTGAATGCACCCATCTTCCAGCCATCTCTAGAGGTGTATTCTGGACTCAGGCTGAAGCCCCTTCATGAAGGGTTGCTTGGAACTGACACCCCCACCACCACCTGAATGAATGAATGGACCAGGAGTCGCAGGCCCTGTCACTGGCCTCCAAGTAGGACACACATTGAGGTGCAATTCAGCTCTGGAGTTCCCCCTGGACCAGGTTGGAACACGACTTTACCTCTGTACCATCCCCTCTTTACTCCTCTCCCCATCTTGTTTTCTTTTGAGAGCACTCCTCAGTAATTCACATGCTCCAATTTCCCATCTCAACCTCTCCCTCTTTGAGACTGTACTTGGGAGGCAGGAAAGAAGAAGTTCTCTGTCCTGATCCTCATGTCAAGACAATCATATACACTGTTTTTTGTTTACCCTTCCACTTTAGACATAGAGCACTGTCCAACTCAGATTAATGCTGTAGAGGGTTCCATGTGGGTTTTAACCAACTATCCAATAATGATTCTCACCAGGATTTGGATCTTACAAATAACACTACAATGAACATCGCCAGTCAGAGTCTTTGGGTTCATGGGTGTGTGTGTGATCATCAGAAAAATTTCTAAAAGTTGAACTGCTGTGTCAAAGGAGATGTGTTTGTTATTTTCACTGATTATTTTCAGAATTCTCTGTGGAGCACTGTATCAATTGAAAGTGTTAGCTACACATGTTTGAGCAGAGTATATTTTTCGATGTTTGAATTTCTGCCAACCTGTTAGGTTAAAAATGCTGTCTTGTGGCAGTTTTGTTTTGGATTTCTAGAATTTTCTCAAACATTTCAAGGCTTTTTATTCATTAGGAATTGGTAATTTTTTTCTTAAGTGTTCACATAATAAGTAAGTTACACTTTGTGGACCAAGAGTCAAGTTTGAGAAGATAATGTAAGTATTTACAATCTCATTTACAATGTACCTATTTAAAAGTATAAAGACCACACTCAGCTTGGGACCATTTAAAAAAATACAGATGACCTTTAGGATTTGGTCCACAGGATGTGGTTTAAAGGTTCTTGTTTCACATGATTATGTGAAGTTTGAAAATACCTAAGCATATGTCCTAAGTGGATATATTTTTGTGAGGAACAGCATATGTTACCTCCTGCAGTGGTCTGAAGTCCTTCTGTAGACCAGAACATAATTTTATCATGAATTAGATTGGATTGAGGGTTTTGCCCGTGGTAGTACTCTGTCACAATCTCATATCTTTTGTCTCTATTTTTTTGCTGAATTCTGGGAGTGTTTCAGATCAGGAATAAATTCCACTTGATAGGAAATCAGAGAGGGAGGATGGTCAAATGGACAAGGAAGCTTGGACCAAAGACTGGAGTAATACAGAGGTGACTGGGTAAAAATGAAGCCCTTGCTGTGGGTCCTCATCCAATCTGACTGGCATGTTCCTAAGAAGAAGACATTTGGAGTCACTAAGATGAGCATGCAAAGGAAGGACCACTGAGGACAGTAAGAAGGCAGCTATCTGCAGGCCAAGGAGAGATGTCTCAGGATAAGCCAAAGCTACCAACTTCTATATCTTGGGCCTCTAGCTTCAGAACTGAGAGGAAATAAGTTTCTGTGGTTTAACCTGCCAGGTCTTTGGTATCTTATTATGGATGCTCTAACAAATGATGATGAAAAAGAACCCAGAGGCCAGGGATGAGGGAGACAGAGGATGGAGCAGGAGGCAGGAGGCAGGGCAGAAAGGGCTGGAAGGTGAGGCTTGAGGTGGCTTCTTAGAAGGAATCTTGACTCTCTCACTATTCTCAGGGAACTTTTAGAAAAAGCATTCAACCTATCAATATTTGTTCTTTAATAGAGATTGTGTCGTATATATAGGATTCAAAGTTATCATATTCCATGCTATAAACTTTGTTCTTGAGGTTACATTTGAAACACAGTCATCAACGCATCTGGTTCCAAAGTAGTCATTCTCCATAAACTAGATACATGAAGGACGGCATTCCTTCTGAGAGCACCAGTGGGAACTGCAGGCCTTGAATTGGGGACCATAGTAACTTCAATTTGCCTGGTAGTTCTCAAGTACAAAGGGTATGACAGATATTTCCTTTGGGCACTCTTTTGCGGCATCATATATGCTCTGCATTCGTGGCACCTACCTGGTCCTATTGATGAACCTCAAAATCAGGCACAGAGCTCAGACAGATACAATAAAGAATCTGGACTAGATTTGCATCCTTCATCTCCAAGAAACTACCCAACAAGCCACAGAGAGGAGAAAGTAGATTAGCATGAAGAAATTCCCTTTCTAGGATAAGAGAGGCGTGAATGGCCACTCACTATCTGATGGCTGAGAGAGATTTGGGGTTCCTCCACCAAGGCCAGAACACCTTCCCTGCCCATTGTACTCACTTGATGCATAGCTGCTACCTCATAGGATCAGCTTTTTTCTTACCCTCAGCTCAGTACAGGGTATGTTGCAGGGTGTGGGGCTTTGGGATGAAACCCTCATCCTGAGACTCACTTCTCCAGTCTTCTATTGCAGGCTCCATGGTCTCTTCTGAGTGGATTCAACTGCCTTCAGCATCTGTATTCTAGGGACAAACATCCAGGATCACATGCCAGGGAGATGACATAAAAAGCTATCATGCAAGCTGGTATCAGCAGAAATCAGGCCAGGCCACTGTGCCAGTCATCTAGGTTGCTAGTAACCAGCCCTCAGTGATCCATGAGCAATCCTCTTGCTCTAAATCAAGGAACAGGTCCACCCTATCATTAGTGGGGTCCAGGCTGGGACTGAGGCTGACTATCACTGTCAATCATGGGACAGCAGTTGTAATAATTTCACAGTTAAGTAGGCGGATGGAAAAATGAGACACAAACCACTCCCACATTGGCTACACCCTCTTTCTCCATCTCCAAGAGGACTGTGGACAATGCCATGATCCTGGATATGAGAGCTTCAGGCTGTCCTTCCCACCAAACCCCAGGCAGGCTCTGCAGATGGTGGGTCAGGAGTAGATTTGTGCTACCAGGTCAATACTGTTCTGGTGTTGATTGGGCTGGAGAATGACTTAGAAAAAAAACTTGAATTGATATGTAGTCAGAAGGAGCTATCTGTCAAATGGTTATGATAACTGTAATTCCATATATGTCCAAGCCTACTTCTTTCACTCATGTCCCAATATCCTGAAATGTACCTCTAAACTACACTGATGTAGCCCCGACTAAACCAAAGCATCCTGATAGTCTTACCAGAGACTAGTCTAGTGAATTCTGGAGATCGCTCTTCTGGGCAAACCCACAGACTCACTGTCTCTAGGAGTCCTGGGAGCTTACTGCTCTGCCTTCACTGGACATTGCTATTGGCTGCAGAGGACGGCCTCCACCAAGGTTTCCCCCTCTCAGAGTGGAGATCAGGTCTAATAACTGTCTGAGATCAAAATGCCAAGATCTTGTCTCAGAAAGGATGATCTTGATGGATTTCTCAATCAGTTCTCACTTGTGACCATACAGCAGGTTGCCCAGTTGTGCCTTCCATACTTAAATCCAGAGAGAATATCCCAGTACCTAACTGCAAGTAACTTTCTCTTTCAGACTTTGATTTCAGGGAACTACTCCCAACTCTTGAGTTACTCTGCCCAGCTCTGCCTAGTCACCTTGGGATCTAAGCAGTCCTGGGGCAACTGACCCTAGCTGTGAGCAACACTACCAGCCTGCAATAAGAGCTAGATATCAGAGCTGAAAGGCCATTGTACTTAGAGGAACAACCTCAGAACATGCTTGGTTCCCTTGTTTTAATTTTTTAAAAATTTTTATCATTTGCCTGTTTGTTTTACTCTTCTTCCCCCTCTTTTCTCTTTCTTCTTACTGTTATTGATAATGTTTTTGTACCTGCTTTGTTTCTGTTAACTTGCTGAATTTTGTCTTTAAATTTCATGTTTGTGTAGGGGAATAGCACATCAATAATGAGGTTGGTTAACTTGTGTGTCTGTATGTTTTTGTGCTTTAGGGTTTTTTCTCTTATTTGTCTTTGTGTCTCTTTTCATTTGTTAGCCAGTACATTTGTCTGTTTTCCCTCTTACTCTTCTCTCTCTCCACTTTCCTCTTCCCCCACCCCCCATTCCATTCTTCTTCTTTTTCTTACCACACTTTACTTTCAGGGAGCAAACCTATACCCCCACTGCATGGACAGACTGCAAGGCAATGAGAAGTGGATTCCAGGGTATCCATACACCTGTCGGGTATTTATATAAAATCTATCTGGGATTTTCAGATAGATTTTAACTCACAGCTCCCTATCAATTAAGTCTCAAAACTGCAACAAGTATAAACTACAGTCCAGCTTCAGAATTGAACAAAGTTAGAGGATTCACATAAGGAAGAATAGGAGATTGAGCAAACAGAAGTAAAAGCAACCCAACCACCCCTGAACAACAAAATTAAAGATGGGGAAAAAAGGAAACAGTGGGGAGGAAAATCTACACAAATTATGAAAAATCAAAACAAGAATATAAGTATCACACAGAACCTGGGAGGTCAGACGCTGAGAAAACAGACTTCTGAATGCAAACAATGAAGAGCCCAGAGAGACATTTAAGACAATTATCTATTCAACCTGAAGCCTGCCATATTTAAGACTGTATCTACATATCAACAAACCTGGAAATTTCCTTCTCACTATCTTAATGAAGCATCTCCTCTATTGATTTCCCAAATTCCTTAGGCAGAAACTGCATTATCACCAGTCATTAAATCTTTAAATCCATTTGTGATCTGCAAGTCCCCACTTGGAAATTCCCTTCTTCCTGGGCCAAACCAATGAAAATATCACATGGTTTTTTGTAACTTTTGCCTTCCTAAAATGTATATAACCAAACCACCATTCAACAATAGTGTCAGGACCTCCTGACAACCGGTGTTTATGGGCTTAAGTCCTCATGTTCAGTTCAAGAATAAACCATCTTAAATATTTACAGAGTTTTAAATCTTTTTGTCAATACTAGAAACTTGGGTACACTATATATTATTATTTGGGGTTGGCAAGGAGCTGTTATAGGCACTGTCGAGTGAGTTATTTTGGTTGTACATAACATTGGTATGGTGAGTTTGTCAATTACTAGCTGTAGTGTTGCTGTTTTAGCTACCTGTGGAGGCTCAAGCCATTCTGTATTCTGAGTTGCAGGGGTGGCTTGGATTGTGGTGTTATCTGAGATCTGGTAGAAGACCTTCCGCAAAGATGAGGTATTATATCTAATGTAAGCAGCTCTGCCAGTTGATTTCCAGACAGAAGATTGCACTTGCAGGAGACAACCAGCTGCAAATAGTGTTTGTGGGCCTTCCGTTTGGCTTATGTTGCCCCTCTGAAAGTACCCATCTGAAACAGATGGTGGCAGGACTATGGGAAAAAGATTTAAGTGTGTCTTGAGACTTCTATGGAGGTAGGCGGGAAAAGTACTCAAGCTTCTCACTTTTGTGCAGGATTAGTTACCCTAGGGGGGAATTGGAAAGTGTCCACCAACCCTGGGATTATGTTGCTATTACTGTGTTGTACAGAGGCTGCACAGAAGAGTTTCCCTGGAGAATGAAAGGTTTCTATGGAATTGAGTCCCCCCAAACTCCTGCCTTAGCCTCATGTAGTTTGTGGAGGCTAAATTCAGCTGACCTCAGGTGTTGTCATAGCAACGTGCACCAGCCAGAAACTGTCTGTCGCAGTAGAATTTGCCCTTGGACCATTCCCTCCCAGACCGGCTAGAAGCAGCCTGCAGGAAGGGGTGTGTTTCCCAGAACATAGTGTCTAGAGCTTCTGAGGTCTTTTTTTCTGCATCTCTCCACATGGGTTTGGCAGAACATCTTTATGGCTAAAAACATTTTCCACAAAGGACCGGAGGTGTATGATACTCAAGGGGCCATCCAAGTACATGGCAGGAGGCAGAACTTCTTAATTCTCCTCACTTACTTCTTGCTGTGTCCAGAGGCTGCCTATGGTTTGTGCCACAATTCAGGAAAGACTCGCTAGTTCCAACCCAGACTAATCCATTTTTCCCTTCTGTGCTCTCTGCGCTCTTCTTTAGTGAATCATGGCTCACGCTGCTAGTTCCATTATTCTCTGACTTAGATGAATAGTATAAAAAGCAACCATGAAACTGAAACCCATATAGCAACAAAGAGTTATAGCTAATAAACTTTATAAGTTAGGGTTCTACAGAGAAACAGAAGTATAGGACATACAAGCACACCCCCACGTATGATACAAGTTCTTGTGTATATATGATAGAGATATAGATATATACAAATTTATGTTAAAAATTGAGTCATGCAATTCCTAGGTTGACAAGTCTGAAATCCACAGGAAAACTCAGTGTCTGTATATTCAGATGAGTGTTGATATTGAAGTCTTTATTCCAGATTTACTCAGAAGGTTTTTACCTGTTAAGTGGAGGCATAACAGACAATAAAATGACCCAAATCAGACTCTGAAGATGAAACTATGATGTCTCAGATCAAAAATACAAGTGGTAAGATTGATAAAAGATATAACACTTCTGAAAATAGATGAGTTAATTTGATGATGCAACAATAGAAATTACAGAATAAAAGAGAATAAAGCAGCAAAAAATTAAATTAACATAGACTACCAACTTAGAAAATGATTTTAAGCAAGGTAACAAGAATGTAATTCACATTCCTAAAGGAGAAAAATGGGGTGGAGGAACAGAAGGTAATATTGAATAAGGAATAATCAAATATTTGAAATTTAGTAAAAACTATACACTCAAAGTTCAAAATGCTCAACAAAGCTCTAATAAAGGACATGTAAAATGAATTTCCAAAAACAAAAATAAATTAATTAAATTAGCAAAAAATAATTAAATAGCATTCCATTCAGAGAAAAGAGTGACAGCAAATTTCTAAACAGAATAACTGCAAGCAGAAAGTCATGGAATACCATTATTAAAATGCTGAAAGAAAAAATAAAACTCATTTTTTCCCAGTGAAATGTCTTTAAAAATGAAAGCTAAATAAAAATATTTTGTGACATACAAATGCTGACTGAATTGATTATCAACACACTCACAATATAAGAAATAAAGCAAAAGAAAAATAATCCCTTTGTGAAGGAAATTTTTTAATTGCTTTTTAGAATTTTCTTCCTTTCCAAGTTACTCACTTCCTTTCCAAGTTACTCACTTCAAGTTTTGACTGTCCTCAAAGCACTGCTTTGCCTGAATTTCTTAAAATTTTGATGTCTTTTTTGTGTGTGTTTAAACAAGTCAGTATTTTCTCATTTATGTTGTGATTATTATTCTACTTATGGGTTAAATAGAATTGTGTTCTGGCTAGGTGTGGTGACTCATAACTGTAATCCTAGCATTCTGGGAGGTGGAGGTGGGCAGATTACTTGATCCCAGGAATTCAAGGTCATCTTGGGCAACATAGTGAAATCTCATCTACACAAAACAAAAATAAAAAATTAGTTCTGTGTGGTGGCATACACTGTAGTTCCAGATACTCAGGATTCTGAGGTAGAAGTATCACCTGGGCAACCGAGGTCGAGGCTGCTGTGAGCTGTGATCATGCCACTGCACTCCAGGCTGGCTGAAAGAGTGAGACCCCAATTCAAAGAAAAAGGAGGAGGAGGAGAAAAAGAGTGTCCTTTAATTCCCAAATAACTAAATATTTTCCACGTTTCATCATGTTATTCGTTTTAAATTTAATTCAGTGTAGACAGGCTTTGTATAAATTCAGTCCATGTAATTGAGTGCAATTTAACATCTAGAATACAATCAGTCTTGTAAAACATTTCATAAACACTTGATCAACTTTGTGTTCTGATGTTGTTGTAATGTTCTAAAAATGTAACTTTGATCAAGTTGTAAACAGTGTTATATAGATCTTCTGCATCCTTAGTCTCTCTCTCTCTCTCCCTCCCTCCCTCCCTCCCTCCCTCCCTCTCTCTCTCTCTCTCTCTCTCTCTCTCTCTCTCTCTCTCTCTCTCTCTCTCTCTCTTTCTCTCTCTCATAGGTATTGAAAAGCCTAAATCTAATTCTTGAATTTTTATTTTTCCATTTTGGAGAAGATGGCTCAAATCATGGGATCATGGGTCCATTTATTTTATGATCCAGTCAAAATCCCTCCTGAGGTGAGTCACTACTGACCAAGAAGACAAGGCACTTTTTCATTCCACAGAGGCAAGAGAGGATCATAGTGATAGGCCTCCACTGAATTGATTCATTGCTTTTGTCCAATCACAAATTCAGCAATATAACCCTAGAAAATTTAACATATATTTTTGAATAACAAGTAAGTTCTAAATAATGACCATTGCTTAAAAATACAACTGTTAGCACAAAATCCAACAGTATGAACTGAGTTTACCTTACTAAGCAATTCCACATACTGTTCAGCACAAGAGATTCAATAGTACCTTCAGGATCAGCTCCCAGAGATCCTGACCCTGAACCATTGTTCAGCCCAGGGGATGCTGAAGGAAAAATCCTTGGAATGAGTCCCACAGTCTTCTGAACCTGCAGACCCCGTGAGTTCCTAAAGACTCAGCTACTCCCATAGAGATGGCCTTGAGACACCTGAACTTCCACTTGTTCAGGAGAGAGGGAAGCAGGGAACCATGCAGATAGAATCAGCAGGAATGAGGCCAGGTCCTACACAACCAAGAACCCTCCCAATTCCCACTGATTCTCCATCTCTGACACAGTCCTACTCACCCCATCACCTTCAGGCTGATAGAGGCTCTTTACCCATAATGGGGTATGACAGTGAGACATGTGGGAGATTGTCTTGCTGCCAACCTCGTCCTTACACTCCCTCCCTCCACCATCTTGTTAAGCTCTTCCCCAGAGAGCTCTGGATACCAAGTCTGGACGTCTGAGTCAGCACCTGGACTTGTCACAACTGTTGTCTATTATCTTGAGCGACTCAGTCTTTCTGGGTCTCAGTGTTACATGCAGTGAAATGGGGATGCTTATCCTGACATTAAAGGGTTATTTTTAATTAAAAATCAAGTAAAACACTGAGAGCCTTGTGCATTAAAGCTTGATGAAGGGGTCTTAGATAGTGGGCTTCAGATATGGAGTCTCTTATCCTTCCTCTCCAGGAATCCCCACACAAGGGCTCCAAAAGTGCGTCTAGTCTGTATGATGGGAACAAAAGTCCCCAACTCAGGATAAGCAGAGGAGACTCCCAGTTTCATGAAAAGGGTAACAGGGCTTGTGTAGAAACCATCCAAGCCCAGTTGGGCCCCTTTACAGGAATGGATCCTGCCCAGCCTCCCTGGATGCAACATGTATAATATCTCTTTCCTAGGCTGGGCAGGGAAGAGTGGGTCACAATTACACAGAGGATGGCAGGACTCCCTGATAGCCACCCTCCCAGAGGACAGATTCTGTGAGGTTACCTGGAAAAAGGGAGCTCCTGAAGTATGTATTTTCCACTAGTAGGGACCAGTAGAGCAGCTGTCAGAAGCAGACAGGAGAGAGGCTGAGGCTGCCCCAGTAAAGTCTAAGAGGGAGGCCATCCTGGGTGTCAAAAGGTGCCCAAGGCTCGGTGAACAGATGGGAAATTGGGACAGTTCACTCCATTCTCTCAGACTCCAGTGACAATATCCTGAGCATCAGATCGCACAAATCATCCCAGGACACTTACAGAAACTCAGGCACAGGGACAGCTTCACCTAACAATGCAGCTAGAGAAACCTGGGTCCAGGTATCAGTTTTGGCAGGTGCTGCAGGGTTGGATCTCACTGGGAGACACTCCAAGATTGGGATCCTCTAGGAGGGGAGCCCAGTGTGAGGGTAGGGGATTCCAAGGGCCCACAACCTTCACCCAGGATGACTGCCTGAACCTTCTGCCCCTCTAGCACATCGTCCCTTCCTGTCGAGCAGCTTCTGGGAGCTGAGCCCTCTGTCCTGGCACTTCCAGAGATGCCCAACTCCTCCTTTCTCTGCCTGTACTTTCACCTCCTGAAGACTCTGCCCTCAGGCTGTAGCTCCTGTGCTCAGGTGAGTTTCACGTATGTGGAAGCCATGGCATTCAGGGCCATGGTCCCTGGATGGAGCATCTGCAGACTCCCTCCAGAGCTCATCCCTGTGCAGAGACCCATGACCTTAGGACCATCACAGAAGTCACAGACTTAACGTTGGTTTCTCAGTGAAGTCTGGAATTTTGGTGATTTTGAATGTTTACACAAGACACTCATGAGGAAGAAATAAAGAATAAAAGAGTTGAGGATGCAATTTCTAGAATACTGTGTGGTGGGGGGTGTCATAGATGGAGCAAATATATGGCTCCTGTGCTCAGGTGTGTCTTAGGTGGGAGAGAGACAAGGCTTTCAGGACCCTGGTGTCTGCATGAAGCATCCACAGCCTCCTTGCGGAGACTCTTTCCAGAAGAAAGTGGATTCTTAACTGCCTCAGATCGCAACTTTGCACACTGAGCTTTCCCAGTGTCATTGACAGGATCCATGTGACTGAAGGGACCATGGACGATTCACCCTCCAGAGCTCACACCTTGTGCATAGATTGTGATCCCAGGATTCTCACAGACACCCTGGGCCTAAAGTTGGATTCTCAATTAAATTTGGGATTTTGGTGCTTTTTACAAGTTTGCACAATGCACTGATGAAAAGAAAAGAAAAAACAGAACATCTGAGGATGTTGATTGCTAGTCTAATGTGGGATAGAGGATGTCATGGAACAAGACTCCATGTGAAATGAGATTAACCATCGTGATGAATCCACCAACGTGTGTGACTGTTCAACAAGAAAACTACCTTATAGAAGAGAACTAACCATAATCCCAAAGATGAAGAGCAACATTCTAATGAAATGACAAAAATGGAAACAAAAGTAATTCCAGGTGATCCAAAGATAAGATAAAAAAGAAAGAAGATGATGGGGTCATGGTCTGCCTGTGCTGAGTCAGGATTCCTCTCCTTTCTCTTAGAACGGTCCAGCACAGTCCCATGGCCAGGATCCTGAAGGGTCCACAGCCCTGTTGAGACTGTCCCATGACACAGCACAGGCCAGAGGTTGGGACAGTGGCTATGGAGTCGATTCCCAAGAAGATGGCAGTGATCACTGGTCTTGGGTGCTACACTAATTTTCTGACATAGAAGCAGATGGAGGAAGTTGGAGGAAGCCACAACTTCCTCCCCAGTTACCTGTTCTTTCCCCACATCCAATTTGAGTGACATCGCTCCATGAGCAGCCCAAGAGTGCATGCATCTGCATAAACACCAAACACTAGTTTCCCAAAGGGCCTGTGGAATAAGAGAGACCTTGGAATCCCAACTTTGCTGTGGGCTCAGGAGACAGAGCTCAGGGTGTCTCACCATGGGCTGGGTCCCTCTCCTGCTTCCCCACATCACTCTCTGCACAGGTGCTACCCCAGGCTCAACCCCTACAGGACCACCAGCTGTATCTGCGCCAAACCTTGGGCTCAACCCAGGCACAGCCTCAGTGTGGGACTCCTGGAAAAGTGTCTTTCTCTCCTGTTCTGTCTTGCAGGCTCTCTGTCCTCCTATGAGCTGGCGCAGCAGACCTTGGTGTCAATGTCCCCAGGACAGATGGCAAGGATCATCTGCTTTGGAGATGTACTGGCAAAAATATGCTTTCCAGGTACGAGCAGAAACCAGGTCAGACCTCTGCTGGTGATATATAATGATAGTGAGTGGCCGTCAGGGATCCCTGAGTGATTCTCTGGTTCCAGCTCGGGAACAATGATCACCCTGACCATTAGTGGCACCCAGACCAAGTATGAGACTGACTATCATTGTCTGTCTGGGGATGGCACAACTTCTCACAGAGATACAGGCAGTTGGAGAAGGCAAACACAAACCCATTCCTCAAGGTTTGTGTTTGAGACACACACCCTGTGTCACCCTCTTCTTCCAGCCCTAGGAGGACTGTGGACAAAACCATGAGCAAGGTAGGCCCAGTTCACCTGAATCTGAGATCCCCCAAGCTTCCCTTCCCTCTAGCCCTCCAGGAAGGCTCTGCAGAGAAAATTCATGAGTAGACTAGGAGCTGGCGGGAGCAACATGTTTTGTGTTTCCTTGGCCAGGTTGTAAGTTGTGGATGGAGGTTCTGTGTAGGACAGAGTGAGACATCCATGCAGGAAAGAAAGTCCCAAAGTCATCCTACCCACCTAATTATTAAAATCACTTCTTTCTCAGGTTAGAATCTGCTAAATAGTTGCATAGGATATAAATATTTTCATATTCTCTGCCCATGGGGGAAGTCTCTTCACATCCATTTTATCCACACATTTCTGGTTAATTCTCTAATTGTGTCTCTCCCAAATCCTTGATTGTTCAACCAAACTATGTGTCAAAATCTATGAATGAGGAACCTCTGCCCATCTGTCTTTCCAGGGAACGTTGACCAGGCACACTTCTCAAAGTTCTGCCTCACTAGGGAAATGTTCCTCCACCACTGCTGTCCAGAGATGACCCAGAAGCAGATAGTGAACTAACACTGCCTGGAACTGAGTTGTCTGCATGTCCTGTAGAGGCCTCTGTGAACCAAACTTGAGTGCTTCCTCCTCAGTAAGCTGGTCCCAGGAGACCAAGACTGTTGAAGGAGAAGGTGATGGGAGAGAGGTTGGATCATGACTATTTGGCCACCTTGTCATGCTACTGACTTATGCATCCTGACCTGGTCCCTGAGATCTCAGATACCGGCCTTCCATGTGAGGTGAGAGCCACTGTGTATGCCCTCCTCACGGGGGCTGATGGGTTAGGTCACACCCAGTTCATAGGCAACTCAAGGCCAATGGTCAGTCCAAAGGCCCCATACATAGCCTCTTCGGTATTTTTCAGACAGAGTATTCTGTTCATACAGGAAAATAAGGAGGGAGACTGTGCTTCTGCTTCAGGTCTAGGGACACCATAATCATCTAGACCATAAACATGATCTTGGCAGAATATTCTGATCCCTTCCTAGGCTCAGCTATGCATTATGGTAACCAATCCACATATCTTTGACAGTAAAGCATCACAACTTGCCCCCTGCCAACACTGGAATCTCTTCAATCACAGTCTTTGAATCCAATGCAAGATTCAGAACCACTTAAGAAATCCATTTTATATTGGGAAGTGTTAAAAATTCTTATTTCAGTTGTGGAAAATTTATAAGTCGAAGATGTGGACATATTATAAAATATATTTAAGAGAGAGGGGAATATTTTTTATCAAACAACCAAGTAAATTTCTCATTATGAACATAAAATTAAACCACAAAAAAGGGCCTCATTGGAAGATCAGACAGACGCAGACATCCACCAGTTGGTCTCTGGATTTTCATAGGTAGCGGTGACAGACCACTCCTTGGCTCAAATATCCTGGATCAGTCCCTAGAAGTGCCAACTCAGCTCAGTCCTGAGGCTCTGGATCCCATGGCAACCTCTTACTCTGAACAAAAAGTCAAGCGGAGTGGACACTGAAGGATATACCCAGATCCCTCTTCAGGGTGACCCACCCAGCACAGCAGAGAATCTGTGGCAGCTCAGAACAGTTCCTTCAGCGGGAAGTGCTGTTGGGTCCAGAAAACTCCCATCCTCACATGTAAGCCCCTTCTCAGGGAGGTTGAGCTTGCTGACTGCCTGAGACCAAGATCCCAAGGCTCTGACTCTATTTTAAATGACCTGAAAGTCCTTTCAACTCCAGAGCTTCATGTGTGGATGCTGAGGTCTCAGTGAAAACCTTCAGCATCCAGTGGGGACCAGACACCAGGCAGCAGGAGAAAATCATCTGCTAAAGCCATCTAGAGATGGGATGGGCCTAGGCATCAGGGAGATGCTGACATGCAGGAAGGGTCAGTGACCACAACCTGAGTCCTAGAAGGACAGGAGTCATTTCTCTACAGTGTCATCCTTAAACTTTTGTGTAAATTCTTCTAACTCCATGTTCTGATCTGGCTCTTGTGGATGGTGCCTATTTCTCTGACACAGGCCCAGGTACTTTCTTCCCCTGACACATTGGCCTACTCAGTTGTGATAAACACTATCACTGTTACACCTGCCGCCTTCCCCTGTGTTTTCACATGTCCACTTTCCTGCTCTGTGCTATGAGCGTCCTTATTGTGCAGACACAGCAGCTTCTCATTCACTGGATGCTCTTCCACAATCTACGTCCCTGGCCTCTACCCATCTCTCTCAGGACAGAGGTGAAATCATGTGTCTTGATTCCTTTTTGAGTCTCAAAGCAGTTGCTCATGAACCTTTTGTTGACTTAATATTATTTGATGCATTCTCCCAAATGAAGACAACTTAATTACAATAAACATTCACCTGAGTGCTTCTTGTATTTTGCAACCACTTTCCATTATCTTATCTGGCAAGTATATCTTTCACTTCCTTATTGTCCCTGGACCTGAACACACACCAGAAATACTGAGGCACAACATCCATGACCTCCCCAGGAGATCAAATCCAAGGGTAAAACCTCACAGCATCACACAGATCTTCTAACACTTCATGTGCAGTGAGCAAGGAATTTTATTCTGGCTTCAGCAGTCAGGAACTGTGCTATACAGTGGGTTCTGACCCTCACAGGCCTCTTGATGTCATCTTAGAATGAGGATGAAGAGGAGTTCTAGAAGGTGCCTTCCAAGGTAGAGCTAGGGACAACACCAGACATCTAAACTCTGACATAAGATTATGGACAGGACAACTCTAGAGTCCTCAACCAATATCAACTATCTCTCTCCTGAGCCAGGATAGTCAAGGAAAGTGTTTGAGGATCCAAATGATGCCACAGCCATCACTATGACTCACTGGCCAACTACTTGACAGGGCCAAGGGTCATTTCATTGGAAGGAGTCAAGTTCCCTAGAAAATACAGATTGCCTTCCCCAGTGATCTCTGCTCTGACCAGCCCAGAAGAGAAGGCCTGGACAAAATCTGGGGTGAAGATATCAACACAGACTATAGGACTAGCAAGTTCAGGAAAATTAGTGGGTTGAGAGTGTTTCAGTAGGGCACTCCTCTGCTCCTGGGGTCTCTTGGGACTGTACCTTTTTGTGGAAACCACAAAGCAGTCCCCGAGCAGTCACCTCTGACTCAGACTGATTTGCATCCCAGTCAGTTCTCTCCAGCTAGAGGATAAGAAAAGCCTGGGGGAAGCTTACACAACCTGGATCTTGGGAGCAGCATCAGGGATGCCTTTATCATGCCTGGAACCCTCTCCTCCTGAGCCTTCTGGCTCACTGTACAGGTGCTGTCCCAGGTTGCCACCCACCCAAGCCTCAGGCTTGGGGACAAGTCTGGCACTGACTCTGAGCTCAGCAGGGCCCTTCCCATGGTCGACAAGATGCTCATAAACCTGCTGCAGGAGGAGGGACTGCTGGTGCACTCCTCACTTGATGCTCACTGGCTCTGGGAGCCTTAGGGGCTGCACCTGCTGGGAGAAGGATCCTGTTGTCTCAATTTTTCAACAGCCCCATAACCAGTCAAGCCTATGGGCCACTGGGACTGAGGGTGAGGGTGATCCCCACTCCAGCCTGACTCTGATAAAAAATATTCTAATGTTTCCACAGGAAATCCTTGGAGCTTTTCCAGGTCACAATTGGGGGCAGGTTCTGTCCACAGAAAGAAAACAAAGGATTTTCTGGGTAAAGAAGGAAGGGGATCTCCTGGGTAGGGTCCCTCATCGCTCACCTCTCTTTTTCTCTCCCCGCAGGCTACATGGCTTCCTATGCAGCGACTCAGTCACCCTCCATGTCAGTGTCCTTGTGACAGACAGCCAAAATCACCTGCTCTAGAGATAAGTTGGGGATAAATATTCACACTGGTACCAGCAGAAACCCAAACATGCTCCCATACTGGTCATCTACAAAGACAGCAACCATCCCTCAGTAATTCCTGAGTGATTCTCTAACTCCATCTCAGGGAACATGAACACCCTGACCATCAGTGCAGCCCAGGTGGGGAACAAGACTGACTATTACTGTGCCAACAGTGATGGTATTTGGAGTAGCCTTTGGTGACTCACAGTGACACAGACAGATGGGGAAGTAGGACAAGAACATTCCCACCCAAGCCTGGCTCTCACTCTCACACACAGTCTGAGCAATGACCATGTCCTTGGTCTCAACTCACACAGATAGTTTCTCTTGCAGTCAAACCAATAACAGAAGCATGTCAGATTCCCATTTGAAAAGCTTTCATCAAGCATTTTATTAATTTTAGATTCAAACATCTTGTAACTTTAATCCAGTTCCCTGCGTGGAGCAGGGCACAGGTTCGTGAGGGGGAGGGTGTCTCCAGACACAGGGACAGTCTTTCCCCTTCCCTTTCAACACAGAGTGTAACAGGAGAAGGACCTGATCTCTGACCTTCTCATCTTAGAATTTGGACTTGGAAGAAGAAGAAAGATTGTGAGACATGTAGGATTGTGGTCCTCAGGATGAGACATGCTGATCAGGAGAGATCAGCTCTAGGTGTCTAAGTGATCCTGCTGTGCAGAAGAAAGATGAGGCCATGTGGCTCTCAGGGTTAGCTGGGACAGAGTAAATTTTTCCAAAAGGTTGATAAATTTTATTAAAATGCAAGGTCTTATTATAACACCCCTCAGGTATACACTGGTATCTGCCATGGGGGTTTGACATAAATGCAAGGTTTCTGCTCCCATAACCAATCCCTGCTTGATATTAGAACCTGCTGGATTCTTGTGCTCAAGCAGCAGGACACACACAACCCCGTGTACCTGCTTCAGGGTCTTCTTGCTCTGGGAACCACAGACATTAAGTAATCTGCTTTATTCTCTTATTTGGGTTGGAAAAACATCTACACATGTGAAATACAGTGCCTCCAGAAACCAGTGTGATTGTATAAACTTCTTGTTTCTTCCTTTCATTCTTCTGATAAGTTAGGATGTAATAACGAGTCCTTTATTTTGCAGGAGATGCTCAGTATGCATCAAACAATGGGGCCCTGAACATTTCTGCTAATATGGAGGTGAGTCTTCCTAGAGTTTATTTTCCATTCTTGGAGAGCCTGGGGTTTGTTCACCAAATATTACAATATATTCTTATGTGCTTATTCTCATGCGTTCTTATATGCACATCAGATCCTTGTACTAACCCATGGTGGGCACTTCTGGGATGTTCTCTTGGGTGGTCAGTTTGTTCAAACCCCACTGGGTACATCATGACAGGGAAGAAAGCATTAATGATACTAGGGGAATAATATTTAAACTTATATTGTTGTCCTTTTATGTGATTGCACACTGTTTCTGATCCTGCTGTCTGAGAGGAACAGAGAAGGATTCAATCTCTGAATCAGTACTGTATTCTGTGCACCTGCAGCCATGGTGTCATGTTCTGTAAGAGTAGATTACACATCTGGCAAAGACTTTTCAAATGGGAAAATGAGCTGACTAGATCTGTGGAAATCTAATTCCTCCTTCTAGGATCCATTCAATTTTATTGACCCCACTCCAAGGAATAAATGGAAATATAATCCTACTACAACCTCAAAAATTTTAGATCATTGAAGATGCCACGAGGACATGCCACTCCCCAACAAAGGATGAGAGATTATCAAGGACAGAAAGTTACAACACTTTTGGATATTTAAAACTTACACATACACTTTTTTTAAAACATATTTTTTATTTTAAAATTGTGAGGTACAATTAAGGATTAGGTATACAAATATGCATTGTGCAGGTACTCTTGTTGATGAGGTGTGCCCCTGCTCCGTCCCCAACTGATATCGACTACCATTAATCCAGCCTCTCTTCCTCTCCCTACCCTCCCCATAGTTTCCCGCCACTGTCAATGCTTTTCTTATAGTATTACGATAGTTGTTCAAGGTCCAATTATGAGTGAAAACATGTGATATTCAGATCTTTGTTTCTGTGAGAGATCACTCAGTATTATAAAACTCCAGTTCCATCCAGGTTCCTGCAAAATTCATGATTTTGTTCTTCTTTATGACTGCGTAACATTCCATTCCATCTATGTACCAAACTTTTTAAATCCAGTCCTCTTTTGATGGACAGCATGGTTGGTTCCATGATCTTGCTATTGTGAACAATGCTGTGATAAACATACGTGTGCAGGTATATTTTTTATAGAGTGATTTGAGTTCTTCAGGGTATATTCCTAGTAGGGGGATGGGAGGGTCGTATGGAAGGTCGATTTTTAGAAGATGCACTAGTCTACACTCCCATGAACAGTGTAGAAGTGTTCCCTTTTCACCACATTCTCTCCAGCATCTGTTATTTTTTGAGTTATTGATAATGACCATTCTGACTAGAGTTAAGTGGTATCTCAGTGTAGTTTTAATTTGAGTATCCTTGATGATTAATGAGGTTGAGCATTTCTTCATGTATCTGTTGGCTGCTTGTATGTCTTCTTTTGAGAAGTGTCTGTTCATATATTTTGCCCACTTTGTAATGGGGTTGTTTTTTTTTTCTTTTCAGCACATTTGAGTTCCTTGTAGATCCAAGATGTTAGGCCTTTCTCAGGTATGGAGTTGGCGAATACTTTTTCCCAGTCTGTGGGCTGTCTCCCTGCTCTCTTGGTAGTTTCTTGGGTTTGCAGAAGCTTGTCAGTTTAATGAGATCCCACTTCTCTATCTTATCTCTTATGGCCCATGCTTTGGGAGTTCTGTTCAGGAATTGGATGCCAGTCCCAATTTCCATAAGGATATGTCCTGCATTTTCTAAGGGTTCTTATGGTTTGTGGCTTTACATTTAGGTCTCTGATCCATTTGGAGTTAATTTTTGTGTATGGGGATAGATAGGGGTCTTGTTTGAATCTTCTGCATATGGTCAGCCAGTTTTCCCAGCACCATTTACTGAATAGGTTCTCCTCTCCCCAGTGGTAAGTGGTGGAGGCTCTGTTGAAGATGAGTTGGTTGAGAAATTGAGGTTTTGCTTCTGGAATCTCAATTCTATTCCATTGGTCTATATGCTTGTTCCTGTACCAATACCAAGCCGTTTTGATTACTGTAGCTTTATAGTAAAGTTTGAGGTCTGGTAATGTGATACCTCCCGCTTGGTTTTTTTGTTTGTTTTTTTGTTTGTTTGTTTTTGCTGAGGATTTTTCTGGCTATTCCTGGACATTTGTGTTTCCATATGAATTTCTGTATTGTTTTTTCTAGGTCTGAGAAGAATGTTGCTGTTAATTTCATGGGCGTTGCATTAAATCTGTAGATTGACTTAGGTAAAATGGACATCTTCACAATGTTGATTCTTCGCATCCATGAGCAGGGGATATTTTTCCACTTGTTTGTGTCATCTTATATTTCTTTGAGCAGTGTTTTATAGTTTTCTTTGTAAAGGTCTTTCACATTTCCGGTTAGGAAGATGCCAAGGTATTTCTTTTTTTTTGTGGCTATTGTGAATGGAATTGTGCATTTTATTAGGGTTTCTGTTTGTTTATTATTGTTGTAAAGAAATGTGATTCTCTTTTGCACATTTATTTTATACTCTGAGACTTTGCCAAAGTCCTTTATCAGTCCAAGGAGTTTTTTTTTGTGTTTTTTTAATCAATATTTATTATGATGTTGTGGGGTACAGTACCGTCAGTCATTTTCTTATAGTATTACATTGGGTGTTCAAGATCCATTATATGAGTGAGAACATGTGTTACCCGGATCTTTGTTTCTGTGAGAGATCACTCAGTATTATAGACTCTAGTTCCATTCAGGTTGCTGCAAAATTCATGATTTTGTTCTTTTTTATGTCTGCATAGTATTCCAACATGTATATGTACCACATTTTTTTAATCCAGTCCTCTTTTGATGGGCAGCATGGTTGCTTCCAGGTTCTTGCTACTGTGAATAATGCTACGATAAATATTCGTGTGCAGGTATCTTTTTTATAGAGTAATTTGAGTTCTTCAGGATGTATTCCCAGTAGAGGGATTGCAGGGTCATAAGGGAGGTTGCTGTTTAGAGCTTTTAGGAATCGCCACACTGCTTTCCACAGAGGTTGCACTACTTTGCACTCCCACCAGCAGTATAGAAGTGTTCCCTTTTTCGCCACACCCTCTCTAGGAGCTGTTATTTTTTGAGTTGTTGATAATTGCCATTCTAACTGGAGTTAGGTGGTATCTCAGTGTGGTTTTGATTTGCATCTCCCTGATGATTAGTGAGGTTGAACATTTATTCATGTGTCTGTTGGCTGCTTGGATGTCTTCCTCTGTGAAGTGTCTGTTCATACCTTTTGCCCATTTTGTAATGAGGTTGTTTGTTTTTTTCTTTTCAGCACATTTGAGTTCCCTGTAGATCCGGGATGTTAAGCATTTGTCAGACCTGGTGTTGGTAAATACTTTTTCCCAGTCTGTAGGCTGTCTCCCTACTCTCTTGATGGTTTCTTTGGCTTTGCAGAAGCTTGTCAGTTTAATAAGGTCCCACTTGTCAATCTTCTCTCTTATGACCTATGGGTTTCAGGTTTTGTTCAGGAATTGGATTCCAGTTCCGATTTCCATGAGGGTATTTCCTTCATTTTTGAAGGTTCTTATGGTTCGAGGTTTCACATTTAGGTCTCTGATTCATTTGGAGTTAACCTTTGTGCATGGGGATAGATAGAGGTCCTGTTTCAATCTTCTGCATGTGGTCAGTCAGTTTTCCCAGCACCATTTACTGAATAGGTTCTCCTCTCCCCAGTGGTAGGTGATGGAGGCTTTGTCGAAGATGAGTTGGTTGAGAAATTGAGGTTTTGCTTCTGAAATCTCAATTCTATTCCATTGATCTATATGCATGTTCCTAGACCAATACGAAGCTGTTTTGATGATTGTAGCTTTATAATAAAGTTTGAAGTCTGGTAATGTGATACCACCTGCTTTGTTGTTTTTGTTTGTTTGTTTGTTTGTTTTTTGCTGAGGATTGTTCAGGCTATTCTTGGATGTTTGTGCTTCCATATGAATTCCTGTGTTGTTTGTTCTAGGTCTGAGAAGAATGTTGCTGGTAATTTGATGGGTATTGCATTGAATTTGTAGATTGCCATAGGTAAGATGGACATCTTCACAATTTGATTCTTCCTATCCATGAGCATGGGATAATTTTCCACTTGTTTGTGTCATCTTTGATTTCTTTGAGAAGTGTTTTATACTTTTCATTGTAAAGGTCTATCACATGTCTGGTTAGGAAGATGCCAAGGTATTTTATTTTCTTTGTCGCTATTGTGAATGGAATTGTGTTTTTTATTTGGGTTTCTGTTTGTTTATTATTGGTGTAGAGAAATGAGATTGTCTTTTGTACATTTATTTTGTATCCTAAGTCTTTGCCAAAGGCCTTTATCAGTGTAAGGAGGTTTTTGACAGATTCTCTTGGGTTTTCAAGGTACACAATCATATCATCTACAAAGAGAGATAACTTGACTTCCTCTTTTCCTATTTTCATACCTCTGATTGTTTTCTCTTCTCTGATTGCTCAAGCCAGGACTTCCAATACTATGTTGAACAGGAGGGGTGAGAGTGGGCATCCTTGTCTTGTTCCAGTTTTCAGGGGAAATGATTTCAATTTTTGTCCATTTAGGAGTATGCTGACTGTGGGTTTCTTGTAGATGACTTTTACTATTTTGAGATATGTTTCCCGTATGCCTAGATGTTCAAGGGTTTTAATCAAGAAGGGGTGCTGGATTTTATCAAAAGCTTTTTCTGCATCTAATGATATAATCATGTGGTTTTTGTTTTGACATCTGTTGATGTATTTAATTACATTTATGGTTTTACAAATGTTGAACCAGCCTTGCATCCCAGGAATGAAGCCTACTTGGTCATGATGGATGATTTTTGAGATGTATTGTTGAATCCAGTTGGCTAGGATCTTGTTGAGAAGTTTAGCATCTATGTTCATCAAAGATATTGGCCTGTAGTTCTCTTTCTTTCTTGGATCTTTACCTGGCTTGGGTATCAATGTGATGCTGGCTTCATAAAATGATTTGGGGAGAGTTCCATCTTTTTGAATTACCTGGAATACCTTCAGTAGGATTGGTATAAGCTCCTCCTTAAATATCTTGTAGAATTCTGCTGGAAAGCCATCTGGACCAGGAGGTTTTTTTATAGGAAGTTTTCTTTTTTTTAATTAATTATTTATTTTTTTATGAAGTTGTGAGGTACAGTTAAGGGTTAGGTATAAAATTGCATTCCATTCAGGCACCCTGTTGATATGGGGTGTTTCCCCGTTCCCAGACAGATATTTGCTACTGTTAATCCCATCTCCCTCCCCTCCTCCCATAGTTTTCCAGTACTGTCAGTCATTTTCGTATAGTATTGCATTGGATGTTTAAGGTCCGTTATATGAGTGAGAACATGTGCTACTCAGATCTTTGTTTCTGTGAAAGGTCACTCAGTATTATAGACTCTAGTTCCATCCAGGTTGCTGCGAAGTTCATGATTTTGTTCTTTTTTATGGCTGCGTAGTATTCCATCGTGTATATGTACTTTTTTTTATCCAGTCCTCTTTTGATGGGCAGCATGGTTGTTTCCAGGTTCTTGCTATTGTGAACAATCCTGCAATAAACATTCGTGTGCAGGTATCTTTTTTATAGAGTGATTTGTGTTCTTCAGGATATATTCCCAGTAGGGGGATTGCAGGGTTATATTGGAGGTTGGTATTTAGAGCTTTTACGAATCGCCACACTTCTTTCCACAGAGGTTGCACTACTTTACACTCCCACCAACAGTGTAGAAGTGTTCCCTTTTCGCCACACCCTCTCCAGCAGCTGTTATTTTTGGACTTGTTGATAATTGCCATTCTGGCTGGGGTTAGGTGGTATCTCGGCGTGGTTTTGATTTGCATCTCCCTGATGATTAGTGAGGTTGAACATTTCTTCGTGTGTTTGTTGGCTGCTTGGATGTCTTCCTTTGTGAAGTGTCTGTTCATATCTTTTGCGCATTTTATAATGGGGTTGTTTGTTGTTTTCTTTTCAACACGTTCAAGTTTCTTGTAGATCCAGGATGTTAAGCCTTTGTCAGAACTGGTGTTGGCAAATACTTTTCCCCAGTCTGTAGGCTGTCTCCCTGCCCTCTTGATGATTTCTTTGGCTTTGCAGAAGTTTGTCAGTTTTATCAGGTCCCGTTTGTCTATCTTCTCTCTTATGAGCTGTGAGTTTTGGATTTTGTTCAGGAATTGGATGCCTGTTCCGATTTCCATGAGGGTATTTCCTTCATTTTCTAAGGTTCTTATGGTTTGAGATTTTACATTTATGTCTCTGATTCACTTGGAATTAACCTTTGTGCATGGGGATAGATAGGGGTCCTGTTTCAGTCTTCTGCAAGTGGTCAGCCAGTTTTCCCAGCATCATTTACTGAATAGGTTCTCCTCTCCCCATGGAGGGTGGTGGAGTGTTTGTCGAAGATGAGTTGGTTGAGAAATTGAAATTTTGCTTCTGGAATCTCAATTCTAATCTATTTTCTATATGCCTGTTCCTATACCAAGACCAAGCTGTTTTGATGATTGTAGCTTTATAGTAAAGTTTGAAGTCTGGTAATGTGATACCACATGATTTGGTTTTTTTGCTGAGGATTGTTCTGGCTATTCTTGGACGTTTGTGTTTCCATATGAATTCCTGTGTTGTTTTTTCTAGGTCTGAGAAGAATGTTGCTGGTAATTTGATGGGTATTGCACTGAATTTGTAGATTGCCTTAGGTAAGATGGACATCTTCACAATGTTGATTCTTCCGATCCATGAGCATGGGATATTTTTCCACTTGTCTGTGCCAACTTTGATTTCTTTGAGCAGTGTTTTGTAGTTTTCCTTCTAAAGGTCTTTCACATCTCTGGTTAGGAAGATGCCAAGGTATTTCATTTTTTTGTGGCTATTGTGAATGGAATTGTGTTTTTTATCTGGGTTCCTGTTTGTTTATTATTGGTGTAGAGAAATGCGATTATCTTTTGTACATTTATTTTGTATCCTGAGACTTTGCCTAAGGCCTTTATCAGTGTAAGGATGTTTTTGACAGATTCTCCTGGGTTTTCAAGGTACACAATCATATCATCTGCAAAGAGAGATAACTTGACTTCTTCTTTTCCTATTTGGATACCCCTGATTGCCTTCTCTTCTCTGATTGCTCGAGCCAGGACTTCCAATACTATGTTGAACAAGAGGGGTGAGAGTGGGCATCCTTTTCTTGTTCCAGTTTTCAGGGGAAATTGTTCTAATTTTTGTCCATTTAGGAGTATGCTCGCTGTGGGTTTCTCATAGATGGCTTTTACTATTTTGAGGTATGTTCCCCGTATGCCTAGATGTTCAAAGGTTTTAATCAAGAAGGGGTGCTGAATTTTATCAAAAGCTTTTTCTGCATCTTATGATATAATCATTTGGTTTTTGTTTTGACATCTGTTGATGTATTTAATAACATTTATGTTTTTACGAATGCTGAACCAACCTTTCATCCCAGGAATGAAGCCTACTTGGTCATCATGGATGATTTTTGAGATGTATTGCTGAATCCGGTTTGCTACCATCTTGTTGAGAATTTTAGCATCTATGTCCATCATAGATATTGGCCTTTAGTTCTCTTTCTTTCTTGGATCTATATGATCCCTGGCTTGGGTATCAATGTGATGTTGGCTTCGTAAAATGATTTGGGGAGCGTTCCATCTTTTTCAATCCCCTAGAATACCTTCAGTAGGATTGGTATCAGCTCCTCCTTAAATGTCTTGTAGAATTCTGCTGGAAAGCATCTGGTCCAGGGCTTTTTTTAGTAGGAAGTTTTCTTATTACGTTTTCGATTTCCTTGATTGTTATTGGTCTATTTAGGGTCTCAATTTCTTCTTGTACCAATCTAGGTAGGTTGTGTGATGTCAGAAAGTCCTCCATTTCCTTAAAGTTTTCAAGTTTGTTTCCATACAAGTGTACAAAATAGTCTCTAATGATCTTTTGTATTTCTTCAGGGTCCGATGTGACTTCATCTTTTGTGCTTCTGATTGTGCTTATTTGGTTTTTTTTCTCGTTTTCTCTTGGTCAGTCTAACTAAGGGACCATTGATCTTGTTTATCCTTTCAAAGAACCAGCTTTTCGTTTCATTGATTTTTTGTATTATCTTTTTGTCTTCTATGTCCTGGATTTGGGCTTTTATTTTGGTGATCTGGATTCTTCTGCTGAAATTAGGGTTTTTGTGGTTTTTATTCCACAGTGGTCCGAGAAGGTGCATGGTAGAATTTCGGTCCTTTTAAATTTGCTTAAGCTTGATTAATGTTCAATTATGTGGTCGATCTTAGAATATCTTCCATGTGGTGATGAGTAGAATGTGTATTCTGTGGTCTTTGGATGGAGTGTTCTGTAGGTAACAGTTAAGTCCATTTGGTCCATTGTCTCATTGAGGTTCTGGATCTCCTTGCTGATCTTTTGTCCTGATGATCTGTCTAGGGTCGTGAGTGGGATATTAAAGTCCCCAGTTATGATGGTCAATATCTTTCTTTAGTTTTCCTAGAAGTTGCTTTATGAAAGTTGGTGCACCTATGTTGAGTGCATATATGTTTAGGATAGATATTTCTTGTTGATGGAATGAACGTTTTATCATTATGTAGTCGCCCTCTGTATCTTTTTTAATTTTTGATAGCTTAAATGGTATTTTGTCTGAAATTAGGATTTCAACTCCTCCTTTCTTTTGTGTTCCATTTACTTGAAAATTTGTGTCCCATCCTCTTACTTTGAGTCTGTGTATGTCCTTTCTAGTGAGATGGGTCTCTTGAAGGCAGTATATTGTTCTCTGGTGATATTTTATCCATTTTGCCATTCTTTGTCTTTTCAATGGTGCATTTAGTCTATTCACATTCAGGCTAATTATTGAAATGTGAGAGTTCATCCCTTTCATAGAGTTCTTATAGAGTTGTTGTTCTTCCACTTGGTTTTTCTTTTTTTTTTTTTCTTTCTTTTGGTTTTGGGTTGGTTCATGCATATTTTATTCTTTTCCCTGTACTCTTGTGAAGAACATTGTTCTTTTTTCCTTTTCTTCTGTGTTTAGTACTTTCTTAAGAGTTTCATGTAGAGATGGTTTGGTGGCAGCATAAGTTCTTAGGGTTTGGATATCTGGGAAAGATTTTAATTCTCCCTCACTGATGAAGCTTAGCTTGGCCAGGTAGGTTATTCTTGGTTGAAATTGTTTATCTTTTAGGACTTTGAAGATAGGGCTCCAAGCTCTCCTAGCCTGCAGGGTTTCTGTAGATAAGTCTGCTGCTATTCTGATTGGTCTTCCATGGTGGATGATCTGGTCTTTTTTTCTTGCTGCCTTTAGGATTTTTTCTTTTATGCCTACTTTGTTTAGGCGAATTATTATGTGTCTAGGAGTTGGTCTTCTCATTTGTTGTCTTGCAGGGGTTCTCTGAATCTCTTGTGTTTGAATTTTTGCATCACTGATTAGATAAGGGAAGTTTTGTTGTATGATCTCATGGAAAGTTTGTTCCAGTGTGGTCTCTGTCTCTCTTTCTGCCTCAGGAAGCCCAATTACTCTTAGGTTAGGCCTCTTGAGGTAATCACTCATCTCTTGAAGGTTTAGGTCTGTCTTTTTTAGCTTATTTCTGTGTTTTTAAGAGTTTGGGTTAGTTCTATATTTTGGTCCTCAAGCTCTGAGATTCTTTCTTCTGCTTGGGTAATTCTGCTTTCCATGCTTCTCAGTTTGTTATTTATTTCATTCACAGTATTCTTTATTACTGTTATCCCAGATATCAACTCCTTCCTAGTTTCTTCTTGTGTCTCCTCAATTCTTTTTAATCTCTCCATTATTGTCTTGATATCTACGTTTGTAGTTTGTGACCCTTCATTCTGGGGGCTCTTCATTGTTTGCATTCCAAGTCAGTTTTTTCAGTGTTTGCCCTCCCATGGGTCTCTCAGAGACCCATACTCTTCTTTTTGTGTTTTTTTCATTTATGTAGATTTTTCTCTCTCTCCCCCTTTCCCTACCCTTCTTTAATTCTGTTTTTGAGGGAAGGTGGGGTTGCTTTTATTTCTCTTCTGCAATATCCTGTTCTTCCTTATGAGGGTCTTCTGACTTTGTTCACTTTTCAGTTTGGAGCATAGGCTGCAATCTGTACTTTTTGCAGTTTTGAGGCTTAATTGAGAGGGAAGCTGTGGTTCAGATTGCATATGCTAATTCTAGCATCCACGAACATGTGTATGAGCACACTGGTACCTATTTCCCTCTGCCTTACAATCTGCCCATTCAACAGTATGCAGTCTTGGTCCCTAGATTAAAACAGGGGTATAAAAGTGGAAAATAACAGTGGGAAGGGGGGTCAATTGGGAGTTAGAAAGAGAGAAGAGCTAGAGGGGAAACAGATATACATACCAACTATCAGGTGAGAAAGAGACACAAGGCCAGAAAGAAGTGAAGAAAGGCACGTAAGAAAGATTCCCTAAAGAGTACTGATAGCTTCACAGAGACAGGCCAATAAAATCAAGAAACAGTGTACGTTAGAAGGCAAACAACAAACTTGATCATCACCAACAGTTACAATGATAAAATCATTAGTCAAAATAAGCTATCAAGCTAAAGTCATTTCTCTGATCTCCGATTCCAGACTCACCCCTTTGTTTTTCATTGCAGCATAGGAGTTGGGCTTTGTCTCCTGTTTAGCACCATTGACTTAGGAACTGAGGTAAAGTTTGTTGCTAGGTGGGCAGGGCAATGGAAGTCTCTGCCTGGAGAATGGAGGCAGTTCTTTGCAGATCTGTTTCTCTCCACTTGTCTGGGTCCCCCAGCTTGGTGTCTCATGCTGAGTGCCTCAGCCAGGGTGGGCCCAGAGTTCCAGAGCTCCAAAGCTCCAAAGAGCAGGCGGTGAGTGGTGAGAGTGGCCCTGGGCCCCCCACAGGGTACTTCAGCCAGGAATGGGATCAGTGTCTCTTAGGGGTGGGTGCCCAGCCTCCCTGAGTGACCGGAGGCTTGGTGCCAGGTGCTGGGCTGGAGACAATGTAGCCAGGGAGGGAGCTAGGAGGGGGCTGGGACCCGAGACTCCCATGCACACAGTGGAATAGCAGCAGCAGGGGGCCGCAATATCTGCCCTGCATGAGACCAAAGGTCCCCGGGCCTCAGACCAGCATGACTGGTGGTGGGTCGGAGGATGGGGGAAGAAAAGCGAGAGTCTTTTTGGGAACTCACATGCAGAGAATCTCACAAGTTCACCTATGCCATCACCATCTTGTTGCTGTCTCGCAGGGAGTTTTTTTTTTTAAAGATTCTCTTGGGTTTTCAAGGTACACAATCATGTCGTGTGCAGAGATAACTTGACTTCCTCTTTTCCTATTTGTATACCCCTGATTGCCTTCTCTTCTCTAGTTGCTCTAGTCAGGACTTCCAATACTATATTGAACAGGAGAGATGAGAGTGGGCATCCTTGTCTTGTTCCAATTTTCAATGGAAATGGTTCCGATTTTTGTCTGTTTAGGAGTATGCTGGCTGTGGGTTTCTCGTAGATGGCTTTTACTATTTTGAGGTATGTTCCACATACGCCTAGATGTTTGAGGGTTTTTATCAAGAAGGGGTGCTGTATTTTACCAGGAGCTTTTTCTGCATCTAATGATATAATCATGTGCTTTTTGTTTTGACATCTGTTGATGCATTTAATTACATTTATTGTTTTACGAATGTTGAACCAGCTTTGCATCCCAGGGATGAAGCCTACTTGGTCATAATGGATGATTTTTGAGATGTGTTGTTGAATCTGGTTTGCTAGGATCTTTTTGAGAATTTTAGTATACATGTTCAACAAAGATATTCACCTGTAGTTCTCTTTCTCTGTTGGGTGTTTACCTGGCTTGTGTTTCATTGTGATGTTAGCTTCATAAAATGATTTGGGGAGCATTCCATCATTTTCAATCACCTGGAATACCTTCAGTAGGTTGGTATCAGCTCCTCCTTAAATGTCTTGTGGAATTCTGCTGGATAGCCACTTGGTCCAGGGCTTTTTTGTAGCTAGTTTTCTTATTACATGGTCAATTTCCTTGATTGTTATTGGTCTACTTAGGGTCTCGATTGCTTCTTGTTTCAACCTAGGCAGGTTGTGTGAAAATCCTCCATTTCCTTAAGGTTTACCAGTTTGTTTCCATACAAGTGTACATAGTAGTCTCTAATGAACTTTTGTATTTCTTCAGGGTCAGATGTGACTTCATCTTTTGTGTTTCTGATTGTGTTTATTTGGGTTTTTTCTCTCTTTTTCTTGGTCAGCCTAGCTAGGGGACCATAAATCTTGTTTATCCTTTCAAACAACTGGGTTTTTGTTCCATTGATTTTTTGCATTATCTTTTCGTCTTCTATGTCCCAGATTTGGGCTTTTATTTTGGTGATCTGGATTCTTCTACTGATGTTAGGGTTTTTATGGTCTTGCTTTTCCAGTTTTTCCAGCTTCCTTAGGTGACTTGCTAGGCTATTAATTTGTGATCCTTCCATTTTATTCATGTGTGTTTGTAGAGATATGAATTCCCCTCTTACTACAGCTTTAATGGCATCCCAGAGATTTTGGTAAGATGTTTCTTCATTTTCATTTGTTTCCAGGTATCTTTTAATCTCTGTTTTGATTTCATCATTGACTCAGGAGTTGTTTAGCATCATGCTTTTCAGTGTCCATGTATTTGTGGGTTTTGGGGAAACCATGTTGGTGTTGATATTTATTTTTATTCCACTGTAGTCCGAGAAGGAGCATGGCAAAATTTCAATCTTTTTAAATTTGCTTATGCTTGATTTATTGCCAAGTATGGGGTCAATCTTAGAGAATGTTTCATGCAGTGATGAGTAGAATGCATATTCTGTGGTCATTGGATGGTGTGTTCTATAGGTATCAATTAAGTCCATTTGGTCAAGAGTCACATTGAGGCTCTGGATCTTGTGGCTGATTTTTTGTCCTGATGATCTGTCTATGGTTGTGAGTGGGGTATTGAAGTGCCCAGCTATGATAGTTTTAGAGTCAATATCTTTTTTGAGTTTACCTATTAATGTCTTGATGTCTGGGTTTGTTACATGTGACCAGTCATTCTGGGGGCTCTTCATTGTTTGTGTTCCAAAATCTGTTTTCTCAGTGTCTCATCTCCCAGGGGTCTGTGTGAGATGTATATTCTTCTTTTGGTTTTTCTTCATTTGTGCAGATTTTTCCTAATTTTTCCTTCTCTCCACTCCCCCATCTTCTTTAATTTTGTTATTCAGAGGTGGAGAGGTTGTTTTACTTCTGTTTGCTCAATCTCCTATTTTTCCTTATGTATTTCCTCTTGCTTTTTTCAATTCTGGAGTTGGACTGTAAGTTGAGGGTGGTCCTTTTTGCAGATTTGATATTTAATTAAGTGGGGAGCTGTGATTAAAAATCTATCTGCAGATCCTGGTATCCACCAACAGGTGTATGGATAATCTGAAACCCACTTCCCACTGCCTTGGAATCTGTCCGTGCTGTGGGGTTGAAGGTTTACTCCCTGAAAGCAATATGAGCTTAACAGAGGGAAAAAAATGGAGCAGGCAGTGGCCAGAAGGAGGATGGAGAGAGAGAAAAGTAAGAGGGAAAACAGATCAGTGTACTGACTAACAAGTGAAGAGACACAAATACTGAAACCTGTAAAAAGAAAAACAATAACCACGACTACAAACTAACAAACAACGATAGGAAAAAACTAAAACACTGATGCTAACGTACAAGCTAACCAATCTCCTTATTGGTGTGCTATTCCTCTATACAATGATGATTTTTACTGAGAAATTTTTAAAAAAGATAAAAGAAAATGAGTAGATTAAAGTCAGTAAACTAACAGAATCAATCAAGCACAGTCGGAGACGTTTCCTTTAAGTTCAAAGTCCTTTCAGCTCTGATTTGTAGTTATCTTTTCAGGCTGGTAGATTTGTTCACAGTTAAGGTCTGTTGCCCTGGCCTGCTGTGAAGGGCAGTTCAGGTCTGGGCTCATTGCCCAGTCTATTACTCAGATCTGTCCTTGTCTGTTTATCAAGAGGGAAGAGCTTCTGTCATTCCTGTTTTGATGTTGTTACCTTGGATCCCCAGCAGGTGGTGCTATCTCACCACTCCAGTTGACCTTCGTCTGTAGCTACTGAAGTCTGCAAGTTGGAGAGCACCCAGGATGGGAGGGAGCCAGCAGCAGTAGCAGCAGTGGCAGCAGCCACCTCCTGGTACACGGGAGGAGCTCCATGAGCCTGGCTCTGGGTGAGGGGCATGGCGTGGCGGTGGTGGCAGCGGCAGCCACAGGGACAGTGATCTCAGTAGATCATGCTTGCGGGTGCTTCATGGTTTGATGTCATGGGTCGCCTCAGGCATGGGCGGGGCGATGACCACAGCAGCGGCATCCGTGGCTGTGGCAGCAGCGGAGAACGCTGTGATGTTTGAACAGTAGTGGCAGCTGAGCTCCCTGTGAAGAGCAGGCTGCTGAAGGTGGGAGCTTCAGCCCACAGGAGAGAGCTAGAGTCTTTATGTGTGTTCTCTTTCACAAAGGGTCTCACAGGCCAAGCTGCCCTGTTGCCATCTTGCCAGAATTCCCCAACAAAAAATTTTTCCTCTTCACTCAGTGATTCCTCCTCTAGGAATGTACCATATGGCAGCTGTCTCCCAGTGTGTATCCAGCACTGATCTCTTTGGAGTTCTTCCTCGTCCTTTTCTAGCCATATCCTTTGTCCCATGGTTGAATCAGGGTAGGGGTGGGGCACCTGGAACTCAGCACTCTCGGGTCCCTCCGAAGTTTGTCTGCATGTACACTTTATAAGGGAAAATTTTTTTCTGCCTCTGCAACTTTCATGATATGGAGCAGAACCCACACATGAGTAAGCCTATTGATGTCACTTGTAGAATGGGGTCAAAAAATGCAGACAGTCCCATCTCTGAGTTTGCACGGCCAAGTCAGTCCAGGCATAGGTGTGGAGACAGTGTGAAGTAAAAGTGTCCACTTGGACTATAAAATGTGCCAGTGAAGGAGAATCCATGGACCAAAGTGAGTCTCCATGGCTGCCCCTCCCCTCCTTGGGTCCCTTGGGGTGGAACCCTTCTCTGAAAACCACAAAGCTCCTCCTTTAGCAGAATCTGACTCAGGCTGATCTGCATCCCAGGCAGCTCTCTCCAGTCATGAGATAAGAGAGACCTGGGGGGACCTTCCCAGCCTGGGACTCAGCAAGCAGCAACAGGGGCACCTCCATCATGGCCTGGACCCCGTTCCTCATTGACCTTCTCCTCGCTCACTACACATGTACAGTCCAAGGTTTCCACACTCCTGGCCAGTTCCAGAACTCAGGGACAAGTCTAGCCCTGAATCTGAGCCCAGCAGGGCCCTGCCTATGATGGGCAGGATGCTCATGAATTGGCTGCAGTAGGTGAGACTGCTGAAGCTGAAATCACATACATGATGCTCACTAGATTTGGGAAACTGAGGTGCTGCACAAGCTGGGAAAGAAAGGCTGTGTTCAAATTTGTTTAAATGCCCCATAACCAGCCAAGTCCATAGACCACTAAGGCTGAAGTTGATGAGGGGAGTTTTCCCTAGGGAAGCCATGCAGAGCATCCAAACGATGACGGGGGCAGGAGATGCGTCCATCCACTGACAGAAGACAAAGGATCTCCTGGGGGATCTCTTGGGGGACATCTCGCATCCTCCACCTCTCATTTTCTCTCCCTGTGGTCACTGTGGCCTCCTATGCAGTAACTCAGCCACCATTGGTGTCAGTAGCCTTGAGACAGATGGACAGGATCACCTACTCTGGAGATAAATTGGAAAATAAAAATAACGGCACCAGCAGAAGTCAGGCCAAGCCCCTATGTGAGTCATCTACAGCAATAGCAACTGGCCCTCAGGGACTCCTGAGAGATTCTTCAGCTCCAATTTGGGGAACACGGCCACCCTGACCATCAGTGGTACTCAGACTGGGGACAAGGCTGAATATTACTGTGCACCTATGATGGTCCTGGAAGCAACTTTCAGTGACTCACAGTGACACAGACACATGGGGAAGTGCAGCAAGAACCTCCCCACCCAGAGCCTGGTCTCATTCACACCTTCTGAGCAATGGCATGACCTTGGTCTCAGCTTGCACTGAGGGTTTCTCCTGTACCCAAAGCAATGGAAGCACATCAGTTTCCCACTTTAATCTTAGTTTTCACCAAGTATTCCATTCATTTTAAATCCAAACATCTTGTGACTTTAATCTAAGTCTCTGAAGAGATCAATGCTCAGGTTCATTGAGTGGGAGACAAGAATTTGGTTCCTGCACTAGGGAAACCCTTCTCCTTCCATTTCAACACAGAGTGTGACAGGATAAGGTCCTGTCCTCTAACTTTCTGTCCCTGGGAATTTGGCCATGAGAGGAGGGATTGGAGACCAGTAGGATCATGTCCTCAGAATGGGACCTCCAGATCTGGACAGACCAGCTCTGAGTGTCTGAGGACAGGAGTCGTCCTTCTGCATGTAAGATGTCATTTCCATGCAGCTCCAGGGGTGACAAGGGACATATGCCACCTCTATCCCATGAAAGAGGAGACATGTCCATGCACATCCTAAGACTAGCAGAATTATACCCTATGAGGCACAAACACAAGCTCTGGTTTATCGTCCAAGAAACAAATTCCATTCCTTATTTTTAGTTTCAACAATAATTTATTTTAGGTCAATGCAAGAATATGAAAGATGAAGAAACCAGCACATGTGTAGGACCATGGGCTTCCCGAGGTTATTCTTACCCTTTGTATATCCTTCCTTAGGGAAATCTCTCTACAAATTGTAGAATACAACTGTGCCTTAAGGCCAGGTGTGGTGGCTCATGCATATAATCCCAGAACTTTGGGAGGCTGAAGTGAGAGAATTGCCTGAACCCATGGGTTCGAGACAAGCCTGGGCAACTTGACAAAACCTCATCTCTACAATAAGCCAAAAAATTATCTGGGTGTAGTGGCATGTGCCTGTAGTTTCAGCTACTTGGAAGGCTGAGGTGGAAGGATTGCCTGAGCCCAGCAGGTCGAGGCTGTGGTAGGCGTGGGTGTGCTATTGTACTCCAACCTGGGTGACAGAAAAGACTCCAACTCAAAAAACAAAAAAGAAACAAAAAAACAATGCCCTAGGCTGCATTTCTCTGATTCTTATGACTTATGGCTTTAAAACTTTATTTATAAATTTCTTGGACAATTTTTAAACATAGAGAGTAGAATTTTCTAGGAAGAAAAACTGAAACTTTATTTAGGTATGAGAACTTCATTTTGGCATGAGAATTGACGTCTTATTTTCAGGGAAGGGAGTCGCACAGGAAAAAAAATTGTCATTCAATGCCCAAAATAGAATTGACAAATATGGTTCTTGGACATACAATTTACATATCCTAGTAATGGGAACATGACCTGTGGTTACATGATAATTTATGCACCAGACCCAGTAGATTTAAGTGATAATTCAAGGATCTTTGCAGAGATAAAGACCGAGAAAAGCTGATCGAGTTTCTTCTCTTCTAGGACTTTTCATTCTTGAGGTTTCTGATCAGCCCCACATGGGGCAGGGAGCTGATTGCCCTTCCAGCCCCTAACCCACCCACTGTTGAGTGCAGCAGCCAACCCCATGGCAGCTGAAAGAGACACAGGGAGAGGTTTCTCCATCAGGGCCTCAGGAATTTGGCTGAGGATTTTTCCACAGGCCATCCCCTAGTACAGGATGGTCCCAATGCATCCTGAGGAGGCTGTTATTGTGGGTCTAGGACTCCCCTGGTCCCCATTTTCTCTCTTCCTTCCCAAGTGACCTTGACATTGTCACTATCTTTCTAAAACCCTTCCCTTCTCTGTCAACTGCACTTTCTAGATTCTGTGCTCCCAGGTCATAGAGTTCTAGAATTTCAGAGAAAGTGCAGTTCCCATGGGACAAGAGGCACAGGCAACATTGTGGGTCCCCACAAGGTTGCAATGTGGCTGCAGGGTGGAGGGAAGGCTGAGTACTTACTCCCCCAAGAGTCTTCAGTCCCAGGTGGACTAGAAAGGACAAGGAGTTTGGCAGAACCCACCTGGTTTCACCTGTCCCTTACCTGAAGCACCATCCTGGAAACCTCTACATGTGAACAACAAAGAACATGAAAATTGCCCCGAAATTCCTTTTTTCACATCTGACTACACATCACCAGGGCCCTCAACATTATTCATTAGTTTAAATATCACAGTGGATGTGTATAGTGTGAATTCCAGACCAACTTCAGGTTGCCACTGTCCTTCTGGTCCTCAAACTCATCACTCCCTACAGAGGGACTGACTCATTCCTTCCCTCGGTCCTGAGAGGGGTTCTAGAGTTACCACTCCATGGAGGCATCCCCTGGGATCTCATTATAACATAACCTGCCTGTCATGATCTGTCCACATCCTTTATTAATTATCTGCATATCATTTGCCACTGTAGGGTTCTTTCTTTATCATTATTTGAGTTAATTGATTAATTTGTGGTAATAATTGCCATGAAAGATCAGATTTTTTTAACTGCAATAACTGACATATGAAAAACAGGGGCACAAATAGCCAGGAGCAAAAGAAAATTGAAGGTAAGACATTATTATTTCCTAGAGACTCTCCAATTACATGAAGGAACCTGGATCTTTCTAACTCTCTGTTTCATTATCCCTATCATATTGGCTCTCTTTTCATTCTTGTTGACATAAGACCTCAGGACGGCAACTGCAGCTCCAGTCATCACATCCCCATTAAAAAAGAGAAGTGTAGCACACACTTAATCGATTTCTTGTCTTCACAAGATGAGAAGTTCCCTGAGAATAACCTCAGCTGTTGGACACTTATCCCATTGGCTAGCACTGGATAAAAGTTATAATCTTATGAGAGGGAACTGGGAAAGGCAGGCACCTATCTTTTAAATTGCCATGGAAGACAATGCTAAGGTAGAAGGTGGTGGAATTTGTGTGCTGTACTGAAAACCCAGTGTGTCTACTGCGTACCACATACACATAATGATAAAATGACTTCATGCAGGGTGTGTCTTGTTCAGGCTGAATTCCTAAGACTAGATGTGGGCAAAAACAGAGGGTATCTGATCAAAGATTTGTTGGGTGGATAGGTTCTTGTGTCTGTTTGGCTCAGTGGACACCAACAGTCTTCTGAGCCTGTATTAATAACCAGAACCAGTAACAGGCAGTCCCTGAGCCCTGTGGCTACCAGTTTCAAGTCCTGTTGCCACCTTCAAGTCCTATATCCCCAACAGGTGCAATGAGGCCTCAGGCGGGCCCTTTCTGCTTTCCCACCAGTGGGCGTGTTCACACTTTTATGGGCAACTGAAATACCCAGCATGGTCTTGAGGCAGGGAGGGGCATGGATCTGGGAATTGGTACCTGAAAAGCAGATTCTGAATCCACACCTGGACCAAGGAGGCTCCTGAGCTTCCAGCAGCCAATGTGGAGGAGCCACCAGGAGCTGCAGAGTGTCACCTGGGAGAGGCATTTGGGGATGGGGTGGACCTGGAGATGTGGACATGCAAGAAGAGTCAATGGTCACTTCCTGAGACCTGGAAGTAAAGGTGTCTTTCTCTTCCTGCTGCATTGTCCTTGACACTGATGCACAAATTCTGCATCTTATCTCACACATTAGGCTGCTGTATAATCCCCCAATTTCTTCAGGACAGATGTAGGTACTTCATTTATTCTCCACCACGAAATCCAGGAGGCTAAAACTCTGGACTGTCAACCATCTCTCAAGCCCTGGATCTGTAGTTGAACTTTGGGATACACAAAAGATATAAAGACCACAATCTAACACTTGCTTAATAGGTCACACAAATGAAAAGTTTGTTAGACTCTCAGTGGTTTCTTAAAAGCTCCATGTATACATCAAAGGGAGGAACCTGGACTGAACTGTCCAGGTCAGGAGCTGTGGTCCAGGGAAGCACCTTGTACCTGTGATAACCTTGTGTTATCACCTGTAGAATAAAGTCAAGATGCACACAGACTCACCTCTGAACTCTTCTTGACCCAACCAGCTCTAAAGATCATCTATACCTGCCCATCCAGGCCTCCACACTGCTCTCTGGGGATGGTCCCAGGACACAACCTGATTACCAACCTTATATAGAATATCTGCCAGTGTGTGCAGGACTGGATTCCTCAGGGACTCAGACTGAGCAGCCCCATGTTACTCTCTAGAACCCTGAGAAATTTGACTCTCCCCCTTGAAAACCCCATCATCTGTACCTCCATCCCCAAGACATCCCAAGCTAGAGGCAGATGCACATCATGATTGAGGCCATTTTGACAACTCAATATATTGTTTCCTCAACATTAGCCTGTGGAGACAGTGCTGGAGAGACCAGGACAACCTAGGCAAGAAAGGATTCTGAGAGAGTGGCTGGGCCTTGAAGACTGTGTCTTCTTGAGTTCCAGATGACCTGTGTCACATCATGGAAGGAAAAGGGGTAGGGATTATGAATCTCTGTCTACCAGGGTGATCCTGAAAGTCAGCTTTAATGAGTATCATGGCTACCGGTCACTGTCAAGCGTGTGCAGGATCCTTTCGGGATTGAGGAACTGGAAGGAAATATTTGGCCCCCAGGGGAGGAAGGACAGGTGTCTGGGACCCAGTGTGAGATGTGGAGCTGGTGCCCAGGAGGACACGAGGTACAGGGCAGAATGTCTTGGATAGGACACACCGGCAGCACAGGGTGGTTTCCCTAACTTTTAGAACCTTAGAGTAACATTTTACAAATGCTTGGGTACTGTGCTCTTCCTGTGTTGACACTTATAATAAACTAAGAAGTATCCTTGCCTCAAAGATTTTACCAGGACTGTGTGTCAGTGTGTTTGTGTGTGTGTGTGTGTGTGTGTGTGTGTTGATCTATTATTGACTGATAACTCTGAAATATTTCTCTTGTGTTTGTCCCTGTACTAAATGTCACATATGACAACTCAAGCCCCTGGCCCCTATCTGCAGGATGAAAGCCTTCATGTCCCCAGACTCTGGGCTTTTACAGTGACAGCACCAGGACTTGCTCCTGCTGTGGAGCTGGCTCACCTCGAACACCCCCCTCCTGGGCAGCCTACTCTTAATGACCTCTCCCCGTGTTGGGGTAAAGGTCCTAATTCAGGACCATGGGAAGAGCTTTTCCAGTCCCAGATTACCAAGTTCATCCTCCTCAGGACTCAACTGTGATCACACAGCAGCTCAGTGCTCATATCTGCCCATGCTCACTCACTTCAGATCCTTTCCTGGGTTTTGTATTCTCTGCACAATCTCACCTCCCTGCACACTCATCTCCATCTGACCTGCTGCACTTTCAATTTACTTTTTCCTTTCTTTAATGGAGGTAAAACTACACAGAGTAAAATATGCCCTCTCTGGTGAACAAGACTGTAACTTTTAGACAAATGTAAATGGAGATAGGACACCTAAAATAACACATGTGACAGTGCAGTCTTCCCCAGGTTCCTGTCTGCTCACACCTTCCCTCCATTCCAACCTCAGAAACTAATGGTCTATTGCCTGTCCTACAGTTTCAGTTTTGAAAGGTATCATATAAATAAAATCATACCCAGGTGACCTTTTGACTCTGACCTCTTCCTCTCATTCGAAATCCATTTGGGCTGTATGTGTATTAGTAGTTCATTTCCTTTGTATTGCTGAACAATATTCCATTGTGAGGATGAAACACAGTATGTGTGGATTTAGATGGTTGATGTTACCAATAGATACTCACCGGTTAATAATAAACTCTAAACCTTTCCAAGTCCCTCATCTACAATACTGATGATATTTTTCTCATTTGTGTTCCTTATGAGCTCAGAATGGTCACTATAGCTCCAAGTATCACACCTATATCCAAGAGGAAACTTTCTGCACAAGTCAGTCTGGCTTGTATTTTCCCCAAGAGCAAAATATCCCTGGAAATAGCTCCAGCCAACTGATGTTTACAACCATGGGCTGGCTTTTGTTCTGTTGGTCAATATTGTGTGAGCATGAAAAAAAAGAGTCTAGTTTTATTTTTAATTGCAACTTATGTTTTATAGCAACGGGATTTCAAAATGTTGCCCAGGCTGACCTCCAGTTTCTGATCTCTAGTAATCATGTCTCGGTCTCCCAAAGTGTCTTGTTCCTGCTGAACTCCCAGGATGAGTTGTGGGCAAGACCAGAGTCAGTATTCTTGTAGTATGGTTGTTCTTCTGCCTCTCATTTTGTTGCTGTAGCCACCACTGCCCCAGCCTGACCCAGTATCCACAGATTTCAACTGTAAGTGCCATTTCATGAGTCCTGCGATACCCTGTGCCAAGCCTTGGTACCACCCCATGATTAACCACCACCCACATGTATGTGCAGGGAGCCTCAGATGGGCCCTACCTCCTCCTTCTATTATGGTCCAAGTAACACTCAGCTGTTAACTCTCAACACCAATACACTGAGAGGCGAAAAAAATGGTAGGAAGAAGTTTGTTTCTGAATTTGAATTCAGTGAGCAAAGCCAGGCTCTTGACATTTCTAAGTGGTTCTGCTCACTCATCCTTCAGGTCTTACAGTCTACTTTTATAAATTCCGGGTGCTTGTTACCTATACATTTTCTATGTGACCAGCAGAAGGTTGCCTAGAACTTAAGTTATAGCCTCATTTTGCCTATGATGACATTCACTGGTCCACATTTCCTGGCACTAATTACCAGAGGTATCTCACAGCTTTTTATTAGTAATACCAGGCAGAGACATTAATCAAGCTTGCCATAGAGTGAAAAGTGAAGGGCGTTAGCAAGGTCTAAGACATCGTTCATTACTACATGTTGTTATACACAAGACTTATGATTACACTGATACAAAAGATTTTTTGTTGTTGCTTTTTGTTTTTTTGAGTTGAAGTCTCACTCTGTCGCCCAGACTAGAGTTCAGTGGTCACTCCTGGCCACTGCAGCCTCGATCTGCTGGGCTCCGGTGATCCTTCCGCCTCAGCCCTCCAAGTAGCCGGAATACAGACACGCGCTACCATGCCCAGCTGATTTTTTTATTTATTGTAGAGATGAGGTCTTGCCAAGTTTCCCAGGTGGGTCTTGAACCCACAGCTTCAGGCAGTCCACTCACCTCAGCCTCCCAAAGTGCGTGATTACAGGCTAAGCCACCAAGCCCGTCTTACAAAGTTATAAGATCACAAGATTTATGATTACTTTTATGGTATATTATTCAAACCTATGACTACTTTTAAAAGGGAGTAAATGGGAATTTATTTATCTCAGTTAACTGGGCACAGTCTGCTGGGAAGTTAAGGATTCTTTGAAGTTATGTACTGGGAGTACATAGGAGACGAAGGAAGCACAACTTTTGTTAGCTTCCAGGAATGAGGGTGCGGGAAGCCTGCTCAATCCCTCACTGTGTCCTTCTCTAGGGAGTGTGACAGAATTGACAGACAATAGTAGGTCTCCATATCACTTCCATGAGTAGATGTGATCATACCTTCATGGGAGAACTGAGCCCCTTGAGCCTGGATGAGACACAGGCAAGGGCCACACAGAAAATAGGGAATCTTCTTCTGGGGCCAGTAGTCCATGGATCAGGAAACCAGGTTATAAGTCCACACTAGGACAAGGAGGCTCCTATTAAGCCTCAAGCAGCCAGTGTGGACCAGCCACCAGGTAGCAGCAAAGAATCACCTGGAAAAGCCACAAGGGAGTAAGCTGGGCATGGAGATTAGGGAGATTCTTACATTCAAGCAGGGTCAGGCACCATCAACTGAGACCTGGAGGGAAATGTGCCATTTTGTTCCAGCATTGTCCTTTTCTCTAATATACAAACTATATTTCCTGACTATTTATCTGACTCTTGCAGCGTTTGCCTATTTCCCTGTCACTAGTCCAAGTTCTGTACTTCATTTATGTCAGCACATCCAGTCATGCTGACACCTGTACTTATCATATATTTGGCAATACCAGGTTTGATCTGACCCTAGGAGTACACTAGGGGTACTGAGTCAGAGTTTCTATGACATTCCCCAGTAGCTTGACCAGTAGCTGATCTTTAAAAATGCATCTTAAGGAACTTCATATGCACTTGACAATGGAAGAATATTATTCAAGTTCTGCAACTCAGAGCTTATCAAAGCCCAATTGCAACCAGGAAAATAAAGACAGAGTCAACTTTGAACCATGGCCAGGCCATAACAGGATTTAGGCCAAGGCACAGTCTGCACCTGGACTCTTGGACCAGCAAGTGCAGAAGCATTTGTGGGCTGCAGGAGAGACTTCAGGACCTCCTTTTCTCTCTGGGTTCCTTAGGGTTAAGCCTTTCTGTGGAAACTACAAAGCTACAAAGCAGTAGCCTCTGACCTGGGCTGATTTGCATCCCAGAAAGCTCTCTACACCCAGGGGATAAAAGGGGCCTGGGAAGACCTGCCCAGCCTGGGTCTTGACAAGCAGCTATGGGGACACCTCCACCATGGCCTGGGCCCCTCTCCTCCTCAGCCTCCTTGCTCACTGCACAGGTGCTGCCCCATGGTCCCACTCACTTTCCCCGACCTAGGGTTTAGGGGCAAGCCTGGCCCTGATTCTGGTCTCAGTAGGGCCCTGCCTGTGGTGGCCAGGATGCTCATGAACTAGCTGTAGGAGGAGGGGCTGCTGGGAATAAAATCACCCCAAATTGTGTCCTGTGCTCATGGATGCCCTGAGGCCCTTTCAACTCTGGACATTGTTGAGGCCAGGCAGGGGGAAAGATATTCATGAGGTGAGTCCCTCATTTTCAAGAAAGTTTTCTCGCATTTCACTCCTTACAGGTTCTGTGTCCTCCTATGGGCTGACTCAGCCAGTCTCAGTATCTGTGTCCCCACAACAGACAGCCATTATCACCTGTGAGGGAAACGACATTGGAAGTGAATATGCTCACTGGTACCAGCAGAAGCCAGACCAGGCCCCTGTACTAGACATCTATGAAGGTAGCAAATGAACCTCAGGCATCCCTGAGTGATTCGCCTACTCCAACTCAGGGAACACAGTCACCCTGACCATAAGTGGGGCCCAGGCAAGAGCTGAGACTGACTATTACTGTCAGGTGTGGGACAGTAACAAGACTCACAGTGACACAGGCATATGGGGAACTGAGACAAACTCTTCCCCATCTGTGTCACTGTTTTCCTCCAGCCCAAAGAGGTCTCTGGGCAAAGTTATTAGCAGGGTTGGCTCAGTTCACCCAGAACACAGACTTTCAGCATACCCTTCCCATCAGCTCTCCAGCAAGGCACAGGATAGCAGGGATCAGGCACAGATATTGCTTGGCAGGATCAGAGCTATCAGGGTAGTTTAAGCTGTTGTGTAAGTTAGAGAATGAGGCCCTGAGTGGGAGGACACACAGAAGTCCATCAGTCCTGGATGGTTATATGGTAGTGACAGGGTCACAACTTAAGCTAACTATCTGCATAATTCACCAGAACTGCTCATCTCTGCTACCATGGTGACTTATGACTCTGAAAAGAAAAAGTCAGTGGAGTTTGCTGTGGGATCCACTCAGATTCATCTTCAGGGTGACCGGTAGAGCCCAGCTGAGAACTCCTGACAGCTCAGAGCTGTGACCTCACTGGTAAGCACAGTGAGTTACAGAATATTTAACTCCTCTAGTTTACAGCCTTTCTCAGAGAGGTTTGGTTTGAGGTCTGTGTGATTCCATGATCCCATGTCCCAGCCTTTAAGGGCCTCCCAACTCCAGGGCTCCCTGTGTGGTTACTGAGACCTCAGTTGCACCCACACTGTGGGCCAACGTCTCCTTCTGTCTAGTATTGCCTCCCTCAAATCCCTCCAGATCCTCTGTGCATTCAGTTCTTCCACTCAGAGTATTCTTCCATCTAAGGGAATTCCATCTAAAGAGACCACTGTCCCCAACTCAGACTTTTAAGGACCTGAGGATACCACTATGCACAAGAAAACTCTGGATTCTAACCTAAAGTCCGTGTGAATGTCAAAATTCCCCAGCTAGATCTGGCCATTCCTAGCATTTCTATAGACTGAAAAGGGAATCTGATGTGCTTGGTGATCTGGGACCTGTAGGAGAGTCGGAGAGTCAAATCCTGCCGCAGGGACCCGGGGGTAGGTGGGACAGCCCACTCGACACAGTGAGCACAGATGCAGGCATGGCGTGAACCACAGATGGATACTGCTCACCTTCCCCTACACATCCTGTGCAGAATCATTCTTCTCACGAACCCTAACAGATACGTCCATGAGGCCAGTTATGTAAACACATCAGAGCATGTCATAGTCATCAGGTAAAAACCACCACAGACCAACCTTATCAGCAGAAAACCCATTCACATCTCCATCAACCACAAAAACACCAAATAAAGAATCTCCAAAAAGAATAACACAAGTCAAGAAACACAGTAAAGTATAAACAATTTTGTATTGATTACATGGGAAAGTAATCCTATTTTTGGTATTTTGGGTTAAATAAAAGATTATTTTTAAAAATTTTGGTTGCCATATCTCTTTATATTTAATGTGGCAACAAGACACTAGAATTCACGAGGCTCAAGTCTTGTTGACATTGGACAAAGCTGGTCTGGACCCCTAGGTGACAGATTTTGTGGAGTCACTTGTTACAGGAAGCCAGTCTCCTTACACAGGATATGTGTGAACCCCAGGGAGAGGCACTTATGCAAGAGGGTTGAGAAAACAGGTGTGAACGAGCTGCTAATGCAGGTGACTGAGTTCTCATGCCCTGCTTCTGCTCCATCCTAGATGACCATATCCATCTCACTGTGGGTCAGTGCTGGGCCTCCCTGGGCTCATGACTGGGGATCTGACAGATCTGGTTGTATGGTCATTTGATTTCCAGTGTTGTCCTCTATCTGCCAGGATACAAGAGCACACCAGGAGTTGTTGTTTCAAAGGGATATAATTCTGTGTTGCAGATGACAAGGATGTGTGCCAAAACTCCATGGGTCTACAGTGGGGATATCCTATGGGGTTTTCCATAAACACAATTCTCTTTACCAATTCCCCTCTCATGGTAGAACCTATTGGATTACATATCCCAAAGAGCAGGACACTCACATTCTCACCTGTACTTGCTGCAGAGCCCTCCTGTTCTGGGCTCCAGAAACAATGGGTGACATTCATGGCTTCAATATATGGGTTGGAGCCACATCCCCAAGAGCAAAATACACTGCTTCTATGACCAGTGTGACCCTATAGGCTTTGTGCTTCTTTTACTTGGTGGAATTTGTAGGATGTGATAATGTGATCTTTTTTTGTGGGAGATGCCCATCATGCTCTGAACTATGAAACCCCAAACACTCCTACGAACTTAGAGGGATGAGTTTTTTGTGGTTTATTTCCCACTCTTAGGAGTGCATGAGTCTCACCAAAGCTTCCAATAGAACTTCCCCTTCATGCACATCTTATCCAACTACCATACAGTGTAGAACCTTAAGGTGCTCTCCTGGTGTTCACGTGGTTCAAACCTCCATGACTATATTGTGACAGGGAAGGAAAGTTAATGACGCTGGGAGTACAAAGTGTGAATGAATACTGATGTTCACCCCATGTGCAGGCAGACTACTTCTGAATCTATTTTATGAAGAAAGAAAATAAGAACCAACTTTCTGCCTTCTATGCGCCTGCAGCTGTGTTATTTTGTTCTAGCAGATTCATCTAGTACAGACATTGCTACTGGAACTGCTGCCTGACTAAAATCTCTAGAATTCACCTCCACATTCCAGGATCCATCAACTACCATAGAAACCAGTCCAATAAACATAACATATGAGCCCCAGTTGTGTCCCACGTCTTGAAGAAGAGGAGAGAGTTGAGTCAGGTGGTGCAAACCTGATGAAATTCCTCTTCTAGGGGAGAACCAGCCCAGTGGAGGCCCCAGGAAATGTGCCTCCTCTTGTATGCTGGATAGGGCATCCCTATCCCTTCCTGCTCAGAGAGTTCAAAGAATATGAGAAGAAAGTGTAAACACCTACTTGTTTCCTCGCTGGGTTTTTCTCCTGACCACACTCTGCACACTTTGTCCCAAGGTCTGAAGGCTCAATTGTTACTGTGTAATGGATACAGACTTTCTGTCTGAAGTGATAAAAAAAATCTCTGGTCTTGGTCACAGTGATGGTGGCAGCACATTTAGAATGTACCTATTGTCACTTAATTGCACACTTAAGTAATTAAAATAATTAAAAAGGTAAATTATTGTATTATGTTTATTTTACCAGAATAAACATACTGCATACTCTGGAATTAAAGCAAAACTAGTTTGATTTTCAAATCATAGAAATGATAAAAATTGAAAGAAATGTGTAATAAGCACCATTTATCTTTCCTCTATATACTGCAACCACTCCCTCCTCAAATTAATAAGCAATGGTCTTTTGTCTGTTCAAAGGAAACATCATTTCCAAGAAAAGCCTATTCTACCTGTTTGATTTCATACCAGTGGGTGTCCTTAAATTCCCATGCTGACATTTGATTGCCTGCTGTCTTGAGCCAGTATTTCTTACCCAAGATCACTTGTCAGTAGTGGCCACATGTGGTGAGCAGTGAGGCTGTGCACACTGTGCCCACAGGATGTGGTCTCTGTGCTGCTGATTCTGATCATAATGCTCCATAGGACCGTGTTCACTGCTGTGTCCACCTCAGATCTGTACCTTTAGGGGAAGGTCAGTCAGAGCTGCTGGTCACTGAATCACACAGATGCTGAGGATGGCCCACCCCAGATTGCTAACGGGACACAGTCTGCTGGGGAGACAGGAAGAAGAAAGAACCTGTGGCTCTGAAGGGGGAATTTCCAACTCTGAATCTCATCTGCCATTCCTCCCCTCAACCTGTGCACCTTGTCAATGGGGTCATGTGGTGAGAATTGGAGATGATTGCGACATATTCAGTGTTCTCCCATCTTCTCCCTTGATAGTACAACATATCTTACTGCTTACACTTTACTAGAGTTTGTGCTCTACAGAAATGTGTGACGTCTAAATGAGTGATTTTAAAAGTGCTGATGGAGACAGGAACCAGTCCCTTTGAAGACGTTTCCCACCTCATGATCCAGTGGACAGCATTCTGTGAGGTTCTGGAATTTAAGGACAATTTTCTTAGATTTAAAAGAAAACCAAAATCTTAAAAAATAAAAAAAACACGATACAAATTTGAATCTTTAAATGTCTTCTTGCTGCTCAACCTGCAGTGAAGACAGATTTAGCCAGTGTTTCTAACCTCTATTTCTTTTCTTCTCTGTGGACACACAGAGAAACTTTTAAATGAGATTGGCAAGTCCTGCAGCCTGGGCTGGGTGTCCTGAGCTTGCTCCTGGTACTCACGGCATGGAACAGAGGACAAAATGGCTCCCCTGAAGGTCATAGCAATGTCTCTTGCTGGAAGTGCCTGGACGCCTGAAATGTTCCCAGGTTTCTATCCACAGCAACCCCACGGGGAAAAGATCCAGTCCACTGACTCTTCTGAATCATCCTGATGGATTTCTGAGCATGAGATTGATCTATTTCCAATTTTTGTTGTCATCTCTAATTTAAATTTGCTATTTAACATTTTTTTACTAATAATTTAGCCCATATGTATCTAAAGAACACAGCTAAAATTGTACTCTCTAATTCTAAGCTACCATCTCCTAACACCACTCACTTCCTTGCCTCAGCCCCTGAGAATATGACTACTAAACTCCTCTAAACCTTGGGCAAGGTCACAATTCTTGTGCTCTTGGAAATATCTGTCTTATAAACAGTGACACTAAAATAGTTATCTGGTAGCATTCACACTCATAAAACTTCCAGTCCAATTCCTTAATACTTATGCTTAGTTCCGATCTGGAAAGAACCAGTCAGTGTGATTTTTTTAAACCCTCTCTTGCTGGTTTTCCACTCACTAAGTCAAGCATCTTTTTGTGGATGGACAAGACATTCACTCGGGAAGGAGGAGAGATTCAAGATGAGGTGTTCTCATTGTGCACAAAAGTGCAAGATAAACACTAGTTTCTGTCTCAGTGTGACACACAGACTTGGCTTGGAGAAGTTCCTGGGCCCATAGAACAATCCTGAATCCAATTTCCTCTCCCAAATCCTCAAACACAAAAATTTAGCTCTTAATCTCCATTACATTTCCATAAGCCTAGTGAGCTCCCCCTCTTTGTGTAATTTTATTTTTGACACTTTGAAAAGCCAGTTGGCCTTCTCCTCATCCCATTTCTCATCCAGTCCACCAACTGGTATTGGATCCACAGCCCTGAGCCACAAGTTGCCTCATGTTCAACAACCTGTGAGAAGGTTGTTCAGGGAGAAGCACACAGGTGTTGATGAGATTCCTCTGGACACACGCTGTGGCTGGAGACACAGTTTTTATGCAAGAATGGAGCATGGAATGGACTAGAAGAGATCAGGGGTCTGGTCCTGAGACTGGAAGAGAAACCAGAAGAAAGAAGGAAACACAGCAGGGAGTGTCAGCTGTGACTCAAAGTCGTTTTCTGAGGCTTGGGATACTTCATCTGAAGCCACCAGCTGGTAATGAGGGCCTGGATTGGGGAAAGATTATTCCAGAATTTTTCCTGGACTGCATGAAGTCTCAAGAGTTGCTTCCTTTTGAACCCTTCTACAGGTGTTAGGAAGAAGAATCCAAGAAATATTTTTTATGAGAACCAGTGTATGACTTCAGGCCTCAGCCTTAGGCCCAACCTTAGAGCTCTACTGTGGTTAGTGGTGGAGCTTCCTAAGGAACCCTCATCACTGCAGAGACCTAGAAAGCTTGATGTGTCGGGGTCTCTGCCAGCCCTGACTTATATGAGGGTAAGGTTAGACCGCTTCGGTGGATCAAGACGGAGAGAAGAAAATGACTCTAAGGCCATTCTTCTGGGAACAGTCTGATCAGGACTGAAGCCAAATTTTATTTGGACTCCTTCCAACTTATATACCTTTTTCTATACCCTCCAGCAGTGTGACAATCACTTGCTGGGGGCGTACACATTCCTATGCAAATTACGCATCACGAGACTTGCAAGTTCCAAGCAAACAATTACAATTCCATGATACATGACGTGTTTCACAAAACTTACATTAAATTTACAGGTATACAATTTTAATACAGATTGTTCAAAGTGTTCTCCACAATGTTTAATAAATCATTCACATTATACTCTTTGTTCCAGACCCTGATTAATACAAAAACTTTTCTAAGTTAAATCCAAGTTTACTGACTCCTAACATTTTTAACGATTAATATTATCAATTTAACACTATACTATAATCTGTAAGTTTACTTAAATGACTCAGTTATTCTATTAATCTATTATGGTTTAATGTAGTGTCCTGTAATTGCACAATGATCAAAACTTATTCTTAAATTATAAAACCTTACCATGACTTAAATGAATTTCCTATGTTTAAACTTTAATTTTTGTAATGATTGACCTTTAATACTATGCTATATCCTATTAAGCCAATACCTTATCATTAATTCTTTTATAAATCGTATAGTAACTATTATATTTGAATAATGTAGACAAAAGAAACAAAACAGCAAGCATAAGTTTACTCAAATATACTCTAAAACGTAACTATAAGTGTATAAATTATATTTTATCCTAACAAGTCTACTCTAGAAATCAAATAGTAGCTTTCACACTCCTGAGTAAGGAAATGTATGGCCACATGGCCTCGGGCTGAGGTAAACAGAGGCAGACAGAGTTTCGGTATGAAACAAAGGCATAGTCGCCAAGTTAATGGCTTTGGGCTGCAAACAGTTTCGGTATTTAACAGCACAAAGGCAAGGAAATGCATGGCCTGTAACGGGACAAAAGCAATCCTTTCAGGAACAGGGCAATAAGACTATGATGGTAATTTAGTCTCTAATCTTAGCTCTAGGGGAAACTGCTTTAGAACTGACTCACCAGAGAATAGAAGTTTGAAAAATATCTAAAAAGAAATACAACTTAGAATCATATAAGATAATTCTGCTGAGCAGCTTTCCATCAGGCTTTACTGCCATGTATGCACACTGGTCACCAATCACATGCCAATATTATAGGTATAACTGATATCCTATGTCAGAGGCGATCTTCCAGATGGGCCTTTACAGGCCTCAGCCATGTAGCTATAGATGTTGGCTCCCAACATTGATGGATAGAAAAAGGGCTCAGATCTGTCTGAGTTCACCGTGAAGAGGAGCCATTTGCTCTCTGCCAGCCAGCCAGGTACACTATCTTCACCCTCATTCCTCACATCACCAAGAAGTCCTGGTTTCCTCAGCCTAGAGGTCTTGTATTAGCAAGAATGAGGATATCACTAGGCTGGTCTGATGTCCTGGGCACTATCCCAGGCTCACTGTGTTCCAATCCAGAAAATTTACATGAAAGAGTTTTTAGCCCATCTGCTTACTCATAATGTCCAGGAGCAGAGAAGAAATCTCTGCAATCTGGTGCCATGGCAGTGGGGTGAGGAAGAAAGCTCAGGAAGCAGGTTTATATGGAGACCTCTACCTCCTCTGAGGCTGAGGGGATAAGACTCGTCTAGGGAATAGGCCTAGTGTTGGGGTTCAGGAGGCAGCACATTTGAGGCATCACCACCATGACCTGGGCTCTGCTTTTCCTCACACTCCTCACTCAGGGCACAGGTGACACCCCCAGGGAAGGGACGTGGGGGCCTCTGGGCTGATCCTTTTTCTCCTGCTCTACAGATTTACTGCGACTCAGCACTGACTCACCACAGTGTGTTTTTCCTCTTTCCAGAGTCCTGGGCACAGTCTATCCTGACTCAGCCTCCCTCAGTGTCTGGGGTTCCTGGCCAGCCGGCCACCATCTCCTGTGTGGAAGCGGCAGTGATGTTGAAGGTTATAATGACGTGTTCTGGTACCAACAACACCCAGGAACAGCCCCCAAACTCCTCATTTATGATGTCGGTTCTCGAACATCAGGAGTCCTTGAACGCTTCTCAGGCTCCAAGTCTGGCAACACAGCCTCTGTGACCATCTCTGGGCTCCAGACAGAAGACGAAGCTGATTAATACTGCTGTTCATATAGGATGGGTGGCATTCACCGCAGTGGTGCAAGCTCATAAGGAAGTGAGACCCAAACCTCCCTTGTGCTCTATCAAGAATCCCCTACTAATATCAGGCTCTCATTCAATTTATTATTTTATTTTGAAATAATCACATGTTAAGCAATATATACAAGACTCTGCTCAGCTATCTCAGACTCAGTATCTTTAAGTTTGCTCTTTATGCTTTCTATTATCTTTCTCTGTCTCTCTTTGTAAATATAAAAGTACGTATATATTCTTATATGTATTTGTGCATATTTATCTGTATTTGTCTATGTGTATTTGTCTATGTGTGTGTATGTATGTGTGTGTGTGTGTGTGTGTGTGTGTGTGTGTGTGTGTGTGTGCACAAGGACATATACACATTATTTTTTCATTTTCTGAATCATTTGATTGTAGGTTTCACCCATAAAGCCTCAAAATTTTATACTTTCTTGGAAATAAAATTTACATTTCGTGAATTAAATTCTTTTAAAATGTAAAATTGTAAAATACGTATTGATATGTATTCTTAAGCATATGCCACCCTTTAAAATCTGGCATTCCAGAACTTTTTATTTAAGAGACGTTATCTCTCTAAGATTTCTAGGCTAGCTTAGAACTCCTGGATTCAGGCATCCTCCTACCTCAGCCTCTGAAGCAGCTGAAACTTCTGTCATGTGCCACTGATCCCCCAGACATTTTTAACCACTCCCCAAAGAAACACCTCACCCATTAGTTATCACACCCTATTTCCTACTTCCCCCAACTCCTGCCATTCTACCTGCTACTCTAAGGGTTTCACTCATTCATTCCAGTCGGTCTGCTCACCAATTACTGTTACACCAACAGTTGGACACCTTCTGTCTTTTAGCTATGTATCTTGTGGGCATATTACATACATGAAATCACAGAATATATATTCTTTCTGTCTGGCTTATTTCACGTAGCATATTCTTTTTCTAGGTCAACCAGACCATAGCATCTACGAGGATTCCATTTATTTATTTATTTATTTTTTTTTTGGAGTTGGAGTCTCACTCTGTCGCCCAGACTGGAGTGCAGTGGCCGCTCCTGGCCACCACAGCCTCGACCTACTGGGCTCTGGCGATCCTTCCGCCTCAGCCTTCCGAGTAGCTGGAATTACAGGCATGCACTACCACGCCCGGCTGATTTTTTTTTTGATTTATTGTAGATATGAGGTCTCACTGCCCAGGCGGGTCTCGAACCCACGGGCTCAGGCAATCCACTCACCTCAGCCTCCCAAAGGCGCGGGATTACAGGCTGAGCCACCAAGCCCGGCTCCATTTATTTTTATTACAGACTAATATTCCCTTGTATGAATGTACCACATTTGCTTATATCAACTGATGGCCTCCCATTTATTTATGATGTATGTTTTTCAGTCAAAATCCATAGGAAGTGTGATCTTTATGGTACTGAAGGTGTGGAAATCCTCCCATCACCATCACATCACATGAAATAATAAAAATATATAATTCACATTATGGAAAAACATTGGTATTCAATCAAATCTTCATTCTTCTCCCCTCCCAATAATTTCACCCTGAGGTTCATCTTTCTGTCTTCTCTCCACTGTCTGGACATGCGCTGATGTCTTATAGGAAGCAAGGAGGAGTCCTGGGTCTTCGTCTCAACTTCATCAGAGTCACAGGAGAGGAATTTTTCCTGCCACAGGCTCCCTCTTTGTCTTTTCCTGTTTAATTGTTTAAGAATTATGATTGACTTTGTGTCTGACACTTTCAAGATGTCTATAAGAGCATTTCACTCAACTGATTCTCATATTTATTCATGTAATTTTTCTCACTTTTACATTTAACCTGAAACCTAACCACATAATTAAGGAAGATAAAATAATGTAGGTATATTTCACTATACTTTTCTAAATTCCTTTCATTGTGAATTGAATCATACCTGAATTAGTGTGCACTAATGAACATTTCTAATTCATGAAAGGATACTCCCTACATCTATCTGTCCAAAACAAATCCCTCCATGTCATTTCCCAAGTGGTTTTGATGAGAATTTGTCGTCAACCATCCCATTGCTTTTCTGTACTTGATTTTCAACTAAGTCTGCATCCCAACAACACGTGTCAGAGTTCTGAAACAGTGAGTAGCAAGCAATAAACCAGTTGAGTAGGAAAGAACAATATGTTCATTACATGAAGTCCCCAGGCAACATGAGGCACATTGCACTCTCAGGATCAGTGTCTGATGAGAATCCTGTGAGATTACCAGAGCTTTCTGAAAACCTGAGCACCACGTGAGCCCATGGGGAAGGATAAAGACGTCTCAGGGTCAGGCATCTGTCACAGTTGGGGTGGGCCAGGTATTGGATCCCTTGCAGGAATTCTGTCAGGGGATCAGAGGATCCACATTTTCTGCTTCTTTATTCGGAATGTTTCTGAAGGAATATTCCAAGATACCATCTCAAAGAGATGGAGAGAAATATGGTATTTTTGACTCTTGGGACTACTGGCTCATAGGTCATGATCAACACAAGATTAGTACATGGAAGAGAGTAAAGAGGAGGATCAGGTCAGCTACACCTGGACGTTTCATCTTAGATTTCCAGAATATATCAATCATGTCAGTGTCTTTAAAATTGAGCCAAGTAATCCTTCCTGGAAATAATGGGTAGGAATTTGCTACAATGTATAGGGAGGGAGCTGGTCACAGAACTCAGCATGTATGAGGCACTCATGATTTTCGAGTTGTCTGATGTGCCTGGCCTGTGTCATCCAGAGAAGTGTTTTACCTCTTCTAAGGAAAAACCCAGGCAGAAGCAGAGCTTGTGAGCCTTGGATCTTAACCTTATCAGTAGGAGGGACTGAGGATCCAGAGACCTATCTGCCTTTCTCAGAGCTACCCTCACTCATTCTGATTTCAGTCTTCTCCCCCATCACAGCTACGCTTACAGTTAATGGAGATTTCTGTAGGCTGTCTAGCAATGGCGCTCACAACAGATTTGGACTGAGCCACTTCAAGTCTAAGTCCATGAACACTTGTCAACCTGCCTCCCAATTCCAAGTTTGTGTTGCTGGCTCTACTCATGTTTCCTACATCCTTGTTTGTGAACAGGCATTGCAATTTCTTCCCTACAGTTTTAGTAAAATTTCAGGGAAGAATGCACTTTAGTGTGTTTCACCTCATTCAATTCAGTGACTTCAGTTTATTCCATCAGGTGCATTTTCTCTGTGGCTCTGATGGCTGTTTAGACACAAGTCACCTATCAAGAAATGTTGAGAACTCAGCACCCAGCATGGGCAGAGGGAAGATTATTCTAAGAATTGGAATTTGGGTTGTGAAGGCAGAGAAACCTAAGTGAGAGAAAGACACTTTATGATGAAATCTTCAAGGAACAAATTTTTAATTTCACATATGAGTAACAATTGAATAATATGCAAATAATACCACTGAAGAATGGATAGGGATCTGGAAGGACATTTTCCAAAAGGAACAATACTGGTGATTATGAGCTTCAGGAAGTTTTTTTCATCCTTTTTTGCTGTTAGAATTAACTTTCCTTGAATCATTGGGTTATAGTTTCCAGTAGGTTTTTCAATTTTTTCCTTTATTTCTTCTACTGTTTCTTCTCCTTTTCAGATCTAATTAACCTGGAGAATAGGCAGCATAAAGTTATCTCATACATCGTTCTTCCTTTTTCTCTTTTTTGGAGGGGAAGTTACAAGGATTCTTTTTTCTTTGTGTGTTTTATTTTGATTAATTTTATTACTGTGGCCTTAAAGTCTTTATTTTTTTTTCTTCTGCACTGTATAATTTGATTTTAATGCCATGTAGTTTCTTTTGTGGTTGATTTGTTGTTTTTCCAAGAGTTTCATGTTGTTTTCTTTCATGTCATCGACCACTTTTGGAATCTTTCTTTTTATTCAACAGTGTTCTCTTTTATTTCTGAGATCATCTTTGTACTATCTGCTCTGAAGCCTGATTCAGATATTACCAACAATTGTGTCATCTCTGAGGAATCACCTGTTGTCTCTCTCGCTCTCATGACATTTGAGAATTTTCTACTTTTATTTTTTCAAGATTTTGGATACTATCCTGGACATACCAAATATGAAACTCTGAGTTCTTTATATCATATTTTAATATTTTTCCTTTAGTAGTCAATCTATATTATTTGATGGCATAGGAGAAAATAAAAAAATAATAACAATACAGTACTCAATTTACTCCTTTGGGCTTAGGATTCAAGTTCTAAACAAGTTACTGTGAATTGTTTTTCCACATCATCTCAATTTTTATAACTCTCTCCTGATATTTACATCTACCCTGGATGCACAGCATCAAATGTTATGAGTGAGAACTGAATGATGGTCTATCCATTCTTTTTGTGCTTAAAGTCTATTTTATCCAATTAAGAATGACATCTGTACAAGCATGGTGTAGTGGTGAAGCCAAGAATTCATATACTAATTACACCATTTCTTTATCAAACTCATTCCTATTCACAGTCTCCCATTGTTTTCCTGTCTCTGGGCTTTTTCTTTTGTCTCCTCTTGCCATGAAATTAAGATGTTATAGTTACCTTATAGTGTAGGAACTTCCTGTGATGGAACCTATGGCAGCAGCCAAGTTACAGGAAAAGAGAAGAAAAGTACAACAGATTTTGAAACTCTCTCATGGGAAAGCATCCTTTGAATGATGTTCAAGGATTCCCAGTGTCACTGCTGCCATCATATAAAATATCTGGGTGTCTGGAATATGGAGAAAAGGAAGATAAAAAATAAGGGAAAAGAAAATGCAACTTTCCAATCTTGTATTGAGCATTAGGAGTTTCCTTTCCCATCTTCAAGCTGAACAAGACAGATGTCCTCGGTTGTATTTTTTATCAGGCTTGGGCACCTTCAGGATTTGGGTTACATTGAATCCAGGCCAGGGGACACTGAGAAAATGCTTTCTATGATTTCCTTTCCTGAACTTCAGATAGCTTCTCAAGGCATTATCATGGTAGAATAATGAAACCACATGGAAAGACAGTCGTGTATGTTATCATATTTAAATGGAACCCGAACACAGAGACAATCATTTCTATTAGGAACATTAAAATAGTGTCATCATAGGCAGTGTGGAAAATGGAAAGCTGAAAAAAATTTAAAGATTTTTTGATGAAATAAATAGGATATATATTTACAGAATTTTTTTTCAGTGTTCAAGTTAAGAAAAGTCAACACTATGGTACCTGTGGATGAGCTGAAATGGGGAAACCAAGGAAGCAGGAAATACCATTGCTGTGACCTGACAAATACACCAAAGTAAAACAAAATTAAATGTTTTAAAAAATCAAAAATTCATACTAATTACACTGGTGCTCACAGAAATGACTGTTATTCAACGTGCCCTTCCACACTCTTGGTCAAATCTCCATAAATCACCCCCTTGCAGTGTAGACTCAATGGTCCCTATTTCTCAAATTGAGAAGCATAGGCTAAGAAAGGACAGGTCAGCTGCTCATGAGTGGGATAGGCACAATTGGGAGCAGTGGACTCAGTCTCAGGACTGTAGCCCACAGTGGTGCTACTTGTCCCTTCCAAGGGACCCTTCCCACCTGTGCCCCTGTATGCCCTGTGTGGTGTGTGGGTGAGTGGCATACAGTGTCTCATATGCTGGAGGAATTTGGTGCTGCAGAGGTTTCTACACAATGCAGTCGGAGAGACCTGAGACTAGTAACACAAACCGGTATTTCTATAGAGTGGGCAGCTCCATTTCCTAACAGTAGGGAGACCTTGGAAGTGGACACCCATCAGAGGGCACTATGTGGTATGTCCTATGCCTGGAAAGTCACATAGACACAGTCACAGCACAGCCGTGACACTGAAGGGGCAGAGCATCACTACGCTGAGAATTTTAACAGGTCTTACTCTCCAGAGAAAATCAGATATAAAGAAACCAAGTTTCTAATGTAAAAAAAAAACAAGGAGATTTAATCTTCTTGGCTGACTCCTGCTGTCCTGGGATGCAGAAGTCTCTGGAATTCAGGCTCCAGGTAAGAGTAGGGTGAGGAAGGCAGACTCAGGAAGCAGATTTGCATGGAGGTCGCTTCCTGGAGTGGTGAAGAAGTGGTAATTGAAGTTTGTATAGTTTAAGTATGCTTTCTTTGGTATTATTGGCTATTAATCATGTAATATTTGAACAGTACTTTTCTCCTTGGTCGCAGAAGGTCTTCTTATTACTGTTTCATGCATTATTTGTGAACTTATATTCAGGAAAATGCTAAATGCAAATGCTGACTCCTGAGCATTGAAGTGGCCTTGAGTGCCAATTAGACACAGAACAGAAGACAAGGCAACTTCTCCAGAAAATTAGAAGTTGGCTACTTATAGGAAGTTCCTGGATATCTAGAGTGTTCCCCAGGGCCTCGCCACAGGATTGCTACTCAACCCACCCAATCAACCTCATGGACTGAGCAAGTCACTGACTTTTACCATTTAGTATTATATCAAATCATGAAAATTATTATCTCAACTATTATAATAATAATTTGCTCTATGCTGGGTGTCCACTTCCTGAGACACCCTACTGTTAGAAAATGAAGCTGCTCACTCTATGGAAAAACTTGTTTGTGTTACTGGTCTCAGGTCTCCCCAGTTGCATTGTGTAGTAGCCTCTGCACCATGAAATCCCTCTAGCACATCAGTCTCTAGGCTACAATATCACACACTGACATCTAAAGGACATAGAAGAAACAATAGTCTCAAATTCAAAACCACCACCTCTTCACACCAATCTCTTCCTCACCCCAGCCCCTGAGACCACCACTAAACTCCACTAACCTTGGCCAAGGTCATGTTTCTTGTGCTCTTGGAAATGTCTTTCATATACTGTAAACTGTGACACTACAATAGTTACCTGGTAGCATTCTCACCCAAAGAACTCCCAGTACAATTCCTGAGTGGACATGTCCACTTCCAATCTGGTACAGACCTGTCAGCCTGATTAGTGTCTTACCCCAAACCCCTCTTTTTCTGGAAAAACACACTAAGTCAAGCATCTCTCTGTGTATGGATGAGACTTTTTTCCTTATTTTTAAAAATATTTTATTTTTAGATATGGTGTACAATTCAGGTTTAGACATGCACGTGGGCATCGTATAGGTAAAGTTTGGGCCTTCCTTTGGTATCTACTTTGCCTGGTTTGAGACAGGTGTACCTATTGATGTTGTGTCCCTCCCCATCCCTTTAACCTGGCAGTATCCTACTACTGGATGGGCAAACCTTTTACTCGGGAAGGAGCACAGCTTCAAGATGAGGTGTTCTCAGAGTGCACACAAGGACAGGATCGACAAGTTTTTGTCTCAGTGTGACACACAGATGTGCCTAATGAGAGGTTCCTGGAGTTGAACCCATAGAGTCATCCTGAATCTAGTTTCTTCTCCCAAATCCTCAAGCTCAAAAATTACTTCCTCATCTACATAAGTTCTTCATAAACCTAGTGATGGCTCCCTCTTTTGTGCAATTTTATTTCCAATCCTTTGAGAAGCCAGCTGAACTTCCCTCTTCTTATTTTCCAACCAGCCTACCTACTGGGGTGCGATCCTTCAAAAGGATAATGTTTCCTCAGTCCTTGAGCCACGAGCTGCCGCATGTTTACCAATCCTGTGGAAAGGTCCTTCAGAGACAAGTACACAAGTGCTGAGGAGACACATCTGGACAGTGTTGTGGCTGGAGACACATTCCTTCCTGCAAGGCTGCAGGGTTGGAGCGTGAAATGACCTAGAAGACATCAGGAGCCTGATCCCGAGATGGGAAGGGAAACCAGAAAAAAAAGAAGAAACAAAGCAGGAGTCTCAGTTGAGACTCAGGGGAGCATTCTGAGACTTGGGATACAGCATCTGAGGCCACCTGAATAGCAAGGTCTATATTTGGGGAGGGTCATTGCTGTGGTTGAGCCTGAGTATGGGAAGTTCCTAAAGCTGCTTCTTCCCAAGGCCCTCTAAAATAGACATAGGAGGTTTGGTACTTCCAATCTGTTTTCCTTCTGAAAGTGAATTTCTAAAAGGGTCAATGAAGGACCCCAGTCTTTAAACAAAGAACTGTCTCAGGCCACTGCAGAAACAGAGGGCAGAGGGATGACTGAGGCCTCATCTTTACTGAGAATGCTAGAAGGTTTTGAGAAGAATGAGAGCCTGGGAATGAGTCTCTGGGAAGAGGAGTGATGGGGTCTCTCCCAGCCGCTCTGGTACCCCATAATTACAGCAGGGAAGAAAATTTCTGTGTTACACAGCCAGGAACTACCAATACTCCCAGAATAAGAGATAGAATGTCTCCTAGGCTAATTTTATTTTCTGGGCCCTGTCAGGGACTTGGTTTTAGAAAATTCACATCAAAAAGTTTTAATCCCCTCAACTTAGCCCTGCTGTCCAGAAATTTAGGAATCTCTGGATTCCAGGATCAGGCCAGAGTGGGGTAAGGGAAGCAGTTCAGAAAGCAGTTGCATGGAAGTTTCTCCCTTCTCTGAGACAAAGGGGATAGGACAGTTCTGTAGAGCAGGCCCATTGCTGGGGGCTCAGGGGCAGTGCTCTGGGGCATCTCCACCATGACCCAGGCTCTGCTCTCTACACCAATCTCACTCAGGGCACAGATGACAACTCCAGGGATGGGACCTCAAGGACCTCTAGGCTGATCCTCTGTCCACTGCTCCTCAGGATCACCTGGGAACAAGCACATACTCACCACACTGTGTTTTTCCTATTTCCAGGGTCCTGGGCCCTGTCTGCCCTGACTCAGTTCCCCTGAGTATCCAGGGCTCCCTCAGAGTCAGTGCCCATCTGCTGTGCTGGAAGCAGCAGTGATTTCAGTGATCATGGCCTTGTTTCTTGGTACCAACAGCACCCAAGCACAGCCCCAAACTTCTGACATGTCAGTTCTGCACCCTCATGGATCCCAGATCGCTTCTCTGACTCCAAGTCTGACAACACAACCTCCCTGACCATCTCTGGGCTCCGTACAGAGATTGAGTCTGATTATTACTGCAGCTCATATACAAGAAGCAGCATTTTTCATGGTGGTCCAAGGTCATGGGGATCCAAACCTGCCCTGTGCTCCCTAGCTCCTCCTTGTTCTAAAGACATTTGCTCACCCTGTCAAGGGGGCTTCCTTCAACACGACTTTGAGAATTCACTCCTCTCTCAGATCCTCTTCTTTCCCAACATGAAGTCCAAAAGGAAACTTTCTCTGTGGCTTGTAGCAGATTCCTTTTGCTTGTGAGATGTGGTGTCTGATTGCGCAACTGCTTCCAGTTCTTCACAGGCAGGTGCAAGGTGACAAAGACGTGCCTGCTTGGTGCTGTCTTACTCCCTGCAGGTCACCTTCACTTTAAAGGCCTCTCAGGCTCCCACACTGTGTGGACCACTCTGGACAGAAGTCACTTAAAATAAAATAAGTGAAAAGAAAATGTAATTTCCCTAACTCACTTTGAGCATTAGGAGTTTCCTTTCCCACCTTCAGGCTGAGCAAGACAGATTTCATGAATTCTATTTTTCATCAGACTTAGGCCCCTTCAGGACTTATGTTGCCTTGAATCCAGGCTAAGGGACACTGAGAAAAAACAGGAATCTCACAGTGATTCTGAGGTATTTCACATACATCATTTCCAGAAATGATGTCTTCCTCACCTCTGTGTTCACCACACACTAGTGAAGATGCCCCCCCCGTTGGGTTTTCTCTGCACATCTGCACTGAACAGTAACCACTTTTTAAAGATCTGAGGAATTAAGAGCAAAGAGGAAGATGTTGCTTGTATTCATATTGTCCCTACTCTCTGTCACAAAACTCGCAGGTTGCTAAACCGGAAGAATTTGAATGACAGACTCTGTGCGCTCTTGGAATTGCCCCTCCCCTCATGTCACTAACCTCTGTCCTGGAATCACCCACAAGGGGTCTTTCTCTTCAAAGGATGAGAGTTACTAGGTGGCACCATAGGAAAGCAGAAACTTGGGTATGTTCCCATTCCTTATTGACGTCAAGTACATCTCCTTTCCATGAGGAGTCAATACAATTTTAACAGAAATTCCAATTAATCTACTATCTGTGAAAATTAATTAATTTATTTATTTATTCATTTGTTCATTCATTCATTCACTCAGTTATTGAACTGGGCTCTCACTCTGTCACCCAGCTGGAGTGCAGTGGCATGCTCTTGGTACACAGCAGTCTTGATCTCCTGGGCTCAAGTGATCCTTCCACCTCAGCCTCCCCAGTAGCTAGGCATGTGTCACCATGGCCAGCTATTTTTTTTTTAGAGATGAGGTCTAACTATGTTGACCAGCCTGGTCTTGAATTTAGCTCCACCTTGACCTCCTAAAGTACTGGGATTATGAGCATGAACAACCATGCTTGGCGCTTGGCCAGAATTTACTTTTACCTTGCCACCCCTGATACAACAGGACCAACCCTTCCTCTTCCTCTATTATTGACTGCTATGTTATAAGTAAGGCTTCTGATCAATAATAGGCTATTTGTAGTTACTTACTTGGAAAGTCAAAAGTCATTTGTGAATTTTGACTTTGTAGTGAGTCAGTGCCCCAACTCCCATGTTGTTCAAGGGCCAACTGTATACATTATATACACAAATACATACAGACATACAGTACAATTAGTCCTCAGATATTTTGACAACATATTAAGAAGGGTTTGGGGTGATGAGGCAATAATTGTGGTGAGTTTTAGAAATGTGAATGTTGTTGGTGCCAAAATGAAGTCAGTAATGTCGAGTTCTCATAACATGGAGTTTAGTGACTCCATAAAGAAACCCTCACTCCCACATGCCTTTTATAGGCCTTACCACAAAACCTTCCAGCTGTAGGCCTTTAAGAGACTCCTGTATACTTCTTTATTATCATTATTCCAGATTAGGCACAAGGATGCACAAGGACACTTGCTTAGAAATTACAAAACACTGGAATTAAAGACATGAACCACCACACCTAGCTCAGAATTTTGTATTTGTATCTGGACATTTCATTAGGCTACTGTCCCCTCACAACAGAACATCCAAATACATTGTGAAAATATCTCTTCGTAATAATTTTTATACATTATGACAGGGTCTAGAGCTAGAACAAAGCTCGGTTTGAGGAGAAGAGTGCAGTTAAGCATCAGACCCAGGTGCTAGGAAAGACTTGGGGGAGACAAGGTCTTGTCAAAGGCAGAGAAAGTGAGATTTTCCACTGTGATTTAGACCAGAGCTTCTGAAATTTCAAGGAATCCTCAAATCCCCAGAGGTATCTTGTTGAGATGCAGATGCAGCCTTAGCAGGTCTGTATGGGGCCCTACATTCTCCATGTTTAACAGCTCCCAGTTGACACTGGTATTGTTGATTTTCCACAGACCACATTTAGGGTAAGTTTGTCCCAGTTCACCCTCCTCACTCAAGCACAGGTGAGACTCACTTAGGAAGTCACCTTCCCAGAAACAAAAGTGACCTTCTTTTCCTTCTCCCTTGGAGACTTGGTCCATTTTGTGCTGCTAAAAACAAAACAAAACAATACAAAACAACTACAACAAAAACGTACCTGAAGCTGGATAGTTTATAAAGAAAAAAAGGTTCTTTCATTCATGATTCTGACGGCTGGAATGTTCAAGATTGAGTATATACATTCGGTGAGGACTCCAAGCTGCTTCTACTCAGAGAGGAAGGCAAAGGACAGCCAGGGTGTACAGAGATCACATGGAAGAGAGAAAGCAAGGCAGAAGGAAAGAAGGTGCCAGATTATTCTAACATCCAGTTCTGGTGAGAAATACCAGAGTAAGAGCTCAACCCCAAGGGAGGGCATCTATTTATTCATGAGGGAATCTGCAGTCATGATCCAAACATGAACTATTAATCCCCACCTCCAACAATGGGAATCAAATTTCATCACAAGTTTTAGAGACAACAATCATGGAACCCATAGCACCCTGTTCTCTAGGACTTTGCCCTGCACTTGCTCACCTCTGCATTTCTCCCTCCTTTCAGGACTGGGACCCAGACTGCTCTGACTCAGTGTCCTTTCACCTCCTGGTCTCCCATACAGTCACCACCTCTTGGATAAAGTAGCAGCCACATTGGGGATGATTAGGTCTCCTGGTTCACCTGAAGAAGGATTGGGAGTTCTGTCCCACAGCTCCCAAGTGATTAAGTGATGAATGAGGAACTAAGACGAAAACCCTCCCAAGTTTCCTGACTTGCATCCTGTCCCAGAGTTTGTTGCCCAACACCTCCCCCTCAATGGGACATCTCTTAGGTTTAAGGCTTTAAAATGTGGCCTCCTTCTCTAACACAGCATCTGGCAAAGTGAGTTCTTGGGAGAATCAGCACATTGAGGCCTCTTCGAGACAAGGGCTCTGTCTCTGTCTGTTTTTTATCCCTAAAGGTTCATGTCTCTTGCCTGTTAGTGTGTGACTATAAACTAGTTATTTAATGTCCTGGAAAATCACCCTCCCTGAGAGGTTAAAAACCTCTCAGAATACAAGAGTTTAGGTAAAAACAAAAAAACTAACTGTAGCTCTAACAAGCTTGCAGGGATTTAATTTAAACACATTCATAAAGTGTTTAACATGAACCTGAAAACATTACTGAAGCTTATTGGGTTGCAACAATTATTACTGACCTTGTTCCTGAAAATTGGACCTTGAATGGAGAAAAGGGAGTGAATAGAGTTAGCAGAGGATTGAGGATGAGTGACATAAATTAATTAAAATAAAAGTCCAGGAACTGAGATGAGCCTTCCAATGTCTCAGAAACTGCTTCAAGATGAAATCCACCAGGAAGAGAAGCAGAGAAGTTTTCAAAACCAAGGGTTGAAACTTCATCTATGAGGAGATGGTATTTGTGAATGGGTTGGGGGTGAGAAAGGACACCTGAAGTCACCTAAGGGAATATTGAAGATTTTCTAGCCCCAGAATCCCAGACCATCCCTTCCTTCCCAAAACTCTTTCCTCAGCTTTCTGGCAGGAACAAGAGATAGGCCTGTGAGCCTGATTAAAGATCCCACCAGGGGCCCAGAGGAGGCAGGCATGGCATGGAGGGTCTAGGGTTACAAGGACACTATTTGCTGCCTGTGGAGTTGAGTCATAAAAGAACCTAAAGATAATCTCAGACACTTCAAAGGAGGAAGACTCATGATAGAAAGGTCCTTCCCAGGGATTGTGAGAAAAAAGTATCTACAATGAGCCAGCCCTGCAGGAATTCCTGAGAACAGTATTTTTAGGGGTGCCTGTGCTATTTTCCCAGGGCTACCATAGCAAAGTAACATATCCTGGATGGTTCAGAGAGGAGAGATTTATTTTCTTCCTATTCTGGAGGGGAAGTTAGAACCTGAGATCAAGGTCTTGTCAGGGTTCATGCCTTCTGAGACTGAGCTCTGTTCCTTTCCTCTCCCCCAATACTGGTGGTCTTGGCAATATTTGCTGTTCCTTGGCTTATAGGTCTGTCATCTCCATCTCTCCCTCCATGGTCATTGGCATTTACCTGTGTGAGTGTCCGTGTCCAAACTTCCCCATTGTGTAGGGACACCAAGCCTGTTAAATAGGGAGTATCACACTCCAGTATGGACTAATATTTACTAATGACCTCTGTCACTACCCTATTTCCATGTAACATCTCATTCCGAAGTCCTGGAGGGTAGGACTTCACCATACAAATTTGGGATCACACAATTCAGATGCCTCTTAGTGTCTCTGTCATGGCCCGGACATTCCCTCTTGGCTCTTTGGGTGGGACATGACCCACTAAGGGCTCATGTGGTCATTAACTGACATCCCAAAAGGATCCCTGAGCCTCTTCAAAATTACATATCTCTCATGCACCTTGAGGCAGATTTTCATGCTGTGATGCACACAGGAGATTTCATATTAGAATTGGCAAAGCAACGATAAAGTTTTTTTAGGGAGGGGATTTCTTACTATGCCAATCATCATGAGTAGAAGCCCAGGCTGGTTTCAGAGAAATCAATGCGGGGATCCCAATTGTTATGAATTATATTAATCAACAGCTGTCAGTGTCCCCTAACGTCCAGGATCCATCCAGGCTCTTTGACCTTGATCAGAGAGAGAAAATCTCTGAAACGTAGATGAGAGTGACTTCCAAGGGCTTTCCACCAAGCTGTAAGTAAGACAAGACCCCCATTTCTTCAGTGGATAGGGCTCAGTGCAGCTGTCTCCCTGACAGGGTCCCACTGGGACACTAAGTCTCCCTGCTTCTCTGCTCCAAATGCAAATCCTGGTTGTCCTGAGCCCAGCTCAGCTCTGCTGTGGTCTTTGGTTCCTAACAGCTTATTCAACTTTCCTGTGTGTCTCAATAGATTGACCTGGAAGAAGCTGTGAGGTGCCCCTGCTCTCTCTGCCCCAGTGCCTCTTCCTTTCAGTGGCACCAGTCTAGCTATAATGACCACCTATCTTGATCAGCCCATCCAGGCCTCCACCTTGCCCACTGCAGATGGTCATAGAACATACATTGATTCACTTGTGCTGACTAAATTTGCAGAACCCCCAGAGATGGGAAGCCACAAGAAACACCAACTCTAGGAAGACAACAGGGGGGATGACATGCATCACAGGGTCTGGAAAAGACAAAATTGTTTTACAGTGGTTCTGCTGGGACACATACTGGTGATGTCTCTGAGAACTTGTTCAGGTCCCTGCACCTGAAGACTCACAAATAGGACAGCAGACTAGGAGGGTTTGCTCCCCCTTAACTGAACACAAAACAGTGCTGTGTATGTGCAAGTGTGCACTTGCGCCTACTGTTGTTGCAACCTAGTGTAGCAAATGTCAACTGTCCCAAACTCAAACCTTATCTGTTTCCTAACTTTCTTCCTTTTTATATATCCAGTTATTTTCTTCTATAATAAGAATAAAGGTTAAGATAAGGATAATAATACTGGTAGGAAAAGAAACATTCATATGTCATTAATATACATCAGACCCTATTCAAGATACCTGATCTTTTTTAAATCCTTTGATCCTGATCACTCTTTGAGCCAAGCATTTTCATTATCCCCCCATTTTGCAGCTGTAGAGTCTGTGATACAGATATTAGAGTTGGGAAAGCCAAGGTAAAGGAATAAAGAGTAACTTGTCAGAGGTCAGAACCAGAAAGTGACAAACCCAGAAGCAGAACTTCTGGACCCCGTTTGCAGGGAGTATCTTGAGACCTGCCATTGTGCTCTTGAGATCAGACACTAGGGTCACCTAAAGTCTCCAAAAAGTTATTTCTACATTTTAAAAGCAAGTGACTCATATTGTGATTTGCATTGCAGTAGCAATGCTCCAGGGCTGCAAAGTTTACTAGAAGTGTAATTCTAACCACATATGTTATGTAAAATTTTTCAATTGCCACATTTAAAAGGTAAAAGTAAATGGGTAAATTTAGTTTTCACGATATATTTTGTTTAACTGAGTTTATCCTATATATTATTGTTTCAGTGTGTTACCAATATAAAAAGTATTTAGATTTTTTAAGTTGTTTTACTAACTCTTTGACATCTGGTGTGTGTCTTACCCCTACAGCACATCTTAACTTGGTCTGCACACATTTCAAAGGCTGAGACACTACCTGTGACTCATGGCTTTCTTATTGGGATGAAGGATGTTCCTTGTAGGTCACTACCCCTGTAGTGTGTACTGAGAGATACCTGGGGGCGGTAGAGAGTCCTATGACCCAGAAGGCCTCATAAGGAGGAATAGGCCCTGAAAGCAAGAATATTGAGCTCACTTTGAAACAAGGAGATTTTTACAATGTGTTTCACATTTTTCCCCTTCTCAAATATTGAACGTAACTTCAATTTTAAAGATGTACAGTGATTCTTCATAAAGGGGTATTTTGGATTCACTCACAAGCATGGATCATTTTTTATGATGGTCTGTTCTCCCAGGATAGTCTGAATAAGTTACATCCAATGTTGTTTTAGGTCCCACAAGCAGAAGTGTCAGAATTGACCTGCAGGAATGGTCAGCAGAGTCCCAGGGAGAGATATCAAGGAGCCAAATGAGAGGAGGAATAAAAACGTTGGGTGGAAAGAGCATGAAGGGGCTAGTGTGACATGCTTAGGGCAGGACGGAAACAGATGTACTGGAGGCATGTGATCTCATCTTATCTCAGTCATCTCTTTAGACCAAACTCCAAGGATCAGTGCATGGAGGCTTCTGTCTGTATACGAGTCCATAGGACTTCACACTTCACTGCTATTGACAAGGCAGACATGCTTGTTAATGAATTAACTTTGTCACAAACTGAATCCTAGGTTTGAAAACCTGTACATTTAAGGTAGTTAGGTTAAAAATGCTTTCTTGCCAATCATGTGTTTTGTTTTTTATTTTCATTTTTGTCACCCAGACTGGAGTGCAATGGCATGCTCATGATCACTGTAGCATCAGTCTCCTGACTCAGCCAGTTCTGGAACTACAGGCATGTACCACCATGCCAGGCTATTTTTTGTATCTTCTATTATCTTTTTGTAGAGAATAAGTCTTATTATATTGCCTAGGATACTCCCGGATCATTGGACTCAAGCAGTTCTTTCACTTGGGCTCCCCAAATGCTGGCATCACAAGTGGGAGCCACCTCATCTGGCCCCTGTCATGTAAATTAAGATGTCAGTATCCAATTTGACAATTATCTAATTCAAGGGACTTAACTTGACTCAAATGAAATCCCAATCATACAATGTCAGGAGAGAATCCTGGCACAAGACGAATGATGAGGCAGTTGAAGACCCCAAGTGTCACCACTGACATACACTTCCTGGTAACCCGCCATGGAAGGAGAAGAGGGAGAGTCACCTCTGCTGTTCATAGACATCTGGGAGGACAGTGGGCCTGATTAAAGAAGAGAGGAATGTGACAAGAGGAAACAGAGGCCCTGGATGAAGAGGAGGGGGAGACAGGATATTAGGTGAGAAGCAGGGAAAGGAGGGACTGGAAGCTCAGATTCTATGCTGAGGCTACTGGATGGACTCTTGATTCAACTCTCTGTTATCTGGGGACTCTGGAAAATTCTGATGTCCCTTCTCTCATCAGTAGTCTGGAAGATAAATTGTGCCATAAACATAGACCTGCTGTGAGGTGACCATGCATGTGTGGTTGAGGTGACATGTCTTAAACACTGTCCAAAGGGCCTGGCATGTATAAAGATCTCAGAAGTAGTCATTTTATCACTACATCTGCATAATCTAATGATACATGGGAGATGGCATTCCACAGTGGGCAGCAGGGGGCACTGTAGGTCTTGTTTTGGGAGCTGTAATAACTGCAAGTATCCTAATAGTGCTCAAGTGAAAAGGGCATGACTTTTGTTCCTCTTGAGGCCCCTTCTTTTGGGTAAAATACACTCTACACATGACACCCACCTGGCCCTCTGAATTTATGAAATTACCAACTCTAGACCCTTGGACTTGGGGTATGACAACAGTTCAGACAGACACTCTGGCAAATGGAGACCAGATTTGCATTCAGTGCTCCGCTCTTTCTAAGAAGAGGATAAGACAGGAACTTGGAGGTTCCAAGTCCTGTTGGGCAGCCTCTGACAGAGCTCTTGGAAGCCCTACCTTCCACAATGGCCTGGGTTTCCCTCGACTCCCTGTCCCTCGCACAGGTCAGAGCATTCCAGGGAACTCATGGGACCCTCCCTGCTATTCCCCCAATACTGGTTCTAGGGGCACCTTTCCTGTTCTCTGTTGCATTCAGCATTAGTTGTGAAATGTTATATTTCAGGTTTCGGCACTCTCCCTGTGCTGACCCAGCTACCATCTGCATCTACCTACCGGGGAACCTCTGCCAAGATCACCTGCACCGTGAGCAGTGAGCACAGCACCCACACAATTGATTGGTACCAACAGCAGCCAGAGAAGGCCCCTCGGGACCTGATGTAGGTTAAGAGTGATGGAAACTACAGCAAGGGTGACAGGATCCCCATTCGTTTCTTTGACTGCAGCTCTGGGGCTGACCACTACCTGACCATCTGCAACATCCAGTCTGAGGATGATGCTGAGTATCACTGTGGAGTGAGCCACACAATTGATGGCAAGAGTGGTTAGGCCACAATGACACAGGCAATGGAGAAAATGGCCAAAACTTCCCTACCTCCATCTTCCTTCTCAGAGACTTAGAATGAGCAACCCCATGTCCCCATCAAGGACCCTGAGACATTTTACTCTCCCATTCAGAATATCGTCATCTGCACCACCATCTCCAAGACACCCCAAGGTAGAGGTAGACACAGGTCATGACTGAGACCATTTTGACAACTCAGCATGCTTCTTCCTCAACAGCAGTTTATGGAGACAATGCTGGAGAGAATGGGACAACCCGGGCAAGAAAAGACCTTGAGAGAGTGGCTGGGCTGTGATGACGGTGTCCTCCATAGTCCCATCATGACATGTATCCCATAATGGAAGGAGAAGGGGTATGAATCTCTGGTTTCCAAGGATGGTCCTGAAACTTGGCTTAAGTGAATACATGACTCCAGGTTATCATCAAGTGTGAGCATGATTTGTAAGGACTCAGAGACCACAGGAACCATTTGATTTCCAGGGGAGAAAGAACAGGTGCCTGGAATCTAGACTTGGGTGCCAAACTGGTGTCCAGGAGGACGTGGAGTGTAGATCAGGACAGGACACACTGGTCACACATCATGGATTTTCCAGCTGTAGGGACACTAGAGTAACATTTGACAAATGGCCTGGCTATTGTGCTCTCCCCAATTTAATATATATCATAAACTAACACACATTCTTGCCTCAAAGTATTTTTTAGGACTGTGTGTGTGTGTGTGTGTGTGTGTGTGTGTGTGTGTGTGTCTATCACTGGCTGATAACACTTAAATAATGCTGTTGTGTTTGTCCTTGTACTAAATGTCACATGTGACAACCCAAATCCCTTGTCCCCTGACTGCCAGATGGAAGCCCGCATATTCCTGGAGGCTGAGAGTTTTGCAGTAGCAGTTGCATAACTTGCTTCTGATGAAGGGCTAGCTTATCTCAACACTCCCCCTTTAGGAGCAGCCTGCATGTAATGACCTGTGATGAGATATAGGTGGTGGCCCTCACCCAATTCGGGACCAATGGAAGAGCTCTCCTAGTCCCAGATTACCTTCACATCTTACTGAGGACTCAGTTGTGTTGGTCTGCCCACGCCTGTTCCTTTCTGGTCCCTTCCTGGGTGCTGTATTCTCTGGTCTGTCTCACCCTCTTCACATTAATTCCCAATTGGGAGTTTGAGTTTTCTTCTGGGGACCCAGACCCGCTACATTTTCCTTTTACTTATTCTTTTCTTAAAGGTAGGTTAGTTTTTATGCAGTAAAATCTACACTCTCAATGATCAGTTCTGTGACTTTTGACAAATGCATACAGATGTATAAGCACCTAAAACAAGACATAAGAGAGTTTAATCACCACTCACACCATCGCCAGGCTCCTCTGTGGTCACAAAATCCCTCCATTCCAACCCCAGAAACTGATTATCTATTGTCTTCATCTAGTTTCAGTTATGAAAGACATCATATAAATAAAATGACACCTAGGTGACCTTTTGACTATGGCTTATTCCAGTCATTTGAAATCCATCTGGGCTTGTGTATGTATTCATAGTTCATTTCTTTTGTATTGCTGAGCAATATTCCATTGTGAGTATGAAACACAGTATGTGTGCAGTTAGATGGTTGCTGTTATCAGATACTCTAAAATTATTAAGAAACTCTAAACCTTTCCAAATGCCTCATCTACCATCCTGATGATACTGGCTCCCCTTTCATGTGTCTTCCTTATGAGCTCAGGATGGCTGCTATAGCTCCAACTGGAGCTATATTCAAGAGGAATCGTTCTGAACAAGCCTAGTCTGTTTTGTTTTCTTCCCAAGAGCTAAATTTCCCTGAGAAGATCTCCAGTTAGATGACATCTCCATCCATGGGCTACCTTTTGTCCTAATGATCAATACTGTGTGAGAGCGAACAGGAAAAAGAAAAAGCCTAGTTTTATTTTTAATAGTAATTTATATTTTATTAAAACAGGATGTCACTATGTTGTCCAAGTCGATCTGAAATTCCTGGCCTAAGTGATCCTGCCTTGGCTTGCCAAAGTGTTGGAATTTTAGGCGTGAGCCCCTAATCTTGCCAAGAGTCTAGCCATAAGTAAGCAGAGGATATTATTTATATTTGGTAGCAAATACATGCTGAGTTTACAACTTTTTCTTCTCCATTCGCCACCCAAATATGCCTCAGACCTGGAACGGGGACTGTGTCTTATTCCTACTGAATTCCCAGGATGAGATGTGAGCAAGATAGAATGGGTATGTTTGTAGGGTGGATGTTCTCCTGTCTCTCACGTTGGTGCAGTAGACACCACTGCCCCAGGATGGCCCAGTATCCACAGACATCAACTGTTAAGAACCAGTTCTTGAGTCCTGTGACTCCCTGTGCCAAGCCCTGGTACCAACCCCATGACAACTCACTACCCAAAGACACGTGCAGGGAACCTCAGATGAGGCCTGCAACCTCCTTCTACAAATAGATGTGCTCATACCTTCATGGGGAACTGAACCCTCATGCCTGGTCATGACACAGGCAGGGGCCACACAGAGAAGAAGGATTCTTTCCCTGGGGACAGCAGTCCATGGATCAGGGAATCAAGGATCTGAACAGCAGTTTCTGAATCCACACCTGGACCAAGGAGCCCCCTGAGCCTTCAGCAGCCAGTGTGGAGCAACCACCAGGAGGCAGAAAAGAGTCACCTGGCAAAGCCATCTGGGATGGACTGGGTCTGGGGTTCAGGGAGGTCTGTTTTTGAGTTCCAGGAATAGGATAAGACAGGGGCTTAGTGAGTCCAGGTCTCTGGCAGAACTCTTGGAAACCCCACACTCCACAATGGACTTTTTCCTTCTATCTCCTGCTTCTCAATTTCTCTACATGTCAGATTATCCCAAGACACTAAGGGAAAGGTCCCTGCTACTTCCCCCAAGCACAGGTCCTGGAGAATCTTTCAATTTCTCTGCTGCCTTTAGCATTAGTCATGAAATGTTATGTTTCAGATTTCTGTGCTCTGCCTTTGCTGACCCATCCGCCATCTGCATCTGCCTCCCTAGGAGCCTTGGCCAAGCTCACCTACACCATGAGCAGTGAGCACAGCATCTACACCATGGAATGGTATCAGCAGCACCCAGGGAAGGCCCATCAGTATGCGATGAATGTTAACAGTGATGGAAATGGGACTTCTGGCAAGATGACAAAGGGACAGGTCAGATTGTGAGAGCCTCCGCAAAAGCAAGTGTCCATAAAGACTCTCCATGTGAATAGGTGTGCACTGGTGGGTGAATGAAAGTCTGGCTGAGGGGAGATGCAGGTTTATGTACCCGGGCCTCTCCTCTGGAGGTGACTGCGACACTCCACCACCCTGAGATTGGAGCCAGTGGCATGCAGGATCATCTGCTGTTCACAGGACTCTCCTGAGAAAAGCCTGCTGAATCCAGCTGATTCTCATCACCTGGCATCTGGCCCACACTAACACCTGTTACAGAAAATCTGCTGGAGCCCCAGATCCCATCTGTGGAGAGAGAAGATCGGGGAGAGCTGGAGAGGAGCCCATCACCATAGAAGAAACGCCCACCGCAGCCATTTTGCCTGTCCCAGGACTAGGCAGAGACCTGTATTACCCAGCCAGATTCACCCAGCATTCAACTTGGGACCTAAGGTAATCTCATCATACTGGGAGAGACTGAAGACCCTCCCCCACGCTAGATTGAACACAGACAAGTCAGATCTGAGTGGCAGACTTGATAGGCAACAAGCTGAGTGAGTCCAGATCTGATTCTCCCTCCTTCCACAGTAGGCCTGGGAAATCTGACCCAAGCTGAGAGCAATGCTATCAGCCAGTGCTGAGGGCAGAGGGTAGGGGCTAGAGATCAGAGCTGAAAGTAAGTTAAACTTTCAGGAACCACCTCAGAGTGAGTTTGGTTCCTTTTTTTTTTGTTGTTGTTGTTGTCTGTTTGTTTTGATCATTTTTTTATTTAGCTTTTTCTTTCTGTTTTTGAAAACATTTTTGTACTTTCTTTGTTTCTGTTATTCTATTGATTTTTTTCTTTATACCTGTTTGTGTATGGGAAGAGTACAACAATAGGGAGGTTTTTGTTGGTTTGTGTGTTTGTATGATTATCTGTGTGTTTTAGATTTGTTTACTCTTTTCTGTCTTTGTGTCTCTTTTCATCTATTAGTTGGTATGTTTGTCTATTTTCCCTCTCACTCTTCTATTTCTCCACCTTCCTTTTGCCCCCCTCCTTCCTTTTTACATTCTTTTCCTTTTTCTTACCTCATTTTGCTTTCGGGGAGCAAATCTACATTGCCAGTGCATGAACAGATTGCAAGGCAGTGTGAAGTAGATTCCAAGATGCCCACACGCCTGTCAGTGGATATTGGTATGTGCAGATAGATTCTTAATCACATCTCCCCCCTCAATTAAATCTTGAAATTGCAAAAAGTACAACCCTCAACTCACAGTACACCTTCAGAATTGAACAAAGCCAGAGGATCCACAGAAGAATAGGAGATTGAGCAAGCAGAAGTATAAGCAATCCCCAATACCTGAACAACAGAATTAAAGAAGAGAAAAAAAGTGTGTGAGAGGGGAGGAAAATCTACACAAATGAAGAAAAACAAAAAGAAGAATATGACTCTCACACAGACCCCTGGGAGGTTAGACAATGAGAAAACAGACTTTGGAAAGCAAACAATGAAGAGCCCCCAGAATGACTGATCTCAAACTACAGACCCAGATATCAAGACATTAATAGAGAGAATTTTTTAAATTGAGGAGAGACAAGAGGAAAGAATGAAGGCGTTGATAACTGAGATAACAGCAGTAAAGAATACTGTGAATGAAATAAGTAACAAGCTGATAAGCGTGGAAAGCAGAATAAGCCAAACAGTAGAAAGAATCCCAGAGCTTGAGGACCAAAATATAGAACTAACCCAAACTGTCAAAAACACAGAAAAGAAACTTTAACAGACAGAACAAAACCTTTAAGAGATGAGCCGTTACTTCAAGAGGCCTAAACTAAGAGTAATTGCGCTTCCTGAGACAGAGACCACCCTGGAACAAACATTCCATGAAATTATTCACGAAAACATCCCTCATCTCATCAATGATGTGACCATTCAAACACAAGAGATTCAGAGAACCCTTATGAGACAACAAATGAGAAGACCAACTCCTAGACACATAGTAATTTGCCTAAACAAAGTAGGTGTAAAAGAAAAAAAATCCTAAAGACAGCAAGAGGAAAAGGTCAGACTACCTACCAGGGAAGATCAAGTAGGATAGCAGCATATTTATGTACAGAAACACTTCAGGCTATGAGAAATTGGTGTCCAATCTTCAAAGTTCTCAAAGATAAACAATTTCAACCAAGAATAACCTACCCAGCTAAGCTAAGCTTCAGCAGTCAGTGAGAATTAAAATCTTTCCCAGACATTTAATCCCTAAGAATTTATGCCACCACCAGACCAGTTCTACAAGAAACACTTAAAGTATTAAACACAGAAGAAAGAGAAAAAAGAACGACAATTTTCTTCGCAAGAGTGCAGGAAAAAGATTTAAAACACACATGAATCAACCACAAAATCAAAATAAAGACAACAAACAAACAGGAACAACATCAACTCTATAAGAACCTTCTGACTGGGATAAACTCTCACATTTCAATAATTAGCCTGAATGTGAATGGACTAAATTCACCACTGAAAAGACATAGAATGGCAAATGGATAAAATATCATGAGGCAACAATATATTTTTCTCCAAGAGACTCATGTCACCAGAAAGGACACTCACGGACTCAAAGTAAGAGGCTAGGAAACAAAATTTCAAGAGAATGAAACACAAAAGAAAGGAGGAGTCGCGATCTTAATCTCAGACAAAATACCCTTTACACTATCAAAAATTTAAAAAGATACAGAAGGCCACTACATATGTTAAAAGGTTCAATCCATCAACAAGAAATATCCATCCTAAACATATATGCACCCAACACAGGAGCACCAAATTTCATAAAGCAGCTTCCAGGCAAACGTAAAAAAGATATTGACTCTAACACTATCATATCTGGGGACATTAATATCCAAGTCACATCCCTAGACAGATCATTAAGACAAAAAATCAGCACGGAGATCCATAACCTCAATGTGACTCTTGACCAAGTGGTCTTAATTGATACCTACAGAACACTCCACACATCAACCACATACATACATTCTACTCATTTTACTCATCACCACACGGAACATACTCTAAGATCGAACACATCCATGGCCATAAATCAAGCATAAACAAATTTCATAAGATTGTTATTTTGCCATGCACCTTCTCAGACTACAGTTCCTCTGTTTTTCCAGGAATAGGATAAGATAGGGACTTGGTAAGTCCAGGTCTTATGCAGAGCTCTTGGAAGCCCAACACTCCACAATGGCCTTGATTTCCTTCTATCTCCTGCTTCTCAATTTCTCTACATGTCAGATTATCCCAGGACACTAAGGGAAAGGTCCCTACTATTTCCCCCAAGCACAGGTGCTGGGGCATCTTTCAATTTCTCTGCTGCATTTAGCATCAGTCATGAAATGTTATATTTCAGGTTTCTGTGCTCTGCCTTTGCTTATCCATCCAGTATCTGCATCAGCCTCCCTGGCATCCTTGGCCAAGCTCACCTACACCATGAGGAATGAACCCAGCACCTACACTATTGAATGGTATCTGCAGCACCCAAGGAAGACCCATCGGTACCTGATAAATGTTCAGATTGATGAAAGCCACAGCAAGTGAATAGGGATCCTTGATCACTTCTCAGGCTCCAGCACTGAAGCTGACCATTACTTGACCATCTTCAATGTCTGGTCTGGGGACATGACTGAGTATCACTGTGGAGAGAGCCACATAGTTGATTGCCAGTGTGGTTAAACCACAGTGACATAGACAATGGGGGCATTCGACCAAAACCTTTCTTCCTGCACTTTCCTCGTTAGGGACTCAGAGTGAGCAGCCCCATGTCCCTCTTCTGGACCCTGAGACTTTTGACTCTCCTCATTGAAAACTGGGTCATTTGCACCTCCATTCCCAAGTCACCTCAAGGTAGAGGCAGACATAGGTCATAATTGAGGCCATTTTGACAACTCAGCATGCTTTTTCCTCAACAGCCTGTGAAGACAATGCTGGAGACAGCAGGACAATCCAAGTAAGAAAGGACCCTGACAGAGTAGTTGGGGTGATGGTGTCCTCCAGAGACCCATTTTAACCTGTGTCTCATCATAGAAGGAGAAGAAACCTGGTTTCTGGTTTCCAGGGGTGACCCTGAAAGTCAGCTGCAATGATTATCATGACCCCAGGTCACCATTGAGTGTGAGCAGAATCCTGTCAGGACTTAGGAACCAGAAGGACACAATTGACCCTCAAGGGAAGGCAAGACAGGTGCCTGGAACCCAGTGCAGGATCCAGAACTGGTATCCTGGAAGACACATGGTGCAGGGCAGGATTATATAGACAGGACACACAGGCAGCACACAGCATGACTGGCCTCCCTAGCTGTGGTGACACTACAGTAACATTGACAAATGCCTGGGTACTATTCTTTCACCATGCTGTCACATATAGTAAACTTGCCTCAAAGTTTTTCCAGGATGCCGTGTGTGTGTGTGTGTGTGTGTGTGTGTGTGTGTGTGTGTGTGTGTATGTGTGTGTATCTGCAGTTGACTGATAACACTGAAAAATGTTCTTTGTTTGGAGTTGTAATAAATGTCACAAGTGACAACCAAACCCCTTGATCCCTTTTCTACACTATGGAAGCTCTTATGTTTCCAGACCCTGTTTTGCAGTGGCAGACCCAGAACTTGCTTCTGCTTAAGAGCTGCCTCACCTTGACACTCTCCCTCGTGGGGAAACCTACTCCTAATGACCTGCCCTGTGATAGGGTAAAAGCAGAGTCCCTCATCTAATTCAGGACTATGGGAAGAGCTCTCTCAGTCCCAGATTGCCCAGTAAAGGACTCTGCTATGGAGACCTTGCAACTCAGTGCCCCTCTCTGCCCATCCCACTCCATTCTGGTCCATTCCTGGGTGTTGTATTCTCTAGTCTACCTCACATGCTTGAACACCCATCTCCATCTGGAAGTTGCTTCTTGGGGACCCTGAACTGTGTCCTTTGCTTTTAGTATTTCCATTCTTAAATGGAGGTAAAATTACACAGAGTAAAATTCTTCCACTCTAGAGAAGATTTCTCTGGCTTTTTGATAAATACATATGAAGATAAGCGCCTAAAATAAGACATGTGATAGTGTAATCAACACCCACACCTTCCCCAGACTCCTCTCTGCTCACACCCTTCTTCCATCCCAACCTCAGAAACTGATAATCTATGGTTCCGACCCTGCAGTTTCAGTTTTGAAAGACAAAAACTGAAATCACACCTATGTGGCCTTTGACTCTGGCTTCTTCTACACATTGGAGATCCATCTGAGTTGCTGTGTGTATTAATAGTTTATTTCTTTTTTATTGCTGATCAATATTCCATTGTGTGAATGAAACACAGTATGTGTGGAGTTAGATGGTTGCTGTTATCCAGATACCAATTAATATAAAACTCCAAACCTTTCCAAATCACTCATTTACCATCCTAATGGTATTGGCTCCCCTTTCATTTGTGTCCCTTTTGAGTTCAGAATGGCTGCTGTTGCTCCAATTATCACACCTGTATTCAAGAGGAAATATTTTTGTTTTCTTCCCAAGAGCTAATTCTTCCTGAGAAGATCTCCAGCCAGACATTTCCATCCATGGACTGACTTTTGTCCTGATAGTCTATTGTTTGAGAGAGACTAGGGAAAAGCAAGCACCTAATTTTATTTTTAACTGTAATTTATGTTTTATTGAAAGAAGATTTCACAATGTTGTCCAGGCTTATTTCATATTACTGGCCCTAAGTGATTCTGTCTTGTCTTCACAATGTGTTTGGAACATAGGCATAAGCCCCCAGTTTTTGCCAAGAGACTAGCTATGAATAAGTACAGGAGATGAACTTATTCACAGGAAATATGTGCTGGATTTACAACTTTTTTTTCTCTACTTGCCACCCCATTATGGGACAGACCTGGAATAGGGGCTGTGTCTTGTTACTGCTGAATTCCCAGGATGAGATGTGGGAAAGACCAGAGTGGGTCTGTTTGTAGGGTAGATGTTCTCCTGCCTCTCACTTTGGTGCATAGCCATCACTGCTCCAGATTGGCCCTGAAAAAACAGACATCAACTGTAAGATTCAGTTCATGAGTCCTGTGACTCCCTGTACCAAGACCTGCCACCAATCCCATGACCACCCACCATCCAGAGATACAGGTAAGTAGCCTCAGGTGGGCCCTCCTTCTTTCCTCTATGAGTTGATGTGCTCATACCTTAATGGGGGAACTGAGCCCCTTGTGCACAGTCTAGAACCAGGCAGGGACCATGCAGAAGAAAAGGATTCCTTCTCTGGAGACATGAGTCCATGGATCAGGGAATCAGGGACCTACGCAGCAGGTTCTGAATCCACACCTGGACCAAAGAGCCCCCTGAGCCTCCAGCAGACAGTGTCGAGCAGCCACCAGGAGGCAGAAAAGAGTCACTTGGCAAAGCCACCTGGGAATGAGCTGGGCCTGTGGGTCAGGGAGATGATGACATGCCGGAAGGGTCTGTGACGTGGTCACATTTTCTCTCATCTTCTCATTGGTTGTACAATGTACCCTTCTGGATACACTTTATTAAAGTTTATGCTCTACAGACGTATCTGTCTAGATGGGTGATTTTGAAAGTGCAGAGGGAGGCAGTAATCAGTCCCTTTGGAGGCATTTCCCATCCCATAATCCAATCAACATATCTCTGTAAAATCCTGGAATTCAGTGAACAAGATATTGGGATTTAAAGGAAAACTATATGTTTCGGGAAACCACAATACAAAAATGAACTCTGGCATGTTACTCTGCTGCTTGGACTGCAGTAAGGACAGATTCAGGTAGTGCTCCTGATTTCTGTATCTTGTCTTCCTCTGTGGATGGAAATCTCCAGAAAGTTTTAAATGAGACTGGTGACTCCTGCAGCCTGAGGTGGGTGTCCTGAGTTTTCTCCTGTTACTCACAAGGAACTGAAGACAAGATGACTCTTCCTGAAGGTCAATGTTTGCTTCTTGTTAGAAATGCCTGGATACCAGAAATGTCCCAGGGCCTCTCCACAGTGACCCCACAGGAACACGTTCCAGATCACAGGCTCCACACACTCACTCTGATGGATTTCTGAGTATGGCATTGACCTTTTAGTGTTATTTCCATTTTAGTGTTATCCTATTTAAACATTATTATTTAAAGTTATATCTATAAGCATATAATTCACAAATATCTAAAGGACACAGCTAAAACTGTAGTCTCAAATTCAAAACTACCACCTCCTCCCACACCACATTTATTTCCCCAGCCTCTGATACCACCACTAAGCTCTTCTAATGGCCATGGTCACCTTTTTTGTGCTTTTGGAAATATCTGTCACTTAATACAATTAGTGACACTGAAATAACGACCTCACAGCATTCACACCCACAGAGCTCCCAGTCCATCTCCTGACTGAATATGTCCATTTCTAGTTTGGCAGAAACCAGTCACTGTGATTAGAATCTTGCCACAAACACTTGTGTTTCATAAAAACACAGCAAGTCAAGCCGGGCTCGGTGGCTCAGCCTGTAATCCCGCGCCTTTGGGAGGCTGAGGTGAGTGGATTGCCAGAGCCCAAGGGTTCGAGACCCGCCTGGGCAGCGAGACCTCATCTCTACAATAAATCAAAAAATCAGCCGGGCATGGTAGTGCATGCCTGTAATTCCGGCTACTTGGAAGGCTGAGGCGGAAGGATCGCCGGAGCCCAGCAGGTCGAGGCTGCGGTGGCCGGAAGCGGCCACTGCACTCCAGTTTGGGCGACAGAGTGAGACTCCAACTCAAAAAAAAAAAACAAAACACAGCAAGTCAAGCATCTCTCAGTGGATGAGGAATTCTTCACCTCGGGAAAGGCATACTCTAAACCAAGTTACTTTCAATGTCCACTGTAGGACATGCCCCAGTGTGATGGATGGATATGACTGAGGAAAAGTTCCTTGGGTTGGGCCCAGTACAAAGTCATCCTAAATCTAACTCTTTCTTCCACATCTTCAGACACAAAAACCCATCTTCTGATTTCCATTGGGTATTCATAGACACAGTGGGCTCTCACTCTTTTATGTAATTTTATTTTTAGCAATTTGAGAAGCCAACTGGACTTCTGATCCCATTTTCCATCCAGCCTACCTAGTGTGATTGGATCCATCTAAAGGATAATGCTTCCCCAGCTGTGAGCCACAAGTTCCTGCATGTTCACCAACCCTGGGGAAGGCTGTTGAGGGATAAGCACAGGTGCTGAAGGGGTGCATCTTGTGTCTCAAGCCATCTACTGTGGTTTGAGACACACGCTTTCGTGTGGAGACGGAGCATGGAATGGATTAGAAGAGATCAGGCACCAGGCCTTAAACTTGGAAGGGAGAGCAGAAGAAAGACAAAAACAGAGCAGGGAGTGTCAGCAGTGACTCAGAGGAGTTTTCTGGTTCTTGGGTTCCTGCATCTCAGGTCACCATGGGGCAGCAAGGGCCTGGGGTTAGGGAGGGTCATTGTTTTGGTTTAGCCTGGATGAAGTCCCAAGAACTGCTTACTTCTAAAATGAAAAAGATAATTTGGTGTTCCTAGTCTATTGTACTCCTATAAGCACATTTGTGGAAGAGACAATAAATGAACCCCAGACTCTACCCAAAGAACAGCCTCTGGCCACTGAAAAGACAAAGGATGGAGCAATGCACGAGGCCCCATCCTAACTGAAGAGACCAGAAGCAGTTAAGAGTAATCAGTGGTACCTGCTGTGCCTGTGGTTCCAGGAAGAGAAGTGACTGTGCCTCTCCCAGCCACCCTGGGACTCTATGCTCACATTAGTCCCACAACAGGGAAGGTTAGTTCTGTGATCCCACAACCAGAAACCACCATAAATACCACGATTAGAAGGAGAGGGGCCACAAACCTGGACGCATTTTCTGGGCACAGTCATGGGTTCAGTTTGAGAAATTCACAACAAAGAGTTTTAATCTCTTCAGCAGAGTCCTGTCTGGGGATACAGAAGTCTCTGGAGACCTGGGATAGGTCAGAATGGGGTGAGAGAGGCAGCATGGGTAACAGATTTGCATAGTGACCCAAATATCCTCTGAGGCTGAGAGGATAAGACAGGTCTGGGGATCAGGCCAAGTGCTAAGGGCTAGGGACACAGTGCTCTTGGGGTGTCTCCACCATGGCCTGGGATCTGCTCTACCTTACCTTCCTCACTCAAGGCACAGATGATGCCTCCAGGGAGAGATCTCTGGGAACAGTGGGCTGACCCTTTGTCTCCTGCTCCTCAGGCTCACATGGGGCTCAACCCTGACTCACCAAAGTGTGTTTTTCCCTCTTTCTAGGTCCTGGGCCAAGTCTGCTCTGACTCAGCCTCCCTTCATTTCCAGAGCTCCTGGAGAGTCAGTCTCCATCTCCTATGCTGGAATCAGTAGTGACATTGGACTTTATAACTTTGTCTCCTTGTACCAATAGCACACAGGAATGGCCCCCAAACCCCTGATTTATGGCCATCAGGGGTCACTAATCACTTATCTGGTTTCAAGTCTAGCAATACAGCCTTCCTGGCCATCTCTGGGCTCCAGAGTGAGGATGAGGCTGATTATTCATATGCAGGCAGTAACACTTCCACAGTGGTTGCAAGGTCATGGAGAAGTGGGACCAAAACCAGCCCCATGCACACAGGCTCTACCTTGATATGAAGACTCTTTCTCATCCTGTAAGGGGGGCTACCTTCAAAATGGCCTTGAGAGTTCACTCATGTCTCAGATCCTCTCTTTTCCCACCATGAAATGCAAAAGGAAATCTGCTCTATGACATGTCATCTTGGACAATGACAGCTTCCTTTTGCTTGTATGATGTGGTCCCCAAATGCCCACTGTTTCCAGTTCTTCACAGGCAGAAGCATGGTGATAAGGACTTACCTCCTTGGTGCAGTCCTGCTCTCTGCATGGATAGCCTAACTCTAAAGGCCCCCCCAGCTCCCACACTGTCCAGAACTCATCTGGACAGAAGTCATCAGAAGCAATTTCCAGGAACAATGTCTTCCTCACCTCGGTGTCCACCACATGCTAGTGAGGATGCCCTCTCCACTGATTATTACTTTCTACATCTGCACTGAAGAACAAACACTGTGGACAGATCTGAGGATGTTCTCAAGGGATTAAGATCAAAGAGGAAGATGTTGCTTTCATTGATATCAAGCATATCTCATTTTCATGGGGAGTCAATAAATTTTGAACCAAAAGCACAATTAATCTACTATCTGTGGAATTAACTTTTTAAAACATTCAGACATATCTTGGGCTCAATATCGAAATTTTCTGGAATTTTGCAAGCCAGGTTTAAAACATTGCCATTATTAGAGCTCAGACTTTGTACATGTCAATTAAATAGACTATTTTAATAAACAACGGATTCATTGTACAATATATATGTCCTATAATGTCATGTTGTATGTCTTAAATACTTACAGTAAAATGTATTTATAATACTAAAATACTTTAGTTTTCTATTACTTTATAAATATTACTCCTAAGACACAGCATGTTAAGTGAACACATATTGGTAATCTTTGTAGTTTTGGTGTATTAAAAATGTGAGAGCAGCTTATTTGATACTTTCAGCTCCAGGTTGCTCATGAAGTTGCAGCCAAGCTGTTTGTTGGGGTTGTGTCCTAGCTTGAGGGGACATTCCACTGTCCTAACCTTTTTGCAGATGTAGTTGAGCTTACAGAAAAGCCAGAACTCCCCCTGGGGCAACATTCCAAGGACAGAGGAAGGCACTATGAAGCAGTATGTCCAGCAGGGGGTCCTGGGGTGAACCCAGGCTTTTCTGGAAAGATGGAGAGAAGGGGCACTCACAGCAGGGATATGAGAAAGGACCACTGGCCAGTGACCAGAACCATCTTGAAAGCTCCATCTCCTTGGCTCTCAAGCAACTCAGGTAAACTCTATCCTGAGTTTTGGTGCTGATAAATTTGAACTAGGTCTGTCTTTACACATTCCGTTTTCTTTTTCCTAGATTGGAAAATATATTTTATTTAGAGACTAAATTAGAGAGAAAGAGTGAGCATAGATTCACCTCTACAAGACAGGGCAGAGGGCCAAAACTAGAAAACATGGTGGCCATAACTCAAAGACCACATGGAAACACCAGAGTTTAACAAAAAAAATGACCTTCTTTTCACATTATCTTCTTGATAACTTTGACTTTCTTTTTTTTTTTTTTTTTTTGAGTTGGAGTCTCACTCTGTCACCCAGACTGGAGTGCAGTGGCCACTCCAGGACACCGCAGCCTCGACCTCCTGGGCTTCAGGAATCCTTCCACCTCACCCTTCCAAGTACAGGCACAAGCTACCATGCCCGGCTAATTTTTTTTTTAATTGTAGAGATGAGGTCTCGCCTGCCCAGGTGGGTCTCGAACCCACAGGCTCAGGCAATCCACTCACCTCAGCCTCCCAAAGGTGCGGGATTATAGGCTGAGCCACCGAGCCCGGCTGACTTTCTTTTTACTCCAGTCTAGTTTAACCCAATATCATCCTAATTTTATGCTAGTGTGAAACCAAGTAATTATTTCTGTTTACAAAAGAATTTTAGCATTGAACAGATTTCTTGGTCTTTCTGTGTGTAATTGATCAAAAGTCTCATGTGGCATGAGAACCATTACCAAACGCATGTCTAGACTCCCCTTTCATTGGACTTGCAGCAGCTGCTAAATCTATGCAATGCAGGAATAGGAGAAACTGCACTCTTTAGAAACAGCCTCTGTACCATGCCTACTGTCCCTGTCATTGCTGAAGCAGCTGTACTTTATTTCCCCCTGTATTGCTCTGCTGCTGGCTCCTGTTTTCTTCTATTGAATATGTGGCAGCATTTATAATCCATCATGCATTCTGGTAAGAAGGAAAAAAAATGTTCTCTTGGAGAATGACCTTAAAACAACACCAAAGATAATTAGACTTCACAACTACAAATTTCTGTGGTTCTCAGTCTCAAATGTTGTCTCTGATTACAGTAACCTGGAGCTTTCAGTTTAAAGTTTTCAGTCCCTGTTACTTGGGGGAAGATTCCTGTGTCTGTGTGTGAGAATCTGACAAATAATATTTCTGAGTCCAGGCAGAAATCCCTTTCTACCCGTGTCCTCAAACTCAGCCCCAGATGCACAACCCTGAAGCCTTACATGGGTGACATTTTAAGAGTACTCTGGTGATACACACAAAATTAAGGGGATAATTAAGGGGATCTACATTTGCCTGTGAAGCATAATTTGAAAACATCTACTCAACTTTTGACATAATTTGAGAGGTATATTTGGTAATAGGATTTGATAAATGACTCCTTTCAGATATCAGAGCTATTTTCACTTTCTTTATCTCAGTGAAATGAAACTCTCATAGGCCCATGTCCATAGAGTCTTTTGCTCTTTTACTCCCCATCAAGTGTGTGGTCTAAACAATGTGTGAACACTGCTTACAGAACAGTCAAAACCAGCAAAAGGCAGATTCCTTGATTGTCTGAGCTGTCCTTGAGCTGGGTGCTGCACATGTAACATTTTCCTTGGTTAATCATGTAAAAGGCTTGATACATTTTAAAAGAAAGGGCACAGATCATGTTCTCGAAACACTGAAACTAAAGAAAGAAATATTTTAGATAATACTATGAATAAGAGCATGCCAAAAATATTAGATGACATAGAAAAATTTCTAGAAATATATATTATTTAGACTCTAACTCCAGATGAAATGTAAAATCTGTTTAAACCTATATCAAGTAAAGAGTTTAAGTTATACTTTAAAAAATTCAAAAAAGCCTAGAAACTGAGGGTTTTACCACTGAAGTTTACCGAATGTTTAAAGAAGAATTAATACAAATAATTCATAGACTCTTCCAAAGTATAGATATCAAGAAAACCCCCATTAACTCTTTCTGTGAGGTCTACATTACCCTGATACCCAAATCAACCAAAGGCACCACAAGAAAAGAAAACAATAAACAAATAACCCTTTTGGATATAGGTACAAAATTAATTAGAAAACATAATCTAACAACATATAAAAGGAGTGCACACCCTGAACAAATGGTGTTTAATCCAGGAATGCAAGGATGGTTTAACACCTGGAAGTCAACTGATATATGGTATGATATTAATAAAATACAGGAATAACCACAAGATTATATCAAAGTCATGTAAAATTTTTTCATGCGCAAATATTTTCCTTGTTGTAATTAGCCCTTTGGGACATCATAAAACATAAGATTATAGGTGCAGCGATGGGATGGGGGGTAATTTCAGGCAAATAATGTGAATTTCATATACTCAACCATGAGGATTCTTTTGATAAATGTCAAAAATGATAATCTTGTGTTTCTGTATGTTCTGGTGGTCTAAGGCCACTTTCTTGGCAAGCTACATTTTAACAGAACAGAAGAGATTATTAGGAATTAGGCAGACATTTAGTGAGAAAAGAGTCACTGGAAATATTCAGTGACAGAGCAAGAAAGATGGTACAAATCACGTTGCTATATAATCCTATCCCTAATACACCTCCAATGTGGTTTGTAAAAATACCCCAAAGGGGGTCTCTCTTCTTAGGCAGAAATGTTTATTTACCATATCAACATACACAGAAAATTAAATACAGTTAACCTTTGAACAACTTAAATTTGAACTACATAAGTCTATGAATTTTTTTCTACCTCTTCCACCTTTGAGGCAGCAAGTTCAACCCTTCTCCTTTCTCTTTCCCCTTAGCCTAACCAACATGAAGACAAAGAAATTGAGCTCCTTTATAATGATCCACTACTACTTAATGAGTAGTGAATATATTTTCTCTTTCTTGGGATTTTCTTGAAAACATTCTCTTTTCTCTTGCTTACTTGATTGTAATAATATAGTATAAAAAACACATAAAATAATAAAAAATATATAAATCATCTGTTTATATTATCAGTGAAGATTCTATGCAAAAGTAAGCTATCTGTAGTTGCATTTTATGGGAGTCAAAATATATGTGGATTTGACTGTGCAATAGGTTGACACCTTTAAATTTCATGTGGTTCAAGAGTCAATAATGTACACACACATATACGTAAACATGCATACAGGCAGACAGAGGTTACAAAAACCCAGAGGTGAGGTTTTGACAACATATCAAGGACAATTTGTGGCCACAGGTAATAATAGTGGAGATTTTTAGAGATATGAATGTTGCTGTTCCTAAAATGTCATCACTTATGTCAAAGTGTAACAAAATGGACTCTGGGGAGCCCATGAAATGAAGCCCTCACACATACATTCCTGTTATAAGGCTTAACACTCTCCCCACAAGGCCTGCAAAGGAATAAGAGAGGCCTGGGAAGGCCAACTGTGCTGTGGGCTCAGGAGGCAGAGCTCTGGGTGTCTGGTCATAGCCTGGGCCCCTCTCCTGTTCCCCCTTCTCACTCTTTGCACAAGAGCTGCTCTAGACCCTGCCTCAAGCTCAGCCCCCACAGGATCTCAACTTGGGCCTTCCTCAAATTCTGAGCGCAACTCAGGCAAAGCCTCAGGGTGGGACACCTGAGACTGGTTCCTTCATCTTCAAGCCCTCTCTCTTGTAGGCTCTGCTTTCTCCTATGAGCTGACACAGTTGCCCTCAGTGCCAGTGTCCCTGGGAAAGATGTCCAGGATAACCTGCTCTGCAGATTACTGGCAAAAAAGTATGCTTTCTGGTATGAGCAGAAGCCAGGACAGGATTTGGTGCTAGTCATCTGTGAGGATCAAGTGGCTGTCAAGGATCACTGAGCAATTCCCTGGGTTTAGCTAAGGAACAACTGTCATCCTGACCATCACAGTGCCCAGGCCAAGAGCAAGACTGACTATTACTTTCAGTCAGCAGACAACAGTGGTGCTCATCCAAAAGTGACACAGACAGATGAGAAAGACTGTGTGAACCTCTTTCTCTAGTCCTAGGGACACTGTGGACAAAGTTATTAGCAGAGCTGGACCAGTTTATCCACATTTGAATTTATTAACCCAGAAGTAACCCTAAGTCCTGCAAGTGAGGAAAGAGCTGGCTCAGATGGTTTAGTTCCGCTGAAATTCCTCTTTTCCTTGAAAGAAGCAGCTGAAGAAAGCCCCAGAAGCTTTCTGTCATGTTTCTTGTATGAGTTGTCCCTCCCTTACTGTCCTAAGAAGTCACAAAAACCGAGGAGTATAAGCAGACACCTTCTTGGATCCATCTTGGGAAATTTCCCCTGACTACACATTCATCATTTGGTCCCAAAGGTCTAAAGTACTGGGTAATCAGTACAGAGATCCCATTTTGGTTATGAAAAAGCTCCAGTCACAGATAATAGAGATGGTTACACCACATTTTGAATGTACTTACTGCCACTTAATTGCACACTTAAGTAGGATTACGAGGCTTGGTTGTCAGCTGTCTCGAGCCAGTATTTCTCAAACAGGCTTACTTGTCACCTGAGATTTTGGGACCATTTTGGAAAAAGTCCCCATGAAAGGACAATACCCCCATGTTGGTTGCAGGATGGTCCCCCCACAGTGGGGCCATGTGGTGAGCAGTGAGTTTGCACAAACTGTGCCCACAGGGCATGCTCTCTGTGTGACTGACTCTGATCTCAGTTCTCAGTAAGATGGTGTCCGTTGCTAAGTCCACCTCCGATCTGGACCCTCAGGGAAAATCAGCTAAAACTGGGCCCTGAGTTGCACAAAGGGAAACATGGAGGATGCAGACACCCCACCCTTGACATGCTGGTGCAGCAGGAAGAAGAAGGAACCTGTGCCTCATCAGTAAGAAATATTTTTTCACTACAAAGACACATATGGCAAACTGAGGCATGAACAAGGGAGAATCTGACTTTCTCCACAAAAGTAAGTCTGCAGATAGATGTTGGTTTTTTCCAGACACTCATAAGTTCCAGAAAACCCCCAGTATTTCTAGGTTTCTGTTTCCCTATTCCTATGGTTTTGGTTTTGTTTTCATTTTTGTTGACATAAGACCTCAGGAGAGCTGCTGCAGCTGCAGCTTTCACACCCATGTTCAAGAGGAAAGGAACTTCCCAAGCACAGTCTGTTTCAGTCTTCCACAAGAACAAAATTGGCCTTGAAAAAACTCAGCAGACTGACTCATATCTGATGGACCAGCGCTGTGCTACAAGGTCATCTCTGGCTGGGATCAGCTGTGGAGAAGTGTCAGACTTTTACAAGAGAGGGGATTACAATGGTAGTGACTCTTGGGACTGTCTGCCTAGTCTGTACACCTTGTGTCTAATGTCTGACCCACCCACAAGATGGGAAACTCCTGAGACTGAGGCCTGTGACTTTCTCATGCTGAATTCCCAGGACACAATCTTGTCAGATCAGAGAGGGTGAGAATAGGTATGTATTGGGTAAATGGGCTTCTGCCTCTGTGTTTGATGCAGAAGACACTATCAACCCACATTAGCCCTGTATTTCATCTCAAACAAGTAAAACCTACTCCTGAGTCCTTCAACTTCAGGAATAAGCCCCTATCAACATGTATGACCACCCACAACCCCTGGAGATGTGTGCAGGGAGGCCTTAGGTGAGCCCTGTATTGCCTTCTCCAAATGAGCATGGCCATATTTTCAGTGGAAAACTGAAGAATTTAGTCCTAGTGGTAAGGCACAAAGGGGCCACACAGAGAAGATAAATTCCTTCCCTGAGGCCACCAGTACAGGAGAAGGGTATCAGGGTTCTGAACCACAGGTTCTGAATCTACACCTGGACTAAGGAGGCTCCTGAGCAACCAGTGTAGAGTATCTGCCAGGAGGCAGCAAAGAGTCACCGGGCAAAGTCACCTGGGGATGGGCTGAGCCTGAGCCTCAGGGAGATGCTGACATGTGGGGAATGTCAGTGACCATGATGAGATCTGAAGGAAAATGTATCATTATTCTACAGTGTCATCCTTGTGCTGATGTACAAATTCTTCTGACTCTGGGTCTCTGATCTGTCTCTCATCTATTTCTCTGACACAGGTCCAGGTACTTTGCTTCCCCTGCCCCCTGGCCAACCCAGTAATGATAAAACACTGTTACTGTCATACTAGTCATCCCCCCAAGTTGTCGCTATATCCATTTCCCTTCCTGTGCTTTGGGAGTGCCTGCCCTGCAGACACAGCAGCTTCTCATTCCCTGGACTCTCCTCCACCACACACTGTCCCTAGTCTTTTCCATCTCACTTCTGAGAAGGCTGTGAAAAATCAGGTGTCGTGATTCCCTTGTGAGACTCAAAGCAGTTTCTCATGAACATTTTGCTGACTTAATTTTTATTCCTTGATACATTTTCCTGGCTGAAAACCACTTAATTATAATAAATTTTCACTTGAGAACTCCTTGGAGTTTGCAGCACACTCTCATTTCTCATGAAATAAAACCTTCCTGTAACTCATGATCTGGTGATCTGATCTGTGTCACCTTTAATGGCATTAGGAGCAGCTTTCAGTCACTTGCAGTGACAGACTGTTTGGGAAGTATGACAAGAACCTCCCTTCTCCAGCCTGAGGACAGAATTTGTTCTGTCTCACGTGAAAAAGAAGTGTCCATGTGGCTCTCAGAAATGAGCAGGGACAGATGTCACCTGAATTCTGTGCAGGTGGATATGTGCCCGTAAGCATGCCAAGTCAAACAGAATTACACCCTGCATAGCACAAACATAAGCTCTGGTTCACAATTCAAAATTTTTTGATGACTGGAAAGTACAAGACTGGGCATCTGCATGTGGTGAAGGTCCCAGACTGCTTCCACTCATGGTGGAAGAAGAAGGGGAGTCAGTGTGTGCAGAGATCACATGGCAAGACAGGAGGCAAGACAGAGAGAAGAAAGGTGCCAGCTCTTTACAACAACCACCTCCAACATCGGGGATCCAATTTCAACATGAGATGTGAAGGAGACAAACATGTAAACCACAGTCCCTGTTTTCCTGGGGATTGACCATGCACTTCCTCACGTCCATGTTTCTCCCTTCATTCAGTATTGGGGCCCAGACTTCTCTGACTCAGTTTCTTCCTACCTCCTGGACTCCCTGAAAGTTGGTCACCAACTCTTTTCCTGAATCAGCAGCAGTACTGAGTATTGTAATCTTGTCTTCTAGTTCCAACAGAAACAGGGAGATCCCCACACAGTTGCAGTGTGGGGTCAAGAATCAAAGCTCAGAAACTCAAGGTGGATTCTCAGAACAGACATCTGACAAGTCAGCTTCTCTGAACTTCCTCGGGAGCCCAGTTATGAGGCTGATCATTGTTGTCATTTCTATGCTGGCTGGGGTGAAAGGATTACAGACATGACAGACTTTAATGGTTTAAAACTGGGGTCTAGGAACTGAGGTGAGCCTCCCTGGGGTGTTCTCTTTAACTGTGCCAATGTTTCAGAAACAGCTGCGAGGTGAAGTTAACCAGAAGGGAAAGTGGAAGAGTTTACAGAGCCAAGGGTTTTACCTTCACTACACCAGCAGTGGTGTAGTTGAGGGAAGTGGAGGTGAGAAAGAGCAGCTGAACTCATTTGATGGGTATTTAGGGTTTTCTGGCCACAGGGTCTTGGGCCATCCCTTCCTTCCCAAAATCTCATTCATAAGTCCAATAAAAGGAGCTGGAGAGTGGTCTGTGAGTTTTATTAGAGACTCCATCAGGGGCCCAGAGGGAGGGAGAGGATAAGACTTACAGGATATACTCCTGGCAGTCTGGGAGTGGGTGTGGGAATAGCTTCTGGAGAAATCAGACACTTTAGAGGAGGAAGACACATCTCTGACAAGACTCAAGCCTCTCCTTGGAGGTATTTAGTTTGGATGTGACCCACTAAGCTCTAGGCAGGACATTGTCTGAAAGCCCGAAGGACTCCTGAACCTCCCCAAAAGGATTTGCCCATTGTTCACCTTGAGGTGCATGTTTTTATGCTGTGATGCACACAGGAGAATTCATCCTTCTCTTCTTCTTAAATAGGGACTTCCTCATCATTCCCATTACCCTGAGTAGATGCCCAGATGTTTCCAGAAGAGTAAAACTGGAGATCCCAGTTGTTATGAATTATATTCATCAACAGCTGTCAGTGTCTCCCAAATGTCCAAGATCCTTGCAGGCTCTCTGACCTTCACCAGGGCGAGCAAATCTCTGACACATGTACAAGAGCTGCTTCCGTGGACTCAGAGAAGAGAGGGAGCCTGTAGGTGAGACAAGCACATCATTTCTTCAGCAGACAGGGCTCAGTGCAGCTGCCTCTCTGACAGGGTCCCACCACGACATTAAGTTCATCAGCTCTTTTTTTAGTCACGGGTCCTGTTTGTCCTGAACCCAGTTCAGCTGTCTGCTGTGTTCATTAAAGCCTCTGTGAATGGTCACAGGATATAAACTGTCAATCTTATGTAGATTGTGCTGATAGTATCTGCAAAAGCAGCTGCCCCCTCTTAGACCTAGGAGACCACACATAAAATCAGTTATTCAATTAGGGAAGATCACTGGAGAGACAACATGAATCACAGGAACTGGACAAGACATCTCTGAGAACCATACCAGTTCCCTTTAACTGAATACCCACAAGCAGAACAACTGATTTGGAGGATGTTTTTTCCACTGAGCGGTACACAAAGCAGTGCTATGTGTGAATATCTCTGCATGTGTGTGTATGTATATACCTATGTGTACATGTGTATGTTGGTGGTGCAAGGACCCACAAGCAGAGGTGTCAGAATCAGCCCACAAGAATAGCCAGCAGGCCCCCAGGGAAAGACCCTGAGGATGTCAGCAAGAGGAGGAGTGGAGGCATTTGTTGGGAAGAACTTTAAGGGGCTGCATGTGACATACTTAGCCCAGGACAGAAGTGGACACACTGGTGGCATGTGACCTTGTCTTAACTCAGTCATATGTTTAGACCCAACTCCAAGGATTGGCACATGGAGGCTTCTGTCTGTGCACATGACATCCCCAGAGCTTCACAGCTCAATGCTATTGACAATGCAGTGGAACTTGTAAGTGATTCACTTCATTACATCCTCAGTCTTAGGTATGAAACCCAACACATTTGTTAAGGTGAGAGGGGAAAAATACTTCCTTCCCAATCATGGTTATTGAAATTAAAAAGTTTTACTTTCTAGTTTGACAGTTGCCCAAGATCAATGACCTTGACCTCACATGAATGAAAATCCTGATCATAAATTCTCAGGAAAGATCCTGGCACAAGGAACATGACCAGTCATTTGAATGTTCTCAATGACACTGCTGAAACATGCTCCCTTTTTACCTGCCATGGAGGGAGGGTAAGAAGTGACCCTACCTCTGTCCACACACCTCAGGGAGGACAGTGCACCTGATTGAAGAAAAAGGTGTTATGATTAGAGGGGCCAGGAGGTCTGGGATTTGGATGAAGGAGGAAACAGGACATAGGGCAGGGAGGGGCTAGAAGGTAAGCCTTTGAAGTGTGTCACTTGGATGGAGTCTTGACTCCACTTTCTACTGCCTGGGGGACTCTGGGAAAATCCTGATGTTGGTTCTGTCATCAGTAAATTGAAGGAGAGATTGTGCCTTAAGCATAGGGCTGTTGTAGGATGATATGCATGTGTGGTTGAGATAACATATCTAAAACATTTTCTAAAGGGCCTGAAATGTATTAGGGGCTCAGAAGTAGTCACTGTCCCACTAGATCTGTGTGATCTAGTGACACATGGAAAATGGCATATGTCCTATGGGCAGCAGGGGGCACTGTGGGGCTTTGTTTAGGAATTCTAAGAACTCTTGTCTCCCGGTAATGATCCAGGGCAAAGGGCATAACTGATGCCTCATTTGTGGCCTGTTCTTTTGGGTAAAACCCACTCTCCACCCACGAAAGTCAACTGACTCTTCTTTGAACTTGGGAAATTGCCAACATGAAGGCCTCAAACACAGGGCTCAGTCACGAGCTCAGAAAGACACACTATAGAATGGAGAACAGATATGCATTCGTCTTCTCCTTTCATGAGTTTCAGGAAGAAAATAAGACAGGAGGTTGGTGTCCAGATCCTGCTGGGCAGTCTTGGGCAGAGCTCTTGGAAGCCCCACCATAGCCTGGGTTTTCTTCTACCTCCACTCTTTATTTTCTCCTCAGATCAAAGCATGCCAGGCCACTCAGGGGAACCCTCCCTGCTATTACCCTATGGACAGGTCCTAGGGACATCTTTCCTGTTCTCTGTTGCATTCAGCATCAGTCATGAAATGTTGCGTTTCTGGGTTTCTTTGCTCTGCTTGCATTGACCCAGCCCTCATTCACATCTGCCTCCCAAGGAACATTGGTCAAGGTCACCTGCACCCTGAGCAGTGAGCACAGCTCCTACACCATTGATTGGTATCACCAGCACTCTGGGAAGCCTCCTGGGTATGATGTATGTTAACAGTGATGGAGCCACAGCAAGAGGATGGGATCCCTGATTAATTCTCAAGCTCCAGTTCTGGGGTTGACCAATACTTGACCATCCCCAACGTCCAGTCTGAGGATGAGACTGAGTATCAATGTAGAGAGAACCACAAGATTGGTGGCCAGTATGAGTAAAGCACAATGGTACAGACAAAGGGAGAGTGCGACCAAATTCTCTCTCCCTTCTTCCTCTTTGGAAACTCAGACTGAGGATACCCATGTCCCTGCCCAGGACACTAAGACCTTTGGATTTCCCTGTCTCTTTGTCTGCAGGACTGATGCCCTCATGTCCCCAGAGGCTGGGCGGGTTGTGGCTGTAACTTCAGGACTTGCTTCTGCTGAAGGGCTGGCTCATCCTGACACTCCTCCTCTTGGGGCAACCTGCACATAATATGACCTGTCCCTGTGGTGGGGTGAAGGCAGGGTTCCTCGCCCAATTCAGGACCATATGAAGAGTTCTCCCAGTCTTAGATTTTACAATATTTCTTACTGGGGACTCGGCTGTGATGGTCTTGCAACTAAGTGCCCATCTCTGCCTCCAACAGTAACCACTAGGGAGCAGAGAACCTATTCAGTAAGTGGTGCTGGGAAAACTGGCTGATCACATGCACGAGATAGAAACAGAACCTCTAGTTACCGCCATACACAAAAATTAACTCTAAACGGATCACAGTCCTAAACATAAAACCTCAAACTATAAGAATCTTAGAAAACACAGGAGACACCCTTATGGAAATTGGAACTGGGAAACAATTCCTACTCACAACCCTAAAGGCCAACACCTTAAGAAATAAAATAGACAAGTGGGACCTCATCAAATTAATTAGCTTCTGCAAAGCAAAAGAACCCATCAAGAGAGCAGGGAGACAACCCACACAAAGGGAAAAATTATTTGCCAACTGTTTATCTGACAAAGGCCTAACATTTAGGATCTACAAGGAAATCAAATGTGCTGAAAGGAAAAAATCAAACAACCCCTTTAAAAAGTGAGCAAAAGACATGAATAGACACTTCTCAAAAGAAGATATATGGGCAGTCAACAGATATATGAAAAAGTGCTCAACCTCACTCATCATCAGAGAAGTGCAAATCAAAACCACATTGAGATACCATCTAACCCCTGTAAGAATGTCCATCATTAAAACAAACAACAACAGATGCTGGCAAGGATGTGAAGAAAAAGGAGCACTTCTACACTGCAGGTGGGAATGCAAACTTGTAAGATCTCTTTGGAAGACAGTGTTGCGATTTCTGAAAGAACTAGAAATTGACCTTCCATATGACCTGGCAATTTCCCTATTGGAAATATACCCGGAGGAACTCAAATCATTCTACAAAAAAAAGATACCTGCACACGTATGTTTGATGCAGCTCTATTCACAATAGCAAAAACATGAAACCAACCGTGTTGCCCGTGAAGTTGGACTGGATTTTAAAAATGTGGTACATATACAGAATGGAATATTATCCAGTCATAAAGAAGGACAAATATATGGATTTTGCAGCAACTTGGATGGATTTGGAGTCAGTCATAGTCAGTGATTTATCACAGAAACAAAGAACAGAGTTCCATATTTCTCACTCATAAATGGACCTTGAACAATGATAATGCTATGAAAAAGTGATTGACAGTAGTGGAAAACTGTCAGGAGAGGGGGGTGGAATAGGGAGCTGAGGGAAACTGCTAGGGGAGGGAGGGGCATACCTCATCAACAACAGTACCTGCATGATCAATGTTTATATACCTAACCCTGAAATGTACCCCACGTCTTTATAATAAAAATTAAAATTTTAAAAAGTAATTGGGAAAAAAAAGCAATTCATTTAGAATTGGTATCATTTCTTCATTGAATATTTGAGATATTTTCTAGGGAAGTCATTTGGTAAATTACCAGGGAAGCCATTTGGTAAATTAGTACAACCTCTATGAGAAGTGGTGTGGAGATTACTCAAAGAACTAACAATTGATCTACCAAGCTTTGATCCATCAATCCCACTACTAGGTATCTATCCTAATAAACAATGGTTGTTATAATTAAAAAGACATCAACATCCACATATTCATCATAGCGTAATTTCAAAGATGTAGAATCAACCTTAATGCCCATCAATTGATAAGTGGATACTGAAAATGTGATATAAATACACCATGGAACCCTATGCAGTCATTAAAAAGAATGAAATCATGTCCTTTGTAGTAACATGGATAGAGCTGGGGATCATCATCCTATGCAAATTGACTCAGAAACAGAAAACCAAACACCACATGCTGTCACACATATGTGGAAGCTAAATGGTTACAAAGATCGAAATAATAGACAATGGGGAAACCAATAAGTAGGGAGGGGTCAGGGAGTTTAGGGTTCAGAAACCACCTATGGGGCACAGTGCTCACCATCTGATGAATGGGCTACCTGAGACTCAATCCCCACCATCATACAATGTGTTCATGTAACAAATACACATGTGTACCTCCAGAATCTAAAATACAAAATAAAAATAAAAATTCTAGCTTTTGTAAGGTCGGTAGTGATGTCACTCTTTTAGTCATGGTTTTAGTAATTTTTGCCTTCTATCTTTTTTCTTAGTCTATCTGAAGGTAAAAATCTAATGATCTTATCGATCATTTTGAAGCACCAAGTTTTTTAAAAAATATTTTCTACTGTTTTCATTTTATTGATATTTCACATTGATCTTCATTATTACTTTCTTTCTCTTTGCTTTATTTGAATGCTCTTTCATTTTAGGTCTATGAGGTAGATGCTTAGATTATTTATTTCAGATCTTTCTTCTTTTCAGTATTAAATATTTAATGTAATGGATCTCCTTCAAAGCATTGACTTGGTTTCATTTCTCAAATTCTGATGTATTGTTTTTTGTATGTTTAAAACTTCTGAATTTTCTAATTTATTTTGTGATTTTTCTCTGACTCATGGATATATGGTTTATTTTTCATTTCCAAATGATTGTAGATTTTTCTACAATTGTAGATTTTTCCAAATAATTGTAGGTTTTTCAGGTATTAACACAATTTTATTAGTTAATTCTGCATTGAATCATACCTTGTATGATTTTCATCTTTCAAATTTATTATGATATGATTGATGATCTAGAATATAGACAATCATGAGAAATGCTCCCTATATTTTTGAAAACTAATGTGTATTCACTGTTGTGGGTTTAGTTTTCTACAGATTTATTTATTTAGGGCAGGTTAGCTAACAGTTTAAAACTACATCCTTATTTATTTTTCTGTGTAGTTGTTTTGTAGCTCTTTAAAAGAGAGGTATTGAAAAGATCCACACTAACTGAAGTGTACTCTATTGATTATTTTGAGAAATATCATTTTCCAAATCATGAGTTCAAATACTTTATTCTCCAGACAAAAGATCTTTTATGACTTCCCAATAGTTATCAAGGGAAAAAGGCAGAGTTGATGTCACATTTGTTGATATCAAAGGAACAGTCACTGATCATAATGATCACTGATCATGACTAGCCTTCACTAGAAAGGTTAATTTAGTAAGAATATTTTAATTAAGTCCTAGGTATAAAATATCTATGACAAAACTTGAAATATAAACATTGAATAATGCATGAAAATCAAAAGTAAGGTAATTACGTATGTATAACAGTGCCTGCTTCATGGAAAAGGAACAAAAAGTGCTATTAATTCAATTAAATTATTTATACATTTGAAATATGCAAATTGAGACCAATTCACTGAACTGTCCCAGATACCATTGAGTTACTTGGTGAACAAAACAGACCAAAAAATACCTGCTCTCCAGGTGGCATCACGGAAGATGGTGGATTAGGAAGCTCCTGGAAAAGGTGTCTCTTGTAAAATAACTATTGAAGCAGTAAATATCACCAAAATAACTAATATAAAACAATGGAATCTAATCCCACATTTGCAGCATCCAGAGAAGTGTTGATAAAGAAAAGTGGGCCAAATTTATGAAAATAAAAATGATTATAAAGAATATAACAAGCAATTGCATGCCAAATTTAGAAGAAATAGAAAAATTCATAAAGAAAAACACAAGTTACCCATCTGACTCTAGAAGAACAGAAAGAAATCAGCAGGACTATAGGAAATAAAAAGATTAAATCAGTAATTGAAAACTTCACAAAAAATAAAAGCTGAGGACCACAAGCCCTCACTGGTAATCCTCTAGAGACTGAAGGAGGAATTAATACCAAATATAGTCAATCTCTTCCAAAAATAGATTAGGAGGAACACTTTCTAGCATATTCTAGGAGGCCAGCATTAATCTGATACCAAAGACAAACACAAATACCACAATAAAGAAAACTACATATGAATACTTCTTATAAAGAAGCATACAAAAATTCTAGTGAAATAAAAACAAATCAAATCCAACTGCACATTAAAGAAAATCACAACATGATTCAAGATTGCAAAGGGTGGTTCTATATAAGGAAGTGAATCAATGTAATGCAGCATATTATTAGAGTGACAGAAAAAGTATCTGATCATTCCAGTAGATGCAGAAAAAGCATTTGACAAAATTCATCACACTTTCTTGGGAAAAAAACTCAGTAAACTAGGAATAGTAGGAAGATTCCTCCGATTGATAAAGGGCCTTCACCAAAATTCACAGTGAAGATCAAGTCAAATGGTGAAAGACTCAAAGTTTCCCGCAAAGACCAGGGAAAAAACTCTTGTTTTAACAACTGCTTCCTCTACATTGTACAGGACAACTTAGCCAAAGCACTTAGGCAAAAGAAAAAAAAAATAGGTATTAAGGATAAAAAACGAGGGGGTAAAATAACCACTATTTGTACATGAAATTATTTTAAAATAGAATGTTCCAAATAACCCACAAAAAACCCCTAACATAATCAACTATTACTTTTCTCTGTTATCCTGGGCAACTTAGTTCACCTGGACTCAGTGAAACCATAGAAAAGACATGAAAGGGTCTTATTACTTGAAGATGAAATAAGCAACTCTCAGAAAGTATAGTCAGGTCTGTGGGGACACTTCTTTTCTCCACAGGAATTTCAGGAAGGTACCCAGCCAGGTGGAGCATTTGCTACCCTGATCTCTGGACAGAGCATCTCAGGTGGGAAACACTATTCCTAGATGAATTAGCAAGATATTCCTAATTTTCCTGAAAAAACAGACAAGGCTGGTATAGAAATCCTCCCACCACAAAAATCAGGCTAGTGTACAATGGAAAAGCATAACAGTAATGGAGAAAAGATGGTGACAATCATAATGATGGTGGTGATGATGATGGTGAGGGTGATGATGCAGATGATGATGATGGTGTTGGTGATGATGATGATGTTGATTATAACTGAGGCATTGTGCCTGAAACATCAGGTGTTCCCAATTATAATCTAGCTATTCTGTTGGGCTGGGAGCATCTTTCTTGGTTCCTATATATTTAGGAATCCAGTGTTCCTGTAAGGTGTCTCAAGTTTCTTCAGACTTTTAGATTTTTCAGAGTAAAATTACAGCTTAATCTGCACTCTCTTCTGCAACCCAAACCATTAACCAGGCAAGGGCATTTCAACCCTGAGACTCAGTTTCAAGAATTTCACCTGCTCCACCTCACTGCACACATAATGTGTAACCTCTCTGTGCAGGGAAGGGTAATGTGGGTCACACAAGCACAGAATAAGCCTGACTCCTTCGCCTCCACCTTCAGATGACAAGTTCTGTTGATCATCTCCTCCACCAGCAGAGAGAAGAAGAACTGCATCCAGGAGCAGCCAGGAGAGAGGCTGAGGCTGCCCTGGTAAAGCCTAATAGAGAGGTCATCCTGGAGGTCAACCAGTGTTCAGGGGTCAGTCCTTGCACTTGGTGTTGGGACAGTTCATCTTGTTCCATTAGGCTTCAGTGGCCATGTTCTGAGGATCAGACTCACATGACCCAGGATACTCACTGGAGCTTGGGTTCTATGACATCCTTACCTGGAAAACCCAGCTGGAGGATTCTGGACCCAGGCGTGAGGCTTGGCAGCTCCTGAAAGGGCTGGGACTCACTAGGAGACAGCCTGAGGTAGAAGTGCTTTAGGAGGGGGAACAATGTGAGGGAAAGGGCTCCAAGGCCCAGTGTTCTTCACCCAGGATGGCTTCCAGAGCCTTCTGACCTGCTCAGGACATCATCCCTTCCTTTCCAGCAGCTCCTGGGAGCTGCGATTTCTGTCCTGGCATTCCCAGATATATCCAACCTCTCTTCCCTCTGCCTATCCCTCCTCTTCCTGCAGACTCTCCTCAGTTCCTATGCTCAGATGAGTCTCACGTGGGTGGGAAGTGGGGCACTTGGGGCCCTGGTCCCTTATTGGAACCTCCGCAGCCTCCTTAAGACCTTCTCCAGACGGAAGCAGATTCTCACCTGCCCCAGGTCACAGCTCTGACCATGGAGCTGCTTTTGGCTCATAGACAGGATCTACCTAGCTGAAGGGACTGTGAACCACCTGTCCTCCAGAGCTTACACCCTGTGTGAAGACCATGACCTTGGGACCATCACAGAGATCACAGGCCTATAGGTATTTTCTTTGTCAGGTGTGGGTTTCTGGTGCTTTTTAACAATATTACATAAAACATTGATGAGAATAAAATAAAGAATGAAGTAACTGAGAATGGATATCGTTAGTCTGTTGTGGGATCAAGGATGTCATAGAAAGAGCAAGATCATGCGTGAAATGAGACTAGTCATTGTGATGAATCCACAAAAGTGTGTGGTCATCCAACAACCAAACTACCAAACAACACACAATTAACCATGATGCTAATGACATAGAGTCAATTTCTAATGAAATGACCAAATGGAAGCAAGTGAGTCTGGGGGACGCAAGGGGATATAAAAGAAGAGGAACATTATGGGGCCATGGATCACCTGCCGCTAAGTCAGGTGTCATCACTGATCTCTCAACAGGCCCCAGCTCAGCCCCATGGTCAGGCTCATGAAGGATCCACAGCCCTTCTGAGCCTTGTCCAGAACACATCATAGGTCAGATGGTTGGGACAGTGATCATGTGGTCAATCCCCAGGAAGGTGACTGTGGTAACAGGCCTTGGAGTCCAAGGTTGATTTTCTAAGAAGTAGATCAAGAAGCTGAGGGACTCACTGCTTCCTCCTCAGGCTCTTCTGCTGCTCACACAGCTGGCTTGAGTGACATCTGTCCATGAGGAGCCCCAGAGGATGTGTATTTGCATAAACATCAAACACTCACTCCCCACAGGGCCTGAGAGGAAATAAGAGAGACCTGGGCAGGTCAGTTGGGCTGTGGGCTGAGGAGGCAGAGCTCTGGGTATCTGACCATGGCCTGGTTCCCTCTCCTGCTCCCCCTTCTCACTGTCTGCACAGGTACTGCCCCAGGCTCAGCCCACACAGGACCTCAAGTTGGGCCGGCCTCAGATTCTGAGCTCATCTCAGGCACAGCTTCAGGGTAGGACACCTGAGAATAGGTCCTTCATATTCAAGTCCCTCTCTTGTCTCTCTTGCAGGCTCTGTGTCCTCCGATGAGCTGACACAGTCACGCTCAGTGTCAGTGTCCCTGGGACAGACAGCCAAGATGACCTGCTCTGGAGATGTCCTTGCAAAAAAGTATACTCAGTGGTACCAGCAGAAGCCAGGACAGACCCCTGTGCTGGTGATATATAAAGATAGTGAACGGCCCTCAGGGGTCTCTGAACGATTCTCTGGGTCCAGCTCAGGGACGACGGTCACCCTGACCATCAGTGGGGCCCAGGCTGAGGACGAGGCTGACTATTACTGTCAATCATGGGACAGCAGTGGTAATCATCCCACAGTGACACAGAGAGATAGAGAAGTGAGACACAAACCCCTTCCCTTTCTGTCACCCTCCTCCAGTCCTATGAGGACTGTAGACAAAGCCATGAACAGGGCTGACCTGGTTCATCCAGTTCTAAATATATGAGTCCAGAAGTAACCCCAAGTCCTGAGAGAGGAGAGAGCTATCTCAGGCGGTGCAGTCCTGCTAGAATCCTTCTTCTCCTTGGGGAGACGCAGCTGGAGGAAGTCCCAGAGACTGTTTTCCACCAGATTTCTTGGATGATGCACCCCTCCTTTGCTGTCCTGAGACTGCACAGAAACTGAGAAGGATAAGCAGACTCCTCCTTGGGTCTACCCTGGGGACTTTCCTCTTACCAAACACTCATCATTTTGTCCCAAAGTTCTAAAGTCACTGTCTAATGGGTACACAGATCCTGTTTATGGTGACAAAAAAGCTCCAGCCACAGATAGCGGAGATGGTCACACATTTTGAGTGTACTTGCTGCCACTTAATTGCCCACTTAAGTAGAATCACACTGGTTGGATGTCAGGTGTCTCGAGCCAGTATTTTTTCAACCAGGTTTACTTGTCACCTGAGACTTGGGGAACGTATTGGAATAAGTCTCCAAGAAAGTATTGTGCCCCCTGTTGGCAGAAGGATGATCTCCCCACAGTGAGTAGTGAGGCTCTGCTCACTGTGCCCACAAGATGAGCTCTCTGTGTTGATGACAGGGCTTGGTAGGATCATGTCCACTGCCAAGTCCGTCTCAGATCTAGACTCTCCAGGTAATGTTGATCATAGCTGGGCACTGAGTTGCACAGAGGGATACATGGATACTGAGGGCACTCCACTCTTGACGTGCATAAGAGACGAGGTCTGCTGGTGGAGCAGAAAGATGAAGGAAACGTGGCTCTGAAGGGGGTATTTCCAGCCATGAGTCTTAGCTGTTCAACCTCCTCTTTTGTGCACCTTGTCAACAGGGTCAGGAGAAGTAGAGGTGACTGTGACCTGTCCACTCCCATCTTCTCCTTGGTTGTACCACACGCCCTTCTGCTTAAACTATATTAGGGTTTGTGCTTTACAGATGTATCTGATGTGTAAATGGATGATTTGTGAATAAGCAGACAGAGGCAGGAACCAGACCCTTTGGAAACATCTCTCATCATGTGATCCAGTGACAACATCTCAGCAAGACCCTGGAATTAAAGAGAACAAATGTTTAGATTTAAAACTATTCCAAGACTTCCACAAGTCACGATCACACCACTGCTCCAAAACCTGGGTGACAGAGCAAGACTCTGTCTCTAAAAGTAAAGTTAAAAATTTTTTTAAATAACGAACAAATAATAAAATAAATAAAAGTAAACCTTTGGAAAAGGCACAATACAAAAGTGAACTCTTACACATTTTCCTGTGGCCTGGGCTCAGTGAGGAATTATTCAGGGAGTCTCAGGCTAGTGGACACATCTCAGGAAATCTGCTTTGGAAAGTGACTGTCTTTTCCTGCCCCTACAGCACAACCCGATAAAAGTGAGGGACCTCTTCTCTGATTATCGGCTCATGAAAACTTCTGCATGCAGAGAAGGACTTGTGATCCTGGATGCCAGTACCCTAGAGACCAGATGTTCTCATTTACCCAGGACAGACTCAGACCTGGATTTCCAGAAGGGTCTCCTCCCCACGCGGAGATTCAGGAGTGAGGAGTTTCCCACAGGTTGGAGCAGGACAGAGTCCACCTCAGTCAGCAGGAAGGAAACAGGTTCATCTCACATCTGACCCAGAATGACTCACTCCACAGCTATCAGGATCACCTGTGACTACCAAGGGATATGTGAGCCTGGTCTTGTCACTCCACAATAAAATATCTTCTTCAAGGCTTGAGTAAAATTCTACCAGAGGCTGCATTTCCCTACACATTTCTCTGGCTAATGGTTTTTAGTAATTCATTTTTAGGACACTTGCCTAAGGTAAAACATCAGAATTGGAGGTCATTCAACAGGAAAAACAGAAACTTCCTGTATCAACACTCCTGGCTTGTATTCGTGCTGAACCTCATGGGGATGGAGAAACACAGAAAATAAAATCACACTCTAAGAAGCAAAAGAAATGCAACTGAGATATCTTCAATGTGCTTGTCCAGATAATAAAACACTCATGTAAACCAACCATTTCCTATAGGGAAGTCCTTAAAATCAAAACAATACTTCAAGTGTCCTGTCAGGTGAAATGTCCATACAAATGCCACTCTGTCTGATGAAAATCTGACGTATTTTACCTTGGTGTTTCTGATCAGTCCCACATGGTGCAAGGGGCTAGGCACCCTCCCATGCTGACCTTTCCCAAGTTAAAGTGCAGCAGCTGTCCCTACAGACACCTGGAAGAACTGACAGAGAGAAGCTTCTCTATCAGAGTCCCCATTTTTTTTCTTTTTTTTTTTCTTTTTTAATATTTTTTATTATGGTTTTGTGGGGTACAGTTAAGGGTTAGGTATACTATTATGTTTCATTCAGGCACCCTGTTGATGTGTTTCTCCGTCCCCAGACAGATATTTGCTACTGTTAATCCCATCTCCTCTTTTTTATGGCTGCATAGTATTCCATCATGTATATGTACCACATTTTTTTGATCCAGTCCTCTTTTGATGGGCAGCATGGTTGTTTCCAGGTTCTTGCTATTGTGAACAACACTGCGATAAACATAAATGTGCAGGTATCTTTTTTATAGAGTGACTTGAGTTCTTCAGGGTATATTCCCAGTAGGGGGAATGCGGGGTCATACAGAAGGTGGATTTTTAGAGCTTTTAGGAATCGCCACACTGCTTTCCGCAGAGGTTGCACTAGTTTACACTCCCACCAACAGTGTAGAAGTGTTCCCTTTTCACCACACCCTCTCCAGCAGCTGTTATTTTTTGAGTTGTTGATAATTGCCATTCTGACTGGAGTTAGGTGGTATCTCAGTGTGGTTTTGATTTGCATCTCCCTGATGATTAGTGAGGTTGAACATTTCTTCATGTGTTTGCTGGCTGCTCAGATGTCTTCTTTTGTGAGGTGTCTGTTCATATCTTTTGCCAATTTTATAATGGGGTTGTTTGTTTTTTTCTTTTCATCACATTTGAATTCCTTGTAGATCCAGGATATTAAGCCTTTGTCAGACCTGGTGTTGGCAAATACTTTTTCCCAGTCTGTAGGTTGTCTCCCTGCTCTCTTGATGGTTTCTTTGGCTTTGCAGAAGCTTGTCAGTTTAATAAGGTCCCACTTGTCTAACTTCTCTCTTATGACCTGTGAGTTTCGGGTTTTGTTCAGGAATTGGATGCCAGTTCCGATTTCCATGAGGGTATTTCCTTCCTTTTCTAAGGTCCTTATGATTTGAGGTTTTACATTTAGGTCTCTGATCCATTTGGAGTTAACCTTTGTGCATGGGGATAGAGAGGGGTCCTGTTTCAATCTTCTGCATGTGGTCAGCCAGTTTTCCCAGCACCATTTACTGAATAGGTTCTCCTCTCCCCACTGGTAGGTGGTGGGGGCTTTGTCGAAGATGAGTGGGTTGAGAAATTGAGGTTTTGCTTCTGGAATCTCAATTCTATACCACTGATCTATATGCCTGTTCCTGTACCAATACCAAGCTGTTTTGATGATTGTAGCTTTATAGTAAAGTTTGAAGTCTGGTAATGTGATATCACCTGCTTTGTTTTTTTTGATGAGGATCGTTCTGGCTATTCTTGGACGTTTGTGTTTCCATATGAAGTCCTGTGTTGTTTTTCTAGGTCTGAGAAGAATGTTGCTGGTAATTTAATGGGTATTGCATTGAATTTGTAGATTGCCTTTGGTAATATGGACATCTTCACAATATTGATTCTTCCAACCCATGAGCATGTGATATTTTTCCACTTGTTTGTGTCATCTTTGATTTCTTTGAGCAGTGTTTTGTAATTTTCATTGTAAAGGTCTTTCACATCACTGTTTACGGAGATGCCAAGATATTTAATTTTTGTGTGTGTGTGTGGCTATTGTGAATGGAATTGTGTTTTTTATTTGGGTTTCTGTTTGTTTATTATTGGTGTAGAGAAATGCGATTGTCTTTTGTACATTTATTTTGTATCCTGAGACTTTGCCAAAGGCCTTTATCAATGTAAGGAGGCTTTTGACAGATTCTCTTGGGTTTTCAAGGTACACAATCATATCAACTGCAAAGAGAGATAACTTGACTTCCTCTTTTCCTACTTGGATACCCCTGATTGCCTCCTCTTCTCTGATTGCTCTAGCCAGGACTTCCAATACTATGTTGAACAGGAGGGGTGAGAGTGGGCATCCTTGTCTAGTTACAGTTTTTAGGGCAATTGGTTCCAATTTTTGTCCATTTAGGAGTATGCTGGCTGTGAGCTCCTCGTAGATGACTTTTACTATTTTGAGGTATGTTCCCTGTATGCCTAGATGTTCAAGAGTTTTTATCAAGAAGGGGTGCTGGATTTTATCAAAAGCTTTTTCTGCTTCTAATGATATGATCATGTGGTTTTTGTTTTGACATCTGTTGATGTATTTAATAACATTTATGGTTTTACGAATGTTGAACCAGCCTTGCATCCCAGGAATGAAGCCTACTTTGTCATGATGGATGATTTTTGAGATGTATTGCTGAATCTGGTTTGCTAGGATCTTGCTGAGAATTTTAGCATCTATGTTCATCAAAGATATTGGACTGTAGTTCTCTTTCTTTGTTGAATCTTTACCTGACTTGGGTATCAATGTGATGTTGGCTTCGTAAAATGATTTGGGGAGAGTTCCATCTTTTTCAATCACCTGGAATACCTTCAGTAGGATTGGTATCAGCTCCTCCTTAAATGTCTTGTAGAATTCTGCTGGAAAGCTATCTGGACCATGGCTTTTTTTTCTGTAGGAAGTTTTCTTTTTTATGTAGTCGATTTCCTTGATTGTTATTGGTCTATTTAGGGTTTCAGTTTCTTCTAGTTCCAACCTAGGTAGGTTGTGTGATGTCAGAAAGTCCTCCATTTCCTTAAGGTTTTCAAGTTTGTTTCCATACAAGTGTACGTAGTAGTCTCTAATGATCTTTTGTATTTCTTCAGGGTCAGATGTGACTTCATCTTTTGTGTTTCTGACTGTGCTTATTTGGTTTTTTTCTCATTTTTTTCTTGGTTAGTCTATCTAGGGGACCATCGATCTTGTTTATCCTTTCAAAGAACCAGCTTTTTGTTTCATTTATTTTTTGTATTATCTTTTGGTCTTCTATGTCCTGGATGTGGGCTTTTATTTTGGTGATCTGGATTCTTCTGCTGAAATTAGGGTTTTTTTGGTCTTGCTTGTCTTGTTTCGTTAGGTGGCTTGTTAGGTTGTGAATTTGTGTTCCTTACATTTTCTTCATGTGTGTTTTTAGGGATATAATTCCCCTCTTACTACAGCTTTCAGGGCATCCCAGAGATTTTGGTAAGATGTTTCTTCATTTTAATTTGTTTCCATGTATCTTTTGATCTCTGTTTTGATTTCATCACTGACCCAGGAGTTGTTTAGCATCATGCTGTCTAGTGGCCATGTCTTTGTGTGTTTTGGGGGGACTTGTTGGTGTCAATGTTTATTTTTATTCCACTGTGGTCTGAGAAGGTGCATGGTAGAATTTCGGTCCTTTTAAATTTGCTTATGCTTGATTTATGACTGAGTATGTGGTCGATCTTAGAATATGTTCCATGTGGTGATGAGTAGAATGTGTATTCTGTGGTCTTTGGATGGACCTTGATACCTTCTGTATGTATCAATTAAGTCTATTTGGTCCAAAGTCACATTGAGGTTACAGTTTTCCTTGCTGATTTTTTGTCCTGATGATCTGTCTAGGGTTGTGATTGGGGTATTAAAGTCCCCAGTTATGATGGTGTTAGAGTCAATATCTTTCTTTATTTTCCTAGAAGTTGCTTTATGAAAGTTGGTGCAACTATGTTGGGTGGATATATGTTTAGGATAGATATTTCTTGTTGATGGATTGAGCCTTTCATCATTATGTAGTGGCCTTCTGTATCTTTTTTGATGTTTAATAGCTTGAAGAGCATTTTGTCTGAAATTAAGATCACTACTCCTCCTTTATTTTGTATTCCGTTTGCCTGAAAGTTTGTTTCCCATCCTCTTACTTTGAGTCTGTGGGTGTCCTTTTTAATGAGGTGAGTCTCTTGAAGACAATAGATTATTGCCTGATGATATTTTATCCATTTTGCCATTCTATGTCTTTTCAGTGGTGCATTTAGTCCATTCACTTTTAGGCTAATAATTGAAATGCAAGAGTTGATCCCTGTCATAAGGTTCTTACAGAGTTGTTCCTGTTTGTTTGTTGTCTTTCTTTGGGTTTTGGACTTGGTTCATGTGTGTTTTTAATCTTTTGCCTGTACTCTTGTGAAGAATGTTGTTGTTCTTTTTTCTTTTTCTTCTGTGTTCAGTACTTTCTTAAGTGTTTCTTGTAGCAGTCGTCTGGTGGCAGCGTAGGTGCTTAGGGATTGGATATCTCGAAAAGATTTCAATTCTCCCTCACTAATGAAGCTTAGTTTGGCTGGGTAGGTTATTCTTGGTTGAAATTGTTTAGCTTTAGAACTTTGAAGATAGGGCTCCAGGCTCTCCTACCCTGAAGTGTTTCTGTGGATAAATCTGCGCTATTCTAATTAGTTTTCCCTGGTAGGTAGTCTGGCCTTTTTCTCTTACTGCCTTTAGGAATTTTTCTTTTATAGCTACTTTGTTTAGGCGAATTATTATGTGTCTGGGAGTTGGTCTTCTCATTTGTTGTCTTGCAGGGGTTCTCTGAATATCTTGTGCTTGAATTTTTTCATCCTTGATGAGATGAGGGAAGTTTCCTTGAATGATTTCATGAAATGTTTGTTCCAGTGTGGCTTCTGTTTCTCTCTCTGCCTCAGGAAACCCAATTACTCTTAGGTTTGGTCTCTTGAAGTGATAATTCATCTCTTACAGGTTTTGTTCTGTCTTTTTTAGCTTCTTTTCTATGCTTTTGACAGTTTGGGCTAGTTCTGTGTTTTGGTCCTCGAGCTCTGAGATTCTTTCTTGTGCTTGGCTGATTCTGCTTTCCATGTTTATTAGTCTGTTATTCATTTCCATCACTGTATGCTTTACTGCTGTCATTTCTGACATCAGCTCCTTCCTATTTTCCTCTTGTCTCTCCTCAATTTTTTTAATTCTCTCCATTAATGTCTTGATGTCTGGGTTTGTTGCATGTGACCAGTCATTCTGGGGGCTCTTCATTGTTTGTGTTCCAGAATCCGTTTTCTCAGTGTCTGATCTCCCAGGGGTCTGTGTGAGACCTATATTCTTCTTTTGGTTTTTCTTCATTTGTGTGGTTTTTCCCCCTCCCTACTTTTTCCTTCCTCCACCTCACCGTCTTCTTTAATTCTGTTATTCGGGGGTAAAGGGATTGGTTTTACTTCTGTTTGTTCAATCTCCTATTCTGTATGTATGCCCTCTTACTTTGTTCAATTCTGGAGTTGCACTGTAGGTTGGGGGTTGTCCTTTTTGCAGCTTTGAGATTTACTTAAGGGGGGAGCTGTGATTCAAAATCTATCTGCAGGTCCTGGTATTCGCTGACAGGTGTGTGGATAATCTGAAACCCACTTCCCACTCCCTTGGAATCTGTCCGTGTAGTGGGGCTGTAGGTTTATTCCCTGAAATAAAATGTGGTTAGTAGAGGGGAGAGAATGGAGCAGACAGTGGGTTGAAGAGGGGAGTGGAGAGATAGAGGAGTAAGGGGGAAACAAATTAGTGTGCCAACAAATAGAGAGAGAGGCCTATACTGAAACAGATAAAAACAATAGACCACATCTACAGATGAACCAACTCTCATACAAAAAAAAAAATAAAACATATAGTGATGCTAACATACAAGCTAACCAACCACCTTATTAGTGTGCTGTTCCTATATACAAATATATGGTTTACAGAGAGAAGAAAAGAGAAGAAAAGGAAGAGGAAAAAAGAAAAAAGGAACAATACAGTAGGAATAGAATTAAGTCATTAAACTAACAGAATCAATGAAGCACACTCTGAGACATTTTGTTTAAGTCCAATGTCCTTTTAGTTCTGGTTTCTAGTTTTCTTTTCAAGCTGATAAATTAGTTTGCAGTTAGGACCAGTTGCTCCTGGTCTGCTGTGAAGGACAGTTCAGATCACCCTCCATTCACCACTCTGGCCTATGTCTTTATCAAGCTTGTTTCTCCCATTTTGGTGTTGTTACCTTGAATTGCCAGCAGGTGGTGGTATCTCAGCTGCTCGCCCCAGAGGGGGTGGGGCCGGACAGGAACAGCAGAGGCTGAAGATGGCTGCCTGCCTCAGGGAAGACGGCAGGAGACTTACAGCAGGCAGGACGTCTCGGTCACAGGAGAGGTGGCAGCAATCCCAGCAGATCTTCCCTGAAGGAGCTTGAAGGACTGAAGTAGATCACCTCCGGCCCAGGTGGTGCAATGTGCTATGGCCACCACAGAAGCCATGGCGACTTTTTTCTTTTTTATAACTTTGTTTTATTATAAAGATGCAGGATACAAGTCAGAATTAAGTACATAAGTAATTTATGTGCAGGTGAAGTTTGGACCTTCAACTAGTCCTCAATTCTTCTGGTTTAGGACTAGGTACACTTTGTGTTGCTATGAACTCACCCCCCCCACCCTACCCCTTCCTCCTTCCCCTAGCAGTGTCCCATGACTGCAAATCTCTTTCCTGTGTTATAGTGATTATTGCCAATCTCTTTCCTGTGTTATAGTGATTATTGCTCAAGTCACATTTTTGAGCAAGAACATGTGGTAATCTCTTCTTTGTTCCTGTAATAGATAGCTAAGAATGACTGTCTCCAATTCGATCCAATTTGCTGAAAAGTCCGTGACTTTGTCCTTCTTTCTGGATGTGTAATATTCCATCGTGTATATGTACCACATTTTAAAATCCAGTCTACCTTTGATGAGCAGTATATTGGCTCCATGTTTTTGCTATTGTGAATAGTGGGTTTTCCCACACCTCTGTTAGCCTAGGTTGTGCCCAGTGCACTCGGAAAAGGTTATTATATGTGTCTATGACTTTATTGGTCCTGTTCTTCTTTCTTTCTCCCCAATAGACTTTGGGATTATCACTCCCTCTCTCATACCCTTCCCTTCTCTCCCAAGCACACTCCCCAAACTCTGTGCCCCCAGGTCAGTGCTCTATAGAACTTCAGGGAATGCAGTGCTGGATAATCCACATGGGACCCCAGACAGCTGCCCCAGGACCAGAGACACCAGCAGTATAAATTTCCACAGAGCTACATGGAGGGCACAGGGTGGAGGGAGGGAGCAGTGCTTAAGCCCAGCTGAGGATCCATGTCAGTTCAGAGCTGAGCCCTCACTTGAAATGCTGTTGGTTGTAGATATTCCTCCCTCAAGTTTATGCACCTTCTCAGAGATGCTGGTTTGTGATTGCCTAAGGTTGCAATCTCAAGACATTATCCTCAATTATAAATAGCCCTAAAGGCATCTCAGGGCCAGAGCTCCCTGTGCAAATATTGAGTCATAAGTAAAAACCTCATTATTCGCCAGTGTCTCCTTCTGTCCAGTATTGCCTGCCTCACATCCTTCCAGATCCTCTGTGCATGCAATTCCCCATCTCAAAGTTAGCTTGCAGGAAACCACATCCCAGTTGGCCACTGTCCCCAACACAGGCCATCAGGGACCAGAGGAGGCCACAATATAAAAGATAACTCTGCTTTGTCTCCTAAATTCCAAGTGTGAACATCCAAATGCCCAACTAGATCTGACCCTTCCTTGCATTTCTATAGAGTGAAATGGGAACCTGACTTGCTGGGGGCAGGTGGAGCAGCCTCGTCTGACACAGTAAGCACAGATGTAGCCACAGCTTGACCCACAGATAGACACCGCACTCCATGTTTTGCACAGAATTATTCTTCTCACCAGCCATAATAGACATGTCTATGATGTCAGTTATGAAAAACACAACTGAGTATGTCAAAGTCTTCAGGTAAAAACCACCACCCCCACCATTGTCAATAGAAAAGCCACATCTCCACCAACCACAAAAACACCAAATAAAGAATCTCCAGAAAATAATAGCAAAAGCCAAGAAAAAATGCAAAATATAAATAATATTTTATTAATTACATGTGGGATTAATACTATTTTCAGTATTTTGGTTTAAATAAAACATTGTTTTAAAAAATGTATCTAGATATTTTTTATATTAAATGTGGTGATTAGACACTAGGATTCACATGAGGCTGCTATCATACTGACATGGGACAGAGATAGTATAGACCCATCAGATAACAGGTGTTGTGGAGTCACCTGGTACAGGAAGCCAGTCTCCTCCCACAGGACACTAGTGTGAACCCAGGGAGAGGTACTTGTGCAAGAGAGGTGAGAACACAAGTGTAGACCAGCTGCTTGTGCAGGTGACTGAGCCCTCGGGCCCTGCTCCTCCCCTATCCTAGATGACCAAGTCCATCTCCCTGAAGGTCACTGCTGGGCCTTTCTGGCTCTTGACTGGGGAGTCTGACAACATTGGTATCCAATGTTGTCCGGTATCTGCCAAGATACAAGCAAATACTAGAAGTTATTGTTCCAAAGGGAAATAATTCTGTGTTGCAGATGACAAGGACTTGTTCCAAAACATAATGGGTCTACAATGGGAATCTACTGTGGGGCTTGAAATAAACACTATTCCCTTCATTAATTCTCCTACTAGGGCAGAACCTGCTCTATTCTATGTCCCAAACTGTAGGACACCCACATCGGCATCTGTGCCTGCTACAGAGCTTTCCTGCTCTGGGATCCAGAAACAAAGGGTAATATTCATGGTTCCTGATCTACAGGTTGGCACCACACCCCCAGGTGAAAAATACACTGCTTCACCAGTGTGACTCCATTGCTTTGTGCTCCTTTATTCTTGATGGGAGTTGTAGGATATAATAATGTGTTCTTTATTTGGTAGGAGATGGCCAGCATTCTCCAAACCATGAAATTACAAACATTTCAATTAACATAGAGGGATGAGTCTTCTGTGGTTTATTTCCCACTCTCAGAAATGCATGGGTCTCATCAAAACTTCCAATAGAACTGCCCCTTCATGCATCTCTGATCCAACTGCCATGACAGAATAGATACTGGGGTGTTCTCTTGGGTGTTCAGGTGGTCCAAGACTCATGGCTATATTATGACAGGGAAGGAAGAGGTAGTGACATTGGGAGAATAAAGTGTAAATGACTACTGTTGCTTACCCTACAGGCATGTACCCTGTTGTTGATGCTATTTTCTGAGGGAAGCAGAGAATAACTCAGTTTCTGCAACAATGGTACATTCTGTGCCCCTGCAACCATGTTATTCCATTCTAGAAGATTCATCTAGTACAGACATTGCTATTGGAACTACTACCTGACTTAATCTCTAGGATTCACCCACATCTTCCTGGATTCAACTATCATAGGGATCAGCCCAATAAACTTAACATATGAGTCCCAACTGCATCCCAAGTCCTGAAGGAAATGAAAGAGCTGTTTCAGATGGTGCAATACGCTGAAATTCCACTTCTTGGTAGGGCCAACCCAGAGGAGTTCCCAGGAAATGTGCCTCCTCTTGTTTCCTAGCTGGGGCATTCCCCTTTCTTTCTGTCCTGAGATTTTTTAAAATGTGAGACAGAAGAGCAGACACCAACTTGAATCCTCCCATAGTACTTCTCCTGACCACACACTGTACACCGTGTCCCAAGGTCCAAAGTCTCCACAGTCACGGTATAATGGGTACAGAGTTTCTGTTTGGGATGATGAAAAATCTATGGCCCTGGTAACAGTGATGGTGGTAACACATTTTGAATGTACTTATTGTCACTTAATGGCACGCTTAAGTATTTAAGTAAAATAATTAAAAGAGTAAATTATTGTATGTGTTTATTTTACCATGATAAACATATTGCATATCCCAGATTAAAGTAAAGCTAGTTTAATTCTCAAATCATACAAATGATAAAAATTTAATTAAAAGTGTCATAAGCGCTGGGCTCGGTGGTTCAGCCTGTAATCCTGCGCCTTTGGGAGGCTAGGAGAGTGGATTGCCTGAGCCCGCAGGTTCGAGACCCACCTGGGCAGCGAGACCTCATCTCTACAATAAATCAAAAAATCAGCCAGGTATGGTAGTGCATGCCTGTAATTCCAGCTACTCGGAAGGCTGAGGCAGAAGGATTGCTGGAGCCCAGCAGGTCGAGTCTACAGTGGCCGGGAGCAGCCACTTTACTCCAGTCTGGGCGACAGAGGGAGACTTCAACTCAAAAAAAAAAAAAAGTGTGATAAGCACCATTTTCCCCTCTTCTATAGGCTGCAACCACTCCCTCCTCAAATTAATAAACAATGATCTTTTGCCTGTTCCAAGGTCACACTCCCCAGTTTTCCAGGAATGTCTATTTTACCTGTTTGACTTTGTACCAGTGGATATCCCCCACACTAACATTGGGTTGCCACCTGTCTTGAGCCAGCATTTCTCAATGAGGCCTTCTGTGGCTTATTTCCCACTCTTGGGAGTTCATGGTCATCAAAGCTTCCGATAAAACTGCCCTTGTCCCCAGAGGCTTGTAAAGAATCAGAAGGACCAGCCGGGCTTGGTGGCTCAGCCTGTAATCCCGCATCTTTGGGAGGCTGAGGTGAGTGGATTGCCTGAGCCCGCGGGTTCGAGACCCGCCTGGGCAGTGAGACCTCATCTCTACAATAAATCAAAAAATCAGCCGGGCGTGGTAGCGCATGCCTATAATTCTGGCTACTTGGAAGGCTGAGGCGGAAGGATCGCCGGAGCCCAGCAGGTCGAGACTGCGGTGGCCGGGAGCGGCCACTGCACTCCAGTATGGGCGACAGAGTGAGACTCCAACTCAAAAAAAAAAAAAAAAGAATCAGAAGGACCATCTCTCCACAGTGGGGTTATGGGTTGAGCAACGAGGCTGTGCACACAGGACTATGCACACAGGACATGCTCTCATGCTGCTGATTCTGATCACAGTGCTCGACAGGACCATGTCCACTGGTTAGTCCACCTCAGATCTGGAGCCCCAGGGGAAGGTGGGTCAGAGTGGGTGGGCACTGAGTCACACAGAGAGACACACAGAGACTAAGGATGCACCAGCCCAGACGTGCAAACCAGATATGTTTTGCTGGTGGAACAGGAAGATGAAATAACCTGTGACTCTGAAGGAGGGATTTCCGGCCCTGAGTCTCAGTTACCCACCCCTGCCTTTTCTGTGCACCTTTTCAATGTGGTTAAATGGGTGAGAAGTGGAGAGATTTGGCACATGTTAACATTCTCTCCCATCTTTTTTCTTGATCATACAGCACATCCTTCTGCATACACTTAGAGTTTGTGCTCTATAGATGTGTCTGATGTCTAAATGCATGATTTTGAAAGTTCTGATGGAGGGACAAGACAGTCCCTTTAAAGACATTTCCCATCTCATTCACTTTATTATTTTATTTTGAAATAATTACATGTTCAATAATATTTTTTAATGTAGAAAAGATTCTGCTCAGTCTATCTCAGACTCACCTTTCTTTAACATTTTGCTATTTACGCTTTCTGTTCTCTTTCTCTTTGTGTATACATATAAGTTCATATATATTCATATATGTCTGTATGTATGTATGTATTTGTCCATGTATATATACATATATATATATATACATACACACACACACGCACACACAAGCTCATATACACATTCTGCTTTCTTTTTCTGAATCTTTTGAAAGTAAGTTGCACATGATGGAATATTACGCAGTCATAAAAAAGAACAAAATCATGAATTTTGCAGCAACCTGTGTGGAACTAGAGTTTATAATACTGAGTGATCTCTCACAGAAACAAAGATCTGAGTATCACATGTTCTCACTAATAAGTGGACCTTGAATATCTCACTAATAAGTGGACCTTGACAGTAGTGGGAAACTATGGGGGTGGGCAGGGAAGGGAAGGGATGTGGGATTAATGGTAGTCAATATCTGTATGGGGATGGGGGGAACCCCTTACCAACAAGGGTGTCTGAACGATGCATATTTGTATATAGCCCTTAACTGTACCCACAATTTTAAAATAATTTTTGTTTTTTAAAAAAGAAAGTTGCATCCTCAAAGCCCCTTTATACTTTTCTTGGAAATAAAATTCATGTCATCAAATTGCTTTAAACTGTATAATTCATATTCTTATGCATATGTCACCCTTAAAATTCTAGAATTCCAGAACTTTGTTATTTAAGAGATGTTATTTCTCTAAGTTCCCCAAGTTAACTTAGAACTCCAAGGGTCAGACACCCTCCCTCCTCAGCCTCCCAAGCAGCTGAAACTACAGGCTTGTGCCACTAAGCTCCCAGAGGATTTTTAATAACTCCCCAAGGAAACACCTCACCCATTAGCTATCACACCCCATTTCCCACTTCTTCAACCCTTGTCATTCCTACCTGCCACTCTAAGAACTTCATTTATTCATTCTAGTTTCAGTCTGCTCACCCATTACTGCTACACCCACTGTTAATAGATACTTTTTGTCTCTACCTATGTACCTGTTGTTGACATGCCACACACATGAAATATAGGATACATGTCCCTTTGTGTCTGACTACTTTCATACAACATAACCATTTCTAGTTTCATTTACATCACAGTATCTATCGGGATTTCATTCATTTTCATTACAGATTAATATTCTGCTGTACGGATGTACCACGTTTTCTTATCTGATGTCAGCTGATGGCCTCTCATTTATTTCTGATGTGTCTTCTTCTGTCAAAATCCATGGGCAGTGTGATCCTTATGGGACTGAAGATGTGGAAATCCTTCAATCACCATCACATAGTATGAAATAATAAGAATATAAAATTCACATTAAGACAAAACACTGGGATACAGCCAAATCTCCATTCTTGTCTCTTTCTTTGGTCTCCCAGGAATTTCACCTGAGGTGCATCTTTTCTACTTCTCTCCACTGTCTGGACATGCACTGATGTCCTGCAGGGAGGAGAGAGGGGTCCAGGGGCTTTGCCTCTGCTTCATCAGGGCCATAAAAGAGGGCTTTTTCTGGCCATCAGCTCTATCTTCGCCTTTTGCTGCTTAATTGCTTAAGAATTTTGGCTTTGTGTACAACACGTCCAAGTTGTCTATAAGAATCTTTCTTTCATCTAATTCTTATAATTATTGATGCAATGTTCCTCACTTTTACCTGTGTCCTGAAACCCTATATATGTTGTTAAGGAAAGCAAAATAATTTGAATGTATTTCACTTTACTTTTCTATATTCCTTTCATTGTGAATTGCTTCATAACTGAATAAGCATGTATGAATGAACATTTCCAGTTTATAAAAGGATATAGCCCTATATCTATCCACATAAATCATTTCTCTGCATGTCAATGTCTAAGTGGCCTGGATCCAAATTTGGAGTCAGACATTCCATTTCATTGCTTTTCTCTACATGAATTTCAGCTAAGTCTGTATCCCAACAGCATATGTCATAGTTCTGAAACAGTGAGTAGCAAGCAATAAGTCAGCTGAATAAGGAAATGACAATATGTTTATTACATGAAGTCCCCAGGAGACATGAGGCACATCACACACTGTGATCACTGTCTGGCTGAGCCTCCCCGTTAGATGACCAGAGTTTTCTGAAAACCTGAGCAGCCAGTGAGTGCATGAGGAAGGATAACAACTCTCCATCACCAGGCATCTGCTATTGTTGGGTGTGAGCCAGGTACTGAATCTCTAGCAGAAATTCTGTCAGGAGTTAAGGGGATCCACAATTTCTGCTTCTTTGCTTGAAATGATTCTCAAAGAATGTTCCAAGATACCTTCTAAAGAAGTGGAAAGAAATATGGTATTTTTAGCTGATGGGACCACCAGCTCACACGTAAGTCATGGTCAAGTCAAGCCTAGTACACAGAAGAGAATAAAGAGAAGGATCAGTCCAGCTACCCCTGAATGTTGCAACTTTCAAGAGGACATCAATGCTGTCAATATCTTGTCAGTGTCAGACTTTTCAGAACTGAATCAAGCACTCACACCTGGAAAAAAGGTAGGAATGCATTTAAATGAATAGAAGGAAGCTGTTCACAGACCTTAGCTCTTATGAGGCACAGAGGGCTTTCCTCATGATACACATGCTGTCTGATCTATCCGGCCTGTCTCATCCAGGGAAGTGTTTTACACCCTGCTAGGAACAAACCAAGGCATAAGCAGAGCTTGTGGGTCCTGGACTCACTGGTAGGAGGGACTGAGGATCCAGAGACCTACCTGCCTTTCTAAAAGCTCCCCTCACTCATTTCAGTTTCAGTCTTCTCACCCATCACAGATAGACCGAGAGTTAATGGAGATTTCTACAGGCTATCTGACACTGGCTTTCACTGCAGATTTGATCTGAGCTATCTAAGGTCTAAGCTCATGAACATTTGACAGTCTGCCTCTCCACTTCCAAGTCTGTGTTGTCAGCTCTACTCATGTTTCTGACATCCTGGTTTATGCACATGTATTCCAAACCTTTCACTACAGTTTTAGTGGAGTATCAGGGAAGAATACACTTCGGTATGCATTCACCTCATTCAATGTGGCAACTTCAGTTGATTCATCAGTTGCATTTTCTTGGTGTCCCTCCTGTCTCTTTAGAGATGAGTCACCTGTGAAACCAGCACTCAGTATGCACAGAGGGAAGATTAATCTTGAAAGTGGAATTTGTGTTGTGAATGTGGATAAGACTGAGAGAAAGATATCTTATGATGAAATCTTCAATGTCAAAACATCTCTTTTTATATATTACTAACAGTTCAACATGTAAAGAACTCAGAGACTTGTGAGATAATATTATTTATGTCCAAGATAGAATCCATAATCACTTGGCAAACTTAAAAGCAGGAGAATTTCAAATGACATGGGACAATCAACAGATGATTACCCAGTTAATGCAAGGATAATCTGAGAAGTAAAAGAGAATGCTGTTGAAATGAGTGGAAAAAAATCTTCCCAAAGTAATAGGAAATATTAAAGAAAACAAAGTGAAACTGTTGAAAAACATATCTCTGAAGGTTTTTCTCATATGACATAACTAATATTATCTCACAAGGCTCTGAGGTCTTTATATTATACAAAGTCTGATAATTAAATCTGTGAACTCATCTTAGAAAAAGTGCTGCATACCTAATTGCTGAATATCACCGTGATTATCTTTAAAGTATGCCCTTGAGAAACTATCCATTGATGCCAGCACTTAGTCCACCAGTCAAAGCAATTTTGAAACTCTTTTTCTGGAATGGTCATCAGAGCTGTTGTAGTGAGAATGTCAGAGTCTGAATTAGAGCAATGAACAAACATTAAATTTATATTAAACTTGACAAGAGTGGAAGTAAAATCAGAGACGTTAATCCAAGTTTATGGGGACAATGCCATGAAGAAAATGGCAGTGTACAGATGGATTAAATATTTCCTGAGGGGAGAGAAAGCATCACTGATGAATAAAGGTCAGGACAGCTAGTAATAAGCTAAACTGATGAAAACACTGCAAAAATTTGTCAAATTGTGCATTAGAATCGTCAGTCAACTGTAAGAAGCATAGCAGAACAAATAAACATCAGTAGAAAAACAGTTACAAAAATCTAAACTGAAAATCTTAGCATGAGAAAGGTGTGTGCAAAAATGGTCCCAAAGAAGCTCTTGAATCACAACAATGCACCAGCTCACACAGCACTGTCTGTGAGGGAGTTTTTAACCAGTGAACAAATAGCTGCATTGGATCACCCTCCATACTCACCTGATCTGGCCTCTAATCATTTTCTTCTTTACTGAATATAAAGAAAATGTTGAAAGGAAGACATTTTGATGACATTCAGGACATTAAGGGTAATACAAATACAGCTTTTATTTTTTGAGAAAAAAACTTCCAAAATTGTTTTGATGGGTTGACTAGGCACTGGCATTGGCACGTGGTTTCCCAAGGAGAGTACTTTGAAGGTGACCGTAGTGATATTCAGCAATGATATATGTAGCATTTTTTCTAGGATAAGTTTTCAAACTTAATTGTCAGTTCTTGTATATTGATATTTTTGCTTTAGTAGTCCATCTCCATGATTCTATAGCATGGAGAGAAAAAGAAGGAAAAAATACTCAATCTACTTCTTTGGACTTAGGCTTCAAGTTCTAAACAGGTTTCTGTGAATTATTTTTTCCATGTCCTTTCTATGTTTATAATCTTATCTTTGTATTTACAGCTGCTCTGGGTGTATGGAAACTGAATGATGATCTATCCATTAATTTCGTGCTTAAAATTTATTTTAATTATTTAAGGATTACATCTGTACATGCATAGTGTAGTGGTGAAGCCAGAAATTCACATAGTAATTACACCATTCCTTTCCCAAGCTCTTTCTTTTCAGTTTTCCAGTGTTTTCCAGTTTCTGTACTTTTTCTTTGTGACCCCCTGGTCATGAAATTAATTCTTTATAGTTACCTTGTAGTGCAGGAACTTCCTGTAACTGAGCCCGTGACAGGAATCAAGCAGTAGGAAAAGAGAAGAAAAATACAACAAAGTTTTAAGCTCCCCCTTGTAAGAACATCCTTCAAATTAAGAAAGATAATTTCGCCAGGCTCAGTGGCTCAACCTGTAATCCTGCGCCTTTGGGAGCCTGAGGTAAGTGGATTGCCTGAGCCCGCGGGTTCGAGACCCACCTGGACAACAAGACCTCATCTCTACAATAAATTTAAAAATCAGCCAGGTGTGGTAGCGTATGCCTGTAGTTCCAGCTACTTGGAAGGCTGAGGCGGAAGGATGGCCGGAGCCCATCAGGTCGAGGCTGCGGTGGCCAGGAGCGGCCACTGCACTCCAGTCTGGGCAACAGAGTGAGACTCCAACTCAAAAAAAAAAGAGAGAGATAGTTTCCCACTTCCTCTACTGTCATTGCTGCCACCACAAAAATATCTAGGAGTTTGGTATATGGAGAAAAAAGAGAGGAAAAAAACAAAGGAAAATAAAATGTGATTTCCCCAACTCACTTTGAGCATCAGGAGTTTCCTTTTTCATCTTCAAGCTGAAAAAGACAGATTTCCTGGATTGTATTTTTTGTCAGGCTTGGACCCCTTCAGGATTTGGGTCACATTGAATCCAGGCCAGGGGACCCTGAGAAGAAAACAGGAATATCACAGTGATCCTGTGGCATTTCAAATGCATCATTTCTGGAAACAATGTCTTCTTCATCTCCGTGTCTACCAGACACTAGTGAGGATGCCCACCCTGCTGGTTATTCCTCTGCATGTCTCACTAAGTAATAACCACCATGGAGAGATCTGAGGAGTTTCTCAAGGAATTAAGAACAAAGAGAAAGATGTTGCTTTTCTTTATATTGTCCCTCCTCTTTGTCCCAAAACTTCAGGATGCTGAGTTAGGAGAATCTGAGTGACAGACACTGTGCTCCTGAGGGACCCAAGAAACCAAGAAACTTAAAAAGCCATACTTGCTGCAAAAGTAGTGTTTAGTTCACTATATTCTATATATCCCTACCTCATGTTCACTATATTTTGTGTATTCCTACCTCACGTTCATTGTACTTTATGAATTCTTAGTACTTTAAATCCTACCTCAGACCCCGTAGAATTAGGCACATGTCGGTGCCAGGTAGTGACTGATTGTGTAGTTATACAATGTCTTAAGTAGTATTTGTATTTAGAACTCTTGGGTTAAGCATTGTTAGTCCCAATTGCCATGCTGACTTCTGCTTTTACAACGGGATGTAAATGTTAAAGCGATAAGCCCCTTTCAGACATTCCTTTGCTATTGCAGTAGACTCTGAGGCACTAGCTGCTCTCCAAGTGGGCTCTATGTTGATTTAAACCTTCGGCTCCCATGTCAAAGTTAATTTACACGTAGTGGCTGTGTAAACCTGAGGGAATCAAAAGACTTTTAGAAAAACCACCTTGCCATAAGACGTTTGCGATATTTTATAAATTCCTAGAACTAGTACTATATGAATTTCTACCCCACATTCGCTGTATGTGTTTGCAGCATTCATATTTAAAACTTTGTTAAGTTTAGCTTTTGTTGTCCCATAATGACCATGTTATGTTATGTAAATGTTATGCAAACAAGCCCTCCTAAGCATTCCTCAGTTTGGATCAGCAGACTTGGTGGCGCTAGCAACCTCCTGCCTGCTTGCTCAAGTTAATTTATGCACAGTGACTGTGTGAACCTAACTTATCTGACATTCCACTCTGCCCGTTAAGTGGGTTTCTGTCAATCACAGGCAGTCAGGTTAAAGCCCACGAAAGGCACCTACCAATACCAAGTGTTCCTGTACCCATTAGGAGAAATTATCCAATCATGTAAAATCAAGTTTAAAGTTCTTTCCCCTCCCTCTGTAATTGTGCATAAAAACTGCTTGCCATACTGAATCGGGGCTCTCATCCCTGAAGCCACTGCCGGCTTCATACGTGAGCCCAGACTCGAGCCTGAATAAAGACCCTCATGTGTTTACATCAGAGCTGGCTCTTTGTGGTCTATCTCTCGGATTTGAATTCTGGGTTTAACACTCCCATGGAATTGTCCCTTTCTTCATGTCACTATCCCCTGTCCTGGAAATACACCTAAGTGGACTTGTTCTCCATAGGATGAGCGTTTCCAAAGTGGCACCATAGAGAAGAGGAAGCTTCTCTATGTATATGTACCATTTCCTCATTGACATCAAGTTTGTCTAATTTCCATGAGGAATAGATAAAATTTTAACAGAAATCCCAAATGATCTACTATCTGTAAGAATTTATTGTATTCATTAATTCATTAATTTATTCATTTTTTGAGGTAGACTCTCACTGTACCACCCAGGCTAGAGGATAGTGGCATGCTCATGGTTCACAGCAGTCTTGACCCTCTGGGCTCAAGTGATCCTTCCACCTCAACCTCCCCAGTAGCTGGGCATGTGCTACCATGCCCAGCTATTTTTTGATTTTTGTTTTTGAGACAAGGTCTCACTATGTTTTCTAGACTGGTCTCGAATTCTTGAGCTCCAAAACTCCTCCCACCTTGACCTCCTAAATTACTTGGAATTAGGAGCATATGCAACTATGCCTGACCAGAGTTTATTTTTTACCTTGCAACCCCTGACACAGCACCAACCATTCCTCTTCCTCTGTTACCTCAGCATACTCAACATGAAGACAAAGAGAATGAAGACCTTTAAGATAATCCACTTTTCCCTGGTGAATACTGAACATATTTTCTAATCCTTAAGATTTTCTTGATAACACTTTCTCTTCTTTGGCTTACTTTATTGCAAGAATGTGCTATATACTACATATAACATACAAAATATGAGTTAATTGATAGTTTATGTTAAAGGTAAGGCTTCTGATCAATATACATTGTTATACATTAGGAGAGTCAAAAGTCATATGTGGATTTTGACTTTGTAGTAAGTCAGTGCCCTTGTACCCCATTGTTGTTCAATGGACAAACTGTATACATTATGTACACACACAAACACACAAATACATAAAAACATGTAACACTATTGGTCCTCAGAGACTTTGACAACATATAAAGGAGAGTTTAAGGTGATGGGAAAATAAAGTGTAATATTTAGAGATGTGGATGTTGTTGGTACCAAAATGGAGTACGTTATGTCAATTTCTCACAAAATGGAGTCCAGGGAGCCCATGGAAAAGATGCCCTCACTCACAAATGCCTGTTATAAGACTTACCACAAGTTCCTACCTCTAGGCCTTTACAAGACTTCTGTAAACTTCCTCAATATCAGTATTCTAGATAAGACACCTGCACAAGAACACTTGCTTAGAAAAATCAAAGTTCTGGGATTACAGGCATGGGTCACTGTACCTGGCCAAGAATTATTTTATCTGAATATCTCATTAGGATACTGTCCCTTCCCCCAAAGAACACCCACATAGATTGTGAAAAATTTTACTCTTAGTAATAATTTTTTACACACCATGACAAATGTAGCACCAGAACCAAGTTCAGTTTGGGGAGAACAGGGTAGTTATGTACCAGATCCAGGTGACTGAGGAAGGACTTGGGGCAGACAAGGCCTTGTTGTTGTCAAAAGCAGAGGAAGTAAGAGTTCCCATTGTTGTTTAGACCATAGCTTTTGAAATTTAAATGAGTTCTCAAATCCCCAGAGGGGTCTTATTGAGATATAAATTCAGCCATAGCAGATCTGGATGGGACCCTGGGGACTGCATGTCTAATAACTTTCAGGAGAGGCTGATAGTATTGATTCTCCAAGGGCCACATTTTGAGTAAGTTTGTTCCTAGTTACTCTCTTTAATCAAGCACAGGTGAGACTGACCTAAGGCAGGCACCTTCCAAGAAACAAAGGTGATATTCTGTCTATTCTTCCTTGGAAATTTGGTCCACTTTGTGTTGCTATAAAAAAAATACCTGAAGCTGAAGAATTTATAAAGACAAAAGGATTATTTGGTTTATGATTTAGATGATTGGAAAGCTCAAGACTGGGCTGAATCTGGTGAGGACCCCAGGGTGCTTCCACTCATAGGAGAAGGCAAAGGAGAGCTGTTCTGTGCATAGCTCACATGGAAGAGAAGAATTAAGAAAGAAAGGAGAAATATGCCAGGATTTTTTAACAGCCTGCTCTAGTGGGAACTAACAAATGAAGAACTTACCCCCAAGGGAGAGCAATCATTTATTCATGAGAGTTCTACAGTCATGGTGCAAACATGAACATTAGACCCCACCTCCAACCATGGGAAGCAAATTTCTCCTTGTGTGTTGGAAAGGACAGATATGCAACCCATAGCATTTGGCTCCCTGGGGCTTCGTCCTCTGCTTGCTCACCTCTACTTGGTATCCAGACTGCTCTGACTCAGTGTCCTTCCGCTTCCTGGGCTCCCTGACAGTTAGTCACCATCCCTTTGACTGAAGCAGCAGTGGTTTTGGAGATTGTCATCAGGTCACCTGTTTCACCTGAAAAAGGATCAGGGGACTCTGTCCCACACCTCTCAAGTGATAATGAGGAACTAAGACTAAAACCCAAGTTTCCTCCTGTCCCCATTCCCTCTTCCCTCTTCCCTCTTCCTCATTCAGTCTCTTAGGTTCAAGGCTGAAAAAATATGACCTTCTGTATCCCAGCACATGGCATAGTTCATGCTTGGGACCATCAGTTCATTGAGGCCTCCTGGGGTAAAGGACTCTGTCCCTACCTGTTGTTGATCTGTTAACTGTTGGTGTGTGGCTGTGAGCAAGTAATATAATCTCCTAGAAAAGCATCCTCCCCCAAGTTAAAAAAACTCTCAGAAAACAAGAGTTAGGTAAGAATTAACTGTAGATCTAACAAGGCTGTGAGATTTAATTTAATCATATTTATAAAGTGTTTAATTCAGACCTGAAACATCCTAGGATCTCATTGGTTGGCAGAAATTATTACTGACCTTCCTCATGAAGCTTGGACCCTGGATACAGAACAGAGAGTGGAGAGAGTTTTCAGAGGTTTAAGGACAAGAGTAACATACATTATTTAAAAATCGATGTCCAGGAACTGAGATGAGTTTTCCTGGGACATTCTCATCCAATTCTCCCAATGTCTCTGAAATTGCTTCAAGGTAAAGTCAACCAGGAAGGGAAGCAGAAGAGTATGCAGAACCAACAGTTGCACCTTCATCTGTGAGGAGACAGTTATTGGGAATGGGCTGTGGTTGAGAATGGGCAGCTGAGGTCATCTAATGACTTCATTAGGGATGTTGAAGATTTTCTTTTCTAGCCCCAGAATCTGTAACCATCCCTCCCTGCCCAAATCCTCATTCCTCAGTCTACTGGCAGGAAATGAAGAGTGGCCTGTGAGTCTGATTTGAGATACCACTAGGGGCTCAGAGGAGGGAGGCACAAAAGGCAGGGTCTAGGGTTGCAAGAACACTGCTGCCTGACATTGAGAGTGGGAAAGATTCCTAGAATAAGCTCAGACACCTCAGGGAAGGAAGACATAAGACAAAAGGACCTCTCTTAAGGTGGTGTTATAATAGAGACCAAAGCTTCTGCAAGTAGTCTAACCCTGCAGGGAACCCTGAGAACAGTATTTTTAAGGGTGTATGTATTATTCCCCAGGGCTGCAATAACAAAGTAGCACATACTGGATGGCTCAGAGAGGAGAGATTTATTTCATCCCAATTCTGGAGGTGAAGTTAGAACCTGAGATCAAGATGTGGGCAGGGTTGGTTACTTCTGAGGCTGAGGTGTGTTCCATGCCTCTCTCCCAGCTTCTTGTAGTTCTGGCAATATTTGTTGGTCCCTAGTTTGTAGTTGTGTTACCCCAATTGCTGCCTCCATGTTCACGTGGCATTTCCTCATGTGCATGTCTATGTCCAAGTTTCCCCATTGTATAAGGACACCAGTCCTGTAGATGGTGAATGGGGATACCTACTCCAGTAAGATGTAATGTTTACTAATTACCTCTGTCACTACCCTATTTCCATATATTTTCTCATTGTGAGGGCCTTGTGTGTTAGGACTTCACTAAATAAAATTGAGGGACACACAATTCAAATGCATATCAGTGCCTCTGTCATGGCTCAGACCTTTTCTCTGCAGGTTGAACATGACCTGATAAGCTCTCATATTGACACCCAATAGAACCTCTGAACGTCGCCAAAATAAGTCATCTCTATCCTGTTTTTGAGGGGCAGCTTTCCATACTGAGATGGACATAGGAGACTTTATCTTCTTCTTTTTTAAAGAGGAGCTTCCTTCATGCCCAACATCCCAAGTATATGTCTAACCTGGTTCCAGAGAAATCAACCTGGAGAGCTCAGTTGTTATGAGTTGTATTAATCAACAGCTGTCCGTGTCCCCCGAAGGTCCAGGCTCTTTGACCTTCACACGAGGGAGAAAATCCATGACACATGGACAAGAATGACTTCCATGGGCTTTCCACCAGGTTGCAGGTAAGACAAGCTCCTCATCTTCAGTGGGTGGGACTCAGTGCAGTTGCCTCCCCGAATGGGTCCCCTGAGACATTAAGTTCCCCTGCTTCCCTCTTCCAAATGTAGATCCTGATTGTCCTGAGCCCAGCTCAGCTCAGCTATAGCCTTTGTATTCTAACAGCTTATTCCGCTTTCCCAAGTGCTTCAAGGGACTGACCTGGGGGAAACAGTGTAAGATGTCCCTGTTCTCGTGATCCCAGCATCTCTTCCCCTTAGTGGCACCAGTCTAGCTACCACGACCATCTGGCTGTGCCTGTCCATTCAAGCTGCCACCTTACTTGCTATACATGGTCACAGGACACACACTGATTCCCAACTTTGTGCAGATGGTGCAGACAGCATCTGCAGAACTGGGTGTCAACTCTGAGAGCTGGGAAGTCACAAGAAACATCAGCTCTAAGGAGGCAACAGGGGGAGTTGACATGTATCACAGACTCTGGACAAGACAAAATGGTGTTGTTGTGGCTCTGCTGGGACACATCCTGGTGATGTCTCTGAGAACTTGTCCACGTCTCTGCAACTGAAAACCCACAAATAGGATGGCAGACTACTAGGATGTGCTCTCCATTAACTGTACACAAAATAGTGCTTTGTATTTGCATGTGTGCACTTGTGCCTGTTGATGCTGCAACCAAGTTTAACCAATGTCAAATGTCCTAAACCCCAACCATCTGTTTCCTGACTTGCCTTCTTTTTCTATATCCAGTTCCATTCTTCTGTAATAAGAATAAAGATGAAGATAAGGATAATAATAGTAGTAGGAAAATCAAACATTTACATGTCATTAATATATATCAGGCACTATTCAAAGTACCTCATCTTTATTAATTTCTTTAATCTTAACCACTCTATGAACTAAGCATTGTCATTATCCCCTATTTTACAGCTGGAGAATCTGTAATACAGATGTTAGAGGTGGGGAAGCCAACGGAAATGGAAGAAAGACAGAGAGAGAGAGAGAGAGAGAGAGAGAGAGAGAGAGAGAGAGAGAGAGAGAAGAAGAAAGAAAGAAAGAAAGAAAGAAAGAAAGAAAGAAAGAAAGAAAGAAAGAAAGAAAGAAAGAAAGAAAGAAAGAAAGGAAGGGGAAGGGAAGGAGGGAGGGAGGGAGAAAGGAAGGGTAACTTGCTGGAGGTCAGGACCAGAAAGTGGCTGACCCAGGAGCAGAACCTCAGAACTCCTGGCCCCAGAGAGTCTGGTCTTATGCAGCATCCTAAGACCTATCATTGTGTTTATAAGGGCAGACACTGATGTCTCCTTAAGACTCCAGAATATTCTCTCTATGTTTTAAAAGCAAGTGACTCATATTGTGATTTGCAATGCAATAGTAATGCTCTAGGGCAGTAGAGTCTGCTAGAAGTGTAACTTTAACCACATATGCCATGTAAAATGTTTCGGTTGCCACATTTAAAAGGTAAAGGTAAATGGGTAAAATTAGTTTTCATAATATAGTTTGTTTAACTGAGTTTACCTATATGTTATTCTTTCCGTGTGTTATCAATATAAAAAATATTTCAATATTTGGGGGTTTTTTGTACTGACTCTTTGACATCTGGTGTGTGTCTTACCCCCATAACACATCTTACCTTGATCTACTCATATTTCAGGGGCTCAACAGCTACCTGTGACTCATGGACATGAGGCTGAGTGTCACTGTGGAGAGAACCATACAGCTAATGGTCAATCCAGGTGAACGATGTTCCATTTGGATCACTGCCCCTGCAGTGTATACTGAGAGCTACCTGGGGACGATGAACAGTCCCATGACACAGAGGGCTGCACAGGGAGGAATGGCTCCTCCACTCTATAACCAAAGCAGGAACATGAAGGCACTAAGAAACCAGAACCTTTTTACAATTTGTTTGACATTTTCCCCCTTCTCAATGACACCGAATGTAACTGCAATTTTAAAGATGGTTAGCTATTCTTCATAAAGGGGTATTTTCTTTTTTTTTTTTTTTTTTTTGAGTTGGAGTCTCACTCTGTTGCCCAGACTGGAATGCAGTGGCTGCTCCCGGCCACCAGAGCCTCGCCCTGCTGGGCTCCGGCGATCCTTCCACCTCAGCCTTCCAAGTAGCTGGAACTACAGGCGCACGCTACCACACCCAGCTAATTTTTGATTTTATTGTAGAGATGAGGTCTTGCCTAGTTGCCCAGGCAGGTCCCAAACCCGCAGGCTCAGGCAATCCACTCGCCTCAGCCTCCCAAAGGCACGGGATTACAGGCTGAGCCACCAAGTCTGGCTTAAAGGGGTATTTTGGTCTCACTCACAAGCATGGATCATTTCCTCGAAGATCTGATCTCTCAGGATGGTCTGAACAAGTTATACCAAATGTTGTGTCATACCCACAAGCAGAGGTGTCAGAACCAGCATGCATGAGTGGTTAGCTGGGCCCCAGGGGGAGACCCTGAGGAGCCAACAAGAGGAGGAGTGAAAGCATCAGGTGAGAAGAGAGTGGAGGGGCTAATGTGACATGCTTAGCCCAGGACAGGAGTGAATGTACTGGAGGCAGATGGCCTTGTCTTATCTCTGTCATCTCTTTAGACCAAACCCCAAGGATCAGCATGTGGAAGCTTCTGTTTTCGCACATGAATCAAAAAGGGTGTCACGTCTCAATGCTATTGAAAATGCAGCAGTGCTTGTCACTGAATAAGCTTCATCACACCCTCAGTCCTGCTGGGTGATACATGGGGGATGGCATTCCTCCAGTGGGCAGCAGGGGGCACTGTGGGCCTTGGTTTGGGAGTCCTAATAACTGCAAGTTCCCTGGTAGTGCTCAAGCATAAAGGGCATAACTAATGCTTCCCTTGAGGTCTCTTCTTTTGGGTAAAACATACTCTCCATGCATGACACCCACCAGGCCCTTCTACCGAACATAGAAAAGTGCCAACACTAGGCCCTCAGATTCAACGCTCAGACATCAGGTCAGATAGACACTGGTGAATGAAGACCTGGTTTGCATTCAAGGCTACTATGTTTTGAGTTCCAGAATAGGATAAGACAGGAACTTAGAAAGTCCAGGCCCTGCTGGGCAGCCCCCAGCAGAGTTCTTGTAAGGCCCCACCCACAGTGGCCTTGGTTTCCTTCTACCTCTTGCCTCTCATTTTCTTTACAGGTCAGAGTATTCCAGGACACTAAGAGAAATGTCCCTGCTGTTTCCCCTAATCACAGGACCTAGGAGCATCTTTCCATTTCTCTGCTACATTCAGCATCAGTCATGAAATGTTATGTTTCAGGTTTCTGTGCTCTGCCTTTGCTGCCCATTGCCATCAGCATCTGCCTTTCCAGGACTCTGGGCAAAGCTCTCCAGCACCCTGAGCAGGGAGCACAGCACCTACACCATTGAATGGTATCAGGGAAAGCCCCTCAGTACCTGATGTATGTTAAGAGTGATGGAAGCCACAGTAAGAGGGAAGTGATCCCCAATCACTTCTCGGTCTCCAGCTCTAGGGCTGAGCACTACTTGATCATCTTAAATGTTCAGTCTGAGGATGAGGCTGTGTCACTGTGGAGAGAGCCATACAGCTGATGGTCAATATGGCTAAGCCACAATGACACAGACAAGTGGCAAAAAAGCTCCCTCTCTCCCTTTTTTCTCCTCAGTGACTCAGAGTAAGCAGCCCCCTGTCCCTCTCCAGGACTCTGAGTCCCTTGACTCTTCTCCTGGCAAACCCCATCATCTGCACCTCGATCCACAAGACCCTCCTAGGCAGAGGAAAACATGGGTCATGTTTGAAGTCAGTTTCCTCAACAACAGCCTATATAGAAATGCAGGAAAGACTTGGAAAACCCAAGCAAGAAAGGAACCTGAGAGTGGCTGGGCTATAATGACCATGTCCTCCAGAGTCCCAGATGATCTGTGTCCCACTATTGAAGGAGGAAGGACCTGAATCTCTGGTTCCTAGGAGTGACCTTGAAAGTCAGCTGCAGTAATTGTCATGACTTCAGGTTACCATTGAGTGTGAGCAGGATCCTTTCAGGATTGAGGAACCAGAAGGAAACATTTGCCACTCAGGGGAAGATGACAGGTGCCTGGAACTCAGTGCAGAATGCAGAGTTGGTGCCCAGGAGAACATGGGGTGCAGAGCAGGAAGGTGTTGGGCAGGACCAGTAGGCAGCACAGCATGACTTCCCCAGCTGTGGGGACACTAGAATAACAGATGCCTGGGTACTGTGATCTCGCCATGATGACACATATAATAAACTAAGACACATTCTTGCCTCATAGGTTCTTCCAGGACTCTCTCTGTGTGTGTGTGTGTGTGTGTGTGTGTGTGTGTGTGTTTGTGTGTGTCCATTTGTATCTATTGTTGGCTGATAACACAGAAATAATGTTCTCATGTTTGTCCCTGTATTAAATGTCGCATGAAACAACCAAATCCCCTGGCCCCTACCTCCAGGATAGAAGCCCTTATGTCCCTAGAGCCTGGGAGTTTTGCAGTGGCAGCCCCAGGATTTCCTCCCGTTGAAGGGCTGCCTCGCCTCAACACTCCCCCTCCTGGGGCAGCCTACTCCTAATGACCTCTCTCTGTGGTGGGGTAAAGGCAGGCCTCCTCACCTAATTCTGGACCATGGGAAGAGCATTCCAGTTTCAGATTACCCAGATTACCCTCCTACTGAGGACCCAGCTGTGATGGCCTCACAGTTCAGTGCCCCTATCTGCCCATGTCCGCTCCCCTCTGGTCCTTTCCTGGGTTTTGTATTCTCTGATCTATTGCACCCTCCTGCATACTCATCTCCATCTGAGAGCTTGGAACCTGACCTGTTGAACTTTCCTTTTACTTTTTCTTTTCTTAAATCGAGGTAAAGTTATAGAGTGAAAGCCACCCTCTCTAGTGAACAGTTTTGTGACATTTGGACAAATGTATATGGAAGTAAGCACCTCAAATAAGACACGCGAGAATGTAATCACCACCCACACCTTCCTCAGGCCCCTCTGTGCTCACATCCTCCCTCCATCCCATCCCCAGAAACTGATGGTCTATTGTCTGTCTCTATAGTTTCAGTTTTGAAAGACATCATATAAATGAAATCACACCTAGGTGGCATTTGCCTCTGGCTTCTTCTCATTTGAGATCTTTCTGGGCTGCTGTGTATATTAATAGTTCATTTTTTTGGTATGGGCGAGCAATACTCCAATGAGAATATAATACACAGTGTGTATGGAGCTACATGGTTGCTGGTATCCAAACACTCAGCAATTAATGAGAAAATCTAAACCCTTCGAAATCTCTGATCTGCCATCCAGATGATGATGGGTCTCCTTTCATTTGTCTCCCTATGAGTTCACGTTGCTGTAGTTCCAACTATCACACATATTTTCAAGAGGAAAGCTCATGCACAAGCAAAATCCTGTTTTGTTTTTCTCCCAAGAGCAAAATTTATCTGAGGATACTCCAGCCAACCAACACTTGCATCCATGAACTGGCTCATGTCCTGATGGTCAATACTGTGTGAGAGTGATGAGGAAAACGCAAGAGTCCAGTTTTATTTTTAATTGTAATTTATGTTTTCATAGAAACAGGATTTCACTATGTTGCCCAGTCTGATCTCCCAAAGTGTTGGGATCACAGGTGTGAGCTCCCCATGTCTTTCCAAGAGTATAGTTTTAAATAAGCAGATAGGGAAATTATCATTGGTAGCTAGTATGTGCTTGATTCACAACTTTTTCTTCTCCACTTGCCACCCCAACATGGGAAACACTCAATCAGGGACTGTGTCTTATTCCTGCTGAATTCCCAGATTGAGACACAGGCAAGACCAGAGTGGGTCTGTTTTCATGGTAGATGTTCTCCTGTCTCTCACTTTGGTACATGGCCACCAATGCCCTAGATTGGCCCTGAAAACATAGACATCAACTGTAAGAATCAGTTCAACAGTCTTGTGACCCCCCTGTGCCAAGCCCTGGTACCAACCCTGTGACTGCCCATCACCCAGAGATATGTGCAGAAGTCATAACTTTATGGGGAACTGAGACCCTTGCCTGGTCATGAGGCAGGCAGAAAACATGCACAGAAGGATTCCTTTCCTCGTTCTAGTAGCCCATGGTCAGGGAATTGGGCACATAAGCAGCAGATTCTGAATCTACACTGGTACTGAAATGGCCCTTAAACCTCCAGCAGCCAGTGTTGGGAGGCCACCAGGAGGCAGCTGAGAGCCACCTGGCAAAGTCACCCAGGGATGAAATGGACTTGGGGGGTCAGGGAGATGCTGACATGCAGGACGGGTCAGTGACCAAGTTCTGAGTCCAAGAGGGAAACATATCATGTCCTTGTCTCTAATGTATAAATCCTTTAGCCTGGGTCTCTCACATCTGACTCTCATAGAATTTGTCTATTTCCCTGGCACTAGTCCAAGTTACGTACTTCATTTATCCCAATCCACTCAGTCATGTTAACACCCTACCTGTCTAACAACAGATCTGACCTGGCTTTAAGAGTTCACGGGGATTCTGAGGCAGAGCTTCTATGACTTGCCCCGGTGGATTCACCAAGGGCTGATCTTTAAAACAATGCATCTTAAGAAACTCCATGTGCACTTGTCAATGGAGGAATATTATTCAAGCTCTGCCACACAGGAGCTGTGCTCTGAAGCCTGACACAGAACCTATCAGGGCCTCACTGTAACCTGGAAAATAAGGTCAAACAATGCAGACAGAGTCAGCTTTGAACTCTGTAGCCAGGCCAGCACAGGATTTAAGACAAGGCACAGTCAACCCCTGGGCTCTGGGACCAGTAAGCGAAAGAGAATTGGTGGGTGAGGGTGAGTCTGCAGGGTCCCCCTCCCTTCCCTGCATCCCTTGGGGCTGAGCTCTTCTCTGGAAACCACAAAGCTACTCCAGCAGTAGCCTCCGACTTGGGCTGATTTGCATCCCAGTAAGCTCTTTCCAGTCAGAGAATAAGAGATGCCTTGGAAAACCTGCCCTGCCTGAGCCTCAAGAAGCAGCATTGGGGGCAACTATGCCATCGCCTGGACCCTTCTCCTTAGCCTCCTTGCTCAATGCACAGGTGATGCCCCAGGGTCCCATTCAACTGTCCAGGTCCAAGACTTGAAGACAAAGCCTGGTCCTGGCTCTGAGCTCAGGAGGGCACTGCCTGTGGTGGGCAGGATGCTCATGAACCTGCTGCATGAGGAGGGACTGCTGGGGGCTGAAATACCCCCACAGAGTATCCTGTTCTCAGAGGTGCCCTGAGTCTCTTTCATCCTTAGAGCATGTCCACATAAGGCAGGGGGAAATATATTCATGAGGTGAAGCCTTGTTTCAAGAATGTTTTTCTCCCATTTTTCCTTCTTGCAGGTTCTGTGTCCTCCTAAGAACTGACTCAGCTGCCCTCAGTGTCTGTCCCCACAACAGACAGCCAGGATCACCTGGGAGGAAAACAACATTCGTTGTAGAGATGCTTATTGGTACCAGCAGAAGCCAGACCAAGCCCCTGTGCTGGTCAGCTATGAAGATAGCAAGCAGCCCTCAGGGATCCCTGAGTGATTCTCTGGCTCCAACTTGGGGGACATGGCCACCATGACCATCAGTGGGGCCCAGGCAGGAGACGAGGCTGACTATTACTGTCATGTGTGGGATGGTAGCAAGGCTCTCAGTGACAGGCATATGGGGAAGAGAGATGTAAACCCTTCTCTATCTGTGTCACTCTTTTCCTCCAGTCACAGTAGGTCTGTGGACAAAGCCATAAGCAGGGCTGGTTCAGTTTACCCAGAACACAGATTTCCAGGCTACCTGTCTCTCCAGCTCTGCAGAAAGATGCAGTAGAGCAGGGGCCAGGCATACATGTTGACTGGCAGGGCCAGAGTTATCAGGGGAGTTTAGGCTTTTGTATGAGTTAGAGAATGCAGACCTGAATGAAAGGACACAGTGGAAAGTCCATCAATTTTCTTGACCCTGATTGGTCATATAGTGGTGACGGGATCACTCTTTAGACCCACTGTCTACATCATCTTTGCTACCATGACAGCCTGTGACTCTGATAGATAAAACCAGTGGAGAACAACACTGTGGGATCTACCCAGATTCCTCTTCAGGGTGACGGGTTCAGCCCAGCTGAGAATCCCTGACAGCTCAATGCTGTCCTCTCACTGGCAAGTATTGTGAGTTATAGAATATTTCCTTCCTCTAGTTTATGCCCCTATTCAGAGAGGTTCAGTTTGAGAAGTGTGTGAGGCCAAGAACCCAAGGCTCTTCCTCAATTTTTAATGGTCTAGAAAGTCCTCCCAGCTCCAGAGCTCCCTGTGTGGATCTGAGACCTCACTTGTACCCACATTGCAGGTTAGTGTCTACTTCTACCCAATGTTGCCCCCCTCACATCCTGCCAGACCCTCTGTGCATGCAACTCCCACCTCAGAGTCTCCTTCCAGGGAACTCCATCTAAGACAGCTACTGTCCCCCACACAGGCCACTGGGGACCTGAGGAGGTCACTATATACCAGAAAACTCTGGATTCTAACCTAAATTCCCAGTGTGAATGTCCAAATGCCCAGGTAGATCTGACCATTCCTTGCATTTCTATAGAATGAAAGGGACCCTCACATACCATGTGCTCTGGACCCTGAAGAAAAGTTGGAGAGTCAGATCCTGCTGCAGGGACCTGGCGGCCCATGGAGCAGCCTCACCTGACACAGTGAACACAGATGCAGACACAGAATGGGCCACAGATGGACACTACTTACCTCTCACCCTCCATATCCTGTGCACAATTATTCTTCTCACCAACCCTAATAATAGATACATCCATGAGATTAGTTATGGAACCACAGTTGAACATGTCAAAGTCATCAGGAAAGAACCACCACAGCCCACCCTTGTCAATAAAAATTCCATTAATATCTCCATCCACCACAAAAACACCAAATAATCTCCAAAAATAATAATAAAAGCCAAGAAAAACTGCAAAATATAAACAATGTTATATAGATTACATGTGAAAGTAATGGTATTTTTGATATTTTGGGGTAAATAAAACAGCATTTTAAAAAATTTAACTGTCATATTTTTATATTAAATGTAAAAACTAGACACTAGAATTCACATGAAACTCACATCATGGTGAAATGGGACTCAGCTGGTACAGACATTGTTAGGAACCTACCTGACTTAATCTCTAGAATTTCCCTCCATGCAGGATCCATTCAACACATTTTTATGATTCTTGGACTGCAGTAAGGACAGATCTAGCCAGTGCTTCTGATTTCTGTGTCTTGTCTTCCTCTGTGACATCTTCAAAAAGTTTTAAATGTGATTGGTAACTCCTGCAGCCTGGAGTGGGTGTCCTGAATTTTCTTCTGTTACACACAAAAAACTGAGGACAATATGGCTCTTCCTGAAGGTCAGAGGATTGGTTCCTGCTGGGAGTGCCTGGACACTAGGAAAGTCTCAGGGCCTCTCCACAATGATCCCACAGGAACATGCTCCAGACCACTGGCTTCACACAATCACCCTGATGGAATTCTGAGTATAATATTGACTTATTTACATTTTGGCATTATCAAATTTAAACATTATTATTTAAAGTTATGTCTAGAACAATAAAGCACATAAATATCTAAAGGACACAACTGAAAGTGTAGTCTTAAACGCAAAACTATCACCTCTTCACCCCACACATTTCCTCACTCCATGTCTGATACTACCACTAAGCCTTTCTGACCCTTGACCAGGATCACCTTTCTTGTGCTCTTGGAATTGTCTGGCATGTAATATAATTAGTGACACTGAAATAATTACCTCACTGAATTCAAACCCACAGAACTCTCAGTCCACCTCCTGAGTGGACATGTCCATTTCCAATCTGACAGAGGATAGCACTCTGATTAGTCTTACCACAAATACTTGTCTTTCTGAAAAAACACACCAGGTAAAGCATATCTCTGTGGATGGAAAAGTCTTCACCTCAGGAAGGGGCACACAGAACTGAATTCCTTTCGATGTCCACTGAAAGGCATGTCCCAGTATGATGGATGGAACTACCTGATGAGAGGTCCCTAGGGTTGGACCCATGGACCCATCCTAAATCTAACCCCTTCTTCCACATCCTCAAACACAAAAATTTACCTTCTGATTTCCATTAGGTCTTCATAAACATAGTTATCTCTCCCTCTTTATGTAATTTTATTTCCAGCATTTTGAGAAGCCAGCTGGTCTTCTCCTCATCCCATTTCCCAATCAACCTACCTACTGGAGTGAGATCCAACTAATGGAGAATGCTTCCTCAGCAATAAGCCACAAGTTCTTTCATGTTCACCAACTCTATGGGAAGGTCCGTCAGGGACAAGCACACAGGCGCTGGGGGGGGCGCATCTTGATCTGTACTGTGGCTAGAGATACATTCTTTCCTGCAGGGATTGAGCATGTAATAAACTAGAAGAAATCAGAGGCCTAGTACTGAGCTGGAAGGTGAAACCAGAAGGAAGGAAAAAATAGAGTGGCAGCTATGACTCAGAGGAGGTTTCTGGATCATGGGTTCCTGCATCTTAGGTCACCATGAGGCAGCAAGGGCCTAGACTTAGGGAGGCTCATTGCTTTGGTTTACCCTGGATCAATGAAGTCCCAAGAGCTGCATCCTTCTGAAAATGATAGAGACAATTTGGTGTTCCTAGTTTATTGTACTCCTAGAAGCACATTTGTAGAAGAGACAATAAATAAACCCCAGGCTATATCCAAAGAATAGCCTCTGTCCCCTGAAGGGATAGAGGTCAGAGCAATGCATGAGACCCCATCCTAACTGAGCACACCGAAAGGGTTGAGAGGAATTGGAGGTCCTTGCTGTGCCTGTGGTCCCTGGAAGAGAAGAGACTGAGTTTCTCCCAGCCACTCTGGAACTCTATCCTCACATTAGTCACACTTCAGTGAGGGTAAGTCCTGTGATCCCACTTCAAGGAACCAACATAAATCCCAGGGTCAGAGGGAGAGTGACCAAAAAGCTGGATACATTTTCTGGGTACAGGCACGAATTTAGCTTTAGAAAATTCACAGCAGAGAGTTTTAATCTCTTCAGTGGATTCCTGTCTAGGGATGCAGAAATCTCTAGCGATCAGGCCTAGGTCAGAGTAGGTTGAGGGAGGCAACACAGGAAACAGATTTGCATAGTGTCCCCAATATTCTCTGAGGCAGGAGAGATAAGACAGGTTTGGGGAGCAGGCCAAGTGCTGAGGACTAGGGACACAGTGCTCTTGGGGTGTCTTCATCATGGCCTGGGTTCTGCTACTCCTCGCTCTCCTTACTCAGGGCACAAGTAATGCCTCCAGGGAGAGACCTCTGGGAACACTGAGCTGACCCTTTGTCTCCTGCTACTCAGGCTCACGTGGGGCTCAACTCTGACTCAACACAGTGTGTTTTTCCCTCTTTCTAGTGACCCGGGGCCAGTCTGTTTTGACTCAGCCTCCTTCCATTTCTGGGGCTCCTGGAGGCTCGGTCTCCATCTCCTGTGCTGGAAGCAGCAGTGACGTTGGGCATTATAACTATGTCTCCTGGTACCAAAAGCACCCGGGAACAGCCCCCAAACTCCTGATTTATGATGTCAATACTCGGCCCTCAGGGGTCCCTGATCGCTCCTCTGATTCCAAGTCTGTCAATACCGCCTCCCTGACTATCTCTGGGCTCCAGACTGAGAATGAGGCTGATTATTACTGCAGTTCCTATACAAGCAGCAGCACTTTCCACAAAGGTGCAAAAGGCCATGGAGAAGTGAGACAAAAACATGCCCTATGCTTACAAGCTCCTCCCTATTCTGAAGATGCTTCCTCACTCTGTCAAGAGGCTTCCTTCAAAATGGCCTTGAGAATACACTCCTCTCTTAGATTCTCTCTTTTTCCACTACAAAGTGCAGAAGGAAATCTGCTCTGTGGTGTGTCATCTGGGACAATGACAGCTTCCTTTTGCTTGTATGATGTGGTCCCCAGATGTCCAACTATTTCTAGCTCTTCATGTGCAGGGACACGGTGACAAGGGCTTGCCTGACTGATGCAGTCCTGTTCTCTGCAGGAGAAACCTCTCTCTAAAGGCCTCTCTGGGTCCCAAAATGTTTGGATCCACTTAGACAGAAGTCAGTGGGGTAATTTCCAGGAAGAATGTCTTTCTCATCTCTGTGTCCACACATGCTAGTGAGGACGCCCTCCTTGCTGGTTATTCCTTTGCACATCTGCACTGAACACTAACCACGTGGAGAGATCTGAGAATGTTCTTGAAGGATAAGGAACAATGTGGAAGATAATTATTTTATTGACATCAAGCATATCTCATTTCCATGGGGAGGCAATAAATTTTGAACAGAAATCAAATTAATCTACTATCTGTGATAATTAGCTTTTCAAAGCATCCAGACATATTTGGGCCCGATATTTAAATTTTCTGAAATTTTGTGGGTCAGGTTTTAAAAATTGCCTGCAAATGTTTTAAATGTATAAAACATTTGAAATATTTTTAGAGTTTAGACTTAGTACACTTCAAATAAATAAATTATTTTAATAAGCAAAAGAAACATTGTACTATATGTGTCCTATAATATCATGTTGTATACCTTAATTATTCTTGAGAAAATGCATTTATAATAACAACATGCCTTAGTTTTCTATTACTGCATAAATATAATTCCTAAAACTTAGCATGTTAAGAAAACACATATGGGTGATCTTGTAGTTTCGGTGCACTAAGGATGTGAAAGCAGCTTAGTATGCTGGATTCAACTCCAGGTTGCTCATGTAGTTGCAGCCAAGCGATTTGCTGGGGCTGCATCCAGAGGCCAGAACAGGTGGCCAGGCTCCAGCCTGAAGGAATCTTCCCCTGTCCCTAACCTTTTTGCAAATATAGATGAGATCACAGAAATGTCAGAGCTCCCACTGGGGCGGCACTCTAGTGTCAGAGGGCTGCCATCATGAAGCAGGGGGCCCAGCAGGGGACCCTGGGGTGTACCCAGACCTGTCTGCAGAGATGGAGAGAAAGGGTGCTCACAACAGGGATTTGATAAAAGACCACTGTCCAATGGCCTGAACCATCTTGGCAGCTCTACCTCCTTGGTTCTCAAGCAACTTAAAGGTAAACCTTATCCTGAGTTTTAGTTTGAGAAATTTGAACTAGGCCTGTCTTCACGCATTTTCTTTTCAAATTGTCCTCTTGATAACTTTAGTTTTTTTTACTACAGTCTAACATATCTTCCCAATTTTATGTTAGTGTGAAACTGAATAACTATGTCTGTTTACCACAGAATTTTAATTTTGAACAAATTTATTGGTCTTTCTATGTAATAGATCAAAGCCCTCATGTGGTAATAGAATCTTTTATCAAATACATATCTCGACTCTGCCTTCATTGGATTTGCAGCAGCTGCTAAGTCTGTGCATTGCAGGAAAAGGAGAAATTGTACTCTTTAGAAACAGCCCCTATACCATGCCTACTGTCCCTGTCATAATTGAATCAACTGTACATTCTCTCCCTCTATATTACTTTGCTGCAGGCTTCTGTTTTTTTCTACTTAATATGTAGCAGCATTTATAATCCATCTTGCATTCTGGTAAGAAGGAAAAACAGTTCTCTTGGAGAATGACCTGAAAACAGCACCAAAGATATTCAGTAGTCACAACTACAAATGTTTCTGGTTCTCACTCTCAAATGTTGCCTGATTGTAGTAAACTGGAGTCTGGAGTTTAAAGTATTCAGTCTCTGTTACTTGTGGGCAGTTTCCCATGTCCGTGTGTGAGAAGTTGGCAGGAATCATTCCTGAGTCCATACAGAAATCCCTTCCTGCTCTTGTCCTCACACTCAGTCCCAGATGCACAGCCCTGGAACCTTACATAGGTGACATTTGAAGAGCACGTTGGTGATACACACAAAATTAAAGGGATCTTCATTTGCCTGTGATGCATAATTTGAAAACATCTGCACAACTTTTGAAACAATTTGAGAGGTATATTTGATAATAAGATTTGTTAAATGACTCCTTCCTGAGATCACTGCTATTTCCATTTTCTCTATCTCAGCAAAATTAAACTCTTAGAACACAAAGCTATCCATGTCCAAAAAGTCTTACCTTTTACTCCCCAGCAAGTGTATTGCCTAAACAATGTGTGAACACTGCCTGCAGGACAGTCAAAACCAGCAAAAGTCAGATTCCTCAATTGTCTGAGCTGTCCTTGAGCTGGGAGTTGCACATCCAACGTTCTCCTTGGTTAACCATATAAAAAGCCTTGACAAATTTTAAAAATAAAGGGCACAGAGCATATTCTCCAAACACTGACATTAAAGAAATAAAAATTATAGGTAAAACTTGAACAACAGCATGATAATATGTTACATGATATAGACAGATTTCTGGAAATATATATTATTTTGAAACTAACTCCAGAAGAAATAGAAAATCTAATTAAACCTACATCAAGTAAAGGGTTCAAACTATAATAATAAAAAAACTTTCAATAAGGAAAGGTCCAGGGACAGAGGATTTTATTGCTTAAGTCCAGCAAACTTTTAAAGAAGAATTGATATAAATCATTCATAGAATCTTCCAAAATATAGAGAAAAGAAAACCCTCATTAACTCTTTCTGTAAGGCCTACATTACCCTGATATCCAAATCAACCAAAGACACCACAAGAAAACTATAGATCAATATTCGTTTTAGATGTAGATACAAAATTTCTCAGAAAACTTAATCTAGCAACATGTAAAAAAGAGTGTACATACTGATCAAATAGTGTTTATCCCAAAAATTCAATTATGGTTTGACACCTGAGAGTCAATTGATATAAGGCATCATATTAATAAAATAAAAGAATAACCACATGATTATATCAAAGGCATGTAAAAGGGTTCCATAGAATATTCTCCTTATTGCTGTATTTAGTCCTTTGAGACATCATAAAACATAAGATTATAGATGCAGAGATGGGATGGAGTATAATTTCATGGAAATAATCTGTGTCTTTAAGTCAGTCATGAGGATACTTTTGATATTGTCAAAAAATGATAATCTGGTAGCCTAAGGTCACTTCCTTGGCATGCTAAATATTCACATAACAGAAAATATGATTAGAAATTAAGCATACATTTAGTGAGAAAAGAGTCACTGGAAATATTCAGTCAGAGAACATGAAAGATGGCAGAAATCATGTATTTCTAACTGGGTATCTCATTGCTATATTATTCCAACTCCAATACACCACCAATGTGGTTCGTAAAAATACACCAGAGGGGTTGTCTCTTCTTAGACAGAAATGTTTATTGACCTTATCAAAATATAAAGAAAATTATATACAGTTGACCTTTGAACAACATAGGTTTGAGCTACATAAGTTTATGAATTTTTTCTGCCTCTGCCACCTTTGAGAGCAAGTTCAACCCCTCTTAGCCAACCCAACATGAAGACAAAGAGATTGAATAACTTTATAATGATCCACTTCCACTTAAAGAGTAGTGAATACATTTTCCCTTTCTTGAGATTTTGTTTTCTTTTTTCTTTTTCTTTATTTGGAAGAATAAAGGTGTAAAGAATATGTGGTGTACAATTGAGGGTTAGGTATACAAATGTTCATTATGCAGGTACCCTTAGAGATGAGGTGTGCCCCTTCCTCCCCCTGGAAGTTTCCCTCAATTGTCAATCCTGCACCCTCCCCTAGCAGTTCCCCAATAGTGCCAATTCCTTTCTTATAGAGTTATAATAATTATTCAAGGTTCACTTACGAATGATAACATATGGTACTCTGTTCTTTTCTTCTATGATAGATCACTGAGTAAGATAGATTCTAAATACATCCAGATTACTGCAATGTCCATGTTTGTCCTTTTTTATAGCTGAATAATATTCCGTTGTGTATGAGGTTTTCTCAATAACATTTTCTTTTCTCTAGTTTAGTCTATTTTAATAATATAGAATATAATACATATCAGATAATAAAAATATGTTAATCATCTGTTTATGTTATCAGGAAGCCTTCAATGCAAAACTAAACTATTTATGGTCACATTCCTGGGGGGGGAAGTTGTATGTGGATTTGACTGTGTGATAGATTGTCACCTTAACTTTCTTGTGGTCCAAGGTTCAATAATAATGTGCACACACATATATGTATATATGCATACTGAAAGACAGAGGTTACAATTGATCTTCTGAGGTTTTGACAACATATTAAGGACAGTTTGTGGTAATTTGGTAATAATAGTGAAGATTTTTAGAGCTGTGAATGATGTTGTCCCCAAAATGATGTCACTTATGTCAAACTCTAACAAAATCGGCTCTGGGTAGCCCATGAAACGAAGCCCTCACACATACATTCCTGTTACAAGACTTAGCACAAGACTCTCCTGCTTATAGACTTTTCACAAAAACTTCCTTGATATCAGAAGGCAAATAAGATGCCTCCACAAGAACACTTGCCTAGCATTCCAAAAATGTTGAAATTGCAAGCATAAGTGACTATACCCAACCAAGAATTATCTATTTCTATTTGGACATCTCATTGGGATATTGTATCCTACCCAACATACCAGTTATATGTATTGCAAAAATTTCTGATCCTAAAACATTTCTTATACACCATGGCAGGGTCAAGCACCAAATTCAAGCTTACGTTAATGAGTGTAGAACAGTTAAAAACCAGACCCAGGTGGCCTAGGAAGGACTTGAGGAGACAAAGGCTTGTTGTCAAAGTAGAGGAAATGAGGTTTTCTAGTGACTTAGACTAGACCTTGTTAAAATTCAATGAGTTTTCAAATCCCCTGAGTGATCTTGGTAAGATGTAGGTACAGCCTCAGAAGATCTGAATGGGGCCTCAGAATCTCCATGTCTAACAGCTCCCAGGTGAGGTTGATGTTGTGGGTTCTCCAAATAATACACATTGAGTGGATTTGCTTCTACTCACCCTCCTAGCTCAAGTGCAGATGAGACTAACCCAAGGAAGGCATGTTCCACGAAAGTCAGGTGACCTTCTCTACCTCCTTCCTTGGAGTCTTAGTCTTTTTTATTTGCTCTAAAAATACCAGTATGGGTGATTTGTATATAAAAAAAGTTATATCTGGCTCATTTTTCTGTTTGTTGGAAAGTTCAAGATAGGGCATCTGTATGTGGTGAGAGCCTCAGGCTGCTTCCACCCATGGTGGAAGGTGAAAGGGAACTGGCTGTATGTAGAGATCACATGGCAATTGAGGAAGCAAGGCAGAGAAGATAAAGGTGCCAGGTTCTTTTGTTAATACCCAGCTCTAGTAGGAACCAGTAGAGTGAGAACTCACACAACCCGAGGTAGGGCATTGGTCTATTCAGGAAGGACCAAACTCCCATGACCAAAGTACCCCCTATCTGTTCCCAAGTCCAACACTGGGATCAAATTCCAACCTGAATCGTGGAGGAGAAAACATGTTAACCATAGCTCCTGGCTCTATGGGGTTAGATCATTCACTTGGTCACCTCTGCATCTCCCCCCTCCCTCAGTATTGGGGCTCAGACTTCTCTGATTCAGTCTCCGTCTACTTCCTGCACTCCCTGCTAGATGGTCACAATCTCTTGTACTGAAATAGCAGCAACACCGGGGATTATAATCACGTCACTTTGTTCCAACACAATCAGCATGAGCCCACACAGTTGCGGTGTGGATTCAAGAATCAAACTCCAGAGACCCAAGGTTGCCATGTTGTGCACAGGCAATACAGAGAAGTTTACATAGGTAGTGAAAAGTTGCTTTGGCAATGAGTTCCCCTACCACCATCACATACCCTCCCTTAGTCTCTGTCAAAGTGCAGCAGACTGCAGATGTTCTCATGGTAGCCCACTCCAGTCATAAATTGTCTGCTGCAGTGGCATTTGCCCTTGGAGCCCATTCTCTCCCAAGGCAGCAAGAAAGCGCTCAGCAGCAAGTGTTGAGTCGTCTTGGATATGATAGCTGGCACCACTCAGCGTATTTTTTTTTTTGCACCATTTCATATGGGTATCAGCAGAGCACCCTTGCAGGTAAAGCAGTTTCCCATAAAGGACTGGAAAACCATGAGACTCAAAAGGCCTTCCAAGTCTGTGGCAGAAACGAGATTCCCTTAATTTTTCTCACTCACTTCTCCTGTTATATCCAGAGGCTGCCTGTGGTTTGTTCCATGATCCAGGCAAGTCTGGCCAATTCCAACCCAGGTCAATTGATTTTTCTCTTCTTTGTGCACACTGAAGACATCGTCTACCTCCTAATAAATCTTTCTTATCCAGTGCATAGTTTATTTTTGCTCCCTGCCCCTCATCTCGCTCAGGAAAAAAACCTTTAGTTGTTGAACAGCAAATGACCTTTAGTTGTTCTGTTTCAAAGTAATTTCCTCAGGGAAGCTATCCACAGCCTCAAGACTAAGTAAGGCCAGGCATGGTGACTCAAGCTTGTAATCCCAGCACTTTGGCAGACTGAGGCAAAAGAATTGCCTGAGTCCATGGTGTTGGAGACCAGGCTGGACATGGTATCATGCACCTGTAGTTCCAGCTACTTGGAAGACTGAAGCAGAAGGATTGCCTGAGCCCAGCAGGTTGGCACTGGAGTGGCCATGAGTATTCCACTGCACCCTAACCTGGGCAACAGAGTGAGACCCAGACACACAGAAAAAAATTACTGAGTGAGATGCTTTTGCTCCATGTTCTCACAGGACTCCACACTACCTCTATTGAAGTGCTGTCTCACATAATATCTCATTTGAAAGAAGAGGCAAGATGACAATGGATCCGGTTGGAGTGTGAGAGTCTCTGCATGAGTGAGTGTACAAAAGGATTAATCTGCATCCATTTGTGTATTCAAGTTTGTGAGTGAATATTCAACTGAAGGGAGACACAGGATCAAGCATCCAGTGGCCCCCTGAAGAAATGGCTGCAATGAGCAACTGCTCTGAATTTAGCACACACTGTACACAGAAGGATCCACCAACCCAGGGGCACTCTTGGGTAAATGTGGAAGAGATCAACTGCCTCTCGACACATGGCACCTGGCCCACATCACCACTGGTGGCAACAGGCCAGGTACTGGCAGCAGGACCGTGGAGAAAGCATGAGGAGGAAATCTGGAGCTGAGTCTCACTGGAGGAAAAAACACAGACTGCCACCATTTTCACTGTCCTAGGCCTGGACAGAGACCTGTTTTAATTTGTCCATTTCTGAGCAGTCTACTTTCTGAGACTGAGGGGCAATCTCTGCACCTCGCTGAAATTGACCATCATGTGTCCAGAGAGGACACTCAAGTACATGATACCAGAGATAGAGTCTCCCCACCCCCACAGTGGACCAAAAACAAACACATGCAATCAGACCGGGTGAACTAGCAGCAGAGGAGTTGGGAATTTTTACTTGGAAGAAGTGCTAAAGCAATTGCTGACCCCACCACCACAATGACAGCCTGAACACTGGCAGTGAAAGCCATGGAGGGAATGCAGAGTTGGAGTGTGAGCCAGAGTCCCAAGGAAGCAGTGAGGAGAGGCCACCCTGAGCCTGGACTGGACTCCAGAGCCTTGCCATCAGGTCCTGAAATCCGGAGACTGGTAACTGCTGAGCAGAGAGCTATTGACCACATTCAAGGCAGGAATAGCAGCCAACAGAGAAACTGAGTAGACTCTAACACCTGGGCAGGGAAGTGTTTTAGGGAGGCCTCTGCAGAACAACAGAACTGCATCCTGAGATCAATTGCTGATCTATGCACTGCATTGGAGCTGCTCTTTGTGACCTCAGAGAACATTGCTCCCAGTGCACACGCTCTGGCAGCTAACAGCAGATGCAAAACCCCAGATGATCCATCTTCCATCCTGAGCCAGCTACTGGGCCATAGATGGAGACAGCAGAACTGACCAAGAAAGAGGATGGTGAGTACCTAGTTGACTCCACCTTCCCCCTAGCAAGAAGCAAAAGAGATCAGGAAGCAAGGCAGAGATATGAGGCCCCATTCCTCTGCCGGGAATGGATGCTCTGGGATTTATGACCATGCTAGGAGAGAAAGTAAGGGGGTGAGATCCTGAGAGACACTGTGTCAAGTTGTTTCAAGCACCTACCCACACTTGGTGTTCACCAGCTACCAAATGCCAGCAGCAGGGGATAAAGAGTCCAACATCTTAAGTTCCAACAGTGAAGAAGGACCCTGTAGTAACAGACCTGCAGACACAAAACCCATCACAAGAGGAAGCACCCCTCTCAAAGAGACAAACTAAAACTGATATCTCTTTATCAACAGGTTTTGTTGTTGTTGTTATTTTTTTGAGAGGATGTTGGTTTATTTGTTTGATTATCTCATTTGGTTGCTTTGCTTGTTGATTGTTTTTCTCTTTTCTCTACTCATATTTCTCTTTCTTTTTTCTTTCTCTGTTTTTTATGGGTTTTTTCTTTCTTCTTTTTTTCTCTTTCTCCTCATTTCCCTTTTTTCTCTCCTTTTCCCTGTCTTTTCCCTCTTATACCCTATCTTAGACTCAGGAGCTATGCAGGGATACCTACTGCAAGATATAATCTGCAGAGACGGAGAGCAAATCTCAGCTGGCCCATTCACCAGGCAACAAATATTATGACCTGCCAATAGGTTCTGAATCATTGCAGCACCCTGAATCCCCTAGTAAGTTCTTAAAATTGTAAAGAGACAGCATAGCACCTGACTCCAGGTCTACTTCATAATTAAATAAACCTGGAGCCCCAGTTCAAGGAAGGATAAAAGGTAGTGCAAATATCAGAAGTGACTGCCTTTCATTTTCCTGTGAACAACAGAATTTAAAAAGCAATATAATAGAACTGCTACAAATGACTAAAAACCAAAGAAGAACTGCTGGTAACCATCAGAGGCCCAGCAAAAAGTCAATGCTAGAAAGAACAGTTGTTGGGGCAAAAATAATGACTATCTTTGAGAATGACAGTACCTAGAAAGTACTTATAGAGATCATAGAATCACTGGATATAATGAATAAAAATCAAGAAATGTAAGAGCCAAAACTAAATTAAAATCCAACAGAACTGGAGAAACTCAAGAAAGCATAATTAAAATAACAGAAATAAAGAACTCTATACAGGAAACCAATAGCATTTTATTTACTGTTTAACAAACATGGGAAGCAGAATTGACCAAGCAGAAGAACAAATCTTAGAGTTGGGAGGCCAAACTATGGAATTAACCCAATCTATTAAGATATAGAAAAAAAACTTAACAAGAAAATCTCCAAGAGATTTGCAATATTATCAAGAAACCAAACCTACATCTGATCAGAATATCTGAAATAGAAAGATAAATGGAAACAAAAATACTCTGGAACAAACATTCCATGAGGTCTCTCAAGAAAACTTTCCTCATCTGGCCAGAGAGATGACTATACAAGCACAACAGAACACCTTATGAGAAAAACAACAGCTAGACACATAGTAATTCACCTACACCAAATAGGTATGAAAGAAAAAAAATCCTAAAAGTAGTAAGGGAGAAAGTTCAGGCTACCTAACAAGGGAAATCAATTAGAATTGCTGCAGACTCATCTGCAGAAACACTACAGGCCAGAAGAAATTGTACTTCAATCTTCAATATTCTCAAAGATAAACAATTTCAACCAAGAGTTTCCACCAAGTCAAGTTAAGCTTCATCAGCAATGGAGAATTTAATTTTTCCCAGACATTCTATTCCTAAGATAATATGCTGCTTTGAGACTAGTTCTACAGGAGACTTTTTAAATGGTGCTGTACACAGAAGAGAAAATAAACAAAAGTATAAACCACAGAAGAAAAAATAAACAAAAATACAAACTATATACTTCACAAGATATCAAACAAACACAGAAGCAGCAGAACACATAGTATACTCATAAAAATGAAAACACACACATATATGAACACAAGAGCTAAACAAAAGCAAATCACCCTTGTAAGAGCATTATGACATGGACAAACCTAACATCTGAATAACCAGCCTGAACATGAAATGATTAAATGCACCACTGAAAAGACATAGAATGGCAAACTGGATAAAAACACATGATTCAATAATTTGCTGCTTTCAGAAAACTCATCTCACCACAAAAGTTTCCCACAGACTCAAAGTTAGAGGATGGAAAACAAATTTTCAGGCAAACGGATCACAAAAGAAGAAAGAAGTCATGATCCTAATATCAAACAAAACAACCTTTAAGCTGTCAAAAATTTAAAAAGATATGGAAGGTCACTACATAATTATAAAAGATTCGATTCATCAGCGAGTATTATCCATCCTAAATATATATGCACCCAACATGGGAGCACCAGCTTTTATAAAACAGCTATTAAGTAAACTAAAAAACAATATTGACTCTAACACTATCAGAGCTGGGGACATTAATACCCCCAATAACTCTTGATAGATCATCAAGGCAAAAAATCAACAAAGAGATCTGGAGTCTCAACTTGACACTTGGCCAAATGGACTTAATAGGTACCTACAGAATATGTGACCCAACAACTACAGAATATACATTCTACTCATTATCATATGGAATATACTCCACGATTGACAAGATCTTCTGTCATAAATCAAGTGAAAACAAATTTCACAAGATTGAAATAATGTCATGCACCTTCTCAGAACACAGCGGAATAAAAAGAAATATCACCACAAACAAAATTTCCCCAAACCCACAGAAACATGGACACTAAACAGCATGATGCTGAACAACTTATGGGTCAACACAGAAATTAAAATATTCTTGGAAACAAATGAAAACAAAGAAACATCTTACCAAAACCTCCACAATTCCATTAAATCAGTAATGAGAGGGGAATTTATATCTCTACAAACACACACTAAGAAAATAGAAAGAGGGGACTCCAAGATGGCAGCAGAAGTAGTTGCAGTATATGAATTTCCTCATAATTAAGTGGGTGTAAAGATGAGTATTCATCCTAGGGTACCAGAAAATGAATGTGAATGTCTGATTGAGTGGAGACATGGGAAAGAGAAGTCCTGAGTCCCCTGTTTGGGGGTTGCCCTGTGCAGCTGCTCAGACACCAGCACCTTGTGGCATAGAGACAGGCACCATCTCTGAAGCACTACTCAGGAAAAACAAGGGAATAAAAAGCAATGATCATCTGTGGCCTGCTTCACCTGCCACTGCAGCCTCTAGTCCCATTTCGGACACTGGCAATGGAAACTGCGAAAAAATATACCAGAGAAGCCCATCTGGAGTTCCAACCAAGGAGACCCAAATGCCCCATTCCCCAATTGAAGTGTTTGCAGTATACAGCTGCAGCAGAAGAACCAAGCCCCAGCTCACAGCAAATGAATGATGGTGAATTTTAAAGTGACCCCAAACCCTTTTCCCAGTGATTCATGAGATGTGTGATCCAATGGACAACCTTCTGATGGGCACTCATGGAGAGAGCTGATCATGGCCAGATCAACTGGGGACAGTTCACAACCTCCCCCCAACTGCACAGAGTGAACAGGACAAGAAATATGAAGCATTTTTGGTCAGCAGCTGCAATCTAAGAATCCCCAGCTCACAGCAGATGAGCTCTGGTGAGTTTTAAAGTGACCCAATATCCTTTTCCCAGTGATTTGTGAAATGTGTGATTCAGGAAGACAATGTTCTGTTCAGAACACCTGGAGAGGGCTAACCATAGGCAGATCAGCTGGGTGCTTTTGACAACCTCCCCCGATCTCACAGGGTGAACAGAGGAAAAGATTTAGAAGTCAGAAACCCCTCATTTCTAAAACTCCTCCCCTGTGCTGAGAGCCAAGAGGAGTAGTTCTTGGGTCATGTCTACAAGAAACCTGAAGTCTTTGAAACTGCCATAAGAGGGTGCTGAAGGATTGCAAAAGTTTTTTGGGTTTTTTTTTTGTATATGTATGTGATTCTGCTTGCTTTTTAAAAAATAGATAGGATATTGGAAGTGGTCATTTTGATCTGTTTTACCCCTTCTCCTTCTTCCTTCTTTCCAATAAGGGTACATATGAGTATGAAAATCTCCTCATATTATTGATTTTAGTTTCTTTGTGGTTATTGTTTGTTTGTTTCTTTCTTTCTTTGTTTTTGTTTTGTTTTTGTTATGGTTTGGGGTTTTTCCCTCCTTCTTTCTTTTTTCTCTCGTTTTGCTTGTCTACCTGTTTGTCAGTTTGTGCATTTTCCTTCTCTCCTTCATTCTCTCCATTGTCATTCCCTCCACATTCTCTATTTCTTTTTTTTTTCATTAATCAGTATTTTTTATTATGGTTTTGTGGGGCACAGTTAAGGGTTAGGTGTACAATTACGTTTCATTCAGGCACCCTGTTGATAAGAGGTGTTTTCCCATCCCCCGATACATTCTCTATTTCTTAACTCATTTCCCTTCCCTTGTGTTATTTTATACCCAGGGGAGATAAATACATTCCCATTATATGGACACACTGTGGAGTGGTGGGAAGTGGACCCCTAAGTGTCCACACACCAGTCAGCAAACATTGTGATCTACAGACAACTTTTGAATCTTAGCACCCCTCAACACATCTCATTCAAATCTCAAATCTGCAAGGGAGTAACATTGTTCACCACCTCCAACCCAGTTCCAAAGTTGAACTAATTCAAAGCCTTCACTTGAGAAATGATAGAGAATTGAGCAAAAAGAAGTAAAAATGACTCCCTTTCTCACTGAGCAACAGAAGTAAAGAGAAAAGAAAAAATACAGGCACCACACAAATCCAAAAAGGATAGTCCATGAAAATGCAGACTACGGAACTCAAACAATGATGAGCACCCAGATTGACTGGTTTCAGATCACAAATGCAAAGATCAAGGAATGGTTTGAAACAATAAATAAGAACCAGGAAAAATAACATAAAAATATGAAAGAACTAATGACTGAGGTGCAAGCTGTAAAGAATACAGCAAGTGAAATAAATAATAAGCTGACAAGCATGGAAATCAGAATTAACCAGGCAGAAGAAAGAATCTTAGAACTTGAAGACCAAAATCTGGAACTAACCTAATCTGTTAGAAACATAGAAATGACACTTAAAAAGATGGAACAAAGCCTTCAGGAGATGTGCAACTATATCAAGAGACTAAACTAAGATTGATAGGTATCCTGGAAGCAGATAAGGAGAATGAGAGCAGACTGGAACAAACATTCCAGGAAGTCGTCCAAGAAAACTTCCTGCATCTCATCAGAGATGCAACAATTCTAACAAAAGAGATCCCGGGAGACCCTTCCAACAAGGCATCAAATGAGAAGACCAACTCCTAGACACATAGTAGCTCACTTACACGAAGTAGGTATAAAAGAAAAAATCTTAAAGTCAGTGAGAGAGAAAGGTCAGACTACCTACTGGGGAAGACCAATTAGAGTATCAGCAGACTTTTCTATGGAAACACTACATACTATAAGAGACTGGAGTCCAATCTTCAAAATACTCAAAGATAAACAATTTCAACCAAGAATTTCCTACCCAGTTAAGCTAAGCTTCATCAATGATGGAGAATTAAAATCTTTCCCAGACATTCAATCCTTAAAAGTATATGCTGCCTTCAGATCAGCTCTACAAGAGACACTTAAGAAGGTATTAAGCACAGAAGAAACAAACAAAAGAAAACCTCATTCCTCCCAAGAATATAGGAAAACAAAGAACCAATGACCCATGGATTGTGACTGCAAAATTGAAAGCACACATATCTATCAACCCCCAAATCCAAAGAAAACTAACAAACATTTAAGCAAACAAACAAAAATAAACTCTGTAAGTCCTCATGACAGGGATAAGCTCTGACATTTCAATAATCAACCTGAATGTGAAAGGACTAAATGCAACACTGAAAAGGCATAGAGTGGAAAACTGGATTAAAAAACAAAATGTAACAACACAAGGTCTTCAGGTGACACATCTCACCAGAATGGACACTCACATACTCAAAGTTAGGGGATGGAAAACAAATTTTCAGGTGAACAGAGCACAAAAGAAAGCAGAAGTCACAATTGTAATATCAGACAAAAGAACATTTAAGTTACCAAAAAATTTAAAAGATACAAAAGGACACTACATAATGATAAGAGGTTCTATTCATCAACAAGAAATATCCATCCTAAACATATATGCACCCAACACAGGAGTAGCAACTTTTGTGGAGCAATAGCTCTTATAAAGCAGCTACTAGGTAAACTTAAAAAAGATACAGCTTCTAACACTATCATAGCTGGGGACTTTAATACTTTATTATCAACCTTAGATAGATCATCAGATTAAAAAATCAACAAGGAGATCCAATACTTCAACCTGATGCTTAACCAAATGGACTTAGTAAGTACCTTCAGAACACTCCACCCAACAACCACAGATTATCCATTCTACTCATCACTACATGGAACATCCAAGATTGACCACACCCATGGCCATAAATCAAGTATAAACAAATTTCATAAGATCAAAATACTCTCATGCATCTTCTCAGACTGCAGTGGAATAAAAATAGATATCACCACCAATAAAATGCTTCCAAAACCTAAAAAGACATGGACACTTAGCAGCAAGATGCTGAAAACTCCTGGATGAACATGGAAATCAAAGAAGAAATTACAAGATTTCAGGAAATAAATGAAAATGAAGAAACTTGTTACCAAAATCTCTGGGATGCCATGAAAGCTGTATTAAGAGGTGAATTCATATATCTACAAACACACGTGAAGAAAATGGACAGATCACAAGTTAACAGCCTAACAAGTCATCTAAGAGAACTGGAAAAACATGACCACCAAAACCATAACTACAGCAGAAGAATTCAGATCACCAAAATAAAAGCCCAAATAAGGGACATAAAAGAAAAAATAACATAGAAAAATCAACAAAACCAAAGTTTGGTACTTTGAAAAGTTAAACAAGACTGACGAATTCCTTACCAGATTTACCAAGAAATAGAGAGAAAAAGTCCAAATAAACACAATCAGAAATGCAAAAGATCAAATCAAACTGATCCTGGAGATATACAAAAGATCATCAGAGATTACTATGTATACCCTAACGGAAATAAACTCGATTATCTGACATCACACAACCTCCCCGTGTTGAAAGAAGAAACTGAGACCTTAAATAGATCAATAACAACCCAGGGAATTGACTTCCTCATAAGAATACTACCCACACACAAAAAAATCCCTGGACCAGATGGCTTTCTAGCAGAATTCCAGAAAACATACAAGAAGGAGTTGATGCCAATCCTATTGAAAAAATTCTCCACAATCAAGAAAGACAGTACTTTTCCCAAATCATTTTATGAAGCTAACATCACATTGATACTGAAACCAGTTAGATATCTAAAGAAGGAAAACTACAGGCCAATATCTTTGATGAACTTAGAAGTAAAAATTCTCAACAAGATTCTAGCAAATCAGATCCAACAACACATCTCAAAAATCATCCACCATGACAAAGTAGGCTTTGTCTCCAGGATACAGGACTGGATCAACATCCACAAGACTATAAATGTACTTACATACCTCAACATTTTGAGTTATTGATAAAGGCCATTCTGACTGTAGTATCACAGTGTGGTATCACACTGTGTGGTATCACAGTGTGGTTTTAATTTGCATCTCCTTGATGATTAATGAGGTTGATCAGTGTGGCAATTCCTAAAAGCTCTAAATATCAACCTCCCATATGACACCGCAATCCCCCTACTGGGAATATACCCTGAAGAACTCAAATCACTCTATAAAAAAGATAACTGCACACGTATGTTTATTGCAGCATTGCTCACAATAGCAAGAACCTGGAATCAATCATACTGTCCATAAAAAGAGGACTGGATTAAAAAATGTAGTACATATACATGATGGAATACTATGCAGCCATAAAAAAATAACAAAATCATGACCTTCGCAGCAACCTGGATGGAACTAGAGTCAATATTACTGAGTGACCTCTCATGGAAACAAAGATTGGAGTATCACATGTTCTCATTCACATAGCAGACCTTGAACATCCATCGTAATACTATAAAAAAAGGACTGACAGTGGTGGGAAATTATGGAGGGGGAAGGGAGGTGGGATTGACGGTAGTCAATGTCTGTCTGGGGACGGGGAGACACCCCTTATCAACAAGGGTGCCTGAACGAAGCATATTTGTATACCTAACCCTTAACTGTACCCCACAATATCAAAATAAAAAGTATTGATATTAAAAAAACAAAAAAATAAAAATCGCATGATTATATCATTAGATGCAGAAAAAGCTTCTGATAAAATCCAGTATCCCATCTTGATAAAAACTGTTGAACACCTAAACATAATAGACTACCCTCAAAATAGTAAAAACCATCTATGATAAAACCACAGTCAACACACTGCAAAACAGACAGAAATTGGAGGCATTTCCCTGAAAACCAGAATAAGACAAGGCTGATCACTCTCATCCCTCCTGTTCAACATAATGTTGGAAGTCCTAACTAGAGCAATCAGACAACGGAAGGAAATCAAGAGTATCCAAATAGGAAAAGAGAAGTAAGATTATCCCTCTTTGCAAGATGACATACCTTGAAAACCCGAGAGACTCTGTCAAAAATCTCCTTGCACTGATAAAGAACTTAGGCAAAGTCTCAGAGTATAAAATAAATGTGCAAAAGACAATTGCATTTCTATACACCAACAATAAACAGAAACCCAAATAAAAAGCACAATCCCATTCACAATAGCCATAAAAAATGTAATACCTTGGCATCTTCCTAACCAGAGAATTGAAAGTCCTTTACAATGAAAACTATAAAACACTGCTCAAAGAAATCCAAAAGACACAAACAAGTGAAAAAATATCCCATGTTCATGGATTGAAAGAACTAACATCATTAAGATGTCCATCCTACAAAGGCAATCTACAGATTTAACAGATCAGGAATTGGTTGCCTATTCCAATTTTCCATAAGGGTGTTTCCTACACTTTGTTCTAGGTTTCCTATATTTTGAAGTTTTACATGTAGATCTTTGATCCATACAGAGTTGATTTTTGTGCATGAAGAGTGGTAAAGGTCCTGTTTCAGTCTTCTGCATGTGATCATTGAGTTTTCCCAGCACCATTTACTGAATAGGTCCTCCTCCCCCCATTGGTTGTTGGTGGAGGCTTTGTTGAAGATGAGTTGGTTGAGAAATTGAGGTTTTGTTTCCAGAATCTCTATCATGTTCTACTGATCTATATGCCTGTTCCTGTACCAAATCATGAAATGACACACACATTAAGTCCAGGTGCATGAGGAAGGTCCTGAGACTGAACTGGAAGGAGAGTGAGGGGGTGGGAGTGAGAAGGGCTCCCCTGTGGAGGGTAGCTCTTTCCATAGGAGGTTCCCAGGAATTTGATTTCATCTAAATCATCTAAAATGCGACATTGATGGATTTTAATATTTCCTTCTCAGGCCATTAATTACTATAGAAGTTGTGGTGATATTATTTTTATTTTTTACTTTTTGATTTGCTCTCTATTTTTACCTTTGTGAAGGGGATTTTTCAATCTTTTTTTGGAACTTGCTAATTGCCTTTTTTTCAAATTACAAATTCAGCAAAAATAACTCTAGAAAATTTGAACTATATTTTTGAAGAACACATCAATCCTAAAAACAGACCACTGCATACACATAAAACTCTTAGCACATAATCCAACAATGTGAATTGAATTTCACCATATTAAGCATCCCCAAATACTGCTCAGTGCTGGAGATTCAATGGTGAAGAAAACAGACTAATCAACTGTCCTCAGGGAACTTCGATTCTGGTGAAGAATCAGCAACAGAGAAAAACACAATACATAAATATAGTGCATTAGTAGATGGCATTTGGCATGAGAAGGACACAAGGAATGGACAGTGTCTTGAACCCCCTGCTCCTAACCTGGTATCTGACTGGCCCTTCAGATTGTGTGACCCTGGCATAAACTGCCTTCTAGAGGTGGCTGTCCACCCTAGCTCCTGGGGGCCACTACCTCTCCCAGGATCCCCCACCTTCATCTTCAAGGATGAGCTGGTCACTGCAGGATTCAGGTTCTGATGTTGCTTTTCCCAGACCAGGAGATGCCTAGCATTCTCTGCTCTTCATCCATGGAGGCTATGTTCACACTTCAGGTCCTGCCACCTGTTCCTGAGGTGAGGCTATCATGGTGCTTACTTCCCTCCAGGAAGCCTCCTCACCCTGTCTCTGCTGCAAAGTGCTTTGGTTGGGAGCTTGTGAGAGGATGAGAACAATTCCTCTCTCACATGTGCTTCCAAATTGCATGAGTTCATATAAGCAGGGCCCACAAGCAGGACACAACATGAGCTATAGTCACTGCTGAATCACTGTCATCAAATAGTGTTACATGGATTTAGAACCTTCCCCAGAGGTGAGCCCCATGCACTCACCTGCCTGATCTTCACAGAGCACCAGCAGAAAGACTCAGAAAAAACCACTAAGGTCCTGGGGAATTTTGGAGACACCTTTCCCATTTCTATGAGCTTCCCAAAAACTGTGGATGTGGGGTTCCTGTTATTCCATTAAGATTATTCAAATGCTTAGTGACAATCACTTCCCTGTGTGACAGTAGAGGTGACCTCAATTGCACATGAACCAGGTGCACAAAGCCCACATAGAAGCAGAAGGAGTTCTCTCCAGTCCAATCCAATGGAGGGAGTGTTTTCATGGGAACTTTTAAGAGTCTGAAGAAGGCTTGGGGAAGACAAGCTCAATGGAGGCTTCAGGGGGAGCCATCTGGGTATCTTCCCATAACCTGAGCCCCTTCTCTCTCTCTGCACAAGTGCTGTCCCAGGGTCGGTCACCACATGATCCCCAGCCTGGCCCTGACCTGAGCTGACCCCAGGAGATGCCAAGGGAAATGGGACACTGAGAATGAGCCTCACAGTCTACTGAACCTGCAATCCCAAAACTCTTAGCTAACCCATAAAGGTAAACCATGAGATACCTACTCCAACATGATCAGGAGAGAGCAGATCAGGTGACAATGCAGAGGGAATTACTGGGAACCAAGCCAGGCCCTACACAGCCAAGGAGCCCCTCCCTGAATCTCCACAGATTCTCCAGTTCTAGCCTGGGCACGGTGACTTACCCCACTATGTACAGGCTGAGTGCATTCCTCCCATGATGAGGGATGCCAGTGAGAAACATGGGATACAGCCCTGTCACCAACCTGACCCCCACAGTACCTCCCTCCCTCTACTCCTATAAAGCTCATATCCACAGAGCCCAGGATCAGAACTTAAGACAGATCCTGTATTGGCCACAACTATTCTCTGTTCTCATGAATAAATAAGTCTCTCTGAGACTCAATATTACCAGCTGTGAAATGTTAGGCTTATTTTGACCTTGTAATTTTTTAATTTAAAATTAAGGGATTAAGTAAAGAAATGAAAGTCTTAAGAAATGAGACAGCCTACAGACTGGGAAAAAGTATTTCCAACTCCAGGTCTGACAAAGGCTTAACATCTTGGATCTACAAGGAACTCAAACACGCTGAAAAGAAAAAAGCAAACAACCCCATTATAAAATGGGCAAAAGATATGAACAGACACTTCACAAAGGAAGACATCCGAGCAGCCAACAGACACATGAAGAAATGTTCAACCTCATTAATCATCAGGGAGATGCAAATCAAAACCACACTGAGATACCACCTAACTCCAGTCAGAATGGCAATTATCAACAACTCAAAAAATAACAGCTGCTGGAGAGGGTGTGGTGCAAAGGGAACACTTCTACACTGTTGGTGGGAGTGTAAACTAGTGCAACCTCTGTGGAAAGCCGTGTGGCGATTCCTAAAAGCTCTAAATATCAACCTTCCATATGGCCCTGCAATCCCCCTACTGGGAATATATCCTGAAGAACTCAAATCACTCTATAAAAAAGATACCTGCACACGTATGTTTATCGCAGCATTGTTCACAATAGCAAGAACCTGGAAGCAACCAGGCTGTCCATCAAAAGAGGACTGGATTAAAAAAAAATGTGGTACATATACATGATGGAATACTACGCAGCCATAAAAAAGAACAAAATCATGAATTTCGCAGCAACCTGGATGGAACTAGAGTCTATAATACTGAGTGACCTCTCACAGAAACAAAGATCCGAGTATTACATGTTCTCACTCATATACTGGACCTTGAACATCCAATGTAATACTTTAAGAAAATGACTGACAGTAGTGGGAAACTATGGGGGGGAGATGGGATTAACGGTAGTAAATATCTGTCTGGGGACGGGGAAACACCTCTTATCAACAAGGGTGCCTGAATGAAATGTATTTGTATACCTAACCCTTAACTGTACCCCAGAATATCATAATAAAAAATATTGATTACAAAAAAAATCAGATGAAGGAGTCTCAGAGACTGGTCTTCACTCATAGAGTCTTCTGTCCTTCCCATGAAGATATCTCAGCACAAGAGCCCCACCTTCCTCCAAAAAAATCGAATATGTACGATAGGAACAGCTCAAAATAAGAAGAAGAATTCCAGTTTCATCAAAAAGGCAATGAGAACATTGTAGAAACTCTCTCAACCCATCTCTGAACAATGTGGATGAAACACAAATTACAGTGACATCGATGACACTGACAATGGAGATGTTGGTCCACAACCAAGCTTAGAGCCAGGCACACCTGGTTCCCACTGAGGATGAAGCTGCTCTTAGTCCCCGAGTACACAGGAACCCTGGAACCCTATATGATGCCACACACATCTCTCTTGACCTTGACACTTTGCAGAAAGCGTCTTCACTCTAATTAGTTCCAAGAGAAACGAAGCCTAATGGACACCATTTCAACCCTGGGATACCTTTACAGAAATGGGTCCTGCCCTGCTTGCCTTCACACAGTATGTGTGACCTCTCTGTGCTGGGCTGGAGAGGGTTTGTCACACCTGCACAGAGTAAGGCAGGGCTCCCTGGTCCCCACCCTCCCAAGTGACAGATTCTGTGGGGTCACCTGGAGGAGGATGCTCCTGGGCAGTGTCTCCTCCATCAGCAGGGGCAGCAGAGCTACATCTAGGCGAGGCTGGGGCTGCCCGAGTGGATCCTAAGAGGGAGGCCAGCTGGCAGGTCAACAGGTATCCACAGTCGAACTTGGTGTTGGGACAGTTAATCCTGTCCCTTCAGGGTGCAGTAACCATGTCCTGAGGGTCAGACTCACACAGACTCACCCCAGGACACAGACAGGAGCATCACCTGGGAAACAGTTGGAGAAGTCTGGGCCCAGGTGTCAGCTTCTACAGCTCCTGCAGGGCTGGGAGTCACCCCGAGGCTGAGGCACTCTAGGAGGGAAGCACAGTGCTAGGGGCTGGGCCTCCAAGGACCGGTGACCTTCACTAAGGATGGTTTCCTGAGCCTCCTGCCCCTCTCATGGCATCATCCCTTCCTGATCATCCCTTCCTGTCCAGCAGCTCCTGGGAGCTGAGTGCTCTGTCCTGGCACTTCCAGAGATGCCCAACCCCTCCTCCCTCTGCCTGTCCTTCCACCCCCTGAAGACTCTGCCCTCCGGCTGTAGCTCCTGCACTCAAATGAGTCTCAGGTGGGCGGTAGGCAGGGCATTTGAGGTCCTGGTCCCAGATGAAACATTAGCAGCCTCCCTCCAGGGATTACCCCTGTGCAGAGACCATGATGCTCAGACCCTCACAGAGATCACTGGCTTAATGTTAGTTTCACAATGAAGACTGGGATTTTGGTGCTTTGTGCAGGTTTATACAAAATACCAATGAGGAAGAAATAAAGAATGGAGAAACCAAAGATGCAATTGCTAGAATACTGCTCCATAGATAGAGCAACACCATGTCTGAAACGAGACAAGATATTGTGATGAATCCACAAAAGTGGATGGCTGTTCAACAGCAATCTACCACCTTGTAGGAAATGATTAACCATGATCTTAATGACACAGCACCACATTCTAATGAAATGACCAGATGAGATGAGAGAGGAGATGAAGGAGGAGGAAGATGATGAAACTTTGGTCTGCCTGTGCTGAGTCAGGTGTCATCACCGCTCTCTCAGCAGGGCCCAAGTCGGCCCCATGGCCAGGCTCCTGGAGGGCTCACAGCCCTGCTGAATCTGGCCCAGGACACACAACAGGCTGGATGGTTGGGATAGTGAACATGTTGTTAACGAGCAGAACAACTTTGATCACTTGCCTTGGAGGCCAAGGCTAATTTTCTGAGTAGAGAAAGAGATGGAGGAAGCTGCGGGACTCACCCCTTCCCCCTCAGTCTCCTGTGCTGTCCCCACAGCTGGTTTGAGTGACATCCCTCTATGAGGAGGCTCAGAGAACGTGCATTTGTATGAACACAAAACACTCACTCCCTACAGGGCCTAGGAGGGAATGAGAGCCCTGGAGAGCCCAGTTGTGCTGTGGGCTCTGGAGGCAAAGCTCTGGGCATCTCACCATGGCCTGGGCCCCTCCCCTGCTCCCCCTTCTCACTGCACAGGTGCTGCACCAGGCCTTGCCCCAGACTCAGCCCCCACAAGACCCTGAGCTGGGCCTGCACCAAACCCTCCACTCAACCCCCTGGGAATGAGTCATTCATTCTATAGTCCCTCTCCTTTCCTCTTTTGCAGGCTCTGTGTCCTTCTATGAACTGAAAAAGCCACCCTTGGTGTCATTGTTCCCATTACAGGTGGCCAGGATCATCCACTTTGGAGATGTACTGGTAGATACACGTGCTTACTCATACCAGCAGAAGCCAGGCCAGGCCCCTTTGCTGGCCATATATGTGGCTAGCTTGCAGCCCTCAGGGATTCCTGACTGGTTCTCTGGCTCCAGCTCGGGGAACACAGCCACCCTGATCATCAGTGGGGTCCAGTTCAGGGACAGGGCTGACTATTATTTTCAGGTGTGGACAGCAATAGTAAGCATCCCGGGATAACACGGGCATATGGAGAAGAGAGACATAAACTCCTTCACCATCTGTGTCACCTCTTCCTCCAGCCTCAGGAGGATTGTGGACAAAATCATGAGTTGAGCTGGCCAGTTCACCCTAATCTGAATCCCAGGCTGCCCTTCCCTCAAGCCCTCCAGGCAGACTCTGCAGTGGGTGGGACGGGAGTGGATTTGGGTCAGGCAGGACCAGCCTGTCCTGTGTTTCCTCAGCCAGGGTGTGAGCAGTGGATGGGGGGTCTGAGTGCAAGGACAGAGGGAGACATCCATGCAGGAATGAAAAATCTAGTGGACAAGGGAGGGCTCTCAGTTCATTACAATCATTGTTGTGTCTCCTGGAAGAAGCAACTCTCCTCTGCACCTAAGACCTCTAGACCAGCAGAACATAGGTCAGGCGAGAGGACATAACTTATTTACTGGTGGATCCCTAAAGATATTAGTGGGTGGAGACACTCTAATTGGCCCCTTGAATCCTGAGCCCATGAATCCTGACAGTAAGAGATACATTACCACATGTTGGGCACAGCATATACTCTATCCTGCCCAAGCCTATAAGTCTGTCACTTGCTAGAATAGTAACTGAGTTCTTACCAATCAGTAAATCATTCCCTTTAATTCACATGCCTCAGTTAGTTGTGAAACATGGTACAACCATCTAATTACATAAGGATGGGTTCGCTGTGATCCTTTATTTGCTATAAAATGAGTTCCTTGGTGAGAGCCTCTTTTGGAATACTATAAAGGAGAGTGAGGCTTTCTTTTTTTTTAAGATGTAGGGTAAAGTCAGGATTGAAGGTAAGGCATTTACCCCCCCCCACGTAATAGTTCTGGCAGAAGCTTTGTAGTCAACGAAAGAAAATCCCTATCCAGAATAAGTGTTTATTCTAGTAAGAACAAATAGCTCTCCCTGCCATGATGGAAGACATTTAATGTGATTAATCTCAACCAGGCACTGGCAGCTTCCCACAGAGAATGACATCATAAGGGATCTCAGTGTTCATCTCGGCTGTCAGTAGATGGTCACTCAGCAGTGGCTATAGCCATGTCAGGTCTAGTGAGTGAAAACTCATAGGGATGAGCCCTTAGATAGTCTCCATCTCTGCCACTATAATCTCTTTGTCATTGAGTGTATTGGGAATGACAGCCATGGTCAAAGAAGGAGGCTGACTGGTCCACAGAGCAAGTCATCCCATCCACTTGATTATTAAAATCACTTTATTCTCAGGTCAGACTCTGATGAATATTACACAGGAGACAAATATCCTCATATTCTCTACCCACTGGGAGAGGTCGCTTCACATATGTTTTTACCAGTTCCCTAATTATGTCTCTTTCAAATCCCTGATTATCTAGGAAAACTGTGAATCACAGTCCATGAATGGGGAACCTCTGTCCATCTCTTTCCAGGGTACATGGATCAGGTACAATGCTCAAAGTTCTGTTTCACTAGCAAAATGTCTGCCCACTACTGTCCAGGGATAACCCAGAAGCAGATGGGGAACTAACACTGTCCAGCATCAGGTTGTCTGCATGTCCTGTGGAGACCTCTGTAAACCAAGTCTGAATGCTTCCTCTTCAGTCAGTTGGTCCCAGGAGCTCTTCAAAAGGTCCAGGCTGTGGGTTGAAAGAAAAGGTAATAGGGAAGGGTTTGGGTCATGACAATTTGGCCACATTTTCATGTAACTGACTTGTGTCTTGACCTAGTCCCTCTGATCTCAGATACTGTTATTCCATGTGAGGTGGGAGCCACTGTGAATGGTCCTCCTGGGGTTTGTAAGTTAGGTCATACCCACCTCATAGGCAGCTCACGTCCCATGGTGAGTTTTGTGTACCACTGTCACACAGATAGCCTCTGACAGGGTCCTATAGCATCAGCAGTCCTTCTCGGGTAGAGTTTTCTGCTCATATATAAAATCAAAAATAAAGATGAGGAGGCTGCTCACCTGCTTCAGGTCTAAGGATACTATGATCAACTAGACAATACCCATGATCTCATCAGATTATTCTGATTCTTTCCTTGGCCCAGCTACATAATACGGTAACCAACCCATACATCTTTGGCAATGAAATGCCACCACTTAGCCTCTACCAACATTGGGGTCTCTTCAACCACAGTCTTGAAACCCAATTTAGATTCCAGAACCATTATATAAAATCCATTTTTAGATTGAGAAGTGGAAAATTGTATTATTTCAGTAGGGAACTTTTTATATGACACATGTGTAGAAATATATTAAAATATATTTTACAAAGAGTGAAAGATCTTCCATTAAACCACCAAGCGAATTACCCATTAAATAGGCCTCAAATAAAACCACCAAATGCATTGTTCATTTTGACTTTGCCCACAACATCAAATAATAATTTATTTAAACTTTGAAAAATTGTAAGTCCTATTCTTAAGCTGCACATGACTTTTGCAGTATGAGACACAACACAATTAATATTCAAGGGGGGCATTGTATTTCAGGACACTGAAACCAACAAAGAAACACAGCGTGAAAAGTTGAATGTGTTGCATAGGTATGTTTCAATCTCTTATATTTGCCAGTGAAGAATTTAAGATGATTGTGAAAAAATCCTTTGTTATATGCTCACAGTACCCATCTGTATCATTTCAAAAATTTGAGTTTATTGGAATTCTACAGTAGGTGATCAGTCCTTTTCTCTTTGATACCTTCCACTGCATAATGCATATCGGGAACACTTGTGCTCGGGTTTCTACAGTAGAGATGATTAGTGTCACTGGCACAGCTGTTAACATCATGTACATACCCATAAGCACTGAGTGGAAGGACATGTTGGAAGGAACAGATAACAGTGAACATCACAGCACTGTGCTCTTTTCCACACTCACTGGTGACTTCACACAGGATTACAATATGTTAACTGTGATTCAAGATTTTCATGCAATGCAAGGAACACTTGCCAAAGAGTCAGTGATCAAATACCAGAAAATGACAATGTCCAACATTTTTTTCTCCAATATCTTCTGCATGGAGAAAAACTAAATTTGAAGATCCAGGGAGAGAGAGAGCTTATTGATGACCTATGAGAATTTATATGATCACTGAAAATTAATTTCTGTTAATAGCATAACAGAAATTGATAATAACTTTGTACGTTTTCTTAATGTAAATCACTATGCATAATATTTCAATTGCAATCCACAGTATTTGGTACAAACGCTGTGACAATTCTAGGGGAAACTTTGCTGAGACTGATAACGAGTTATTTCTCAATTCCCACAATTCCCATGGATTTAGGGTTAAGATACTGAGGTGACACAAGTGTTACTAAATGTCCTTAGCTTGGGCAAATGTAAGTCAATAAATTCTTGTAAAAAATGAGTCAGTTTTGACATTGTAGATACATTGTTGAAGGGAAATGACATTTAATACTTGATTCAGTTATTGGAAAACTTTTAAGTATAATTAGAACAACTTTGCTATGAAAAGTTATCTTATCAACTGTAAATTGTATGAAGTCTAAATGCAGACGAGTATTTTCTGATGAAAATATGGTATCCAAGTTGAGATTTGCTATAAATACCCAGCATCATCAGAATTTTAAAAATTTAGTATGAAAAGAATTGACTATATCTCATAAAACATTCTATATTGTTTTACATGTGGAAATGATAGTTTCAAAGTATAGGGTTAAATTAATATATTAGAAAAAGTAATCTGCTTTGCTCTTTAGTTTGTAAAGTGACACTGGAAATTGAACATTTCTAGGCGCTCACATGGTATTGCTGTTGGACAGCTCTGGTCTGGTCAGAGGTGATCTGTCCCCAACAGGAGGCAGCAGTGCTACAGAGGGGAAGGTGATCGGAGATGCTGGGGCTGCACAGGCCTAACCCCAGAAGACCAGCCTTACAGAGACAATAGGTATTCAAGGTCCACTCCTCACACTGGCAGGTTAGGGCAGTCATTTCTAATCTTTCAGATGCAATAAGCACTGTCTGAGGACGTGACTCAGACAAGCCCTGCTCCAAGGAAACCGACTGAGATATAGGGCACCAATGAGCCCTGAACTAGGAAATGCATTTGGGAGGCTCCTGCTTCTAGCTGTGGGCTGCAGGAAGCAGAGTTTGGGGGCATCTTCACCTTGGTCTGGAACGTTCTCTGCTCACTCTCTGCACAAGACCTGCCTCTGGGACCCTGTACTCAGGATCAGCTCCATGGGTCCTAGGTTAGGCTCGGCCCTGACTCTGAGCCTAGGGACATTTAAGGCAGTTCTCTTGGAAATGAGTCCCTGGATCTTCACAATCTCTTCATCCCCCTTCTCAGGCACAAGTTCCTCTCATGGATGTTCATGACGAGGCAGGGATATCTTTGCTCTGCCTTGAAACCTGCAGTACCCAGGCTGGTGCCCATGCTGGGACCTTAATGCGGTAACAGACCTTCTCATGCACTGTTGGAAAACTGTTTGACACCATGTCTAGGAACACAGCCACCCTGACCATCAGCAGGCATAGCTTGAAGGAGACTTTAACTGGGGATGACAAGATGGGTCTCAATGACACAGCCGCAGAGAGAATTCAGATGCACAACCTGCTGTTCCTAGCCAGGGTCACACACTCCCCTGCATTTAGGAAAGATGCTTGGAATTAGGCTCAGGAGACAAAGTTCATTTTTGACATTAGTTTCTCCATCTCTTTCTCCTTGTTTCCCCTTCCTTCTTCCCCTCCTGCTGCTGCTGCTCTTCTTCCTTCTCCCTCTCTTTTTCTGTCTTTCTCTCTCTGACACTGAAGTCCTTTATTCACCCACATGGCCTCAGCTTGAAGGGGACACCTTGTGCTGACACCAGGAATTCCTTCGAGGATCACAAGGCTCAGAGTAAACACCTGAGCCCTATTTCCAGGTGTCCTCAAAGGTCTACACCACAGTCCCCTCCATCCTGTTATTCCCTTACTGGAATCTCCCCTCAGGTCCTAACCATGTCTAAATCTGGGCTGATTTCTCTGGGACCTGTTGTCAGTTCATCCCAGGCTACTGGGGGTAGTTACCTCCTGCTGACGGGAGGTCCTCCGACCACACAGTATGACTTTGTTTTCTCCATCCAGGACCACAACTGCAAGTATCACTGAGACACTCCAGCACATAGGACAGCAGTGAACAGAAGAAGGACCCCAGAGTGACCAGGAGGTAGTCACACATTCAAATTTCACAGGATCATTCTTTGGAAACCTGGATTCTCAACCACAGGACCCAGAATTAGAAGAACAGAAACTTTAATTCTCTAAGATGCTACTTCTACCCTTGTTCCTTGACCCAGATCTGTTCCCAGTGAGGGAAAAATACCTCCTCATGGTGGCTGATGGAAGACACAGTGGGAATTGGTGGCCCTGGGCTTGTCTGTGTGGCTTCCTATGTAGAAACACAGTCCTGTTCATTCTTTATGAATCACCTGAAGTTGTTTTCATGCTGCAACATAAGACTTGATGGGGAGACAGACACTAAGGTCTACAAGACCTAAAACACTTACTGTACAGCAGGCCTCATGTTGTACGATCCCCTTTATATGAAGTTTCTAGAACAGGTCAATCCACACAGAAAGATGACAGATGGGAGAGTCGCGAGCTGGAGGTGAAGGGTTTGGAGGGACTGCACCATGGTGCAGAATGTCCTTTGGGTGATGAGGTGCCCAGAAAAGGGAAGGTACGAATGCCACATTATGCACTTCAAATAGGTAATTTTGTGTTCTATGAATTTCATACAACAAGAAATGAAATATTTTAAAAATGGACTGTTATAATTTAGTTTTTACATCTAGACTCCCATGATGGCTTAAAGGAATAGTTTATCTTTGAGGCTTCTATGGACACTGAAGGGTGCAGGAAGCTGGCAGCCACCAGGTACCTTGCGCGCCTGTGTCTAGGGTAGCAGTGCTCTCCAACAAGCAGATGGAAGAACTGAGGGGAACCAGTTGGATTCTCCTGAGCCCCCAGTTGTGGTACAGGATTTCCCCACACCTCCTCATCCAGTCTCAATGTTTCTGTGACCTCAGGCGTGGACATTATCTCTGGTCCTTCTTTCTTCCTCCTCAGGTGATCTTGGGAACATCACTCACCCTCTTGGCCCTTTCCTGCCTCTGTCAAGTGCTGCTCTCACCCTCTGGATCCGACCCAGATCAGCGAATCTGTGAGACATTGGGGCAGTAGGGATCAGTCAGTATGTGAGACACTGGGTTCCCAGGAAGGATTCCCATCAAAAGGTCCCCAAATGGTTACTTGTAGGACTAGAGGTGCAAATAGGTGAAGAGTCACCCTCCTCAGTGACTTCAGAACCTGTTACATAGGAAAAATCCAAAGGAGTCTCACCCCATCTGTGTCTCAGTTGTCTCTGTCCCAGCAGCAGCATTCTGGAGGCCAGAAGATGTGTCAAGCAGCTGCCAGTGACACCTTATTCACCATCTGAATGCCCCCTTACCACACCCTCATACACTGTGCTCCTGCCACAAATTCTCTACTCACTGTGCAGCACCACATTGACTAGAACTGATTTAAGTTCAGACCCTCTTAATGTCTGTCCTGCTCATCCAGATCCTCAGAAACACAAACCCCTCCCAGCGGATTGGTGACAGACCTCTTCTTCCTCACACTTCTTATCACTATGTCTTAATTTCTTCCTGAGAGCAGCTCCAGAGATACCTCTAGAGGGAAGACCTCAGACTCTGTCTATATAGCCGTGTCCATCATCTTCAGTCTAAAGTCCCCATTAATTATCTGCAGAGAACCTGAAACTACCCTTTTCCTAACATTATGTTTAGTAATTGATCTGCATGTGATACATATTTCCAGATTCAGCTAGAAATGCTTTTGCTCTTGGATAACAGACATGTCAGAGACATGAAGAACAGTTTGCTATCCACCCTCCACCCCTCAGCGCCCAACCTAAGGATTAAAAAATAAGTCTGGAGTTAGATAGCTGCTGTTGTCCAAAAAAATAAGTCTGGAGTTAGATGGTTGCTGTTGTTGTGCGGGAAACACAATGTTACAAATCCCCTTTCTTTCATCTTGATGAGATTGATGAGATCTTGATGAGATCAAGATTTCATCTTGATGAGATCCTTTTACTGGGCAACTTTAAGGCCTCAGAATGGCTGCTGCAGCTCCAGTCATCACACCCATATACTTGAGTAAAGGTGTTGCACAAATCCAGTCTGTTTCTTTCCTTCTCAACAGCAGAAGTTCCAAGCTAATTGGCCCTTACATCTTTGGGGTTATCTTTGGGCCTCATGGCCAATTATTGGGAGAGAAACCAGGGAAAAGCAAGAATCTAGTTTTAAATAAGTAGAGGGGACGATTTACAGGTAGCATTAGGGGGAGAATGTGCACTGGGTCTACTGCTGCTCCTACCCCACTCACCACCCCAACGTGGAACACACCTGGATCAGGGGCTGTGCCTTGTTCCTGCTGAATTCCTAGGAAGAGATGTGGATTAGAACAGATTGAGTCTGTTTGTAGGATGAATGCTCTCCTGTTTCTCACTTTGGTGCTGTAGTCACCACTGCCTCAGTTTGGCCCAGTGTCCACAGACATCAAATGTAAGAGCCAGTTCCTGAGTTCTGTGATCCCCTTTGCCAAGCCCTGGTACCAGTCTATAACTATCAGCCACCCAGAAATATGTGCAGGGAGCCTCAGGTGGGCCCTGACTCCTCCTTATAAAATAGATGTGCTTATACCTTACTGAAGAACTGAGTCCCTCATACCTGGTCATCAGAAAGACAGGAGTCACACAGAGAAGAGGGATTCCTCTCATGGGGCCAGCAGTCCATGGATCAGGGAATCTGGGACCTGAGCAGCAGGTTCTTACCCTACACCTGGATCCAGGAGGCCCTGAACCTCCAGCAGCCAGTGCAAAGTGACCACTAGGTGGCAGCAAACTGTCACCTGGCAAAGTCAGCTGGAGATGGGCTAAGCCTGGGCATTGACGGGAGCATAATGTGTGCGAGAAATAAGGAAAGTCCAGACTAACTGGGATTTAGTAAGAACAAGAAATTCAGGATTGGCTGTAGTGGGAATCCGCGGAGGGATGGAGGAGTGCACCTCATCAACATGGGTACCTGCAAAATGAACATTTGTATACCTAATCCTGAATTGTGCCCCACATCTTTTATTTTTTTTTTTGAGTTGGAGTCTCACTCTGTCGCCCAGACTGGAGTGCAGTGGCAGCTTCCGGCCACCGCAGCCTCGACCTGCTGGGCTCCGGCGATCCTTCCACCTCAGCCTTCCAAGTAACCGGAATTACAGGCATGCGCTTCCACGCCCGGCTGATTTTTTGATTTATTGTAGAGATGAGGTCTCGCTGCCCAGGCGGGTCTCAAACCCGCGGACTCAGGCAATCCACTCACCTCAGCCTCCCAAAGGCGCGGGATTACAGACTGAGTCACCGAGCCTGGCTACATCTTTTAAATTAAAAAAAAGAAAGATAAAAGGAAGAAGAGGAAGAGAAGAGGGAAGAGGAGAGAGAGAAGAGAGGAAGGAGAAGAAGAAGAAGAAGAAGAAGAAGAAGAAGAAGAAGAAGAAGAAGAAGAAGAAGAAGAAATGGCATGAGTTATCTATTTTTTCTTTGTGCCTTCATTCTGTCATCTAGGATGTAGTACACTGGTGTTATCATGGCTTTCTGCAGCCTTCAACTACTAAGTTCAAGCTATCCTTCCTCCTCACCCTCCAGAGCAGCTAGGACCACAAGTGTACACCATCACACTTGGCTAATTTTTTCTATTTTTATTTCTTTTGTAGAAATGGGATCTTGCCATATTTCCAATTCTCAAACTCCTACCCTCAAGTGATTCTCCTGCCTCAGCCTCCTCAAGTGGTGGGATTACAGGCATAAGTGACCATGTCCAGGCCAAAATTATCTACTTTTATATGGATATCTCACTTGGATATTGTCCTCTGCCCAACATATCACTCATGTGAATTGTAAAAATGTCTACTCTTAAAACATTTCTCACACTATATGACAGAGTATAGCATCAGAGTTAAGCTCAATTTTATGAGGGCAGAGCAATTAATCACAAGATCCAAGTGGTCTTGGAAGGATTTGGAGGAGATAAGGGCTTATTGTCAAAAGCAGAGGAAGTGAGGTTTTCCACTGTGGCTTAGACCAGAGCTTCTGAGATTTCAGTGAGCTCACAAATCCCCAGAGGGATCTTGTTGAGATGTAGGTGCAGCCTCAGTAGGTCTGGGTGAGTGGGCTCCAGGATTCTCCATGTCTAACATCTCCCAAATGAGGTCTTTGTTGCTCGTCCTCCAAAGAAAACACTTTGAGTGGATTTGTTTCTTTCCATCCTCCTCACTCAAGCACAGGTGAAACTCACCTAAAGAAGACACCTTCTGAGAAGTACAAGTGACCTATTCTCCCTTCTCCCCTGGTGTGTTAATCCATTTTGTGTTCCTATAAAAGTACATGCCTGTAATCGCACCACTTTGGGCCGAGGCAAGGGGATTGCCTGAGCCCACAGATTTGAGAGCAGCCCAGGCAACTTGGCAAGACCTTGTCTCTAAAATAAATAAAAAATTAGCCAGGCATGGTAGTATGCGCCTGTAGTTCTGGCTACTTGGAAGGCTGAGGTGAAAGGATCACCAGAGCCCAGAAGGTCGGTGCTGGGGTAGCTGTGAGTATGCCACTGCACTCCAGCCTGGATGACAGAGTGAAACTCTGACTCAACAAAAAGTACATGAGATAGCTGATTTATAAAGAAAAAAATGTTTATTTGTCTCATGCTGGCTGAAAAGTAGAAAACTGGGCATCTGAACCTGGTGAGGGCCCCAGACTGCTTCCACTCATGGTGAAGACAAAGAGGAGCTGGTGTGTGCAGAGATCACAGGGCAGTAGAGGAAGCAAAACAGAGAGAAGGGAGGTGCCGGGCTCCATTTATTACCCAGCTCTAGTGGGAACTAGCAGAGTGGGAACTCATTTGACCCAAGGGAAGTCATTAATCTATTCAGGAGGAATCCATATACGTGGCACAAACACTTCCCATCAGGATTTTCCTCCAATATTGGAGCTCTAATTTCACTATGAGATTTAGAGGTGACGAACATGAAAACCACAGCACTTCGCTTCCTGGGATTTGACAGTACATTGCTCAAATCCATGTTTCTCTCTCCCCTCAGGATTGTGGCCCAAACTACTCTGACTCAATCTCCCCCCATCTCTCTGACAGCTGGCCACCATCTCTTATGCTGAAGCAGCAGCAACACTGAGGCTTGCAATCATGTCTTCTGTTTCTAACAGAAACTCCCAAAGAGATCCCACGAGAGCTGAGAAGTGGGGTCTACAATAAAAACTCAGAGACTCAAGGTTGATTCTTAGGATTGACGTCTGACAAATCAGCTTCTCTGAATCTCTCCGGGAGTCCAGTAATGAGGCTGATTATTATTGCCAATGGGTGGGGTGTGACGATTATAGACAAGCAAGATTGTAATGATTTAAAATCAAGGTCTAGGAGCTGAAGTGAGTCTCCCTAGGACATTCCCCTCAACTGTTCAAATGGCTCAGAAACTGCTTCAAGGTGATGTTGACCAGAGGAAAGCAGAGGACTTTTCAGAACCAAGGGCTGCACCTTCCTCCATGAGGTGTGGTGTAGTCAAGGAAGGGGATGGGAGGGGCCAGCTGAGCTCCTCTGAGGGGTGTTTAAGGTTTTCCAGCCCCAATATTTGGGCCACTCACCCTACCCAGAACCTCATTCCTCAGGACTGGCAGGAGCTGGAGAGCACCCTGTGAGTCTGATTAGAGATTCCACCAGGGCCCAGAAGAAGCAAGCATGGGAAGGTGGGTCTAGGCTTACAGGAGACACTGTTTGTTGGCTGGGGGTGTTGGTGGGACAGGTTCCAGAAGAGAAATTCAGACACTTTAGGGGATGAAGGCACATCACAGGAAGGTCATTCCCGGGGACTGTGGTAATGGAGACAAAAGCATCTGGGAGGATCCCAGGCCTGAAGGAACCTAAGAGCAGCATTCCTAGGGCTTCAGTATTTTCCCAGGGTTGCCATAACATTGTAGCACATACTGGTTGACTTGGGGGAAGAGAGATTTATTCTCTCTCTCTTCTGGAGGTGAAGTTAGAACCTGAGATCAAAGTGTGGGCAAGGTTGGTTCCTTCTGAGGCTGAGGGATGATATGTTCCATGCCTGTCCCTCAGTTTCTGGTCATTCTGTCAATATTTGCTATTCCCTGGTTTGTAGTTGTGTTACCCACATCTCTCCTCCATGTTCAAGTGGAATTTCCCTGTGTTTTATTCTGTGTCCAAGATTCCCCTTGGTATAAGGACACCTTTCCTGTTGTATTGGGCCCAGCCTACTGCATTAAGACCTCATATTAACTAATTATATCTCTAAACAAGTCTGTCTCCATAGAAAGTTCTATTCTGAGGCCCTAGAGGTTTAGAAATTCACCATTTGAATTTGAGGGTCACATAATTCAAGTGCCCACCAGTGTCTCTGCCATCACTCAGGCCTCCCATGGGATTTGACAGTTTGGATGTGACCCACTAAACTCTCAGGTGGGGCATTACCTGACAGCCCAGAATGAACCTTGAACACTTCCAAAATGATATATCTCTATGTTATTGAGGGTCAACTTTTCATGCTGTGATGCACAAGAAGACTTCATCCTCTGCTTTTTAAGAAGGACCTTCCTCACCATGCCTATCACCCCAAGTAGATGCTCAAGTTGGTTCCTGAAGAGTCAGACTCAAGACTCCAGTTGCTGTAAGTGTCCCTTGAATGTCCAAGATCCATCCAGGCTCTGTGACCTCAACCAAAAGGAACAAAACTTGGAAACATTGACAATGGTTGCTTCCACAGCCTCCCAGCTAGACTGTGGGTGAGATAAGTGCCTCATTTCTTCAACAGATGGGGCTCAGTGCAGCTACCTCCCTGACAGATCCCCTGGGGCACTTAATTTAGATGCTTCTCTTCTTCAACCTCAGACCCCAGTTGTCCTAAGTGCCGTTCAACTCTGCTGTGGCCTTCACATCCTAAGGGCCCATTAAACTATTCTGTGTGCCTCAACGGACGGAATTGGAGAGAACGTGTGAGGTGTCCCTTTTCTCCATCTCCAGCATCTCTTCTCCTCAGGTACCAGTACGCTTTAATGACTGTCCATCCACTCCTGCCCATTCAGGCTTTCATACAGCCCTCTGTGAATGGTCACAAGGCACAATCTGATTATCCACATTGCAAGAATGTTTGCCAGTATATGCACAACCGGTTTCCCCTTTCCAGAATCAGGAGGTCAAAGGCAAGGGTAGACTTAGGGGAACAACTGGGGAGATCATGAGAGATAATATTCATCACAGAGTCTGGACAAGACAAAGTGGTTTTACTGTAGTTCTTCTGGGACACATCCTGGTGATGTCTCTGAGAATCAGTTCTTGTCCCTGCAACTGAAGGCCCACAATCAGGACTGCAGGCTCAGAGGATGTTTCTTCCTCTGACCTGTGCATATGTGAGGGCCATGTGTGTGATTGTACATGCATGTGAGTACATGTTCATGTTGGTATTGCATGTGTTGCCAATGGATAATGTCCCAGGCCCAAACCTTTTCTGTTTTCTAACTTCCCTTCTTATTCTATCTCCAGTACCTTTGTTCCATAATGAGCATAAGGGCAGTAATAGTAGGAGTAGGAACAAATGTTATATACAGTAAATATATTTCAGAGACTATTTAAAACACCTCATCTTTATTAAATCCTTTAATCTTAACCACTCTATGAGCCAAGAATTATCTGTATCTTCCTAATTTACAGCTGGAGAATCTATGGTGCAGCTTTTAGAGACAGGAAATCCGAGGTAAAAAAAAGAGGAAGAGTAACTGCCTGAGGTCAAAACCAGAAAATTGCTGACCCAGGAGCAGAACCTCAGGTTTTCTGGCCCCAGAGACCCTGATCTTAAACAGCATCCTATGTTCCATCCTTGTGTTTAAAAGATCAGACACTGGCAACCCCTTAAGACACAAGACAGTTCTCTCCACTTCTTAAAAGCAAGAAACTCATACCATGATTTGCACTGCATTACCAATGCTCTAAGGTTGCAGATGTTACTAGAAATACAAATTTAATCATGTGTCTTATAAAACTTTTCAGTAATCCCATTTAAAAGATAAAAATAAACTCATAGAATTTGCTTTCATAATGCATTTTGTTTAACTGAGATTATCCAATATAATTTAAATATAATCAATATAAAAACATTGATACTTTTTATTTTTGTACTAATTTTTGAAATATGATTTGTATTTTATCCATACAAAACATCTTAGCTCAATCTACCCACATCTTAGGAGCTCAACAGCTACCTGTAATTCATGGTCACCCTACTGGACAGAGCTGGTCCAGGTTGAGGATTTGAGGATGTTCCATTTGGATCTCTGCCCCTGCAGTGTGTACTGACGGCCACCTGGGGGAGATGGAGAGACCCAAGAGCCAAAGGGCCGCACTAAGCAAGAATGGTCCCTCCACTCTCCAACCAAAGCAGAAACATTGATGGCACTAAGAAACAAGGGAATTTTGCAATGTGTTCCACATTTCTCCCCTTCTCAAATATGTTAAATATAACTTCAATTTTAAAGATGAACCTGAGTCACCAAACCATCTTTATTATTGGCTAGTGGAATGAATGACAATAATACCTATAAATTTTGCTCCACAGATCCCTTTCAATGGGATCATCCTTTCAATAAACCCAGTGACAAGTAAGAAAGTGGTTTCCTATACAAAGATCTAGAACAAAGGGCTAACCATGAGGAATAGTTTATTGAAGGTTACTGAATGGCTAAAGCCCACAAAGGGTATTTTTAACTCACCCTCAAGTATATTTCATTTCTATGAAGGTCCACTCCCCCAGGAGAGTCTTAAAAAGTTACATCTGGTGTTGTGGCAGGACCAGTAAGCACAGGTGTCAGAACTAGCAAGGCCCCATGGGAGACCACGAAAGCCTATTGAGAGGAGGAGTGGAAGCATCAAGTGGAAAAGGTGTGGAGGGGCTTATGTGACATGCTCAGCTCAAGACAGAAGCTATGTATTCTTGGCATGTAGATTCTTCTTATCTCAGTCAACTTTTTAGACCAGACTCCAAGGATCACCTCACAGAGGTTTGTGTCTGTGAACATGACGTCCACAAGGAACCACACACCAATGCTACTGGCAATGCAGCAGGACTTGTGACTGGATTAGATTCATCACATCCTCTGTCTTGGGTATGAAAACCAACACATTTTCAAGGATATTCATCGAAAAATACTTTCTTGCCAATATTGAGATTTAAAGTATTCTGTGTATAGTTTTACAGTTGTTCAAACTCGATGATCTTGACCTGCCATAAACAAAACCCCAAATGTCAGGAGAGAATCCTGGCACAAGGAGCATGACCAAGCAGTTGAATATCCCTAAGTCACTGCTCATACATGCTCCCTTTTTACCTGCCATGGAGAAAGTAGTGGGAGGGTCCCCACCTCTGTCTACACATCTCAGAGCGGACAGTGCACCTGACTAAACAAAGAATGGGTTGTGACAAGATAGACCAATAAACCTGGGAAGAGGAATGAGGAGGAGACAGGACATCGGGCAAGAGGCAGGGCAGGGGAGGGCTAGAAATTCAGGCTCTGAGGTGAGTCTCCTGGACGGAATCTTGACTCCACTCTCTACTGTCTAGGGAACTCCGGGAAAATCCTTATGTTTTTTTTCTTTCATAAGTAGACTACAAGAGAGATGGTACCTTAAGCGTAGGGCTATGGTAGGATAACTATGCATGTGTGATTGAGGTGACATGCCTAAAACACCATCAAAAGGACCTGGCATCTATTAAAAGCTCAGAAGTCATCATTGAATCAGTAGATCTATGTGACCTGGCATAGAAGATGGCACACAGAAGATGGCATTCATCCTGTGTGCAACACGGTGCATTGTGGGCCTTTTTTTGGGGATCCTAATAACTCCAAGTGCCCTGGTAGTGCCCAAATGCAAAGGGCATGACTGAAGCTTATTTTGAGGCCCTTTTTTGGGGGGATTAAAACCCGCTCTCTATGCATGACACCCACCGTGCCCTTCTTCTAAATGTGGGAAATGGCCAACAGGAAGCCCTCAGACTCAGGGCTCAGACAAGAACTCAGAGAAGACATGCTGGGGAATAGAGAGCAGATTTGCATTCAAGGCTCTTTCCTTCTTGAGTTTCCAGAATTTGGAAAGTCCAGACCCAACTGGACAGCCAGGGATAGAGTTCTTGGAAACCACTATGGCCTGGGTTTCCTTCTATGTCCCACCCCTCGTTTTCTCCACAGGTCAGTGCATCTCAGGGAACTCACAAGAAACCCCACTGCTACTTCCCCAAATCACAGATCTTAGGGGCATTTTTTTCAATTTTCTGATGGATTCAGCATCTGTCATGAAATGTTATGTTTCAGGTTAATGCACTCTGCCTGTGCTGACCCAGCCCCTATCTCTATCTACCTCCCTGGGAGCCTCAGTCAAGCTCACCTACACCCTGAGCAGAGAGCACAGTACCTATATCATTGCATGGCATCAGCAGCAGCCAGAGAAGACCCCGTGGAATCCAGTGGATGTTAAGAATGATGGAAGCCAGAATAAGGAGGATGGGATCTCTAATCATTTCTTGGATTCCAACTCTGAGGCTGACTGCTACGTGACTATCTCCAGTGTCCAGTCTGAGAACAATGCTGAGTATTACTGTGGAGAGGGTCACACAATTGATAGTCAATATGGTTAACTTACAATTACAGAAACAAAGGGGAAGTGTGGCCAAACCTCCCTCCCTGACCTCTTCCTCCTTGGGAATTCAGACTGAGCAATCCCTCTCCAGGACCCTGAGACCATTGTATATTCCCAGTTTCTCATCTGCAGGACTGAAGCCCTCATGTTCCCAGAGACTGGGCATATTGTGACCTCAACTCCAGGACTTGCTTCTGCCGAAAGGCTGGTTTATTCCAATACTTCCCATCCTGGAGCAGCCCACACATAATGACTTTCCCTGTGGTAGGATGAAGTTAGGGTACCTCCCCCATTCAGGACCATGGAAGAACTCTTTCAGTTTCAGATTTTTCATAAAACCCTGAGGACTCAGCTATGATGGCTTTGGAGTGCAACACTCATCTCTGCCTATGTCTGCTTCCTTATTATTTTTTCCTTGATGTTGTAATCTCTGTATATCTAACCCTCCTGCACACTAATCTCCATCCAGGAGTTTGCTTCTTGGGTATTCTTCCCTGCTATATTTTCTTTTACTTCTTCTTTTCTTAGTGGAGGTATAACTTACATAGAGTAAAATCCACTCTATCTAGTGAACAGTTTTGTGATTTTTAAAACAAATTCATACAGAGATAAACACATAAAACAAGACCTATGAGAGTGTAATCACCACCCATACCTTCCCCAGGTCCTTCTGTGGCCACACCCTTCATTCACCCCAACCCCAGAAACTGATGATTATTGTCTGTCCCTATAATTTCAGCTTTGTCAGGCATCATATGCATAAAATCACAGCTAGGCACTTCTCTGATTCTGGCTACTTCCACTCATTTGAGATCCATCTGGGTTAGTGTGTGTATTAATAATTTATTTTGTATTGCTGAGCAATATTCCATTGTGCAAATGAAACACAGTAAATTTATTTATTCCTTAGTCAAGTAAAGTTTGTGTCTACTTCCAGTACAACAATTTCAAAGAAAATCATTAATATCATTTAGTAATAAGTTTTTATGTGGACTTGCATTCATTTCACTTAAACAAATACATGTAGATCAAATTCCAGGGTTATAGTGTAGATAAATATTTAACATTCTATGAAACTGCTAAACTCTTTTTCAATGTAGATGTATGATTTTGCACCTTGACTGTCACCAGTCAATTATGGAGGTTCCATTTGTATTCATCCTCATTAGTATATGTTGTCAGTTTTTGTTTAAAGTCAATCTCGTTGATCTGTAGTGATGTCTCATTATGTTTTTAACTTTTGTTTCATTAGTGACTTGCCAAGCTGAACATTTTTTCAGGTGCTTATTTGTCATCTATGTATCTTATTTTGTGAGTTGTTTAATCATTTCTTTGTCCATGTTTTAAATTCAGGTTTCCCCAGGTTCATATTTACTAATCTGATTTTGTGTGTATGTGTGCTCATGTTTGTGTGGGTGTTCAGTTCTGTGTGATTTTCTCACAGGTGTTGGTTCTTGAAGCCACCAAAACAGTCAAGGTACAAAAAGTACCATGAACACAAGATTCACTCTTACTGACCTTTTATAACATCTACATTCTCCTATCCAGATCCCTTTTTCACCCCGGCCCCAGCAACCACTAAATGGTTCTCCAATCCTAAAATGTTGCCTTCTCAAAAATGCTATACACAAATAATCCTACAGTATGTAATAGAACATAACCATTAGATTTTCATAGAAGGAATGTGCGCAAGAAGAGAGTGGGTCAATATCTAGAAAATACTAAGGGAAAATCCTGTTGACTTTGAATTCATTACCCAAAAATGGAGGATTAAAAAAAAAACTTCTTCAAACATATAAAAATGTATAGAACTGATCACCACCAGTCTCCTGTTGTTAGAAATGGCAAAATACACCACTTGATAGAAGGAAAGTGATACCACATTGAAATGTGATTTTATACAAAGGAATGAAAGCATCAGACATAGTAACTACATGAATAAATATCTAAACCTCTGCATTATATTTATATTTATAAGAAAAAATTAACTAAAGAAAGATTAATAAAAATATATTATGATTTGTAATGAAAATGAAAGTAAATCATATGACAAAGATAGAACAAAAACTGAAGAGGGTGAAGAACATGTTACAGTGGTCTTATACTATATGTCCATATAAAATGACACTTGAAGATAGATTTTGATAAGTTCAGTGTGTACTGTAAACCCTAAAGCAATCATTAAAATAAAACCCATCTAACAAAAGATAATTATAGTTAATAATATGATTAAAATTCTCTACAGAAACAAAATTAATAGGATACATATGCAGGTATATATAATTTATATGTGTATATAACTAAATATATGTATGTGTGTGTGTGTGTGTGTGTGTGTGTGTGTGTGTAGACAGAAACTTATTTTAAGGAATTGGTTTATGATTGTGGTAGCTACAAGAACAGAATCTACTAGGCAGGCTGGGAATTCAGGTAAAAGTTGATATTAAAGTCCTGACTTCAAATTTAGTAAGGCATTTCTATGGGGAACCTTAGCATTAGCTCTAAAGACCTTCAACTCATTCATGAGGCCCACCCACATTGTGGGGAGTAAACTGCTTTTACGAACTTCACTGATGGAAATGTTGATCACATGTCAAAATGTCTTCATGTCAACCTCTATACTGGTGTTTGACAAAACCAATATCTTAGCCAATCTGCCATCTATATCTTAGCCAATCTGATAATTTAAGTTTACCATCACTTAATCCAGCAAGGAGACAAATAGGAACTTTAAAAAAATTATTCAAAAAAGGGACAGAAAAAGAGAAGAGAAACAATGAACATATAAAAGAAATGGAAAGTAAAAAGTAAGGTGGTATATTTTAACAGAACTCAATTACTAATCACAGTAACTGTAAATGGTCTAAATACAATTACAGGCAGATATTGCCAGATTTAAATTAACAGCAAGACTCAACTATATTCTCTGCCTAGATTAAACCCAATTTACATTTTATAACTATAATATTTCAAGTACAAATCAATTGCAATTTCCCTACTGCCCCAGTATGCTTCACAAAGCATTACAAAGAAGAATCACAGCGAGTTGGTAATATCAAGCAGCTATAAAAATACACATCACTTCTCCCATCACATCTTCTTTTCTCCAGCAGTCACTACCTATGTCCTGATGCCAAAGCTAAAGGAAAAGGAGGTGCACAAATGATAAATCAAGGTGAAGAAGGGAAGCAGGTCCTCAGCATGTAATTGATAAGAGAATAGGAGAATGGAAATCACAATGGCTTCACCTCAATGGTGAGAGCTCCTGCATGAGAATGTTGTTTGATAAAATATTAAAGAGTTTGTGTCCATGTTCATGGCACACGTGGGTCTATAGTTTTCTTTGTCTACCTTTGCTATCAGAGTAATGCAGACCTCAAAGAGTAAGTAGGAAAATGTTTCCCCCTCCTGTATATTTTGAGGGAGTTCATGTAGGATTGGTATCATTTCTTCATTAAAAATTTGGGAGAATTTTTAGTGAAGCCATTTGGAAATGGGTGGGCTTTTCTTAGCAGGATAAGTTTTAATTACCAATTTATTATCTTTTGTGTCATAAATCTATTCATATTTTCTATTCTTCCTTTAGTCAATGTTGCTCATTTATGTCATTCCTGGCATTTCATCCACTTCATTTGAGTCATCTATAATCTTGGCATTTATTGCTTGATTATTCCATATAACACTTCTAACTTTTGTAAGGTTAGTCATGACATCACACATTTAGTCTTGATTTTGGTAATGTTTGTATTTATTAAAATTTTTTTTTATTTTAGAGATATGGGCTACAATTCACGGTTAGTTATACAAATATTCATTATGTAGGCACCCTTGTTGATGAGGTGTGCCCTCTCTTCCCTGGCAATTTCCCAATACTGCCAATCCCAACTCATTATATTTTTTCTTGGTCAGTCTACCTGAAGGTGAAAATCTATTGATCTTCTTGATCATTTTTCAAGAAGCAAGTTTTGGGTTTTTTTTTAGATTTTCTCTTGCATTCCATTTAATTGATATATGACTCTGATTTATATTATTATCTTCTCTCTATTTGCTTTGAATTTGAATGTTCTCTCACTTTAGGTTTATGAAGTAGAAGCTTCGATTATATATTTTTCTATTTTCTATTTTCAATGTAAAATATTGAATGTAATAGGTTTCCTTTAATCACTGACTTAGATGTATTCCTTAAATATTAGTATGTTGTATTGTTGTGTTTTGTGTTTTAAAAATTCTGTATTATCTAACTTATGTTGTGATTTTTCTTTATTTTATTATAAAGATGTGGGGTACAAGTCAGGATTAGGTACCTAAGTAGTGTATGTACAAGTGAAGTGTCAACCTCCAACTGGTCCTCGCTTCCCTTGGTTTAGGAGTAGGTACACTTTGTGTTGTTAACATGCCCCCAATTTCCTCATAATTAGGATCTGAAAATAATCACAAAAGTGATTTTTCTTTGACACATGGACCATAGTAGTCTATTCTTTCTTTTCCAGAGAGAGATTTCCTATAGTTTTTCAGGTATTAATTTTATTTAATTAATTAATCCCATATTAAATCATACCCTATATGATTTTCATCCTTTCAGATTTATTGTGATTTGATTTATTACCTAGAATATGAATTACCATAATAAATGTTCTATATATGTTTGAAAATAAATGTGTATTCATGGTTGTGGGCTTAATTTTCTACAAATTTGTTTACAGCACTTTAGCTAATGGTTTAAATTTTCATCTTTACTGAGTTTATTTGTAGTTGTTTTATAGATCTCCAAAATGATCAACCCTAATTGAAGCATCCCCCACTGATTCTTTCGAAAAAGGTCATTTTTCTTTCTTTTTCATTTTTTTAAAGATTAGAAAATATAGTTTATTTAAAAATAAATTAGAGAGAGAGAGAAAGGAGATTCACCTTCCTGAGGTAGGGGAGAGGGCCAAAGCTTATGAAAACTTGGCCTGACCATGGCTCAAAGAGCACAAAGTGCAAGGTAATGGCCAAGAAAGATTATTTTTCAAGTCATGGGTCTAAATACCTTATTCTCCTGTTAAAAATCATTTGAAGATTTCCCAATACCAATGACGGGAAAAAGGCAGAGTTAAAGCCAGTCTTGTTTGTACCAAAGGAGCTGTCACTGATTACGGTGATGTGCCTTCACTGCTTAGGCTACTTTAGTTAGAATTTTGTAATCATAAATTAGGGCTAAAATATCGGTGACAAAATTTGAAGCAAATACATTGAATAAAACATGAAAACCAAAAGCACAGTCATTGTATATGTATGATAGTGCCTGCTTCATAGGAAATGTATAAACTCAATTAAATGAACTTATGCCATCAAGAAATATCGATTGAGGCCAATTCAATGAATTATCCCAGATACTGTTTAGTTGTTTCAGATGTGTTGACAAACAAAACAGAAAGGTACTGCTCTCAAGGTGGCATCAGGGAAGATGGTGGAAGAGGAAGCTCCAGGCAATGGTTCCTCCTGTGGAATAACTATTGAAGCAGCAAACATCATCAGAATTAACTACAACAAAACAATGGAATATAATCCATTGTAGTATCCAGGGAAATGCTGATGAAGACATGAGGGGCCACCTTAATGGAAATTAAAATAATAATGAGAGGTTACAGTAAGAAATTGTATTCTAAATCTAGGAGAAATTGACAAATTCATAAAAACACACAAATTACCCATTTGACTTTAGAATAAATAGAAATAAATCAGCAGAACTATGGGAAATAAAGAGATTGAATCAGTAACCGAAAACTTTCCACATAATAAAAACTGAGAATCACATGCTTTCACCAGTAATCCTATTAGAGACTGAAGGAGGAATTAATACCAATAATACTCAATCTCTTCCAAAAATAGATTAAGAGGAACACTTTCTAGCTCATTATATGAGGCCACAATTAATCTAATACCAAAGACAGACAAGGATATCACAATGAAGACAACACAGGCTAATATCCCTTAAGAATAAGCAAGCAGCTGGGCTCAGTAGCTCAGCCTGTAATCCCAGCACTTTGGGAGGCCGAGGTGAGTGGATTGTCTGATCCCGTGGGTTCAAGACCCACCTGGGAAACTTGGGGAGACCTCATCTCTATAATAAATAAAAAGTTATCTGGGAGTGGTAGCGCACACATGTAGTTCCAGCTACCTGGAAGACTGAGGTGGAATGATCGCTGGAACCCAGCAGGTCGAGGCTGCAGTGGCCAGGAGTGGCCATTACACTCCAGTCTGAGTGACAGAGTGAGACTCCAATCAAAAAAAAAAAAAAGAATAAGCAAGCAAAAATCCTCAATGAAATAAAAAAAAATCTAAGTCCAACCATACATTAAAAGAGAAACACACCATGACAAGGCAAGTTTTATTCCAAGATTATAAGGATAGTTTTACATAAATAAATGAATTCATGTAAAGCATTAAGACACTGAAAGAAAAAACATGTAGTTGGTCATCTGAGTAGACACAGAAAACTTATTTGATGAAATTCACTCTCACTACACTTGCATGATTAAAACAGTCAGCAAACTAGAAATAGAAGGAAATGTCCACAAACTAATAAAGGGCCTTTACCAAAATCCACAGTGAACATCATGCTAAATTCTGAAAGACTGAAAGTTTCCCAAGAAAGATCCAAGACACAGCAAGGACTCTACATTGTACAGGACAACTTAGTCAAAGCAATTAGCCAAAAGAAAGAAGCAATAGGTATTAGAGATAAAAATGAAGAAGTAAAAGAATCAATATTTGCACATGAAATAATTAAAAAATAGAATGTCCCAATTAATCCACAAAAAAATCCTACCAAGCCTAAGGAGCAAATTTAGCAAAGTTTCAGGGTTTGAGATTAACTGCTGAACTTGTCACAACTTTTCTCTGTTATGCTGGGCAACTTAATTTTCTTGGCTTCAGCTTTAAGACGGAAAAACTTATACTACCATTAAGAAACTGTCTTTTTAAGTTAAACCATATAAAAGACATAAAAGGGTTCTATTAATTAAAGATGGAATAAGTGACTCTCAGTAAGTATATCAAGTCTGTGGGTTTGCTTCCCTCATCTGCAAGAATCTTAAAATGAGCACTAGACGCCCTGATCCCTGTATGGAGCATCTCAGGTGGCAAAGAATGTACCCAGGCTAATTAGCAAGACATTTTCAAGTTCACTGAAATAACAGACAAGGCTATAGTAGAAGTTCTCCCACCACAAAAGCGGGCCAGTGAGTGATATAAATAATAATACTAATAATAGAAATAGAGAAAAGATGGTGATCATGATGATGATGATGAGGGTGATGATGGTGTTGATGATTATGATGATGATTATGAGGGTAGTAAAGATGATGATGATGATGATGATTTAAATACACACCGGAGGTACTGTGCCAGACACATCAGATGCTTCTAAACTTTTATGTAGACGTTCTATTGAGATTGGAGCATTCGTCTTGATTCCTATATATTTAGGAATACAGAGTCCCTGTAGGTGTCACACATGTTTCTGCAGACTTTTAGGTTTTTCAGAGAAGAACTGCAGTTTATCCTGCACTCTCCATTCTTCAATCAAAAATCATGAACTAGAAAAGGGCATTTCATTTTTTTTTTGAATCAGTGTTTCACTCCATCACCCAGGCTGGCACACTCATGGCCACCCCAGCACTGACCTACTGGGCTCTGGCTATCCTTCCTCCTCAGCCTTCCACGTATCTGAAACTACTGGTGTGCACTACCATGCCTGGTTTATTTATTTATTGTAAATACGTTGTCTTGCCAAGTTGCCCAGACTGGTCTTAAACCCACGGGCTCAGGCAATCCACTTGCCTCGGCCTCCCAAAGTGCTGGAATTACAGGTTGAACCACCAACCCCAGCCGAAAAAGGCATTTCAACCCCAAGACTCAGTTACAAGAATTGCACCTGTCCCATCTCCCTGCACACTTATGTGTGTGGCAGTGTGGGTCACATTGGCACAGAGTGAGTCTGAACTCTCATCCCTATTCTCCCAGGTGACAGACGTTGAAGGTTTACCTGGAAAAGGGAAGCTCCTGGGCTGCGTCTCCTCTACCAGTAAAGCTGCAGCCAGAAGCAGCCTGGAGAGAGGCTGGGATTGCCAAGGCGGAGCCTAAGAGGCAAGACAGCCTGGTGGGTCAACAGGTGTCCAAGGGTCAGTCCTCAGACATGTTGTCAGGACAGTTTATCCTGTCCCCTTAGGTTTCAGTGGCCACATCCTGCAGATCAGATTTACAATATCACCCAGGACACTGACTGGAGCTTGGACATCATGAGAACTCATTGGGGAAATGCAGCTGGAGGAGCCTGGTGTCAGCATTGGCAAGTCCTGCAGGACTGAGACTCACTGAGATACTCCAGGAGGTTGAGGTGCTCTGGGAGAGGAGCACAGCGTGAGGGGATGGGGCTCCTAGGCCCCATGCCCTTCACCCAGATTGGCAGCCCGAGTCTCCTGTTCCTCTCAGGGCATCATCTCTCCCTGTCTAGCAGCTTCTGGGAGCTGAATCTTCTGTCCTGGCACTTCCAAATATGCCCAATCACTTCTCCATCTACCTGACCTTCCACCTCCAGCTCACTCTGCCCTCAGACTGTACTGCGGCCCTATGCTTAGGTGAGTCTCAGGTGGGTGGGAGGTGGAGCACTCGGGGCCCTGGTCCCTGGATGGAGCAGCCAAAGCCTCCTTGAGGAGACTCTTTCCAGAGGGAAGCAGATTCTCCTCTGCCTCAGGTCATAGCTCTGACCATGGGGCTGTCCTTGGGTTAGTGACAGAATTCATCTTGCTGGAGGGACCTCAGACCACTCACCCTCCAGAGTTCATGCTCTGTGCAGAGACCATGACCCTAGTACACTCACAGAAACCCTGGGCTTAAAGTTGGTTTCTCAGTGAAGTATGGATTCTGGTGCTTTTTCAACTCTACATAAAATATTAATGAGAGAAAAAAATGAAAATGGAAGCTCAGAGGATGGCAATTGCTAGTCTATTGTGATATAGAGGATGTCATAGAAGGAGGAACATGGCATGTGAAATGAAACTAGACGTTATGATGAATCTACAGAAGTTTAAATGAATAAAACATTCTATAAGAAATAATTAACGCCGGGCTCGGTGGCTCAGCCTGTAATCCTGCGTATTTGGGAGGCTGAGTTGAGTGGATTGCCTGAACCCACGGGTTCAAGACCCACCCGGGCAACTTGGTGAGACCTCATCTCTACAATAAATTTAAAAAAAAAATCAGCCGGGCGTGGTAGCGCATGCCTGTAATTCCGGCTACTGGAAGGCTGAGGAAGAAGGATCGCCAGAGCCCAGCAGGTCGAGGCTGCGGTGGCCAGGAGCAGCCACTGCACTCCAGTCTGGGCGACAGAGTGAGACTCCAACTCAAAAAAAAAAAAAAGAAAGAAAGAATTAACAAGTTTCGTGTCAACACAGAATTAGATGAAATTACCAGATGGGACCACATGAGTCTGGAGAACCCAGAGAGGACAAGAAGGAGGAGGAAGATGATGGGTCCATGCTCTGCCTGCCGCCAAGTCAGGTGTCATCACTGATCTAGCAGCAGGTCCCAACTCAGCCCCATGGTCAGGTTCCTGGGGGGTCCACAACCCTTCTGAGTCTGGCCCAGGACACATCTTAGGTCAGATGGTCAGGACAGTGATCATATTGTCAATCCCCAGGAAAGTGGCTGTGAACATAGTCCTTGGATGCTGAGGATGGTTTTCTGAACAGAAAAGCAGATGGAGAAAACTGGGGACCACATCCCTTCCCCCTCAGTCTCCTGTGCTACCCCCACAGCTGGTTTAGATGACATCCTTCTATGAGGAGCCCCAGAGGACGTGCACTTGCAAAAACACAAAACACTCCCTTCCCACAGGGCCTGGGGCGGGGGGCTGACAAGCCCAACTGAGCTGTGGGCTCAAGAGGCAGAATGGGTATCTCTGGGTGTCTCATCATGACCTGAAGCCCTCTTCTGCACCCCCCTCCTCACTCTGCACAGGTACTGCCCTAGGCCCTGTCCCAGGTTCAGCTACCACAGGACCTCGAGCTGGGCCTGCACCACACCCTGGGTCACCCCGACCACAGCCTCAGGGTGGGACACCTGAGTATAGGACCTTCATCTTCAAGCCCCTCTCCTGTCCTCTCCTGCAGGCTCCATGTCCTCCAATAAGCAGACACAGCCTTTCTTGGTGTCAATGTCCCCAGGATACATGGCCAAGGTCACCTGCTCTGGAGATGTATTGGCACAGTATTATACTTCCTGGTATAAGCAGAATCCAGGCCAGGCCCCTGTGCAGGTGATATTTAAAGATACCAAGTAGTTCAGGATCCAGTAATATGACCATCAATAGGGCCTAGGCTAGGGACAAGGCTGATTATTATTTATCTAGGAGTGACATCACTTCTTACAGTGACCCAGGCAGATGGGGAAGTGAGACACAAACTCTTTCCCCATTTGTATTACCTTTTCCTCTCGCCTCAAGAAGACTGTAGACAAAGACATGAGCAGGGTTGGCCTAGTTCACCTGAATCTGAGACCCCAGGCTTCCCCTCCCTCCAGACCTTCAGGCAAGTTCTATAGTAGGAGGGGATTTGAAGCTGTCAGGACCAGTCTGTCCTATTTTTTTCAGCCAGGGTGTGAGTTGTGGATGGAAGGTCTGAGTGAAAGGACAAAAGAGGGAGACATTCATGCAGGTGTGAAAAACCCAGTGAGACAAAGGAAATTCTCTACACTCCATTCAATGCAATCACTTTTGTGTTTCCTGGAAGAAGCTATTATTCCCCTTACCTAAGACCTCTAGACCAGCAGAACAGAAGGTCAGGAGGAGAGGATGTAACATATATGCTAGTGGATCCCTAAGGACATCAGTGAGTGGAAACCTTGATTCCTGGACCAATGAATACTGATACTGGGAGAAGCAGCACCACATGTTGAACACTGATTTACAGCATATACCCCATCCCGGGAGACATTGCACAACCCTAGAATTCAGTCACCTGCTGGCACAATAACTGAGTCTTCAATCACCATTAAATTATTTAATTCACATGCCTTGTTTGTTTGGGAAGGTGGTATGATAATCTCATTTTATGAGGACCAGGGTCCCAAGTGCTCCACTTCCTACCCACTGTGGTCATTAATTTGTTGTGAAATGAATTCCTTGGTCAGACGCCCTGTAGAATTCTAGAAAGATGGATAAAGCATTGTATAGTCCTCGGATAATTGTGTTGGCAGAAGCTTTGCAGTCAGTGAAAGACAATATTCATCTAGAGCAAGTGTTTATTCTAGTAAGAGCAACTATCTCTCCCTGCCATGATGGAAGGCACCTATCTAATGGAATTAACCTCAACCAGGCACTGACTGTTTCCCACAGAGAATGACATCCTAAGGGACCTCAGTGCTGACCTCTGCTGTTGACAGATGGTAACTCAGCAGTGGCTATAGCCAAGTCAGCTCTTGTGAGTGGAAATCCATGCTGATGATCTCATGGATAGCCTCCACCCCGCCACCATTGGCACTTTGTCATTGAACCCACTGGGAATAACAGCAATGGTTGCAGAATGAAGCTGCCTGGTCCACAGAGAAAATCATCCCATTCACCTGATTATTAAAATCACTTCCTTCTCAGGTCAGACTCTACTGAATATTACATAGGAGACAAATGTCCCCATATTCTCTGCCCACCAGGGGAGGTCTCCTCACATATGTTTTATCCAGACATTTCTCACCAATTATCTAATTATTTTTTTCCTAAGTCTTTGTTCATCAGTCAAAATATGGGCATAAAGTTAAACTACCAAATAAATTGTCTGCTGTCACCTTGCCCACAATGTCAAATAATTCATTCAAACTTCAAAATATTACAAGTCCTGTTTTTAAGGTTTGCATAAGTTTTGCCAGATAAGAGATATGGCACAGTCAATATTTGGAGGACATTGTATCTCAGGAGTATTGAAATCTACAAAGAAACACAACCTGAAAAGCTATATGTCTCTTATATCTACCAAAGAAGAATTTATGAAAAATATTAAAATATAGCTTGTACCCTGCCAGATGGTACCCAACTGTGGGATGTCAAAAATCTGAGTTTATTGGAATTCTATGGCTATCATTATTGTCAGTCTGCTCTTCACACTCTGCTCGGCTGCCACCTCAGCTGCAGCTGCCAATGCTGCCACTGCCATTGCTATCGCCCCACGCCCACCTGAGGTGACTCACAGCTCCCGGATTGTGAAACACCCCCACAAGCACCACACTACTGAAACTACCACCACCACTGCCACTGCTGTGCCCCACTTCCCACCTGGAACCAGGCTCAAGGAGCTCCTCCCATGCACTGCTTAAGTGGCAGCAGCCACCGCTGTCACCACTGCATGCTTCCTCCCATCCTGGGCAGCCTCCCAACTTCCAAACAGCCTGGCCTGAGTAGCCTAGTGCTATGTTGACCTGTATGCCATGGCAGTCTCAGGTTGCAGAAGAAAAAGAGATCAGCTGGAGTTATGAACCAGCTCCACGCAGCTCGGCCGATCTCCCAGCTTTGGATCCAAAGTAACAACATCCAAATGGGAGGGACAGAAGCCCCTCCCCTATGCTAGATAGACACTGGCCAGATCTGAGTGGCAGATTTGGCAAGTAGCCCAGAGTTGAACAGCAGGCTAGGGGCAACTGACCCTAACTGTGAGCACCTCTACTAGCCTGCAATGAGAGTTAGACATCAGAGCTGAAAGGACGTTGGACCTAAAGGGAAAGTCTCAGAGTTTGTTTGGTTCCCCTGTTTTAATTTTTTTAATTATTTGTCTGTATGTCTTACCCCTCTTTCCCCCCTTTTCTTTCTCTTCTTACTGTTGTCAATAACATTTTCATACTTGCTTTGATTCTGTTAGTTTACTGACATTATTCTATTCTTTTTTTTCTCTTTAGACCTCATGTTTGTATAGGGGAATAGTACACCAATATGGAGGTTGTTTAGCTTGTATGTCTGTATGATTGTATGTTTTCGTTTTTTCAGATATTTGTTGGTTTGTTTGTTGTCATTTTATTTTGTTTTTTAATCATATCTATATTGATGTCTCTTTTCATTTGTTAGTCAGTAAGTTTGTTGATTTTCCCTCTTATCCTTCTCTCTCTCTACCTCCCTCTTCCCCCAACTCCCTGTTCCATTCTTTTCCCTTTTCTTACCTCATTATGCTTTCAGGGAGTAAACCTGTAACCCCACTGCATAGACAGATCCCAAGGCAGTGAGAAGTAGGTTCCAGATTGTCCAGACACCAGTCCATGGATACTTGGATCTGCACATAGATTTTAAATCATAGCTCACCCCTCAATTAAACCTCAAAACTGCAAAAAGGATCACCCCCAAACTACAGAAAAGCTCCAGAATTAAACAAAGCCAGAAGATATACATATGGAAGAATAGAAGATTGAACAAACAGAAGTAAAAGCAGCCCCTCCACCCCTGAGCAACAGAATTAAAGAAGACAGAGGGAAAAAAAGGAAAAGTGGGGAGGAAAATCTACACAAAAAAAGAGAAACCAAAGAAGAATACAGGTCTCACACAGACCCTGGGAGGTCAGACACTGAGAAAACAGACTTTGGAACTCAAAAAATAAAGAGCCCCCAGAATGACTGGTCACATACTACAAACACAGACATCAGCACATTAATAGAGAGAATAAAAAAAATTGAGGAGGTACAAGAGAAAAATAGGAAGGAGCTGACAACTGAAATAACAGCAGTAAAGAATATTGTGTCTAAAATAAATGACAAACTAATAAGCATGGAAAGCAGAATTAGTTAAGCAGAAGAATCTCAGAACTTGAAGACCAAAATACAGAACCAATGCAAACTGTCAAAAACATAGAAAAGAAGCTTAAAAAGACAGAAGAAAATCTTCAAGAGATGAGTGATTACTTCAAGAGACCGAACATAAGAGTAGTTGAACTTCCTGAGGCCGAAAGAAGACAAAGACCACCCTGGAACAAAAATTCCATGAAATTATTCAGGAAAACATCCCTCAGCTCATCAGTGATGCAAAAATTCAAACACAAGAGATTCAGAGAACCCCTACAAGACAACAAATGAGAAGACCAACTCCCAGACATATAAAGATTCACCTAAAAAAAAAAAAAGATTGCAACTCCTGCCTTCTTTTATGATCCATTGGCCTGGAAACTCATTTTCCATTCTTTAACTTTGAGTCTGTGTGCATAACTGTAGTGAGATGAGTCTCCTGGATGCAGCAAAACAATGGGGTCATGGTTTCTTATCCAGTCCACCATTCTGTGTCTTTTCAGTGGTGCATTTAGTCCATTCACATACAGGCTAATTATTGAAATGTGGTTTTTCCCTGTCATGAGGTTCTTATAGAGTTGTTGTTGTCCCTGTTTATTTGTTGTCTTTACTTTAGTTTGGGAGTTGATTCATGTGTGTTTTCCAACTTTCCCCTATACTCTTGTGGAGAACATTGTCGTTCTTTTTCCTTTTCTTCTGTGTTTAATACTTTCTTAAGTATTTCTTGTAAAGGTGGTCTGGAGGCTGCATAGGTTCATAGAGATTGAATGTCTGGGAAAGATTTTAAATCTCCCTCACTGATGAAGCTTAGCTTGACTGGGTAGGTTATTCTTTGTTGTGATGGTTTATCTTTGAGAACTTTGAGGATTGGGCTCCAAGTTCTCCTAGCCTGAAGTTTTCCTGTAGATAAATCTGCTGCTATTCGAATTGGTCTTCCCTGGGTAGGCAGTCTGAACTTTTTCTCTTGCTGTCTTTTGGATTTTTTCTTTTTCTTTCTTTCTTTCTTTTTTTTTTTTTTGAGTTGAAGTCTCACTCTGTCGCCCAGACTGGAGTACAGTGGCTGCTCCTGGCCACTGCAGCCTTGACATGCTGGGCTCTGGCGATCCTTCCGCCTCAGGCTTCCAAGTAGCTGGAATTACAGGCATGCGCTACCACACTTGGTTGATTTTTTAATTTATTGTAGAGTTGAGGTCTTGCTGCCCAGGCAGGTCTCGAACTCGCGGGCTCAGGCAATCCACTCACCTCAGCCTCCCAAAAGTGCAGGTTTACGGGCTGAGCCACCGAACCTGGCTAAGAGTTGCAATCTTAATATTAGAAAAAATAACCTTTAAGCTATCAAAAATTTAAAAAGATACGAAAGGATACCACATAATGATAAAAGGTTCAATCCATCAACAAGAAATATCCATCCTAAACATATATGAACCCAACAAAGGAGCACCAGCATTTATAAAATAACTACTAAATAAACTAAGAAAAAACAACTCTAACACTATTATAGCAAGGGATTTGAATACCACAATGAAAACCCAGAATAGGTCATAGAGGCAAAAAAATCAACAAGGAGATCTAGAACCTAAAATAGACACTTGACCAAATGGACAAACCTACAGATTATTCCACCCAACAACCACAGAGTATACATTCTACTCATCACCACATGGAGCATACTCCAAGATCGATAACATCCTTAGCCATAAATAAAGCATAAACAAATTCCATAAGGTTGAAGTTTTGCCATGCACATTCTCAGACCACAGTAGAATAAAAATAATTATCAAAAATGAAAAATTTCCCCAATCCCCACAAAGGCATGTACACTAAACAGCATGATGCTGAACAACAACTGGATCAACACTGAAATCAAAGAAGAAATTGAAAGATTCCTGGAAGAAAATGAAAATGAAGAAACATTTTACCAAATTTCTGGGATGCCATGAAAGCCATTCTAAGAGTGGAATTTCTATCTCTACAAGCACACATCAAGAAAATGGAAAGATCACAAGTGGAGATCCTAAGAAATCACCTTAGGGAGCTTGAAAGAGAAGACCACCAAAACCCTAACTTTAGCAGAAGAATCCAAACCACAAAAATAAGAGTGCAAATACAGGACATAGAGGACAAAAATATCATAGAAAACATCGACAAAACAAAAACCAGATTCTTTGAAAGAATTAAGAAGATTGAGGGGTTCCAAGTCCAAATGACCAAGAAAAGAGAAAAATGTCCCAAATAAACACATCCAGAAATACAAAAGATCAAATCACAAATGACACCAAAGAAATACAAAAGAATATCAGAGATTACTATGTACACCTATGTGGAAACAAACTTGATAACCTAGATGAAATGGAGGACTTTCTGACATCACACAATCTCCCCAGGATAAAACAAGAAGACATAGAGACACTAAATAGACTAATAACAACCCAGAAAATTGACTCTGTCATATGAAAATTGCCTACAAAAAAAAAGTCCTGAACTGGATGGCTTTCCAGCAGAATTGTAAAAAACGTACAAGGAGGAGCTGACACCAATCCTATTGCAAGTATTCTAGGCAGTTGAGCGAGATGGAATTTTCGCCAAAACATTTTACAAAGCTAACATTACACTAATACTCAAACTGAGGAAAGATTCAACAAAGAATGAGAACTACGGGCCAATATCTCTTATGAACATAGATGCAAAAATCCTCAAAAAGATTCTAGCGTATTTGATCCAAAAACACATCTCAAATATCATCCACCATGAGCAATTAGGCTTTATACCCTGGATGCTGGGCTGGTTCAAAATTTTCAAGATCATAAATACCATTAAATAAATATACAGAGATAAAAACAAGAACCACACAATTTTCTCATTAGATGCAAAAAAGCTTTTGATAAAATACAGTATTACTGCTTGATAAAAACCCTCAAACATCTAGGTATAGAAGGAACATACCTGAAAATAGTAAGTACCATCTATGACAAACCCAGAGCTAGCATATTGCTAAATGTACAGAAACTAGAATCATTCCTCCTGAAAATTGGAACAAGACAAGGCTGCCCACTCTAACTCTTCTTGTTCAATATTGTGTTGGAAGTCCTAGCTCAGGCAATTAGACAAGAGAAGGAAATCAGGGTTATGCAAATAGGAAAAGAGGTAGTCAAGTTATCCCTTTTTGCTGATAATATGACCCTATACCTTGAAATTCCAAGAGGATGTGTCAAAAACCTGCTTGCAATGATAAAGGACTTTGGCAAAGTCTCAGCATACAAAATAAATGTGCAAAAGAGAGTTGCATCCCTTTACACCAACAACAAGCAGGCAGAGATCCCAATAAAAAGCACAATCCCATTCATAATAGCCATCAAAAAAATGAAATGCCTCAGCGTCTTCCTAACCAGAGAAGTGAAAGGTCTTTACAATGAAAATTACAAAATACTGCTTAAAGAAATCCAATGAGACAAAAATAAATGGAAAAATATTCCATGCTCATGGATAGGAAGAATCAACATTTTTAAGATGTCTATCCTGTAAAAGGAAATCTACAGATTCAAAGCAATACCCATTAAGTTATTAACATAATTCTTCTCAGACCTGTAAATGACAATACAGAAATTTATATGGAAACATAAATGACCAGGAATAGCCAAAACAATCCTTAGCAAAAGAAACAAAGCAGGAGGTGTCACACTTACAGACTTCAAACTTTACTATAAGGCTATAGTAATTAAAACATCCTGGGACGGGTACAAGAACAGGCACGTAGACCAATGGAACAGAGTAGATATTCCAAAAGCAAAGCCTCAATTCTTCAACCAACTAATCTTTGACAAAGCTTCCAACAACAACCACTGGGGAGAGGAGAGCCTACTAAGTCAATGGTACTGGGAAAACAGGCCGACCACATGCAGATTGAAACAGGATCCCTACCTATCACCATACACAAAAATTAACTCTAAAGGATCAAAGACCTAAATGTAAAACCTTAAACTATAAGAATCTTAGAAAACGCAGGAGACACCCTTATGGAAATTGGAACTTGGAACCAATCCCTAGTCAAAACCGTAAAGGCCAGTACCTTAAGAAATAAAATAGACAAGTGGGCCCTCATCAAATTAATGAGCTTCTGCAAAGCAAAAGAAGTATTCAAAAGAGCAGGGAGACAGCCTGCAGAATGGGAAAAAAAATATATTTGCCATCTGGTTATCTGACAAAGTCCTAACATCTAGGATCTACAAGGAACTCAAAGACGCCAAAAGGGAAAAAAATAAACCTTTTGCCTTTTAAAAGTGGGCAAAAGACATGAATAGACACATATCAAAAGAAGATATACAGGCAGGCAACAGACACATGAAAAAGTGCTCAGGCTCACTCATTATTAGAGAAATGCAGATCAAACCACATTGAGATACCACCTAAACCCTGTAAAAATGGCCATCATTAATGAAACAAACAACAGATGCTGGCGAGGATGTGGAGAAAAAGGACACTTCTCCACTGCTGGTGAGAATGCAAACTAGTTCAATCTCTTTGGAAGGCAGTGTGGTGATTCCTGAAGAAACTAGAAATTGACCTTCCATATGACCCAGCAACTCCCCTTTTGAGAATATACCCGGGGGAACTCTAATCATTCTGCAAAAAAGATACCTGCATACGTATGTTTGTTGCAGCTCTATCCATAATAGCAAAAACATGGAACTAACTGTGTTGCCCATTGAAGCTGAACTGGATTAAAAAAATGTGGTACATATACACAGTGGAATATTGTGCTGCCATAAAGAAGGACACCAGCCTATAATCCCACGCCTTTGGGAGGCTGAGGTGAGTGAATTGCCTGAACCTGAGGGTTCGAGAACCACCTACGCAGGCGAGACCTCATCTCTACAATAAATCAAAAAATGAGCCGGGCATGGTAGCGCGCGCCTGTAGTTCCAGCTACTTGGAAGGCTGAGGTGGAAGGATCGCTGGAGCCCAGTAGGTCGAGGCTGCGGTAGCCAGGAGTGGCCACTTCACTCCAGTCTGGGCAGCAAAGTGAGACTCCAACTCAAAAAAAAAAAAAAAAAAGGACACATATATGGAATTTGCAGCAAATTGGATAAATTTGACGTCGATCATACTCAGTGATTTATCACAGAAACAAAGAACTGAGTTCCATATGTTCTCACTCTTAAACAGAACCTGAACAATTATAATGCTATAAGAAAGTGATTGCCAGTAGTGGGAAACTGTCAAGGTAGTGGGGCATGGGATTGGCAGTTGGGGAAAACTGCTAGGGGAGTGAGGGGCACCTCATCACCAAGGGTACCTACATGATCAATGTTTATATACCTAACCCTGAAATGTATCCCATGTTTTTATAATAAAAATTAAAGAAAAAGAGGGTAGACTCTGATAAAAATGACCCAAGGTTTTGCTACTTTTTCCATTGATAAGTGAGAACTAACTTCGCTACAAATTTATACTGGAATGGTCTTAGTGCAGAGCAAATGATGTTCTGAGTCTTCAAAGGCCATGCCATAAGTTTTTTTTCTGCTTCTCCTTATGATGTTTCTGAGGTTTCTGAACTACCATGTAAGAAATCTGACCTGAGACCTGAGACCCCTTCTGCAGAAGAGAAATAGGTGCTTTGAGCAATCAGATAGAACCACTCTTCTAAATACACTTACCAAGGTTACCAAACTTGCAAAGTAAGCTTTTTTAATCTGAACCACAGTATTTGTAAACTGGATTCCACTGAATACCAAACTGGATACAAATCCTTCCATGACTTATGAAACAAATATAATTATGAAATTATTAAACTGTTTTTTTTAAAAGGAATTAGGCAACAAGCAACCAGTGCTTTTCTCTTTGATTGTTTTCACTACATATTGCATATTGGGAGCACTTTTGCATTTTGGGAAAACTTGTGCTCATGTTTCTACAGCAGATGTGATTGAGTCAGAGACACAGCTGTTGACATCATTCAGTGCATATCTACAAGGGCTTAGTCATCTCCAGCAGAAGGACCTGTTGCAAGGAACAGATGACAGTGAATGTCATGACCACGTGCTCTTTCCCACACTCCCTGGTGACTCATGAGGAGTTTCACAAAAGGTTACAGTATGTTAACTGTGATTCAAATGTTTCATGAAATGCAAGGTATACTTGCCAAAGAGTCAGTGATTAAACAACAGAAAGTAACACAGATTCAATGTTTTTTCTCCAATATCTCCTGCATGGCAATAGACTAAATGTGAAGACCCAGGGAGAGAGAAAGCTTATTGGTGAGCTATGGAGAGGGTTATGAGAATTTATATAATCACTGAAACTTTTCATAACACAAATAAATAATAACTTTTTACATTTTCCTAATATGAATCACTATGCATAATATTTTGATCATATTCCATAGCATCTGGTAAATTAAGTACAAACACTGCAACAATTCTGGGAGAAACTTTGCTGAGACTGATAACTTCTGAGTTGCTTCTCAATTCCTGCAATTCTCATGGACATCCATGTTAAGATACTGATGTGACACAAGCATTACAGAATGTCCTTAACTTGGACAGATATGTGACTTTTGAAATTGACATGCTCTTGCTTTTAAGTCAATAAATTCTTGTAAAAAACACGATCCAGTTTTGCCATTATGGATGCAAATAAAGTAGAGAAATGACATTTAATACTCGATTCAGTTATTGGAAAACTTTCAAGTATGATTGGTATAGCTAGAGTAAAGCTATCTTATCAATTGTAAATTTTATGAAATCTAAGTACTGATGTGTATTTTCTGATGAAAATATAGTATCCAAGTTGAGATGTGCTGTAAAATTTGAGAGATTTAGCATGAAAATAATGGAATAGATCTCAAAAGAATTCTGTATTATTTTATGTATGGAAATGATATTTTCAAAATTTTGGGTTAAGCAAATATATTATGAAAATTAACTTACTTGGATCATTTTAATTTATAAAGGGACACCGGAAATTGAACATTCCTAAGATCTTACATGGTATTCTGTTAGACAGCATTGATATGGGCTCCCCTCAGATGAGAGGGCAGAGGGGAAGGTCCTGAGAAAGGCTGGGTCTGCACAGGTCAAGCCTCAGGAGACCAGCCTTACAGAGACAATAGGTGCTTGATCAAGGTTCACTCCTCACACTGGCATGTTAGTCCCTTCTAATCCCTCATATGCAGTAAGAACCCTCTGAGAGTGAGGTTCAGAGTAACCCTGCTACAAGGAAACTGATTGAGATATGGGACATCAATGAGCCCTAACCTCGGAAGTGAATGTGGGAGGTTCCTGCTTCTAGCTGTGGCCTGCAGGAAGCAGAGCTTGAGGGCATCTTCACCTTGGCCCAGATTCCTCTCTTCTTACGCTCTGCATAAGATCTGCCTCTGGGATCCGATCCTCAGGATCAGCTCTACAGATCCCAGGCTAGGCCTGGAACTAACCCTTGAGGCAGGTCCCTGTGGAAATGAGCCCCTGGGTCTTGAAAATCTCCCCCTCCCCTTTCACAGACAGTGTGTCCTCCCATGAATACTCAGGGCACGCTGCAGGTATCCCTGCTCAGCTGCTCAGGATGATGCAGGGGCACTTCTGCTTTGCCTTGGAACCTGCAGTATCCAGGCTGGAGCCTATGCTGGGACCTTAATGTGGTAAACAGACGTTCTCATGCAGTGCTAGCCAACTGTTTGACACCATGTCTAGGAACACAGCCAACCTGACCATCAGCAGGGACAGCTTGAGGGTAACTTTAAGTGGGGAAGACAATTACAGAGCTGCAGAGAGCATTATATATTCTGCTGTCTCTAGTCTGGGTTGCACACTTCCCTGCGTTTAGGAAATATGCTTGGAATTAGGTTTAGGAGAGCCTAAAATTCATTAACATTAACCTCTTTCTTCTTGTTTTCCCATCCTCCTTCTCCTCCTGCTCCTCCTTCTTCTCACTTTTTCTCTCTGTCTCTCTGTCTCTGATGTTGAAGTCCTCTACTCACTCATGTGGCCTCAATTATGAGGGCACAGTGCAGATAGCCCCACTCACCTGCTCAGGATAAGGCAGGGGCATCTCTGTTCTGCCTTGGAACCTGCAGTATCCAGACTAGATCCCATGCTAGGACCTTAATGCAATAACAGGCCTTCTCATGCAGTGCTAGACAACTGTTTGACACTGTATCTAGGAACATACCAGCCTGAATATCAGCAGGGAAAGCTTGAGGGTGACTTTATTTTTTTATTTTTATTTTTTAAATTTATGTATTTATTATAAAGATGTGGGGTACATTTCAGGGTTAGGTATACAAACAGTGGTCATGCAGGTACCCTTGTTGATGAAGTATGCCCCTCCCACCCCCAGCAGTTTCCCACAACAGCCAGTCCCACCCCCAATTCCCCTGACAGTTTTCCACTACTGCCAATCACTTTCGTATAGCATTATAATTGTTCAAGGTCACCTTATGAGTGAGAACATATGGAATTTTTTCTGTGATAAATCACTATGATCAACTACAAATCCACCAAATTTGCTGCAAAGTCCATATATTTGTCCTTCTTTATGGTTGCATAATATTCTATTGTGTATATGCTCCACATTTTTTTATCCAGTCCAGCTTTGATGGGCAACACAGTTGGTTCCATGTTTTTGCTATTGTGAATAGAGCTGCTACAAACATACGTGTGCAGGTACCTTTTTTGTAGAATGATTAGAGTTCCTCCGGGTATATTACTGATAGGGTAATTGCTGGGTCATATGGAAGGTCAATTTCTAGTTCCTTCAGAAATCTCCACACTGTCTTCCAAAGAGGTTGTACTAGTCTGCATTCCCACCAGTAGTGTAAAAGTGTTCCTTTTTCTCCACAACCTCGCCAGCACCTATTGCTATTTGTTTTATTAATGATGGCCATGCTTACTGGTGTTAGGTGGTATCTCAATGTGGTTTTGAAATGCATTTCTCTAATGATGAGAGAGGCTGAGCAATTTTTCATGTGTCTGTTGGCCACCTGCATGTCTTCTTTTGAAAAGTGTCTATCCATGTCTTTTGCCCACTTTTAAAGAGGCTGTTTGTTTTTTTCCTTTCAGCACATTTGAATTCCTTGTAGATCCTAGATGTTAGGCCTTTGTGAGATACACAGTTGGCAAATATTTTTTCCCATTGTGGGCTGTCTTCCTGCTCTCTCGATGGTTTCTTTGGCTTGGCAGAAACTTATCAGTTTAATGAGGTCCCACTTGTCTATCTTATTTCTTATGGCCTGGGCACTTTGGGTTTTGATCAGGAATAGGTTGCCAGATCCAACTCCCATAAGTGTTTCCTGCATTTTCTAGGGTTCTTACAGTTTGAGGTTTTACATTTAGGTCTTTGATTCATTTAGAGTTAATTTTGGTGTTTGGTGATAGGTAGGGGTCCTGTTTCAATCTTTTGCATGAGTTCAGTCAGTTTTCCCAACACCATTTACTGAATAGGTTCTCCTCTCCTCAGTGGTTGTTATTTGAGACTTTGTCAAAGATGATTTGGTTGAGGAATTGAGGCTTTGCTTCGGGAATCTCTATCCTGTTCCATTGGTCTATGTGTCTGTTTTTGAACCAATCCCAGGCTGTTTTGATTACTGTAGCCTTATAAAGTTTGAAGTCTGGAAGGGTGATACCTCCTGGTTTGTTTGTTTGTTTGTTTTTTGCTGAGAATTGTTTTGGCTATTCGTGGTCATTTATGTTTCCATATAAATTTCTGTATTGTCATTTCTAGGTCTGAGAAGAATGATGTTGGTAATTTAATGGATATTGCATTGAATCTCTAGATTGCCTTTGGTAGGATGGACATCTTAACAAAGTTGATTCTTCCTATTCATGAGCATGGGATATTTTTCCATTTGTGTCTTCTTGGATTTCATTGAGCATTGTTTTGCAGTTCTCGTTATAAAGATCTTTCACTTCTCTGGTTAGCAAGATGCCAAGGTATTTCGTTTTTTTGGTAGCTATTGTGAATGGGATTGTGCTTTTTATTTGGGTCTCTGCCTGCTTGATGTTGGTGTAGAGAAATGCAACTGTCTTTTGCACATTTATTTTGTACCCCAAGACCTTCCCAAAGTCCTTTTTCAGTGCAAGCAGGGTATTGACAGATTCCCTTGGATTTTCAAGGTATAGGATAATATCATCAGCAAAGAGGGATAACTAGACTTCCTCTTTTCCTATTTGGATACCCCTGATTTCCTTCTTTTGTCTAACTTCCTGAAATAGGACTTCCAACACAATATTAAACAAGAGAGGTGAGAGTGGATGAACTTGTCTTGTTCCAGTTAACAGGAGAAATAATTCTATTTCTGGTCATTTAGAAATATACTTGCTGTGGGTTTGTAGTACTTGGCACTTACTCACTTACTGTTTGGAGGTATGTTCCTTCTACACCTAGATGTTTGAGGGTTTTTATCAAGAAGGGAAGCTGGATTTTATCAAAAGCTTTTTCTGCATCTAGTGAGATAATCATGTGGTTCTTGCTTTTACATCTGTTGATGTATTTAATGACATTTATGGTCTTGTGAATGTTGAACCAGCCCTGCATCCTGAGGATGAAGCCTACTTGGTCGTGATAGATGATTTTTGAGATTTTTTTTAGATCTGATTTCCTAGAATCTTGTTCATAAGGGATATTGGCCTGTAGTTCTCTTTCTTTGTTGAATCTTTACTCTGTTTGTGTATCAGTGTGATGTGAGCTTTCCAAATGCTTTGGGAAGAATTCCATTTTTCTCAACTGCCTGGAATACTTTCAGTAGGGTTGGTATCAGCTCCTTCTTGTACATTATGTGGAATTCTGCTAGAAAGCCATTCAGTCCAGGGCTTTTTTTTTTTTTTTTTTTTTTGTAGGTAGATTTCGTATGGCAGAGTCAGTTTCCTGGATTGTTATGGGCCTATTTAGTGTCTGAATGACTTCTTATTTTAACCTGGGGAGGTCGTGTGATGTCAGAAAGTCCTCCATTTCATCTAGATTTTCAAGCTTGTTTCCATATAGGTGTACATAGTACTCTCTGATAATCTTTTGTATTTCTTTGGTGTCAGTTGTGATTTGATCTTTTGTATTTCTGATTGTGTTTATTTGGGCTTTTTCTCTCTTTTTCTTGGTCATTCTGCCCAGAGGCCCATCAATATTATTAATACTTTCAAAGAACCAGCTTTTTGTTTTGCTGATGTTTTCTATGATATTTTTGTCCTCTATGTCCCATATTTGGGCTCTTATTTTTGTGATTTGGATGCTTCTGCTAAAGTTGGGGTTTTGGTGGTCTTCTTTTTCTAGTTCCTTTAGGTGATTTCTTAGGCTCTCCACTTGTGATCTTTCCATTTTCTTAATGTGTACTCATAGAGATATAAATTCCTCTCTTAAAACTGATGTTCTGGCATCCCAGCAGTTTGGTAAGATGTTTCTTCATTTTTAATTGTTTCCAGGATTTTTTCAATTTTTTCTTTGATTTCAGTGTTGACCCATTCATTGTACAGTATCATGTTGTTTAGTGTCCATATCTTTGTCGACATTGGGGAAATGTTGTTGGTTTTAATGTTTATTTTTATTCCACTGTGGTCTGAGAATATGCATAGCAAGATTTCAACCTTGTGGTATATGTTTATGCTTGATTTATGGCCAAGAATGTGATCAATTTTGGAGTATGTTCCATGTGGTGATGAGTAGAATGTATACTCTGTGGTTTTGGGTGGAATAATCTGTAGGTATCAACTAGTCCATTTGGTCAAGTGTCAAGTTTAGGCTCTGGATCTCCTTGTTGATTTTTTGTCTTGATGATCTATCTAAAGTTGTCACTGGGGTATTTAAGATCCTTGCTATAATAGTGTTAGAGTCAATATCTTTTTTCATTTTATTTTAGTTGTTTTATATAAAAGCTGGTGCTCCTTTGTTGGGTGCATATATATTTAGGATGGATATTTCTTATTGATGGGTTGAACCTTTGATCATTATGTAGTGTACTTTTGTAACTTTTTAAGTTTTTGATAGCTTAAAGGTTATTTTGTCTGATATTAATATTGCAACTCTTGCCTTCTTTTGTGATCCACTGACCTGGAAACTCGTTTTCCATCCTTTAACTTTGAGTCTGTGTGCATCTCTTGTAGTGTGATGAGTCTCTTGAATGCAGCAAATAATGGGATCATGGTTTCTTATCCAGTACACCATTCTGTGTCTTTTTCGTCGTTCATTTAGTCCATTCACATACAGGCTAATTATTGAAATGTGGTGGGTTTTCCCTGTTGAGGTTCTCATGGAGTTGTTGCTGTTCCTGTTTATTTGTTGTCTTTCCTTGAGTTTTGGAGTTGAGTCATGTATGTTTTCCATTTTTTCCCTGCACTCTTGTGTAGAAAATTGTCATTGTTTTCTCCTTTTCTTCTGTGTTTAATAATACTTTCTTAAGTTTTTCTTGTAAAGGTGGTCTGGAGGCTACCTAGGTTCTTAGGGATTGGATGTCTGGGAAAGATTTTAATTCTCCCTCATTTATGAAGCTTAGCTTGGCTGGGTAGGTTATTCTTGGTTGAAATTGTTTATCTTTGAGAACTTTGAAGATTGGGCTCCAAGTTCTCCTAGCATGAAGGGTTTCTGTAGATAAATCTGCTGTTATTCAAATTGGTCTTCCCAGGTAGGTAGTCTGACCTTTTTCTCTTGCTGCCTTTTGGATTTTTTGTTTTATACCTACTTTTTTTAGGCGAATCATTGATGTGTCTGTGAGTTGTTCTTCTCACTTGTAGTCTTGCAGGGGTTCTCTGAATCTCTTGTGTTTCAATTTTTGCATCACTGATGAGATGAGGGATGTTTTCTTGAATAATTTCATGGAATTTTTGTTCCAGGGTGGTCTCTGTCTCTCTTTCTTCCTCAGAAAGGTCAATTACTCTTAGGTTTGGTCTCTTGAAGTAATCACTCATCTCCTGAAGGTTTTGTTCTGTCTTTTAAAGCTTCTTTTCTATGTCTTGGACAGTTTGTGTTGGTTCTGTATTTTGGTCTTCAAGCCCTAAAATTCTTTCTTCTGCTTGGCTAATTCTGCTTTCCATGCTTATTAGTTTGCTATTTATTTCCATCACAATATTCTTTACTGCTGGTATTTCTGTTATCAGGTCCTTCCTGTTTTTCTCTTGTCTCTCCTCAAATTTTTTAATTCTCTCTATTAATGTGTTGATGCCTGGGTTCGTTGTATGTGACCAGTCATTCTGGGAGCTCTTCATTGTTTGTGTTCCGAAGTCTGTTTTCTCAGTGTCTCACCTCCCAGGTGTCTGTGTAGGATCCATATTCTTCTTTTCGTTTTTCTTCATTTGTGCAAATTTTTCCTCCCTATTTTTTCCTTCCCTCTCCTTCGCCATCTTCTTTAGTTCTGCTATTCAAGGGTGAGGGGTTGCTTTTACGTCTCTTTGTTCAATCTCCTATTCTTCCTTATGTATTTCCTCTTGCCTTGTTCAATTCTGGAGTTGGACTGTAGGTTGGGGTGGTCCTTTTTGCAGTTTTGACATTTAATTAAGGTGGGTACTGTGACTCAAAATCTATCTGCAGATCTCAGTATCTGCCAACAGGTGTATTGATAATCTGAAACCCACTTCCCACTGCCTTGGAATCTGTCCATGCAGTGGGGTTATAGGTTTTCTCCCTGAAAGCAAAATGAGTTTAAAAGGGGGGAAAAGAACAAAGCAGGGAGTCGGGGGAAGAGGGAGGTGGGGAGAGAGAGGAGTCAGAGGTAAAAGACAAATGTTCTGACTAACAAATGAAAAGAGACACAAAGACTGAAACAAGTAAAAAGAAAAACAATATCAACAACTGCAAACTAACAAACAAACATACAAAAAAAGTAAAACATAGAAACATACAAGCTACCCAACTTCCTTATTAGTGTGCTGTTCCTCTATACAAAGATGGGGTCTACAGAGAAAAAAATAAAAGGATAGAATAAAGTCAGTAAAGTAACAGAACCAAAGCAAGTATGTAAACATTATTAGTAAGAGTAATAAGAGAGAGAAAACATGATAGCTAAGACAAACAGACAAAGAATTAAAAAAAATTAAAACGGGAAACCAAGCACACTCTGAGACTTTTCCTTTAAGTCCAGTGTCCTTTCAGCTTTGATTTCTAGCTGTCTTTGCAGGCTGGTAGATTTTTTCACAGTTTGGGTCAGTTGTACCTGGCCTGCTGTGGAGGGTGTTTCAGATCTGTCTACCAAATTCTGCCACACAGATCTGGCCTGTGACTATTTAGTAAGGAGAAGGAGGTTCTCTCCTTCCCATTATGATGTTGTTACCTTGAATCCCCAGCAGGTGGTGATGGTCTCATCGTTTCAGTTGATCTTTTGCTAAGACAACTGAAGACTGTCAGGCAATGCAAGCTGGGTGGGGCGGAAGTCACCCAAGACCAGAGGGAGCAGGCAACGGTAGTTGTGGTGGCAGCTGCTGCTTCATGTTGCTTGGAAGGAGCTCCACAAGCTTGGCTCTGGGCAAGGGGTAGGGTGTGGCAGTGGCAGCAGCAGTGGCAGTTTCAGCAGAGCTTGTTTTTGGGGGTTTCATGGTCTGGAGCCGTGGGTCACCCCAGGCATGGGTGGGGTGATGGCGGCTGCAGCAGCATTGACTGCCAGTTGCGGTGTGGCTGAGAAGTCTAAGGTGGTTGAGGCGTTGGCTGAGCACTGTGTGGAGAGAAGATTGCAGGCAATGGGAGCTGCAGCCCCTAGGGGAGGGCTAGAGTCTTTATGTGTCTTCTCTTTTGCAGAGGGTCTCACAAACCAAACTGCCCCGTCACCATCTTGCCGGAAGTCTCGAGGGTGACTTTAAGTGGGAATGACAGAGCCTCAGAGAGAATTACATACTCTGCTGCCCCTAGCCTGGGTCACACTTACCCCTGCATTTAGGAAAGATGCTTGGAATTAGGTTTAGGAGAGTCTAAAATTCATTTTAAACATTAGTCTCTCTCTTTCTTCTTGCCCTCCCCCACTCCTCCTCCTCCTCCTTCTTCTCTCTCTCCCCCCCTCTGATACTGAAGTCCTCTATTCACTCATGTGGCCTCAATTATGAAATGGACACTTCATCCTTTCATCAGAAGTTCTTAAAAGGATCACAGGGGTTGGAGTAAACAAGTAAACACCTGTGCCCTGTCTCCAGGTGTCCTCACCACAGACCCCTATCTATTCCACAGACCCCTTCATCCTGCTCTTCCCTTTCTGGAATCTCCCCTCAGATCCTGATCATGTCCATTCCAGGCCCATTCTTTAAGACCCATTGGCACTTCACCTCAAGATCCTGGGGTTTTTTTTCCTGCTGACGGGAGAGCCTTCTGACCAGTCTGACTTTTGTTTCTCCATGCTGGACCATGGCTGCAAGTATCTTCTGAGACACCCCGACTACACACAGGACAGAAGTGAATAGCAGAAGGAGCCCAGAGTGACTGGAGACAGCCACACATTCATGTTCTATGGAATCATCCTCTGGGAACCTGGATTCTAGACCACAGAACCCTGAATTAGAAGAACAGTGTGAACTACTTTTTCTACCCTTGGTCCTGGACCCAGATCTGTTCCCAGCGAGGGAAAAAGTCCTATTCATGATGGCTGTTGGAGAACACAGTGAGAAATGTTGGTCTGGGCTCAACTGTGTGGATTCCTGTATAGAACACAGTCCTGCTCATCCTTTATGAATCACCTGAAGTAGTTTTCATGCTGCAACATGAGGCTTGATGTGAAAACAGGTACTAAGGTCTACAAGACCTGAAACATTTACTATACAGTAGGCCTCATGTTGTACAATGCCTTTTACATGAAGTGTCTAGAATAGGTCAATTTCCACATACATAAAGCAGACTGGATGTTGAGAGTTGGTCGTGAGGGCAAGGAGGGGTTGAACCCTGGTGCGGAGTGTCCTTTGAGTGATGAAAATGGGGGAACAAGATGGAGCTGGTGGGTGCCCAACAAAGTGAAGGTACAAAGGCCACTCATTGCATGTTTTAGATAGGTAATTTTGTGTTCTATGAATTTCACATAATAAGAAAAGCATGATTTTTAAAACTGACCATAATAATTGAGTTGTTATATCTACACCTTAATGATGTCACTAAAGGATAAAGAGCTATCACTAGACTATTTTATGGAGAGTGTCAAACTGTATCTCAAGGGTCTTCCAGAGTAACAAGGTAGGAAAAGGCTGTTGTGGGTTCTTCTAATTTGGAGAATTTTATCCTTGGACACTGAAGAGTGCAGGGATCTGACAGACCCCACCACTCCTGTGCATGGCTCACCCATGTCTAGGGCAGCAGTGCCGCCAGGCAGCTGGCAGAAGTATAGAGGACCAGCTGAATTCTGAGCCCCCAATTGCGGTACAAGATGGTCCCATACCTCCAATCCAGCCTTCATGTTTCAGTGACCTCAAAAGTTAGCATTAGATCTGTGCTGGAAATTACCTGGTCCTGCTCTTCCCTCTTCCTCTCCAGGTGACCTTTAGAAGGTTACTCACCTTCTTTGCTCCTTCCCTCCTCTGTTCAGTGCTCTCCCCACCTTCTGGGTTCAAACAGATTAGCGAATCTGTGACACACTAGGGTCAGCAGAGATCAGTCACCATGTGCAGCATCAGTGAGGTTGCAGCACTGTGTGTTCCCAATGGTTGCTTATTGGACAAAAGGGAAGGGACAAAGGGGTGAGAAATCACCCTTCTGAGTGGCTTCAGAATCTGTTAAATAGAGGAAATCCAGGGATGTTCTTACCCCTCCAGTGTGTCATCTGTCCCTGCCCCAGCAGCAGGACCCTGGAAGCCAGAAGATGTGCCATGCAGCTGCTAAGGTTACCTCACTCACCACCTGGACTCCCCCTCACCAAACCTTCATACACTGAGTTCTTGGCTCAAATTCTTCACTTACCAAATAGTACACCATTGTGTGTACATAGAGGTCGTTTGATGTCTGCCCTGCTCTTCCACATCCTCTGCAATGCCAAACCTCCCCAGCAGGTCACTGACCGAACCCTTCTTTCTCACACATCCTGTCACTGTGTTCATTCCTTCCTGAGGGCAGCTCCAGAGACCGCCTCTTGAGGCAGGAGCCCAACCTCTGATTATACAGCAGACCCCTGTCATCTTCTGTCCAAATACCCAATTAATTATCTGCAGAGTGCCTGAAACTTCATGCTGTTTCCCTAACATTATGTTTACTAATTGATTGACTTGTGATAAATATTCTAAGATGCTGTGAGAAATATTTTTTATCTGCAGTGACACACATGACAAACAAAAGCATGAACTGCTGCTTGCTATCCCTTCTCCCAAGATAAGATCTGAATTAGGTGGTTGCTGTTGTCCAATTATTCACCAATTAATGAGGGACCAAAAAGTTTCCAAAGTTCAAGCTCATCATTCTAATGATGTTGGCTCTCCTTTCTTTCTTTCTTTTTTTAAACATATTTTTTATTTTAAAATTGTGGGGTACAGTTAAAGGTTAGGTATACAAATACTCATTGTTCAGGCACTCTTGTTGATAAGGGGTGTCTCCCGATCCCCAGACAGATATTGACTATCATTAATCCCACCTCCCTTCCCCTCCCTACCCCCCCATAGTTTCCCAGAATTGTCAATCCTTTTCTTTTACTATTACGATAGATGTTCGAGGTTCACTATATGAGTGAGAACCTGTGATACTCATATCTTTGTTTCTGTGAGAGATCACTCAGTATTATAGACTCAGTTCCATCCAGGTAGCTGCAAATTTCATGATTTTGTTCTTTTTTATGACTGTGTAGTATTCCATCTTGTATTTCTACCACATTTTTAAAATTCAGTCCTCTTATGATGGACAGCATGGTTGGTTCCATGTTCTTGCTACTGTGAACAATGCTGCAATAAACATATGTGTACAGGTATCTTTTTATAGAGTGATTTGAGTTTTTCAGGGTATATTCCCAGAAGAAGGATTGCAGGGTCATATGGGAGGTCGATATTAAGAGATTTTAGGAATTTCCAAACTGCTTTCCACAGAGGTTGCACTAGTTTATACTCCCACCAACAGTGCAGAAGTGTTCCCTATTCACCACACCTTCGCTAGCAACTGTTATTTTCTGAGTTATTGATAATTGCCATTCTGACTGGAGTTAGGTGGTATCTCAGTGTAGTTTTATTTTGCATCTCCTTGATGATTAGTGAGGTTGAACATTTCTTCATGTGTCTGTTGGCCACTTGGATGTCTTCCTTTGAGAAATGTCTGTTCATCTCTTTTGCCCATGTTTTAATGGAATGGGTTGGGTTTTTTTGTTTTTTTTTTTCCCATCACATTTAAGTTCCTTGTAGATCCAAGATGTTGGGCTTTTGTCAGACTTGGAGTTGGCAAATACTTTTTCCCACATTGTGGGCTGTCTCCCTGCTCTTTTGATGGTTTCTTTAGCTTTGCAGAAGCTTGTCAGTTTAATGAGGTCCCACTTGTCTATCTTATCTCTTATGAACCCTGCTTTTCGGGTTTTGTTCAGGAATTGGATGCCAGTTCCAATTTCCATAAGGGTGTGTCCTGCATTTTCTAAGTTTCTTATGGTTTGAGGTTTTACATTTAGGTGTCTGATCCATTTAGAGTTAATTTTTGTATATGGGGATAGATAGGGATCTTCTTTGAATTTTCTGGATGTAGTCAGCCAGTTTTTCCAGGATTGTACACTGAATAGGTACTCCTCTCCCCAGTGGTAGGTGGTGGGGGCTTTGTGAAAGATGAGTTGGTTGAGAAATTGAGGTTTTGTTTCTAGCGTCTCAATTCTATTCCAATGGTCAATATGCCTGTTCCTGTACCAATACCAAGCTGTTTTGATTATTGTGCCTTTATAGTAAAATTTGAAAGTCTGGTAGTGTGATACCTCCTGCTTTGTTTTTTTTTTTTTTTTTTGCTGAGGAATGTTCTGGCTATTCTGGTCATTTCTGTTTCCATATGAATTCCTGTAATGTTTTTTCTAGCTCTGAGAATAATGTTGCTGGTAATCTGATGGGTATTGCATTAAATCTGTAGATTGCCTTAGGTAAAATGAATATCTTCACAATGTTAATTCTTCCAATCCATGAGCATGGGATATCTTTCCACTTGTTTGTGTCATCTTTGATTTCTTTGAGCAGTGTTTTGTAGTTTTCATTTTTAAGTTTTTTTATGTCTCTGGTTAGGAAGATGCCAAGGTATTTCACTTTTTTGATGGCCATTGTGAATGGGATTGTAGTTTTTATTTGGGTTTCTGTCTGTTTATTATTGGTGTAAAGAAATGCGATTGTCTTTTGCACATTTATTTTATACGCTGAGACCGTGCCAAAGTCTTTTATCAGTGCAAGGAGGCTTTTGCTAGATTATCTTAGGTTTTCAAGGTACACAGTCATGTCTTTGGCAAAGAGAGATAACTTGACTTCCTCTTTTCCTATTTGGATACCCCTGATCACCTTCTGTTTTCTGGTTGCTCTATCCAGGACTTCCAATAGTATATGGAAAAGGAGGGGAGAGAGTAGGAATCCTTGTCTTGTTCCATTTTTCAGGGGAAATTGTTCCAATTTTTGTCTGTTTAGGAGTATGATAGCTGTGGGTTTCTCGTAGATGGCTTTTACTACTTTGAAGTATGTTCCATATATGCCTAGATGTTCGAGTGTTTTTATCAGGAAGTGGTGCTGGATTTTATCAAAAACTTTTTCTGCATCTAATGATATAATCATATGGTTTTTGTTCTGATGTCTGTTGATGTATTTAATTGCATTTATTGTCCTGCGAATGCTGAACCAGACTTGGGTCCCAGGGATGAAGCCTACTTGGACATGATGGATGATTTTTGTGATGTGTTGTTGAATGTGGTTTGCTAGAATCTTGTTAAGAATTTTAGCATCTAAGTTCATCAAAGATACTGGCTGGTAGTTTTCCTTCTTTGTTGGGTCTTTACCTGGCTTGGGTATCAATGTGATGGTAGCTTCTTGAAATGATTTGTGGAGAGTTCCATCTTTCTCAATCACCTGGAATACATTCAGATAATTGGTATCAGTCCTCCTTAAATGTCTTATAGAATTCTGCTGGAAAGCTATCTAGTCCAGGGTCTTTTTTGTGGGTAGTTTTCTTATTACATAGTCAATTTTCTTGATTGTTAGTGGTCTATTCAGTGTCTCGATTTTGTCTTGTTTCAACCTAGGCAGGTTGTGTGATATTAGAAAGTCTTCCATTTCTTTAACGTTATCAAGTTTGTTTCCATACAAGTGTACATAGTAACTTCTAATGATCTTTTGTATTTCTTTGGGGTCAGATGTGACTTCATCTTTTGTGTTTCTGATTGTATTTATTTGGGCCTTTTCCTCTTTTTCTTGGTCAGTCTAGCTAAGGGATCATCGATCTTGTTTATCCTTTCAAAGAACCAGCTTTTTGTTTCTTTGTTTTTTTGTGTGTTATCTTTTTGTCTTCTATGTCCTGGATTTGGGTTTTTATTTTGGTGATCTGGATTCTTCTGCTGAAGTTAGGGTTTTGGTGGCCTTGCTTTTCCAGCTTCCTAAGGGGATTTGTTAGACTGTTAATTTGTAATCCTTCCATTTTCTTCTTGTGCATTTGTGGGGATATAAATTCCCCTATTATTACAGCATTCATGGCATCCTAGAGATTTTGTAAGATGTGTCTTCATTTTAATTTGCTTCCAGGTATCTTTTAATCTCTGTTTTGATTTCATGGTTGACCCAGGAGTTGTTTAGCATCATGCTATTTAGTGTCCATGTCTTTGTAGGTTTGGGGTAACCTTGTTGGTCTTGATGTTTCTTTTCATTCCACTGTGGTCCGTGAAGGTGCATGACAAAATTTCGAACTTTTGAAATTTGTTTATGCTTGATTTATGCCCAAATATGTGGTCAATCTTAGAGTACATTCCATGCAGTGATGAGTAGAATGTATATTCTGTGGTCATTGGGTGGATTGTTCTGTAGGTATCAAGTCCATTTGGTCAAGAGACACATTGAAGTTCCAGATCTCATTGTTGAGTTTTTTGTCCTGATGATCTGTCTATGGTTGGGATTGAGGTATTAATGTTCCCAGTTATGATGGTGTTAGAGTCAATATCTTTCTTGAATTTCCTAGAAGTTGCTTTATAAAAGTTGACGCTCCTATGTTGGGTGCGTATATGTTTAGGATAGATATTTCTTGTTGATGGAATTAACCTTTTATCATTATGTAGTGACCTTCTGTATCTTTTTCAATTTTTTATAGCTTAAATGATATTTTTTCTGAAATTAGGATTGCAACTCCTCCTTTCTTTTGTGTTCCATTCACCTGAAAATTTGTTTCCCATCCTCTTACTTTGAGTCTGTGAGTGTTCTTTCTAGCGAGATGGGTCTCCTGAAGGCAATATATTGTTGCCTGTTGATATTTTATCCATTTTGCCATTTTATGTCTTTTCATTGGTGTATTTAGTCCATTCACATTCAGGCTTATTATTGAAATGTGAGAGTTAGTCCCTATCATAAAGTTCTAATAGAGTTGTTGTTTCTCTATGTTTCTTGTCTTTCGTTTGGTTTTGAGGTTGGTTCGTGTGTGTTTTACTCTTTTTCCCATCCTCTTGTGGAGAATGTGGTTGTTCTTTTTTCCTTTTCTTCTGTGTTTAGTACTTTCTTGAGTGTTTCTTGTAGAGGTGGTCTGGTGGCAGTGTAAGTTCTTAGGAATTGGATATCTGGGAAAGATTTTAATTCTCCCTCACTGATGAAGCTTAGCTTGGCTGAGTAGGTTATTCTTGTTGAAATTGCTTATCTTTTAGAACTTTGAAGATAGGGCTCCAAGCTCTCCTATCCTGCAAGGTTTCTGTAGATAGATCTGCTGCTATTCTAATTGGTCTTCCATAGTTGATGATCTTGTCTTTTTCTCTTATTGCCTTTAGGATTTTTTCTTTTATACCTACTTTCCTTAGGCGAATTATTATGTGTCTGCGAGTTGGTCTTCTCCTTCATTGTCTTGCAGGGGTTCTCTGAATCTCTTGTGTTTGAATTTTCACATCACTGATGAGATGAGGGAGGTTTTCTTTGGCAATCTCATGGAATGTTTGCTCCAAGGTGGCCTCTATTTCTCTTTCTGTTTTAGGAAGGCCAATTACTCTTAGGTTCTTTCTCTTGAAGTAATCACTCATCTCTTGAAGGTTTTATTCTGTCTTTTTAAGCTTCTTTTCCATGTTTTTGACAGTTTGGGCTAGTTCAATATTTTGGTCCTCAAGCTCTGAGATTCTTTCTTCTGCTTGGTATTTCTGCTTTCCATGCCTATCAGTTTATTATTTATTTCATTCACAGTATTCTTTATTATTGTTATCTCAGTTATCAACTTTTTCCTAGTTTATTCTTGTCTCTCCTAAATTCTTTTTAATCACTCTATTAATGTCTTGATATCTAGGTTATAGTTTGAGACCAATCATTCTGGTGGCTCTTCATTGTTTGCATTCCAAAGTCAGTTTTCTCAGTGTCTGCCCTCCCAGGGATCTGGGAGAGACCCATATTTGTCTTTTGGTTTTTCTTCATTTGTGTAGATTTTTCTCTCTCTCCCCCTTTCCCTCCCCTTTTTAATTCTGCTTTCAAGGGAAGGTAGGGTTGTTTTTACTTCATTTGTTGATCTCCTGTTCTTTCTTATGAGGTCCTCTTGCTTTGTTCACTTTTGAGGCTGGAGTGTAGGCTGAAGACTATACTTTTTGTAGTTTTGAGTTTTAAATGAGGGGGAAGCTGTGATTCAGAATTTGTCTGCCGATCCCAGTATCCACCAACAGATGTATGTGCAGACTGGAACATATTTCTCACTGCCTTTCAATCTTTCAGTGCAGCAGGGTATAGGTTTGGTCCCTGAAACAACAGGAGGTACAAAAAAGGAAAATAATGTAAGGGGGTCAAGAGGAAATTAAAAAGAGAGAAGAGTGAGAGGGAAAACAGACATACATACAAACTAACGGTGAAAAAGAGATACAAGTCCAGAGAAGAGTGAAAAACAGACACACAAACAAAATTCTCTAAAGCACACCAGTAACCACACAAAAAAAGTCTAATAAAATCATGCCTTTTGATTAACTTTTCCCCAACACAAACAGGTAGTCTAAATCAAAATGCAAACAAAAGTACGCAAAACAGGCAGTCAAAATGATAAAATCAAAATCAAAATAAGAAATCAGACTAGCTCTGGAATCTTTCCTGATTGTCTAATGTCTCCAGTTCTGGTCTCTAGCTCTCCCCTTTTCTTTCATTGCAGGCAGAGAGATTTACTCGCAGCTAGGGTTTGTTCCTTTAGCTTGCTGCCTGAGAGGTCTGCGATACTGATTTGCCTGTATCTGATTCAGCTTAGGGGAAGGACTTTTGTCTCTTGTTTAGCACCTTTACCTTAGAAACCAAGGTGGCGACTGCTCATAGGTGGGCATGGCAATGCAAAGCACTGCCTCAAAAATGGCTGAGGTGGGCAGCTTCTCTTTCATGAATCCTTTCTTTCCACTCGTCCAGGTCCTTGTGTGATCCACTATGATGGGCTGTGGTGGCATGTGAGGCACTGGGGATCAGTTTCACAGTTGGGTGCTGGATCTGTTGTGCCACCAGTGACCTGGGGTGGAGGAGGGAGTTGGGAGTTCCCTCTTCTGGAACTGAGAGTGACTGATCAGCACCTCCTTAAGATATACTCTTCCATTACACAACCATGGGGTTGCACGCTGGGTGCCTTAGCCAAAGTGGGAAGGAGCTCCAAGGGCAAGTGGTGAGCAGTGACAGTGGCTTTGGGCCCCTCACAGGGTACTTCAGCCAGATATGGAGCTGGTGTTTCTGAGGGGCAGGCGCCTAGAGCCTCCCTGGGTGACAGCAGCTTGAAATAGGGCTTGGCAGGTATCCATAACCCAGGGTGGGGAGCTGGAACTCTGAGGAGTGAGCACTGGGCTCTTGGGTGAGATGCCAGTCAGGGTGGGAGCTGGCTGCAGCTGAGTGCCGGGAGGATCAGTGAGGCAGGAAGGGATCCCAGATCTCCACAAGGCAGTATCCAAGGGCCTCCACAGGCAGCAGCTTGGCACCAGGTGAGACAATGCAGCCAAGGAGGGAGGTAGGATTTCCATGCGGCCCAGACAGGGGCCACCTATAGTGGAGCAGCAGCAGCCGGGCTGTCTTGCGTGGGACCGAGGGTCTCTGGGCCTCGAACCGGTGTGGTTGGCAGTGGGCAGGGAGGTAGGGGAAGGAAAGTAAGAGTCTTTTTGGGAACTCATGTTTGGAGAATCTCACAATCCCACCTGTGCCATCACCATCTTACCAGAACCGGCTTTCCTTTCATTTATGCTCCTTAAGACCACAAAATGGCTGTTGTATCGCCATCTATCACACTTGTGTATATAAGGAAAGGTGTGGCACAAAGAAAATCTGGTTTGTTTCTTGTTTTTGTTTTTTCAAGAGCAATAATTCCCTGAGAAGACCTCCAACCATCTCACCTTTACATACCTGAGTCTAGTTTGGGGTTATATGGCCAATCTTGTGGCAGGGGGACCAGGAAAAATCAAGAGTCTAGTTTTAGATAAGTAGAGGGGATGGTTTACAGATAGTATTAGGTGAAGGGTGTGTGCTAGGTCTACAGCTGTTCCTACACAACTTGCTGCCCCAACATGGGACACACCTGGATAAGGTACTGTGTCTTATTTCTGCTGAATTCCCAGGATGGGACATGGACAAGACTAGAGTGGGTCTGACTACATGTTTGTAGGGTGGATGTTCTCCCATATCTCACTTTGAGGCAGTAACCAGTACTGCCCCACGTTGGTCCTGCACTCACTGTCACCACCAGTTGGAGACAGACATTGAGTCTTGTGATCCCCTAATGCCAAGCCCTGGTAACACTCCATGACCACCCACCACTCAGAGATATGTTCAGGAAGCCTCAAGTAGACCCTGCCTCCTCCTTCTATCTGTTCATACCTGCCTGGGAAACTGAACCCCTTGTGCTTAGTCGTGAGGCAGGCAGGAGCCACACAAAGAAGAGGGATTCCTTCCCAGGGACCAGAGGTACATGGATCAGGGTATCTGGGCCCTGAGCAGAAGGTTCTTAATCTACATCTGGACCAAGGAGGCCCCTGAGTCTCCAGCAGCCAGTGTAGAGCAGTCACCTGGGATGGGTTGGGTGTGGGTGTCAGGGAGATGCTGACATGAAGGGAGGGTCAGTGACTAGGACCTGAGACCTGGAGAGAAAGGCTTCATTTTTCTACAGCATCATTTTTGATATTGCTGCACAAATTCTTTTTCCTGTGTCTCTTACATCTGGTTCCTGTAGAATTTTCCTATTTTCCTGGCACTAGTCCAAGTTCTGAACTTCATTTGATTCCAGCCCATCCAATCATACTGACACTCTGTACTTGTCAAATGTTTCCCAAGCACCAGGTCTGTGGCTGGTCCTGAGGCACAGCTTTTATGACCTGCACCAGGAGCTCCACAAAAGAAAGAAGCTTATAGCACCTTTGTGCATCTTTTAAAAAATTCCATGTTCACTTGCTAAAGGATGCATGTTATTCAAGCTGTGAAGCTCAGAAGTGTGCTATGTGACAGATCCAGAACCTATCAAAGCCTTGTGTTGTCACCTGTAAAAGAGGGTCAACAAAGAGTCGCCTTTGAATTCTGTGTGGTCAGGAGCCAGGACACAATCTGAACCAGACTTTGAGACCAGTAGGTGAGGGAGAATCCATGAGCTGATGGTGAGTCTTCAGGGGCCCCTTCCCTCCCTGGGTCCCTTGGGGCTGAGTCCTTTTCTGGAAGCCACAAAGCTCCTACAGCAGCAGCCCCAGACTCTGGCTTATTTGCATATTCAGAGAATAAGAGAGATGCAGGGAAACCTGCCAGCTTGACCTCAGGAAGCTGCATCAGGGGCACTTCCACCATGGTCTGGACTCCTATCCTCCTTACATACTGCACAGGTGTTGTCCCAGGATTTTGCCTATCTGTCCAGTCCCAGAGCTCCGGAACAAGCCTGGACTTGACTCTGAGCTCAACTGGATCCTTCCTGTAGTGGGCTGGATACTCTGAGCCTGCTACAGGGGAAGGGGTTGCTGGGGCTGAAATCCTTCACATGGATTCCTGTGCTCATGGGTAACCTGAAGCCCTTGCGTTTCTGGAGCTTGTCTAAAGCTTCTGGCAGAGGGAATGTCTTCTGAGAATGAGATCCTCAGTTTCAAGCTTTTTTTCATTTCTTTGTTTTCTTGCAGGTCCCGTGTCCTCCTATAAGCTGACTCAGCCACCCTCAGTCTTGGTGTCTCTGAGACAGACATCCCAGATCACCTGTGGGGGACACAACATTGGAAGCAAAAATATTCACTGGTACCAGCAGAACCCAGACCAGACCCCTGTGCTGATCATCTATTGGGAATATGTGAGGCCCTCAATAAACCCTGCACAATTCTCTGGCTCCATCTTGGGGAACATGGCCACCATGACCATCAGTGAGGCCCAGGCAAGGGATGAGGCTGACTATTACTGTCAGGTGTGGGACAGCAGTGGTAATCATCACGCACTGACACAGGCATAGGGGGAAGTGGGACACCAAACCCTTTGCTATCTGTGTCACCCACTTCCTCCAGACCCAGGAGGACTGTGGACAAAGCCACGATCAAAGCTGACCCAGTTCACCTGGAATTGAGATCTCCAGACTTCCCTTCTCTCCAGCCCTCCAGGCAGACCCTGCAGAGGATGGGTCAGAGTGCAATTAAGGCTGACAGAACTAGGCTGTCCTGAGATCATCTGGACTTGGCATGACTTGGTATAAGATGATCTGAATAGAAGTACACTCAGAGGGAGACAACTGGTAAGGGATCATTGTCCCAGATTTTTTCTTGTGGTGATTGAATCTAAGGCAGTGCCTCTACTTGTGGTTCAAATGCTCCAGATTATCCTCTAAAATGCCATGTTTAACTGAGAACTTCCATCCCCCTGGTCTCAAAGCAACCTGATGTTGTGAACAGGAAGGCTATCATAGTGGGCACTGTGGTATCCATCATGTCACCTATTCAGGCCTCACCCACCCACATAAATGCCCAAGGCTGTGCGGAGCCCCTGGCACCCCCCCAACTGTTTTGACAATGGAAAATGGCATTGAATTTAGAGAATAGCCTCCCCCAAGGATGCACCCCCTCCAGAGTGTGGTTCAGGTGCAATGACTGCCTGATCCCCGATCCCAAAGCCATGCCTTAATTTAGGATGACCTTGGAGGGCCTCTTTGCTGAGCACTTAATTGTAGCACATTCTCAGTCTTACCTCCCACATTACTTCCCTGAGAAAAAATGTTTAAGCCCTGCTGCATGGAATTCTCCATCTCAGTATGATTCCAGGGAACTCAAAAGTTAAGAAAAGTCTAGAAGATAGAGTATCAAAGAGGAGAGAGTTGTGTAGAGAGAAATATTCTGAAATATTCTGCTAGAGGAAACTCCCTCTAGCAGAAAACAAAACCCAGAGATACTTGAGGGAACTTTACAGAAGTCTCTCTCTCTCTCTCTCTCTCTCTCTCATGCACACACACGCACACACAATCTCCAATCACAATAGTATTTGTTTTTCCAGTCACAAAGGAAAGTCCCAAGTTAAGGAGCCTGATGTTTGCTATTGAGGAGAGCTTAGCTTAACACTAGAGAGAATGTGAGTCTAGGCAAGTAAACTCTGGTCTTAACTAAGAAAGTGTAAACATAGTTGAGAAAGGTTCAAAGTCTCTTCAAGTAACTTTACTGAATCCAAAAATGAAAAAAAAAAGCAGAAAGGAACTCAGAAATATTGTGAACACAACAGGAAAACATACACAATGTTTGGCATCCTCTCAAAATTTCCTACAAGGAAGGAAGATGTGCCATAAAATCACAAAAATTAATCAGCCCAAAGTGTTCCTGAAGATGATAAGCCATGTAGACAAGGATGAAACAGCAATTATTAGTAGTATATTCAATTTGTGAATGAGGGTGGAAGATTCATTGGACATGTTCAGAAGGGTGGAAGACATACCAAAAGACCCAAATTAAACTTCTAGAAATGACCACTGAAATATCTGCAGTAAAAACTACACTGAGCCGGGCTCAGTGGCTCAGCCTGTAATCCCGCGCCTTTGGGAGGCTGAGGTGAGTGAATTGCCTGAGCCCACGGGTTTGAGACCCGCCTGGGGAGCGAGACCTCATCTCTACAATAAATCAAAAAATCAGCTGGGCGTGGTGGTGCATGCCTGTAATTCCAGCTACTCGGAAGGCTGAGGCGGAAGGATCGCCGGAGCCCAGCAGGCCGAGGCTGTGGTGGCCGGGAGCGGCCACTGCACTCCAGTCTGGGCGACAGAGCGAGACTCCAACTCAAAAAAAACACCAAAAAAACAAAAAAACTACACTGAATGAGAGTTAACACAGATTAGATGCTGCAATAGAAAAGATTATGGAACAAGAAGTTATAGCAAAAGAAGCTACTTGAGACAAACCACAAAAAGTAACAGAAAAAATAAATAAACAAAGCATTGTTGAGTTTTAAGACATCTTCAAGCTACTCTAATGGTATAATTGAAGGCACTGAAGGAGTCAAATTTGGGTATTTGAAAGAGTGGTTAGAATTTACAGCAATTAGGTCTTGTGAGAACAAATAGACTGAGAAATCACTCACCACTAGCGAAGGTATTAATCTACTCATGAGCGATTCACCTTCATGGCCCAAACACGTCTTATTAGATCCCATCCCCAACACTTGGGATCAAATTTCAACATGAGGCTTAGAGGGGACAAATATACAAGCCACAGCTTGCTGACCTCCACATTTATCCTTCCCCTCAGAATCAGGGCTCAGACTGCTGTGTCAGTCTCCCTCCATCTCCTGGACTCCATGACAGTTAGTTACCATCTCTTGTGCTAAAGCAACAGCAACATTGGGGGCTGTGTAATCCTGTCTCCTGCTCCTAACAGAAGCAGGGCAAGACCCACAGAGCTGAAGTATGGGGCCAAGAATAAAAAAAAAAACAGAGGTCTACTTTCAGTAACAATATCTGACAAGTCAGCTTCCCTGAACCTCCTGGGAATCCTAGTGATGAGTATGATCACTACTGCCATTTCTATACTGGATGTAGGGTTGGATAATTACATAAAAGGGAGACTTTAATGATTTAAAATTAAGGTCTAGCAATTGAGGTGAGCTTCCCTGGGGCATTCTCCTCAACTGCCCCAATGACTAAGAAACTGCTTCAAGGTGAAGTTGACCAGAGAGAATAGCAGAAGCGTTTCCAGAACCAAGGATTGCACCATCATCCACAAGGGAGCAGCGTAGTCAGTGGGGAGGGAAGGGCCTGCTGAGTGGATCTGAAGGGGCATTTCAGGTTTTCTGGCTCGGGGTCCTAGGCCATCTCCCATTGGCATGAGCAAAAGAGTGGCCAGTGGGTCTGATTGAAGACCCCACTGGGGCCCACAGGGGACAGGCATGGAAGGGAAAGATCAAGACTTACAGGACACACTCCTTGCTGCCTGAAGTTTGGGTTGGGGCAGGCTGTTGGAGAAATTCAGACACTTTAGGGGAGGAAGACACATGACAGGAAAGCCCCTCCCTAGGGTTTGTGATAATAGAGACAAAAGCATCTGCAAGGAGCCCAGGCCTGCAGGGCAACCTGAGGACAATATTCCTAGGAGCGTGTGCAGTATTTTCCCAGGGCTGCCATAGCAAAGTAGCACAGACTGAATGGATCTAAAAAGAGAGATTTATTCTGTCTCCATTCTGGAGGTGAAGTTAGAATCTGAGATCAAGGTATAGCCAGGGTTTGTTCCTGCTGAGACTGAAGGAGAATCTGTTCTAAACCTCTCCTGCAGCTTGTGGTGCTTTTGGCAATATTTGCTGTTTCCTGGCCATGTCACCCCAGTTGCTGCCTCCATATTCATGTGGCATTTCCCAGTGTGCACGTCTGTGCCCAGGTTTTCTTTCTGCTTGTGTAAGGACACCAGTCCTTTTGGATGGGGCTGACCCTACTCCAGTATGACCTCATGTTAAATAATTGCATCTGCTACCACCCTATTATATAAGATCCCATTCTGAGGTCCTGGGAGTTAGGCTTTCCATATATGAATTTGAGGGTGGATTGGTTCAAAACGTTTGAGGTTTAATATTAATGATCTTAATTTCAAGACTGTTGAAATGCCATTTTGTTGTAGAACTCCCTTTTGTTTGCTTAAACCCCTGTGTGGCTGAGGCAACATTTTTAGAGTTTGTGTGTAATCAAACCCCACAGCCCTGTGCCCTCCCAGTGGTCTCCTTTATCTGAGTTGTATTCCTGCCTACCCTTGCCTAATTTAAACCAGATGTTCTATCTCTGTAATTACTCAGTTTGCCTATAAAAATTCCCGGAAACTTTTACTCAAGGTTGAGAGATTTTGGTGGTGCATACCCCCTCTCAACCACCAGCTATTAATGCACTGATAATTTGACCTTTTGCTGTGTGAATTTATTTTCTTGTGACTCGGTTACAACCTTTGGAGAACTCAGTGGGATTGTCCGCCAAAATTTACCAAGCTCAAGAGGTAGCTTCGTTCTGTTTCTCCCTGGCTTCATGGGTAAGTTATAGGGGAGATGACCCCTGAGATGTTCCAGGGCCCCATATTCTCCCATCAGGATCAGAGGGGGCAGGAATGACTGCTGGCTCCTCTCACCACAAAAAGAAACTGAGTGCATCCACATTCTCCTAGGAGGTAAGAATCTATTCTCTGTACTGCTTATCTGGTAAGCATCTATATTTGTACAAGGAAAACATAACCTGATGAGGCACACTTGGGCTCTTTTAAGGACCCAAGGTATCAGTAGAAATGAATTGTAACTCCATATCTGTACTTAATTTCAGAACCCTGAAACTGGGTTTTGAAGCTCTGATCTAGTATCTGATTTTTGCTAAGTTTTCTGTCTTTTCCCCTTCTTTCAGAATCTGGCAAGGGTTTAATTTGTAATTAAATATCATTTGTCATTAAAAGTTTTCTTTCTATGCAAATTGATAACAGCTGTTTGTAATTGCTAACAGTTGATTGTCAGGAGGGGAAAGGGAAGTTTTCTTACCTAAGCTCTATGGGACCACTCTGAGGAATGCCAAACTGACCCATCAGTGCTCTTGTTTGCATGTGAATTTGCTAAAAAGCCAGCTGCTTTGTTATTCTTTTGTTGGTGTATTTCATTTTTCTTGGATAATTCTTTCTTGTCTCAATGCCTTTTTGGCTGATGTCTACTTTGGCATTATAATTTCAATCTCTGTTTTCTTATTGATTAGCAACTGTTCCCTTATGTCATTTTATGTTTTCCTAAGTGTTACTATCTCCTTTTTGTCTGTATAATATTTTTGTAGGTGACAAAAGCCCCCAGGGAAATAGAGAACTCCACACTTATAAACCCAGACTCCATTCTGAGTCGAAGATAAGAGGCATTTTTTCCTTCAGTCTGTGCAAACAGACTCCCTTAGGTGACTGAGAGAATTGTGAAAGTGTCAGGGATAAACTCCTGTGACATGTAAGGGCCTCATAGGGAACTCTCCACTCTAGTCATAAAAAAACTCTGTGAGCTGCGGAAGGCCCCAGGCTTGATTAGAGTCTCAATGAACCTAAATTCATGCCAGATCCTGGAAATAGTGATTGGACGATTGGAAAATGTGCTAGGGGCAGATCGCCTGGAACCTGAAAGGGTTTCTCAATGTTTCTGAGGGCTGCCCCATCTGGGGGGCACGCATAAGGACTGGTCACCCAGCACCCTGGGGCCCCTTTGAGTGCTTTAAGCACTCAAAGAAAAAAACCAAGACACATAAGTGGCAGGGAAAGAAACAACTGACAGTGTCACAGCTGACAGGAGTTCCCTTCACAAGCAGCATATTTTGACCCAGAACCACTAGTGCTGTCCAAAGTTAAAAAATGCTTTCCAGTTCTACCCTATGTCTACACTATTATCTAATATAAAATTACTCTGGCTGGTTTCCTACATATTGTTTCCCTCAATCTGTTAGAATTCCTGTCTTTTGTTATCAAGAATATATAGAATTGCCTGCTGTATATGTTAAATTCTTTTGTTAACTTGGCACAAGTTATTTTATCCTTTCCTTGTTTGAATTTCTCTAGCTCCTTCTTTTAATCTAATAACACGGGGTAACAGAATTTTCAGGCCCCTAGTCCCCTGGACTAGATGAGAAAAAACTTTTCTGTTGGATTTGCTGAGGACTATGGTGTCCGCCTCTCAAAAGGTGCACTCTGGACCCTCTGTAAAATTGACTGGTCTGCATTTAATGTTGGATGACCCTCTACAGGGTCACTGGATGTAGATGTAACTCAATCTGTTTAAAAGATCGTTACAGGGATTCCTGGTCATCCTGATCAGTTTGCCTTTATTGACCAATGGTTAAATTTGTTCCAAAATTCACCTCCATGTTTGAGGCCATGTACCCTTGGATCTCCCAGTAATGTTCTTATTTCTAAACCTCTGAATTGTAATCCTACACTGTCTATTATTTCTCCTTGTCCATTTTCCTTAACCCCTACCTTGGCTTGGCTGTATCCTGTTTTCCCCACTTCTACTGAGGATCCTCTTGAGGACCTGGTTATTTCTAACTCTAAGCCTCTGCTGTATCATTCTCAGGTTTCCTCATCTGCCATCACCTTTTCCCCTTCCTCTTTGCTTTCTCCACCATTGGCTACCTGTCTCTGATCGCATACGGACCTGGCCCCTCTCCCCTTCTGGGAAGTCCCTCCTCCACAAGGGGCAGATCAGACTGATCAATCCTTCTTGGTGTATGTTCCCTTTTCTACTTCTGATTTATATAATTGGAAATACCAAATTACAGTATTTTCCAATAAGCTGCAGTCTTTAATTTCTCTGATGAATTCAGTCATGCGTATTCATTGTCCCTCCTGGGATCATTGCCAACAGCTCCTCTTAAACATGTTTACTTCTGAAGAATGAGAACGTATTACAACTGAAGCCAGAAAGTCTTTTCTAGCCTCAGCTGCAGGTACACAGGAAGAAAATCAAGACATGTTAAATGAAATTTTTCCCTCTTCTCACCTGGATTGGGACTCTAACATTTGGCAGGGTCTCAGGCATTAAATACCTAGCACCTGACTCTATTAGGTGGATTGAGGGGAGAGGCCTGTAAACATATCAATCTTTCTAAAACTACCAAGATTCTCTGTTGTCCTGAAGGATCTCTGGGGGCATTTCTTGAGCACCTTCACGTAGCACTCATACCTATACCTCTCAGCCCCTGAGAATCCTCGAGCTATTAATTTGACATTTGTAACACAGGCAGCCCTGGACATCTGGGAAAAGTTACAAAAGCTTGACGGCTTTGCAGGAATGAATATTTCCCAGCTACTCAAAGTATCCTGAAAAGTTTTTAACAATCAAGATGCTGAAAAACAGAAACTGTCAATACAAGGGGCAGATAAAGCAGCCAGACACCAGGCAAAAATATTGGCAACTGCCTTCCAAGCCTCCCAGTCTGAGTCAAGGCCACCACACCAAAATGGGGGGAGACTAGGAAGGGACAAAAGGGGACAAGACGTTCCCTGCTGACTAAAAATCAATGTGCATACTGCAAACAATTTGAACTTTGGATAAAAGACTGTCCCTGAAAACTGAAAAAAAACAACCCTAATTCAGTTCTGGTTTTGCCTGCTGCTGGAGAAGCTGAAAATGACTCTGACTGAAGGGTCCAGGGCTCTTTTCTTTAGGCTCCCAAGAGCTCATGGTATCTGCAGCTATCAGGGACACCCTGCCCAATTATTAGTGAACATTGGGGCAGAACTTTTAGTCCTAAAATCTCCATTAGGATTCATGTCCAACAAATAAGGGATAAGAGGTGCCATTACGAATTGTAAGTTCACTTCCAATCAGACTGTTGACTTAGGACAAAATGAGTCACTCACTCTTTCCTTATAGCCCCTGACTACCCATACTCCCTCATGGCTGGGATTTGCTTCAAAAATTAAAAGCAACTATTGTGTTTTTGCCTGAAAAAAACTGAAGTGTTGGTTCCTACTGCTTACCAGATTTCTTTTAACTGTCCCAATTTCTGAAGAATGCCTTCTAACTTCCAATCCTCCCACTGAGAATGTCTCATCAAACTTGCTTCTACAATTACAGCAGGAGTTGCCTTCAGTCTGGGCAGAGACCAACCCACCAGGATCAGCAAAGTATCATCCCTCTGTTAGTGTTTATTCTGTTGGCATCTGCCACCCCTGTTAGCATTCAAAAATACCCTATTACTTTACAGGCCCAGAGAGGAACTGCTCCTCAAATTAAAAGACTCTTGGCTGCCAAAATTTTAACAACTTGTAAATATGCTTGGAACACCCTGTTCTTGTCACTCAAAAAGTCAGAGACATCTGACTAAAGGCCTGTTCAGTACTTAAGATAAATTAATAAGCAGGTTGAAACAATTCATCCTCTTGTTCCCAACCCATACACCTTACTCAGTCTGCTTCCTCCTCAACATCAGGTATACATTGTGTTGGATTTAAAGGATGCCTTCTTTTCTACTCCCTTGTCCCCTGTCAGTCAACTCATCTTTGCCTCTGAATGGACAGATCCAGATTCAAGGGACACCAGCCAGCTGACTTGGACCAGGCTGCCACAAGGTTTCAAAAACTTCCCGATACTGTTTGGGGAAACCTTATGACAGGACTTGTCAGCATTCCATGTTACTTATCCTGAATGTAACTTACTACAGTATGTAGATGACCTTTTGCACACAGCAGCAGACATGGGCATCCGTCTAAAGAACACGAAGTCTTTATTACAGCTTATCCAGGACCTGGGCTACCATGTACCTGCTAAAAAGGCACAACTCTGTTCAGTTGAAGTCTTTTATTTGGGATACCAGTTAAAAGAGTTGTAAGAGAGTCCTATCCATAGCCTGGAAGGAGGCCATCCTTCAGATCCCTACCACAACTTTGAAGCAACAGGTACAAGAATTTCTGAGGGCAGCAGGATTCTGTCAGTTATGGATTCCAGGTTTTTCTGAAATTGCAAAGCCTCTATATAGTGCCACTGCAGGGAATCAGCCTGTGTCCTCGACTGCTACCAAAGAAAAAGCCTTCCAGCAGTTAAAATCAGCTCTCACACATGCCCTGGCCTTGGCTCTCCCAGGTGCTACCAGCCCCTTCCACCTGTTCACTCATGAACAATGGGAAATTTCCAAGGGTGTTCTTACTCAGATTCTAGGACCCTTGAGAAGACCAGTGGCCTACTTGTCAAAAAGACTGGACCCAGTGGCTTCTGGCTGGCCCTCTTGCCTACAGGCTATTGCTGTCATGGCTATGCTAGTCAACTAGGCAGAAAAACTAACTTTTCATCAAAACTTGGTCTGAATATCTCCCCATGCTGTCAAGACTCTGCTCCGAGGAGACTCTGGCCACTGGCTGTCAAATGCTCATATCATTCAATATCAAAGCCTCCTACTTGACCAGCCCAGAATAGCTTTTGCTCCTACTGAGAGCCTCAACCCAGCAAACTTACTGTCTGATGATGACCCGGAAACTGAAAAGATGCACTGTACATCTTTCAAGCCAGCCACCCTCATCTTTGGGACACTCCCTTGAGCCTGGCTGATGTGGACCTGTTCACTAATGGCAGCAGTCTGGTAATAAATGGAGTCTGTAGGGCTGGGGCAGCAATAATCATGGCGCACAATGTAATCTGGTCGCAGTCCTTGCCAAATGATACATCTGCACAAAAAGCTGAACTAATTGCCTTAACCCAGGCTTTTCACAGGGGAACAGGAAAATAGGTAAACATCTTCACCGACAACTGGTATGCCTTTGCTACCCTCGATGTCCATGCCATGATTTACAAGGAGCAAGAACGCCTCACTGCACAGGGTAAGATAATAAAAAATAAAGGAGTAATCCTAGCCCTCCTAGAGACTATAAGGCTTCCCAAACAGGTAGTTGTCATTCATTGCAGGGGACACCAAAAATCAGACACTCCAGAAGCAACTGGAAATCACCTGGCAGACCAAGCAGCTCAAAAGGCAGCAAAGCTTCCAGGTGAGCCCCTAACTGTCCTGCTAAATAAAACCTATCCAGTTTCTTTTCTCCCACAATAGTCCACCTATACCCAAGAAGAAGAAGAACAAGGAGCCCACAGGATGGTGGTTTAAAGACTCTAAGGTTATCATACCTACTGCCCTAGCGTGTACCTGGGTAAAACAACCATATTCCATCACCCACCTGGGAGGTACTAAAATAACTGAATTACTAAGTCATCATTATCATATCAATGACTTAAAAAGCCTGGCCTCCACAACAGCTGAAGTGTGCCCTGCCTATGTCCAAGTTATAATAAAACAAGATCCAAGTCCTTCTGACAGCATTAGGACCCAAGGATTAAGCCCATGCAAAAAATGGGAGGTAGATTTTACTGAGGTAAACACCCCCCATGCGGGGTACAACTATTTGCTAGTATTTGTAGACCCTTTTTCTGGATGAGTAGAAGCATTTGCCACAAAAAAATGAAATTTCACTTACCGTTACAAGGGTTTTATTAAATGCAATTACTCCTAGATTTGGGTTCCCCCTCTCTATTGGCTCTGATAATGGTCCTACCTTTACCTCATCCATAGGTCAACTGGTTAGTAAAGCACTAAATATATATATATATATATTTTGGAGTTGGAGTCTCACTCTGTCACCCAGACTGGATTGCAGTGGCCGCTCCCGGCCACCACAGCCTCAACCTGCTGGGCTCTGGTGATCCTTCCGCCTCAGCCTTCTGAGTAGCCGGAATTACAGGCATGTGCTACCACACAAGGCTGATTTTTTTATTTATTGTAGAGATGAGGTCTCGCTGCCCAGGCGGGTCTCAAACCCGCGGGCTCAGGCAATTCACTCACCTCAGCCTCCCAAAGGTGCAGAATTACAGGTTGAGCCACCAAGCCCGGCTAGCACTAAATATTAACTGCAAGTTACACTGTGCTTACCAACCACAGAGCTCTGGACAGGGAGAATGTATGAACCACACTTTAAAACAACTTTAATCAAATTAATAATAGAGACCAGTGAAAAATAAGTAATCCTCTTGCCTCTGGCTCTTCTCCAGGCCTGGTGCACCCCATACATGGCTGGGTTTATTCCATATGAAATCATGTTTGGAAAACCCTCTCCTTTGTTACCCTGGTTTCAGGATCCCATCCTTGAAGAAATTACTTATCAATTTCTGTTGAAGTATCTTCAGTTTCTTCAACAGGTTCAGGCTGCTGTCTACTCTGACATCCGTGCTGTTTTGCCAGCACCATCTTCCATGCCTTGTCATCCATTCCAGCCCAGGGACCTGATTTTTGTCAAAAAGTTCCAGAAAAAAGGAATAACCCTCGCCTGCAAGGAACCTTTCATTGTCATCATCACCACTCCAACGGCACTCAAGGTTGATGAAATACTGGCCTGGATTCATCTTTCAAGAGTCAAAAAGAGCTGGGCTCGGTGGCTCAGCCTGTAATCCTGTGCCTTTGGGAGGCTGAGGTGAGTGGATTGCCTGAGTCTGCGGGTTCGAGACCCGTCTGGACAGCAAGACCTTATCTCTACAATAAATCAAAAAATCAGCCAGGCGTGGTAGTGCATGCCTGTAATTCCGGCTACTTGGAAGGCTGAGGTGGAAGGATCGCCAGAGCCCAGCAGGTCAAGGTTGCAGTGGCTGGGAGCAGCCATTGCACTCCAATCTGGGCGACAGAGTGAGACTCCAACTCAAAAAAAAAAAGAGTCAAAAAGGCCAAAGAGAACGACGTTTTTCCACTGACCAGCTCAGTCAACTGGACAGCAGCAAGGGGTCCTGGAAATCCTCTTAAAATCTCCTTCCATTGTCCATCGTGCACAGTGCTCACCAGACCTGCCACCCCGGAGCCCCGCCGAGTCCATTGTTCTGCTTCAACTACACCACAGACTGAACAACCTATGCAAAACTGAAACGTGAGACCCCGACTGCCCAAAACAGACAGTTTTATTGGTTAATAAGTTCCTGAATGTCCTGTTACCATCCTTTAACCTTCACCTTTGGCATCCCACTTGCCTTAGCTTTTGGAGTAGTTCTAACAGCTGTAGCTCCCACTGACTGTACATGTGGCAAAAAATTCTTGTTAATATTATCCAATCTCTTATGTGTAGGATGTATTACTGCCCTACTTTGTTTAAAATAAGTTTAACCTGTTTTATTCTTACCAATAACTCCTTAGCCACCAGTTATACTTTTTTACTTAATTTCTGTTGCCTGCAAAAGTTTTAGCTACTGAGGACTGGGCCAGACCTCGCAATTTAGTTCAGTTTGAAATAGACCTGACTGATTTAACAAATATAAAAAAAATGTCAATCATGACATCCCTCATGTTGTCTGTAGTGATGGTACCATTTATTATACTTTGCAGAAAGTAGATTTTTACCTATGTCCTGATAAACCCAAATGGTCAAAATGTAATAATGCTGATGAGTTCTTTTGCCTGGACTGGGATTGCACAACAATTGCCACCTATAAGAGGGGGTGCCTAATGATACATCCCTAATCACTGTTTGAAGAGATGCTAGTACAAACACTGCCCAATCACCTATATAAATAAAAATCACTAATACCCTCCAGAATTCTTGAACCACAGGTAACGTGGGGGATACAACATTACGTAGCGGCTAAGATCACAGTGCTTTATTCAAAATCTGAAAGCAAAGACACTTTAATAGCTGTCTAACCAAACCCATAGGGCCATTGGTAGAAATAAAAAACTCTGTACAATTACCATGAAATTCCACCACTCTCGCTGCCACGGATTCTGCCCCAGCCTCTGCCTTCTGCCAACCAAGCTACTACCTCAGGCTCAGCCCAACAACCCTCAAGTTCATCTTGACTACTTTTACAGTTGGGCCACCAAACCCCTGGTTTTTTCCTATGTTAACTAGTATACACCGTTTGCTTAATACCACTTTGCCCCAGCTGGTCTCAGACTGTTGGCTTTGCTTAAATCCAAGACCCCCTCATTATACAGAAATTTGGGTTGAGATGCTGACAAAACTAAATGCACTCCAGAAATAATGCATGGTACACTGGGAGATATCACTAGCAAAGCTTCCTGTGTTATGACTCCAGGTTTCAAATTAACTGCATCTTCATTCTCTAATATTTGTAACCTATCTCTTAATCAGGCAATGACCGAATCCATGGCCTATATAGTCCCTGTCAACACCTGGCTTACTAGTTCCACAGGCCTTGCAAGATATGCTAAAGGGTCAGTCAACCAGCATTCTTTATGTATTTATCTTTATATGCTGCCTCAAGTATATGTTTGTAGCAGCCCTGACAGAGCCCCCTTACTTAATCCACCTGGTTTTCCAATTACTCATAAAAATTGCAATGTTCCTTTGCTAATTCCTGCCATAGTAGGAATAAGCATAGTGGGAACAGCTGCAATTGGAACTGCTGCCCTGGTTCATGGAGAGCTAGGACAACTTAATTTTATGCAAAACAACAATAATGACCTAGAAAATATTCAATCTATTATAGACCAACCCCACAACCAGGTAAACTCTCTGGCAAAAGTGGTCCTCCAAAATCATAGAGGCCTTGATTTATTGTTTCTATCCCAATGGGGACTCTGCACAGCTCTCAGAAAAAATTGTTGCTTCTATGTCAACAAATCAGGATTCATTAAAGGTACCCTCCAAAAAGACCAAGATAGCATACAAAATGAAAAAGTAATTTAGAAAATAATAAATCCTGGTTTCAGTCCCTATTTCATTGGAACCCATGGCTATCATCTCATTACTGGCCTGCATCTACCCTTTATACTTATTCTCCTTGCTTTATTCATGGGAACCTGCATATTAAATTGAATTGTTCATTTTGTAAAAAGACAAATATCAACTGTAAACCTTTAAAATTTAAGATCCCACTGAAATCCCTTTCCCATGACAAACAAGTCAATACTTTGACTCACTAACAACTGAAAGGGAGAAATAAAATGTTTCCAATATTTAATATATTTTCAGTGCTGTGTTTACAATATTTAATGCATTAAAATGCTTAAAGTTCAATGTTTAAAGTGCTAAATAAGTTTTTTTTTAAATACCAGAACAAATTAGTGCCAACATAGAGGGCAGCAGAACCTTGGAGGGCCAAAGGAGCGCCCCAATTGTCAGTCACAATTGGTGACCAAAACTCTAAGCACTCATCAGAAACCTGGTAAAAACAAGCCTAATAATGGAATGGTGTCCATTGCTTATGGGTACCATCTGTGGGGACACTGGAAGCATAGTTGCCCTAAAAGGCCTTAATCTCCTGGACCTTGTCCAGCATGCAGGCCAGAAAGTCATTAGAAAGCTTGTGTGCTTTCTTCTGAAAAGAGGAAGGAACACTTGGCTCACAAATGGTGGCTACTTATGGAGGTCTGAAAACCTGCTAAGCTGCCTGGGACTGGTTCACCATCACCCCAGAAACCACCTAGGCAAATATTGGGATGCCTGGAACCAAATTAATTGCTTAATACAGGTGACAGCATTTTGGTCCTGGCCATTTATGTTCAAATCATATAGCCTTATACAAACAAAAAAGTCAATGCTTTAACTTCTGAATAACTAAAAGGGGGTAATGAAGTGGTTGATGTGTTTGCAGTGTTCAAAATGTTTGAGGTTTAATATTAATGATTTTAGTGTCAAAAGTTTAATATGAATGATTTTAGTGTCAAAAAATTCCTCAGCTTGCTTATTAAAAACCCTGAAAGTTTTACTCAAGGTCAAAAGATTTTGGTGGTGAATGTCCCCCTCAACCACCAGCTATTCAATGACTCAGAATTTGACCCTTTGCTGGGCAGGCAAACTATTTTCTCATGACTCAATTACAGCAAGGGAGCACACAATTCAAATGCCTAACAGTGTCTGTCATGTTTTAGGTCTCCCCTTGGGCTCTGCAGGTTGGTGAGTGAGTGCCCCGAGCACTCACATGGGGCATAACAGGACAGCCCACAAGGAGCCCTAATCCTTCCTAAAATGACATATTTCTTCAGCACATTAATGTTGGGAGCCGGCCACAGAGGGCCACTGAGCATTAGGGATCAGGGAGGGCCATGGACCCCAAGCCCACTCGGATGTGCTTGGGAGCCGTTGACCCCATTTTCCTCCTCCTTTTACCATGCAGCACAAGTAACCTGAGGGAACTCTGCTGTTCTAAGCTGAAGGCTCTGTGACTATGACAGGCATGGCTCACTCTAGAAACTCACTGTTCCTGTTTCCCATACACTGTGGTTTCAGCTTAGGTATTAGATATAATTTAAACTCAGGTCACATTTGGGAGCATTTTATACAGTACAAGCTTCTTTATAAGATTTAAAAGTATATTTGTAGAATTAGTATATACTTATGGAGAACTATTTTAAGCTATAGATGATTATCTAGAGTTACTGGAAATGGCCCAGCACAAACCTTGGGATGGGCCACATTTCTGAGGGCCCAGCGCATACTTTGGACTGGGCTGCATTCTTTTAGGCTGGCTTTAGCTACAGTTAGTGTAGGGTTTTTCTACCTATCATATAAATTGAATTTATTTTATTCATAGAAAGTATTGCAGAATAGATCATGCTAACATCAGGGAATCATGTTAGTTCAAGCATGACCAATCGTGATATTTTGAGGTTTAATAAGAATACAGCTAACTTTAGAAATTTCATTGTCTCCATTTTCTACTATTGTGGTTTTGGTCTCAGTCCATTTACAGTTTATATTTGGGTTTTATTTTTAGAAGCTTTGTTGCTGATGATCAGCTTTATATATTAGGATTAGGAATTAGAAACTTTCATAGAAAGTAGGATAGATATATAGGACTTTAGAATAGTCATTTTGTTAAGAGATTGTAATCTATTGTTCCAAAAAGTGGCCCACCATGAACTTTGGACTGGGCCACATCCTGTAGAGGCCAGTGTGATCTTTGGCCTGGGCCACATTCTTTAGGAGTTGGCTTAAGCTTCCATAGCATTGTGTAAGTAGTATTAGCATAGAATAGAAAGGTAATAAAATTTAAGTTAGTCATCATGGGTGTTGTGTGCACATGAGCTGTAGAAGTTATTGATTATCAGAACATCATGATGCTAGTAGGAATTGTTACATTGCTTTTGAGGAACATTAACTAGCAAAGAGAACAATAAGACAATTTTGGAGTTTGTCCTTCCTCGTACCTGAGAAAACATCTGGTGAGTGGGGGACTCCCCTCCTGCACCTGGCTTTATGTTCACATGAAAGACTTGTGAGACTGTCTGTGTAAAATTTGGATATAAATACCCGCTGTAACTTCCAATAAAACGACTTCTGCTCAATTCACTGAACAGTTGTCCACATTCTTTCTTCTCTTTCTCTTCATATCTATCCTTCCATCTTTCTTTCTTTTAATATCTATCCCTACTATAGAATCGGCTTCTGTGCTAGACAGAGTCCAGTCTCTTTCTTTCTCCCCCATTCTCTTTCTTTCTCTTTATTTCTCCAGAATAATCACTGATGCCACCACATCTCCCAAGGGACCGCCTAAATCTCTCTGCAGGGCCTGGCCCCCGACAAACTGGAGCCAAAACATGGGGCCCTGGAAAGGTAAGCTTTTTTCCTCATTTCAGGGCAGCTAGGATCTTACCCAGGGTGTTGCAGACCCCTCTGTAGAGACAGACAGAGTGAGAAGGGTAAGGATTGGTTTTTTGATGCCAGAGCCATGATCTAATCATGGGCCAGAGTGAGTCTAAGGAATGGAAAATGTTCATCAGCATTCGAATGAATACTCTTTCTAAGCATGGAGCTAAAGTTTCTTCTTCTAATCTAGCTCATTTTCTTCATTTTGGGCAGGAAAAATGTTAATTAAAGATGCTTTAAATCCACAGCATAATTATAAGAAATTTCCTTCTAAAAAGGCCACTAACAATGATGATAATGAAGGAACTTTCTCTTCACCACAGCCTCAGATCCCCCTGATTATAATGACAATGATAAATTATCTCCACAGGATGAAACTGAACCTGAGGCAGAAGCTGCTAGGTATCAGATCAGTGCTCCTAAGGCCAAGCCTGCGCCTTCCCTCCCACAGGCTGCTCCTTTCAATGCTAAAGTCCTAAAGCCGAAAAATTTGCCTAATAATGCTGGTAATGCCCCTGTGACTCCTGTCTTTCCTCTCGGTATGCAGGCAGTACGAGCTGAAGCAGAAAAAGAAGGAGATTTTAGTTTTACAGCTTGTTTCCTGATACAATTTTATCCCGGTGCTGATGGAGTGGATCGAGTTCACTGGAACTCTTGCCATATAAATTGATAAGAGAGTTACGGGAGGCAAGATCAAAGTATGGTCCTCTTGCACCTTATACAATTACTATTTTAGATCAATTTGCCTCTCGATGGGTGACTCTCGCAGATTGGCAGCAATTTACCAAAAGCTGTTTGTCCGGAGGTGCTTATTTGCTGTGGAAAACTGCGTGTGAGGATCAAGTTAGAATTCAAATGGACCAGAATTTAAGTCAACCTGCTGGGTCATTCATTATTTCTCATGATATGCTCTCTGGGACTGGTATGTATACCCAAATGGCTAATCAAATTTCTCTACCCAAAGATGTTTTGCTTCAGATAAATCATTGTGCTGTCACCGCGTGGAAAAAATTACCAGCAGACACTGCTCAGACTTCTTCTTTATCTGATATAAAACAAAAGGCTGAGAAAAGTTATGAGGACTTTGTTTCCAGACTGACCATGGTTGTTAATCGGGTAATTACTAATGAAGAAGCAGCAGAAATTCCTATCAAACAATTGGCTTTTGAAAATGCTAATAATACTTGTTGGGCTTTGCTTAGACCCATACGCAAAACCAGATGGGTTACTGATTTTATCTGCCAGTGCACAGACATAAGCCCAGCTATTATGCAAGGGATGGCTTTGGTCGCAGCATTGAAGGGAGAAACCTTTTCACAGATCGTTCAACGTATGCAGGGTGCAGGTAAACAGAAAAATGTTTTAGTGCAATCATGTTATGTGTGTGGACAAATCGGGCACATTAGTAGAAACTGCCCTGCTAACCTTAATGTTACCTCTTACTGCACCTCTTTCTAAGGTTTTCCTTTAAAAGTTGAGAATACTGAAATAAGACCTGAACTTAGTTACACTTTTCCTTATAGGAATGCAGGGAACTCAACCAATAATAAGCAAAAATATATAAGTAATATGAGTAATATAAGTAATATAAGTAAAAGTATATAAGTAACATGTAATATAAGTAATATAAAAAATAATTCATATAAATATAAGCAATATATATAAGCAATATAAGCAATATATAGCAATATATATAAGCAAATATAAATAATATAAGTAATTTAAGCAATATATATAAGCAGTATAAACAATATATAAGTAATATAAATATAAGTATATAAGTAATAAGCAAAAGAATATCTCATTATAGTCTTGCTTTAACTGTGGTCAAGCCAGACACATTAACAGAGATTGTCCAGCAAGCAAGTATGGCCAGCTCACACGGCACACCATCGCCATTTACTGGGGCTACTTGACCAAAAACCTTGTGTCCCAAATGCCAAAAAAGGCTTTCATTGGGCTAGAAAATGCCTATCTAAATTTTATAAAAATGGCACTCCTTTAAATCAACAGCAAGCCACTCTGGCTCAGGAAAACTTCCAGAGGAGCCAGCCCTGGCTCCACATGACAATAGGGGCACAGTCCCCCATGAACCCGTTCATTCCTTCTGCTCCACCGCAGAACTCATCCAAGCCATCCCTGCGAGTACAGGACTGGACTTGTGTTCCTCCACGGCAACAATATTAACTCTGGATGTTCTGGTGACCCCAATTCTTACAGGAGTAAAGGGCCCTCTCCTGGAAGGAATAGTGGGTATAATAGTGGGTATAATAGTGGGTATAATATTAGAAGTTCCTTTGTCTTTACAAGGATTTTCCATTATTTATGGAGTGGTGGATTCGGATTACACAGGAGAAATCCAGATGCCTGTTGCTCCCCCTAGCAAAACAGTGCAAAGAATAGCCCAGTTGCTGCTCTTGCCTTATCACAAAGCAGGTAAAACTTTAACTAACCTGCCTAGAGGACTCTGGATTTGGCTCTAGCGATATTACTTTTTGGGTTCAGGAGATTACTAATTCTAGACCTCTAAAAGATTTATTTATACAAGGAGTTAAAATTATAGGCTTGTTAGATACAGGAGCTGATGTTTCTTGTATTGCCAGGAAGGATTGGCCTGCCTTGTGGCCAACTCGTATGACTCCTTCGGGACTTATAGGCATTGGTTGAGCACCCTCAGTAGCCAAAAGTTCACAGATTTTAAATTGGACAGGTAATGAGACTTCAGGAACTTTTTGCCCATATGTTATTCCATCTATCCCCTTTACATTATGGGGAAGAGATATTCTTTCACAAATGGGCACGCTTTTGTATAGCCCCAATGATAAAGTCTCAGCACAAATGCTGCAGATGGTCTATGATCCCTTTAAGGGACTTGGCAAAGATGGACAGGTAATTACAAAAACCTGTTTGAGTGAATGAAAAAACAAACCAAGTTGGCATTGGCTATTCAAATTTACCCTATAGGCCATTGTTGTTAAGGTTGCATGTCAATAAGCCAGTCTGGGGTAAAACAATGGCCTATACCATCCAAGAAGCTTAAGGTAGCAAAAGATTTGGTGCAACAGCAGCTAAAAGCTGGCCTATAATTATCATAAAGAAAAAATAAAACAGAAATACTTAGTGTTATGCATAAAGTGAAAATACAGATATATTCTGCTTTAAATTAATGAGAAAGAACTTGAAAAATATGTTGACAGGTATTTGGAGGATGGTAATTCACAAAGATTTTTTTTACATATAATTCATTATAAAATTAAATAGGTATTTATTTTGTGTATTTAAGTTACAATTTTCCTCATACAAATTTAACCTTATCCACAACTTTATATATAGTATATCAATTAATTAAGGCAGGGAGGAAACTGAGAACAAAGAGGATTAATGAGCATGAGAAAATCAGTGGGAAAACTTTCAAACTGAGTATGAAAGCCTACAGATTCTAAATACTGCTATGGAAGAATTTATGTTGTCTAATGACTGTAGATCGATCATTTCATTTAAAAAGTATACCCTTGAATCCTCAGCCAAAATAAGTAATGTTAGTGCCATGAAGAATGAATTGATAAGGAAGCAATTTTATAACTCTAGGTCATGGCTAAAATCTAATATGGCAAGCACTAGGAAACATAGCATTCTGATTAAGGATTATCTGGATTGGCTCTCCTGGTCAGTTAAATTATCCCAAGAGCTATCTCATTACTGGAAAATGCTCACATGAGATGAGAATCCCATTTATTCCCATGCATGCAGCTTTGCTTCTGCAGGGGAATGTTAGGAGGGGACTGCTAGATGCCACGCTCTACATGACTCACAGACTATGCCTTCAATAACATGTATCTCGGAAGCCACAAGTGATTTGAGTCATAGAAGAGGGAACTTTTAAGGAAAAAAAATGTAGCTTAAACATAATTTATCTCATCTGCCAAGGATATTATTGTTTCTTAATTATTGCATGAGCCATATTTTGCATAGTGATTAAATTCAGACTAACTAAAGGGTTAGATGTTTCAAGGTTGTTTATTGAAGAAATTATTCTCTTAAGTAAATAGGGTTAATGGGAAAATCTTCATAGCCATTATCATAGGGAAAATACAGTTGGCAGTTTATCTTAAAACATTTCACTAATAATGAATTATCGTATCACATTATCTACTAGAACCTTGTTGTTAAATATGTGGTTTGCAGATCAGCAGCTTGGGCATCACCTGGGAAATTGTTAGAGATATTAAGTCAGAAATAGTCTCATTTCTGATCCTTTGTACATGGCCTGGGTCCACTGAATCAGACCCACTAAATCAAAATCTGCATTTCAACGAGATCCTCAAGGGTTCATGTCAACATTTGAAGTTTGTAAAGACTGGAGCATAATAGGATAGTCATTGAAACCATGCCCTCTTAATTCAGAAGGATCATGTTTTCCAATGATAGCAGTGCCTTCAAAACTGCATCCCATGGCACCTAACCCCAGACTCCAGACTTCTTACCCCCCCAACCCCATATGTACTTGGAAAGCCCATTCAAGTTTCCACATGGCTTAATAGGTCTCTTCTCTAGTGGGTGGCCGGGACAAAAGAATGCTAAAAATTCTTCTTTGTTGTTCTACGATAAATCTATCTCAAGTTTATATCTCAACACTGACATTATGTTGCAGATATACTGCATCTTTTGGAAACTGCTAGTCTTCATACTGTCTCTCCCTCCTTCCCCACTCTTTTACAGACCATTCAATCGCATATTTTTGCTAGCATAGAGCATTCTTCCCTTCCTTGGTCCATTCCCTTTACTAACAACCACCGCTTCCCATGCCCTTATGCCCAAAATTGACTTCACCTATTCAGGTTCCTGACTGTGGGCATGTCCAGCCTCCCTGACAATGGTCCAGCATACACGTCTAAATTTTTCCAGCAATTTTGCTCCCAATTTAACATTTTTCACTCTGCAGGAATTCCCTACAATTCATAAAGTCAAGCCATAGTTGAAAAAGCTCACCACACTTAAAAAAATCAAATAATTAAATTACAAGAGAGGGAGTTCAAGTATAGTTCTCCCCACCATATTTTAAATCATGCCTTGTTTGTTGTAAACCATTTAGATTTGGGTTCATCAGGCAATTCAGCTATGGCTAGACATTGGAACCCGGATGAAAGAATTAAACCTATGGTAATATGGAAGGATCTCCTTACAGGAAAATGGGAGGGCCTGCTTTATTTCGTGCTCAGGTGCCAGGCTTCTTGCTTAATGTCTACCTTTAAGTCTCTGAGTACAGAAAGCCCTTATCAGGACAATATCAAGGATGGTTGGTGTCTGGAGATGTTAATGCCTGGAGGAACTGACCCTAGTTGTGCGCCTAGAGCTTCACCACCTCTCAACATACCTGCTTACCCCTTCAATGATACGGAAAAGGACTGGTCACTCATCCAGCAAGATACTGACTTCCTGAAATGGAGAGACTGTGCTTATAACTCTAAGGTGGACTATCTTGTACCCGGTAAAAGACTATATATTAGCGACTGGGGTTTTTAATGGCTCTACACTTGCCATAGCTAGGTGACATTCCAGTGGACGGGTGCCTCCAGTACTGTCCATCAAGTACAGTGTCCAGCAGATTATTCAACCTCATCTATGGAGAGCTCTCACAGCCCTTCAACCAGTCAGCCTGTCTAGGCCTATTGGACAAACTCAGTAGTACTGCATTAGGGCATGCTTATGGTCCTTTTATGTGCTTTTAGTATGGAATGAGTACCAAACTGTTAAAATTGAGTATCATAACAATGTTTATAAGGTGTCTTGTACTGAATGTATTTTAACTAATTGTTTAACTAATGCCTTTTACGAAGGTTTTGTTATTCTTAAGCAGCCACCTTATTTGATGATTCCTGTATTTTTGTCATCCTGTTGATATAATAAATATGGTTTACAGACATTGTATGAGGTTAATGCTGTGTTATAATGACAGAAATTTTTTTTAGCTACTTTAATTTTAGGAATTACAGCATTAATAGCTATTGATACTTCAGTAACAGTTTTAGCTGTAGCTCTATCTAAGGAAGTTCATACAGCTACCTTTGCTGATTAGTTATATAAGAATGTTTCTATTGCATTAGCTACTCAGGAGATTATAGACTGAAAGTTAGAAAGTAAAGTTAATGCTTTAGAGGAGGCAGTTTTAGCAGTGGGACAAGAGCTTGTAACTTTAAAGATAAAATTGGCTCTCCGATGTCACTCTGAGTTTAAGTGGATTTGCCTCACTCCTTTGGGGGTGAATAAGTCTGTCCATACTTGGGACAAGATAAAGAATCATATCCTTGGAATTTGGAATCATTCAGACTTGAGTATAAGGCCTTACTAAATTACATCAAGAGATACGGGACATAACTATGGCTGAAAAGCAGTTTGGTCCTCTGAATTGGCTAGTTCTGAATTAGCTATTTTGAGGTTTAATAACTTCTCACCATTTGTCAATCAAAAGTCATTGATGTCTATACTCATTAATGTGGAAATTTGCGGGACAGTGATTCTTGGGTTGCTATGTCTACTTCCAGTTATTTTCAGAGTACTGAAGAAGGCAATTCTAAGCTCAACACCAAGTTTCATGGTTTTATGCTAAAAAATAAAAAAGGGGGAGATGTTGGGAACTGGCCATGGAGGCCCACTGAGCATTAGGGATCAGGGAGGGCTGTGGACCCCGAGACCACTAGGATGTGTTCAGGAGCCATTGACCCTAGTTTCCTCCTCCTTTTACCATGTATCGCAAATAACCTAAAGGAACTCTGCTCATCTAAGCCGAAGGCTCTGTGACTATGATAGGCATAACTCACTGTAGAAACTCATTGTTCCTGTTTCCCATAAACTGAGGTTTTGGCTTAGGTATTAGATATAATTCAAATTCAGGTCACATTTGGGAGCCTTTTATACAGTACAAGCTTCTTTATGAGATTTAAAAGTATATTTGTAGAATTAGTATATATTTATGGTGAGCTGTTTTCAGCTATAGATGGTATAGATGATTACCTAGAGTTACCAGAAATGGCCAAGCACAAACCTTGGGCTGGGTCACATTTCTGAGGGCCCAGCGCATACTTTGGACTGGGCTGCATTCTTTTAGTTCGGCTTTAGCTACAGTTAGTAGCTATACAGTTAGTAGCTATAATAGGTAATATAATACCTATGATATAAATTGAATAAACATAGAAAGTATTGTAGAATAGGTCATGCTAGCATCAGGGAATCATGTTAGTTCAAGCATGACCAATCATGATATTTTGAGGTTTAATAAGAATACAGTTAACTTTAGAAATTTCATTGTCCCCATTTTCTACTATTGTGGTTTTGGCCTCAGTTCATTTACAGTTTATATTTGGGTTTTATTTTTAGAAGCTTTGTTGCTGATGATCAGCTTTATATATTAGGATTAGGAATTAGAAACTTTCATAGAAATTAGGATAGATATATAGGACTTTAGAATAGCCATTTTGTTAAGAGATTATAATCTATTGTTCCAAAAAGTGACCCACCGTGAACTTTGGACTGGGCCACATCCTGTAGAGCCCAGCGTGATCTTTGGACTGGGCCACATTCTTTAGGAGTTGGCTTAAGCTTCCATAGCATTGTGTAAGTAGTATTAGCATAGAATAGAAAGGTAATAAAATTTAAGTTAGTCATCATGGGTGTTGTGTGCACATGAGCTGTAGAAGTTATTGATTATCAGAACATCATGATGCTAGTAGGAATTGTTACATTGCTTTTGAGGAACATTAACTAGCAAAGAGAACAATAAGGTAGTTTTGGAGTTTGTCCTTCCTCGTACCTGAGAAAGCATCTGGTGAGTGGGGGACTCCCCTCCTGCACCTGGCTTTGTGTTCACGTTAAAGACTTGTGAAACTGTGTAAAATTTGGAGATAAATACCTGCTGTAACTTCCAATAAAACGACTTCTGCTCAATTCACTGAACAGTTGTCCACTTTCTTTTTTTCTCTTTCTCTTTATATCTATCACTCCATCTTTCTTTCTTTTAATATCTATCCCTACTACAGAATCGGCTTCTGTACTAGACAGAGTCCAGTCTCTTTCTTTCTCCCCCACTCTCTTTCTTTCTCCCCCATTCTCTTTCTTTCTCTTTATTTCTCCAGAATAATCATTGATGCTTCCACACCTTACAAGGGACCTCCTAAATCTCTCTGCAGAGGCTGGGCCCCCACACATTAAAGTGAGGCTTCTTATTCTTTTTATGCTGACACAGGAATATCTTCTGCTTTTAAAGGAAGGTTGCCAAACTTTCCCATCATCTCAAGTAGATGCTCAGAGGTGCTCTAAAGAAACTTAAGGGAGTAGCCCTTAAGCCATTAATCAATTGTTCAGGATCCAGGAAGCCTATCTGACTATCCTCAGAGGGAGAAAAATCCCTAACAAGAGTTGCTTCCACAGTCTTCTAGTCAGGTTGTAGGTGATAAAAACACCTCATTCCTTCAGTGGGTAGAACTCAGTGCAGCTGCCTCCCTGAAAAATTCCCCTGGGACATTAAGTTTACCTACTTTTCTCCTCCAACCATTAAAAGGTTGTCTGATTGGCTGATGTCTTTATATCTTCAGACCCCATTCAAATTTCCCCCTGGGCCTCAATAGACTGAGCTGGATGAAACAGTGTGAGGTACCCCTGCTTTCTCTGCCCTCAACATCTCTTCCCCTCAGTGGCAGCAGCCCAGCCTCAATGACTATTCATCTGTACCTGCAATCCAGTCCTCCATGTTGCCTTTTGTGGATGATCACAAGATACAAACTGACTGTCAACATCGTGCAGGTCATGCAGGCAGTTTCTGTGTAAGCCTCCTCTGAGAACCACAATGTCACAAGCAATGTCAATTCTAAGAAGACAGCTGGGGGAGATAATGTTAATTTAAAAATCCAAACCCAGGGACACCTGAAGATGGTGATGGCATAGATGGATCCATGAGACTCTCTGAACATGAATTCCCAAAAAGACTCCTACTTTTCTTCCTGCACCCCCCTGCCCACCACCATTTGCACCTATATGAGGCCTGGGGACTTTTGGTCCCACACAGGGCCAGATATTGCGGCCTGGCCAAGGCTGCTCCACCATATGTGATTCTGGCCGGCTGGGGAATCTGGAATCCCGAGTCCCAGCTCCCTCCTTGGCTACATCGTCACACTCAGCTCCAGCACCAAGTTGCCAGTCACCCAGGGAGGCTCTGAGCACCCTCTCCTCAGAGATACTGGTCCCATTTCTGGCTGAAGTGCCCTGTGAGGGACCCAGAGCCACCACCTGCCCTCTGGAACTTTGGAGATCTAAAGCCCCGGACCGCCCTGGATGAGGCACTCAGCATGCGACCACAAGCCTGTGTAAGGGAGCAGAGCCCCAGGCTGGTGTAAGGTGCCGATTGGAGGCTTCCAGCTCCAGAGGAGGGAATGCCTGACCCTCTCCTCCACCCCAGCCTGAGGGTGGCACCCTGGATCCAAACCCAGCTGTGCAGCTGGTCCCGCCTAGAGACCCACATGAGCATCTCTAAAAGTGCAAGTAAAACTACCACCTCTGCCATTTTCAAGGCATATTTGCATCGCATCGCTCCACCCACCTATCAGAGCCTCCACCTCGGTTCCCACAGTGACATCATTAAACAGGAGACAAAGCCCCTCCCCCACACTGAACAGAGACCAGTGTCACAGATCTCCCAGGCAGCAGGCTAGTCGCCTGCAACAAAAACAGAGGGGAGAGTCTGAAGATTAGAGCTCAAGGGACTTCATTCACTAAGGGACGAGAAAAAATCTACACAAATGAAGAAAAACCAAAAGAAGAATATGGGTCTCTCCCAGACTCCTGGGAGGGCAGAGACTGAGAAAACTGACTTTGGAATGCAAACAATGAAGAGCCCTCAGTATGACTGGTCTCAAATTACAAATCTAGATATCAAGACACTAATGGAGAGATTAAAAAGAATTCAGGAGACTCAAGAAGGAACTAGAAAGTAGGTGATATCTGAGATAATAGTAGCAAAGAATACTGTGAATGAAATAAATAACAAACTGATGAGCACGGAAAGCAGAATTACCCACGCAAAAGACAGAATCTCAAAGCTTGAGAACCAAAATATAGAACTAACCCAAACTCTCAAATACACAGAAAACAAGCTCAAAAAGACAGAAAAAAACCTTCAAGAGATGAGTGATTACTTCAAGAAACAGAGCCTTAGAGTAATTGGACTTCCTGAGGCAGAAAGAGAGACAGAGACCACACTGGAAAAAACCTTCCATGAGATCATTCAAGAAAACTTCCCTTATCTAGTCAATGATGCAAAAACTCAAACACAAGAGATTCAGAGAACACCTGCAAGACAATAAATGAGAAGACCAACTCCTAGACATATAATAATTCTCCTAAACAAAATAGGCATAGAAGAAATAATCCTAAAGGCAGCAAGAGAAAAAGGTCAGATCACCTGCCAGGGGAAACCAATTAGAATAGCAGCAGATTTATCTACAGAAACCCTGCAGGTTAGGAGAGCTTGGAGCACTATCCTCAAAGTCCTAAAAGATGAATAATTTCAACCAAGAATAACCTACCCAACCATATAAAGCTTCATCAGTGAGGGAGAATTAAAATCTTTCCCAGATATCCAATCCCTTAGAACTTACACTGCCACGAAACCACCTCTACATGAAACTCTTAAGAAAGTACTAAACACAGAAGAGAAGGGGGAAAAAGAACAATGTTCTTCACAAGAGTACAGGAAAAAGAATAAAATACACATGAACCAACAACAACAAAAAAAAGAAAGACAATAAACCAAGTGGAAGAACAAGTCTATAAAAACTCTATGATAGGGATGTACTTTCACATTTCAATAATTAGCCTGAACGTGAATGGACTAAATGCACCAGTGAAAAGACATAGAATGGCAAAATGGATAAAATATCACCAGGCAACAATACACTGCCTTCAAGAATCCCATCTCACTAAGAAGGACATGCACAGACTCAAAGTAAGAGGATGCGAAACAAATTTTCAAGCGAATGGAACACACAAAAAAGGAGGAGTCACGATTCTAATTTCAGACAAAATACCATTTAAGCTATCAAAAATTTAAAAAGATACAAAGGGCCACTACATAATGATAACAGGTTCACTCCATCAACAAGAAATATTTATCCTAAACATATATGTATCTAACATATGTGCACTAATTTTCATAAAGCAACTCCCAGGAAAACTAAAGAAAGATATTGACTCTAACACCATCATAACTGGGGACTTTAATACCCCACTCACAACCCTAGACAGATCATCAGGACAAAAAATCAGCAATGAGATCCGGAACCTCAGTGTGACTCTGGACCAAATGGACTTAATTGGTACCTACAGAACACTCCACCCAAAGACCACAGAATACACATTCTACTCATCACCACATGGAACGTATTCCAAGATCGACTACATAATTGGCCATAAATCAAGCACGAGTAAATTTAAAAGGACCAAAATTCTACCATGCACCTTCTTGAACCACAGTGGAATAAAAATAAACATTAACACAAACAAGGTCCCCCCAAAACCGACAAAAACAGCATGATGCTAAACAACTCTTGGGTCAATGATGAAATCAAAACAGAGATCAAAAGATACCTGGAAACAAATGAAAGTGAAGAAACATCTTACCAAAATCTCTGGGATGCCTCGAAGGCTGTAGTAAGAGGGGAATTTATATCCCTACATACACATGTGAAGAAAATGGAAGGAGCACAAATTAGCAGCCTAACAAGACACCTAAGGGAGCTGGAAATTCAAGACCACAGAAACTCTAATTTCAGCAGAAGAATCCAGATCACCAAAATAAAAGCCCAAATCCAGGACATAGAAGACAAAAAGACAATACAAAAAAATCAATGAAACAAAAAACTGGTTCTTCGAAAGGATAAACAAGATCAATGGTTCCCTAGCTAGACTGACCAAGAAAAAGAAAGAAAAAACCCAAATAAACAGAATCAGAAACACAAAAGTTGAAGTCACATCTAACCCTGAAGAAATACAAAAGATCATCAGAGACTACTATGTACACTTGTATGGAAAAAAACTTGAAAATATCAATGAAAAGGAGAACTTTCTGTCATCACACAACCTACCTAGGTTGAAACAAGATGAAACTAAGACCCTAAATAGTCCAATAACAATCAAGGAAATCGACTATGTAATAAGAAAACTACCTACAAAAAAATGCCCTGGACCAGATGGCTTTCCAGCAGAATTCTAGAAGACTTTTAAGGAGGAACGGATTCCAATCCTACAGAAGGTATTCCAGGCGATTGAAAAAGATGGAACTCTTCACAAATTATTTTACGAAGCCAACATCACATTGAAACCCAAGCCAGGTAAAGACCCAACAAAGAAAGAGAACAATAAGCCAATATCTTTGATGAATATAGATGCTAAAATTCTCAACAGGATCCTAGCAAACTGGATTCAACAACACATCTCAAAAATCATCCATTATGACCAAGTAGCATTTCTGGGATGCAAGTCTGGTTCAACATTCATAAAACAATACATGTAATTAAATACATCAACAGATGTCAAGACAAAAACCACATGATTATATCATTAGCTGCAGAAAAAGCTTTTGATAAAATCCAGCAACCCTTCTTGATATAAACCCACGAACATCTAGGCATACAGGGAACATATCTCAACATAGTAAAAGCCATCTATGAGAAACCCACAGCCAGCATACTCCTAAACGGACAAAAATTGGAACCATTTCCCCTTAAAACTGGAACAAGACAAGGATTCCCACTCTCACCCCTCCTGTTCAATATAATATTGGAAGTCCTGGCTAGAGCAATCAGAGAAGAGAAGGCAGTCAAGGATATCCAAAGAGAAAAAGAGGAAGTCAAATTATCTCTCTCTGCAGATGACATAATCGTGGACTTTGAAAACCCAAGAGAATCTGTCAAAAACCTCCTTACAATGATAAAGGCCTTCGGCAAAGTCTCAGGATATAAAATAAATGTGCAAAAGACAATTGCATTTCTTTACACCAATAAAAAACAAACAGACACCCAAATAAAAAGCACAATTCCATTCACAATAGCCACAAAAAAATGAAATACCTTGGCATCTTCCTAACCAGAGATGTGAAAGACGTTTACAATGAAAACTACAAAACTCTGCTCAAAGAAATCAAAGATGACACAAACAAGTGGAAAAATATCCCATGCTCATGGATTGGAAGAATCAACATTGTGAAGATGTCTATTTTACCTATGGCAATCTACAGATTCAATGCAATACCTATCAAATTACCAGCAACATTCTTCTGAGGCCTAGAAAAAACAACACAGGAATTCATATGGAAACTCAAACAACCAAGAATAGCCAGAACAATCCCCAGCAAAAAAAACCAAAGCAGGTGGTATCACATTGCCAGACTTCAAATTTTACTATAAAGCAACAATCATCAAAACAGCTTGGTATTGGTATAGGAACAGGCATATAGATCAATGGAATAGAATTGAGATTCCAGAATCAAAACTTCAATTTCTCATCCAACTCATCTTCAACAAAGCCTCCACCACCTATCACTGGGGAGACGAGAACCTATTCAGTAAATGGTGTTGGGAAAACTGGCTGACCACATGCAGAAGATTGAAAGAGGACCCTATCTATCCCCATACACAAAAATAAACTCCAAATGGATCAGAGACCTAAATGTAAAACCTCAAACCGTAAGAACCATAGAAAATGAAGGAAACACCCTCATGGAAATTGGACCTGGCATCCAATTCCTGAACAAAACTTGAAACCCACAGGCCATAAGGGATAAGGTAGACAAGTTGGACCTCATTAAACTGACAAGCTTCTGCAAAGCCAAATAAACCATCAAGAGATCAGGGAGACAGCCTACAGACTGGGAAAAAGTACTTGCCAACTCCAGATTTGACAAAGGCTTAACATCTTGGATCTACAAGGAACTCAAATGTGCTGTAAAGAAAAAAGACAAACAACCCCATTATAAAATGGGCAAAAGATATGAACAGACACTTCACAAAGAAAGACATCCGAGTAGTCAACAGACACATGAAGAAATGCTCAACCTCACCAATCATAAGGGAGATGCAAATCAAAACCACACTGAGATACCACCTAACTCTAGTCAGAATGGCAATTATTAATAACTCAGAAAATAATAGTTGTTGAAGAGGGTGTGGTGAAAAGGGAACACTCTTGCACTGTTGGTGGGAATGTAATCTAGTGCAACCTATGTGGAAAACAGTGTGGCAATTCCTAAAAGCTCTAAACATCAACCTCCCATATGACCCTACAATCCTCCTACTGGGAATATATCCTGAAGAACTCAAATCACTCTATAAAAAAGATACTTGCACATGAATGTTTATCGCAGCATTGTTCACAATAGTAAGAACCTGGAACCAACCACGCTGTCCATCAAAAGAGGACTGGATTTTAAAAATGTGGTACATATATATGATGGAATACTATGCAGCCATAAAAATGAACAAAATCATGAATTTCGCAGCAACCTGGATGGAGCTAGAGTCTATAATGCTGAGTGACCTCTCACAGAAGCAAAGATCTATGTATCACATATTCTCACTGATATCGTGGACCTTGATAATCCAACACACTACTTATTACTATAAGAAAATGACTGATAGTGGTGAGAAACTATGGGGGGGATGGGACTAATGGTAGCAAACATCTGTCTGGGAATGGGGAGACATCTGTTATCAAAAAGGGGGCCTGAATGAAGCATATTTGTATATCTAACCCTTAACTGTACCCCACAATATCAAAATTTAAAATATTGATAAAAAAATCCAAACTCTGTGAACTATCTAGAGAGGCATATTCTGAGTCAATATGAGTGACAGTGGCTCGGGGTACAGTTTTAAAAGGTCCTGAAAATGTGCTGGTGGCCAAGCTGCAACTTGGTTTTATACATTTTAGAGAGACAGAAGTTACAGGCAAAAACATAAATCAATGCATGTTATAGAGTTGTTCAGCCTGAATTGCAGGACATTTCAAAGCAAAGGCTCATAAGTCCTAGGAGGAATAAAAGGTTGTCTGACTGGCAATCAACTGAAAGGGTTAAGATTTTCCTAAACAGTTTTAATTCAGCAGAAGTAAATGCTGATTTAAGATGAAGGGAATTTACAACCTTCTTTTTTGGGTACCCTCTTGCTTCCAAGAGTTTCCCTATCTTCTAATAACTCTGACTTGCTCACTTTCTTAAAAAAAAAAGTTGAAGGGCATTGTGGAAACCAAGGTTCTTATAATGTTGATAAAGCCTCTAAGTAGCAGACTTCAAATGGAATAGATGGTAGATGTCTCTTTTTGGACCTTAGAAAATGTCAGACTCTTAGTTAAATTTATCTTAGATCTGGGAAAAACTTACAAATGGAAAGAGTTTTCTCTACACATGCAAAGAGATACAGATTCTCTTTTTCCATAAGAGACAGATTTGCGGTGCCTTTTCAAAACATGTCAAAGGAATAATATGGGGGTAAAATATATTTCCTTTAGGGCCTGCTGCCTATCATGTGATGCTATACTGGAGTCAAGTCAGAACTTGGTATCATTACCAAAGTGTCTGTTTTGTCAGTCTTATCTATATTTTAGTGTTCTTGCTAGTCTGTTGTGCATCAACTCCAAAAACGAGAGGGCATAATAAGCTATGTCAGACTCCTTTCTGTCAATGGCCCGGAATTTAATTTTTTAAGGTTTCCCTTGACCCAGAGGGGAATAGATCAGTCAGTTGGAGGGCTTGGGGTTTTGTTTTTAGTTTACAATAAGATGTGTCACATAGTATAGGCATGACAAAATGGATTGGCCGTAGTTTTCTGGGACACATCCTGGTGATAACACTAGGAACCCATCCTACTCCCTGCAACTCGAGGCCTACTGAGTAGGATGGAAAACTGCAAAGACATGCTCTTCTTTGATCTGAAAATAAATGAGTGCCATGCGTGGGCTGTGTGCAAATATGTGGTCCTGTGTGTGTGTGTGTGTGTGTGTGTGTGTGTGTGTGTGCATGCTGATATTACAGGGAACAGTCGCCAATATCAAATGACCCAAATCCAAACTTTTTCTGTTTTCCTACCTTGCATCTTTGTATTTCCAGTGCTTGGTTCTATCATAAAAATAAAGATGAGAGGATTTCCGGCAAGATGGAGATGAGGCAGCCTGGTCTAGGAGACCCTCTGCAAAGGAGAACACAGAGGGTCTCTGCCTCTCTCCCTGAGAGCTATGGATCCCAATGTCAGCAGTCTGCTCTTCACCTGGAGTTTGGCCGCTGACACCACTGGGGCATCGCTGAGGTCTGAACAGACACTGCAGCCATAGACACAGCAGCCGCTGGCACTGCCACAGCCTCCGTGGTGGCCGTAGTGCATCACACCACCTGTGCCTCAGGTGATCCATGACTTCAGTCCTTGAAACCCCTGCAGGCAAGATCTTCTGGGATCGCTGCTACTTCTGCTGCCACCATGACATCCTGCTGGCCATGGGTATCCTCTTGTATGCCCTGAGGCAGGCTCCCATCTCCAACCTCTTCCCAGCTCCTGTCCAGCTCCACCCCCTCTGGGGCTGTGAGATAGCAACACCTGCCGGCGATTTAAGGTAACAACACCAAAACAGGACAAACAAACTTGAAAAACAGAAACAGGCCAGATTTGAATGGTGAACAGAGTGGTGATCTGAACTGTCCTTCACAGCAGGCCAGGGGCAACTGACCCTAACTGTGAACAAATTTACCAGCTTAAGAAGACAGCTGGAAATCAGAGCTGAAAGGACATTGAACTTAAACGAAAAGTCTCAGAGTGTGCTCAATTGGTTCTGTCAGTTTAATGACTTGATTCTATTCCTACTGTTTTATTACTTTTTTTCCTTTTCCCCTTTCTTCTCTTTTCTCCTCTCTGTAGACCATATCTTTGTATAGAGGAACAGCAGACCAATAAAGTGATTGGTTAGCTTGTACGTTAGCATCATTGTATGTTTTAGTTTTTTTTTTTTTGTATGAGAGTTGGTTAGTCTGTAGCCATGGTCTATTGTTTTTATCTTTTTCAGTTTAGGTCTCTCTTTCAATTTGTTGGTTCACGCATCTGTTTCCCCCCTTACTCCTCTCTTTATCCACACCCCTCTTCCCCCCACTGTCTGCTACATTCTCTTCCCTCTGCTAACCTCATTTTATTTCAGGGAGTAAAATTACAGCCTCACTGCATGGACAGATTCCAAGGCAGTGGGAAGTGGGTTTCAGATTATCCATACACCTGTCAGCGAATACCAGGACCTGCAGATAGATTTTGAATCACAGCTCCCCCCTCAAGTAAATCTCAAAACTGCAAAAAGGGCCACCCCAACCTATAGTGCAACTCTAGAATTGAACAAAATAAGAGGGCATCCATAGGAAGAATAGGAGATTGAACAAACAGAAGTAAAAGCAACCCCTCTATCCCTGAATAGCAGAATTAAAGAAGACGGTGACATGGAGGGAAGGAAAAAGTAGGGAGGGAAAAAACTGGACAAATGAAGAAAAACCAAAAGAAGATTATAGGTCTCACACAGACCCCTGGGAGGTCAGACCCTGAGAAAACAGACTCCAGAACACAAGCAATGAAGAGCCCCAGAATGACTGGCCAAATGCAACAAACCCAGACATCAAGACATTAATAGAGAGAATTTTAAAAAAAGTTGAGGAGAGACAAGAAAAAAATAGGAAGGAGCTGATGTCAGAAATAACAGCAGTAAAGAATACTGTGATGGAAATAAATATCAATCTAATAAGCATGGAAAGCAGAATTAGCCAAGCAGAAGAAAGAATCTCAGAGCTCGAAGACCAAAACACAGAACTAACCCAAACTGTCAAAAACATAGAAAAGAAGCTCAAAAAGACAGAACAATACCTTCAAGAGATGAATGATCACTTCAAGAGACCGAACCTAAGAGTACTTGGCCTTCCTGAGACAGAGAGAGAAACTGAGGCCACACTGGAAAAAACATGTCATGAAATCATTCAAGAAAACTTCCCTCATCTCATCAGTGATGAAAAAATTCAAACACAAGATATTCAGAGCACCTCTGCAAGGCAACAAATGAGAAGACCAACTTCCAGACACATAATAATTTGCCTAAACAAAGTAGGTATAAAACAAAAAATTCTAAAGGGAGCAAGAGAAAAAGGTCAGACTACTTACCAGGGAAGACCAATTAGAATTGCAGCAGATTTATCTAAAGAAACCCTCCAGACTAGGAGAGCTTGGAGCCCTATCTTCAAAGTCCTAAAAGATAAACAATTTCAACCGAGAATAACCTACCCAGCCAAGCTAAGCTTCATTAGCGAGGGAGAATTGAAATCTTTCCCAGATATCCAATCACTAAGAACTTACGCTGCCACCAGACCACCTCTACAAGAAACACTTTAAAAAGTATTGAACACAGAAGAAAAGGAAAAAATAACAACAATGTTCTTCACAAGAGTACAGGCAAAAGATTAAAAACACACGTGATCCAACTCTAAAACCAAAAGAAAGACAACACACAAACAGGAAGAACAACAACTCTGTAAGAACATTATGATAGGGATCAACTCTCACATTTCAATAATTAGTGAACGGACTAAATGCCCCAGTGAAAAGACATAGAATGGCAAAATGGATAAAATATCACCAGTCAACTATCTATTCCCTTCAAGACATTCACCTCACTAGAAAGGACACTCACAGACTCAAAGTAAGAGGATGGGAAATAAATTTTAAGGCAAATGGAACACAAAAGAAAGGAGGAATTGTGATCTTAATCTCAGACAAAATACCCTTTAAGCTATCAGAAATTAAAAATGATACAGAAGGCCACTACATAATGATTAAAGATTCAATCCATCAATAAGAAATATCCATCCTAAACATATATGCATCCAACATAGGAGCACCAACTTTCTTATAAAGCAGCTCTTAGGTAAACTAAAAAAAGATATCGGCTCCAATACCATATTGTTTGAGACTTTAATACCCCACTCACAACCCTAAACGGATCATCAGGACAAAAAATCAGCAATGAGATTCGAAACCTCAATGTGACTCTTGATCAAATGGACTTAATTGATACCTAAAGAACCCTCCATCCAAAGACCACAAAATATACATTCTACTCAACACCACATGGGACGTACTCAAAGATCAACCACATACTTGGTCATAAATCATGCATAAGCAAATTTAAAAGGATCGAAATTTTACCATGCAACTTCTCGGACCACAGAGGAATAAAAATAAACATTAACACCAACAAGTTCCCCCCAAACCCACAAAGACATGAACACTAAACAGCATGATGCTAAACAACTCCTGGGTCAATGATGAAATCAAACCAGAGATTAAAAACTACCTCGAAACAAATGAAAACGAGTAAACATCTTACCAAAATCTCTGGGATGCCATAAAAGCTGTAGTAAGAGGGAATTTATATCCCTACAAATGCACATGAAGAAAATGGAAGGATCAAAATTAACAGCCTAAGAAGCCACCTAAAAAAGCTGGAAAGGCAAGACCACAAAAACCCTAATTTCAGCAGAGGTATCCAGGTCACCAAAATAAAAGCCCAAATCCGGGACATAGAAGACAAAAAGATAATACAAAAAAATCAATGAAACAAAAAACTGGTTCTTCCAAAGCATAAACAAGATTGATGGTCCCCTAGCTAAACTGACCAAGAAAAAGAGAGAAAAGGCCCAAATAAACAAATTCAGAAATACAAAAGATGAAGACGCATCTGATCCTGAAGAATTACAAAAGATCATTAGAGACTATTATTTACACTTGTATGGAAACAAAACTTGAACACCTTTCAGAAATGGAGGACTTTCTTTCATCACACAAACTGCTTATGTTGAAACAAGAAGAAAGTGATACCCTAAATACACCAATAACAATCAAGGAAATTGACTATGCAATAAGAAAACTACCCAAAAGCCCTGGACCAGATGGGTTTCCAGCAGAATTCTACAAGACATTTAGGGAGGAGCTGACACCAATCCTAGTGAAGGTATTCCAGGCTATTGAGAAAGATGGAACTCTCCCCAAAGCATTTTACGAAGCTAAAATCACATTCATATACAAGCCTGGTAAAGAACCAACAAAGAAAGAGAACTACAGGCCAATATCTTTGATGAACATAGATGCTAAAATTCTCAACAAGATCCTGGTGAACCAGATTCAGCAACATATCTCAAAAGTCATCCATCATGACCAAGTAGGCTTCTTCTCTGGGATGCAAGGCTGGTTCAACATTCGTAAAACCATAAATGTAATTAAATACATCAACAGATGTCAAAACAAAAACCACATGATATATCATTAGATGCAGAAAAAAACTTTTGATAAAATCCAGCACCCCTTCTTGATTAAAACCCTTGAACATCCAGGCATATGGGGAACATACCTCAAAATAGTAAAAGACATCTATGAGAAACCCACAGCCAGCATACTCCTAAACAGACAAAAATAGGAGCAATTTCCCCTTAAAACTGGAACAAGACAAGGATGCCCACTCTCACCCCTCCTGTTCAATATATTACCGGAAGTCCTGTCTAGAGCAATCAGAGAAGAGAAGGCAATCAGGGGTATTCAAATAGGAAAAGAGGAAATCATGTTATCTCTCTTTGCAGATGACATGATTGTGTACCTTGAAAACCCAAGAGAATCTGTCAAAAACCTCCTTACAATGATAAAGGACTTTGGCAAAGTCTCAGTATGTAAAACGAATGTGCAAAAGACAATCACATTTCTTTACACCAATAGTAAACACACAGAAAGCCAAATAAAAAACCACAATTCCATTCATAATAGCCACAAAAAATGAAATACCTTTGCATCTTCCTAACCAGAAACATGAAAGACTTTTACAATGAAAACTACAAAACCCTGCTCAAAGAAATCAAAGATAACACAAACAAGAGGAAAAATATCTCATGCACATGGATTGGAAGAATCAACATTGTGATGTCCATCATACCTTAGACAATCTACAGATTTAATGCAATACCCATCAAATTACCAGCAACATTCTTCTCAGACCCAGAAAAACAGCACAGGATTCATATGGAAACACAAACGACCAAGAATAGCCAGAACAATCCTCAGCAAAAAAAAAAAACAAAGCAGGTGGTATCACATTACCAGACTTCAAACTTTACTATAAAGCTATAATAATCAAAACAGCTTGGTATTGGGACAGGAACAGGCATATAGACCAGTGGAATAGAATTGAGATTCTAGAAGCAAAACCTCAATTTCTCATCCAACTCATCTTCAACAAAGCCTCCATCACCTACAACTGGTGAGAGGAGAACCTATTCAGTAAATGGTGCTCAGAAAACTGGCTGACCACGTGCAGAAAATTCAAACAAGTTCCCTATCTATCCCCATATACAAAAATTAACTCTAAATGGATCAGAGACCTAAATGTAAAACCTCAAATCATAAGAACCTTAGAAAATGTAGGACATACCCTTATGGAAATTGGAACTGGCATCCGATTCCTGAACAAAACCTGAAAAGCACAGGCCATAAGAGATAAGATAGACAAGTGGGACCTCATTAAAGTGACAAGCTTCTGCAAAGCCAAAGAAACCATCAAGAGAGCAGGGAGACCAAGGCTTAACATCTTGGATCTACAAGGAACTCAAATGTGCTGAAAAGAAAAAAACAAACAACCCCATTATAAAATGGGCAAAAAATATGAACAGACACTTCTCAAAGGACGACATCTGAGCAGCCAGCAGGCACATGAAGAAATTTTCAGCCTCACTAATCATCAGGGAGATGCAAATCAAAACCACACTGAGTTAGGTGGTAACCTAACTCCAGTCAGAATGGCAATTATCAATAACTCAAAAAATAACAGTGACTGGAGAGGGTGTGGCGAAAAAGGAACACTTCTACGCTGTTGATGGGAGTGCAAACTAGTGCATCCTCTGTGGAAAACAGTATGGTGATTCCTAAAAGCTTTAAATGTAGACCTCCCATATGACCCCGCAATCCCCCTACTGGGAATATACCCTGTAGTACTCAAATCACTCTATAAAAAAGATACCTGCACACGTATGTTTATCGCAGCATTGTTCACAATAGCAAGAACCTGGAAGCCACCATGCTGTCCATCAAAAGAGGACTGGATTAAAAGAATGTGGTACATATGCACGATGGAATGCCATGCAGCCATAAAAAAGAACAAACTTATGAATTTCACAGCAACCTGGATGGAACTAGAGTCTATAATACTGAGTGACCTCTTTTTTTCTTTTTGAGTTGGAGTCTCACTCTGTCTCCCAGAGTGGAGTACAGTGGCCGCTCCCAGCCACCATAGCCTCGACCTGCTGGGTTCCAGCGATCCTTCCACCTCAGCCTTCCAAGTAGCTGGAACTATAGGTGTGCGCTACCACGCCCAGCTAATTTTTTGATTTATTGTAGAGATACGGTCTCGCCAACTTGCCCAGGCAGGTCTCGAACTTGCGGGCTCAGGCAATCCACTCACCTCAGCCTCCCAAGGCGTGGGATTACAGGCTGAGCCACCGAGCCCGGCTTGTGTGACCTCTTACAGAAACAAAGATCTGGGTGTAACATATTCTCACTCATATAGTGAACCTTGAACATCCAATGTAATACTATAAGAAAATGACTAACAGTGGTGGGAAACTGTGCGGGGAAGGGGAAGGAGATGGGATTAACAGTGGTAAATATCTATCTGGGGACAGGGAGACACCTCTTATCAACAAGGGTGTCTGAATGAAGCATATTTGTATACCTAACCCTTAACTGTACCACACAATATCATAATAAAAAATATTGATTATAAAAAAATTAAAAAATTTAAAACAATAATGATGAGGATAAGCATAGTAATAGTAGTAGGAGAAGCAAACATTCATATGTGATTAATATATATCAAACACCATTCAAGGTACTTCATATTTATTACATCCCTTAATCTTGACCACTCTATGAGCCAAGCATTGTCATTTTCTCCCCATTTTACAGCTGTGGAATCTGTGATATAGCTATTAGAGATAGGAAAGCCAAGGCAAAGAAAGAAAGATTAACTTGCCTGAGATCAGAAACAGAAAGTGGCTAACACAGAATCTTAGTTCTTCTGGCCCCAGAGAACTTGATCTTAAATAGAATCCTGAAGCCTGCTCTTGTGCTTATAAATTCAGATATTGGCATCACCTCAGGACTCCAGAAAGTTCTCTTTTTTTGAAACGAAATAACTCATATTGTGATTTGCCATGCAGTAGCAATAGCTCTAGGGCTACAGAATCTATAGAAATATAAATTTAACCACATACATCATATAAATTTTTTCAGTAATTACACCTAAAAGGTAAAGATAAACACATATATTTGGCTTTCATAATACACTTTAACTAAGTTTATCCAATACATTATCAATTCATTATGTAATCAACATAAAAATATTGACTTTTTTGTACTAATTTGTTGAAGTCTGATGTGTATCTTTCCACTACAGCCTATCTTATCTCAATCTATCCACATTTCAAGGACTCAGCAGTTGCCTGTAACTCATGGCTGCGAAATTGGACAGATTAGATACAGACTGAGAATGTTCCATTTGAGTCACTGCCCCTGCAGCGTGTACTAAGAGCCACCTGGGAATGATTAAGAGTCCCATAACCCAGAGGATCTCACTAGGAAGGGATAGCCCATCCACTCTCCAACCAAAGCAAGAACATTGAGGATACTGAGAAACAAGGGGTTTTTGTTGTTGTTTTTTACAATGGTTTTGCATTTCTCTTCTTCTCAAAATCATTAAAAATAACTTCAGTTTTAAAGATGAACCTGAGCCATCACAGATATTTTTATTATTGACCAGTGGAATCAATGAAAATAGTGCATCTTAATTTTGCTCCAGGGATCTCTTTCAGTGAGATCATCCTTTCAATAAACCTAGTGACAAGTAAGAAAGTTGTTTTTTCTACATGGATCTAGAAGAACGGAGACTGAGGAATATTTTATTGAAGCTTAGTGTATGGTTATTCTCCGCAAAGGGGTATCTGTGCCTCACCCACACATATTGATTATTTTTATGAAGGTCCATTTGCCCAGGATGGTCTGAATAAGTTATATCCAATGTTGTGTGAGGACCCACAAGCAGAGATGTTCAGAATCAGCCTGCACAAGTGGTCAGCAGGATCCCAGGGAGAGATCCTGAAGAGCTCAGTGAGAGAAGTAGTAGAAGTATCAGGTGAGAAGGGCATAGAAGAGTTTGTGTGCTATGCTCAGCCCAGAACAGGAGTGGGTGCACTATTGGCATGTGGCCTCATCTTATCTCAGTCATCTCTTTAGACCAAGCTCCAACAATCAGCTCATGGAAGCTTGGGCCTGTGCATATGACACCCACAGGGCGTGTCAGTGCTACTGACAATGCAGCAGTACTTGTAAGTGAATTAGACTCATCACACCCTTAGTCTGAGGTTTGAAAACCAACTAATGTGTCAAGGAGACTGTGGGAAAAATACTTTCTTGCCAATAATGGTTATTGAAATTAAAGGGCCTTAGTGTCTAGTTTGACAGTTGTCCAAGCTCAGTGATCATGACCCAACATAAATGAAATCCTGATAGTAATTTGTCAAGAGAGAATCCTAGCATGAGGAGCACAAACAGGCAATTGAATATCCCAATATCACAGCTGACACACACTCCTTTGTTACCTGCAAAGAAGAAAGAAGAGGAAGGGTTCCTATATCTGTTCACACTTCTCAGGAAGGACAGTGCACCTGATAAAAGAAGAGTGGGTTGTAAAAAGATAGGGTAGAAGACCTGGAATGAGATGGGAAGGAAGAGATAGTACACGGAACATAATGCAGGACAAGGAGGGGCTGGAAGTTCAAGTTCTGAGCTGAGTATCCTGGATGGAACTTTGTCTCCACTCCCTAATCTCTGGGGACTCTGGAAAAATCCTGATGCTAGTTCTTCTAACAGCAGACTGCAAGAGAGATTGTGCCTTAATATTAGGGCTGCTGCAGGGTGAATATGTGTGTGTTTTAGATGACATGTCCTAAGCACTGTCCATAGGACCTGACATGTATTAAGGAATCATTGCATCACTAGATTTGTATGACCTAGTGATGCAATCATTGCATCACTAGATTTGTATTAAGGAATCATTGCATCACTAGATTTGTATGCTCAGGAATCATTGCATCACTAGATTTGTATGATCTGGTGAAACATGGAGGATAGCATTCATGCACTGGGCAGAAGGGAACACTGTTGGTCTTTGTTTGGGGATATTAGTAACGTCAAATCCCTGATCGTGCTTAAAAGCAAAGGGCATGACTAATGCTTAGCTTTGAGGCTGCTCCTTTTGGGTAAAACTCACTCTCCAAGCCTGACAACCACCCAACCTTTCTGAACTAGAGAAATCGCCAACAGGAAGCCCTTAGGCTCGGGGTTCAAGGAAGAGTTCAGAGAATACATGCTGGGAAATAGAAAGCACTCAACACTCCTTTCTTCTTGACCTTTAAGAAAATGAAAATACAGGAGCTTGGAGGGTCCAGATCCTACTGGGCAACCTTGGAAAGTGTTCTTGAAGCCCCACCCCACACCATGGCCTGAATTTCCTTCTACTTCCTGCCCCTCGTTTTCTACACAGGTCAGAGAATCCCAAGGAACTAACAGGAACCCTCCATGCTTCCCCCCCAGCATGGGTACTAGGGGCATCTTTTCAGGTCTCCGGTGCATTCAGCATCAGTCATGAAATGTTTTGTTTCAGATTTCTGTGCTCTGCTTGTACTGCCCAGCCCCTCTCTGTATCTGCCTCCCAGGAACCTCAGCTAAGCTCACCAGCACCCTGAGCAGTGAACACAGCACATACACCATTGATTGTTATCAGCAGAGATCAGGAAACGGTCTCTCAGTAACTGAGGCAAGTTAAGAGTGATGGAAGCCACAGCAGGGGAAGGGATCCCCTTTGCTTTGTGGGCTCCAGTTCTGGGACTGACTGCTTCTTGACTATCTCCAATGTCCAGTCTGAAGACAAGGCTGATTATCACTGTGGAGAGAGTCACACAATTGGTTGTCAGAGTGGATAAGCTACAGCAAAGCAGATGAAGGGGAAGTGTAGCCAAAATCTCACTCCCTCCCCTCTTCCTCCTCAGGGACTCAGAGTGACCAGCCTCATCTTCCTCTCCAGGACCCTGAGACCTCTGACTCTTCTCCTTGCAAATCCCATCATCTGTACCTCCGCCCCTGAGAAACCCCTTGGAATAGACAGGCTTGGGTCATGTTTGAGGTCATTTTTATTTCTCAACATACTGCTTCCCCAACACCAGCCTTGAGGATAATGCTTGAGAGACCACACAAGGTGAAGACATGGAATGGACCTAGGGTGAGTTGCAGGGCTGAGATGACCATGTCTCCCAGAGTCTCATTGCACCTTGTGCCTCACTGTAGAAGAAGGTACATGGATCTTGGGGTTTCAGAGGTGACGCTGACAGTCAGATGCACTGAGTATCATCACTCTGGGTCACCATCAAGTGTGAGAAGGATCCTGTCAGAATTGAGGGACCACAGGAAGCATTTGGCCCTGGGGGAAGCAGAACAGGTACCTGGTACCCAGAACTAAATGCAGAGCTGTTTCCCAAGAGGACATGAGGTACAGGCAGGAGGACTGTGGGCAGAACATACAGGCAGCACAGCATGGTTTCCCCAGCAGTAGGTACATTAGAGCAAATTTGGCCAAATATCTGAATACTACGCTCTTGCCAATTTGTTGCATATAAGAATCTGAAAAGACATAGATAATGGTATGATGGACGTTGGAGACTCATAAGGGGAGGGGGGACAGGGTGAAGGGACACAAACTTCCCTATCTATTACAATGTTCACAGGTGGGGGTCATGGGTACACTTAAAGCCCAGGCTTCTTCACCACTACACAGTGCATTCTAAAACTATTTGTACCTAAAGCTATGTGTACCCCTTAAAGCTATTGAAATAAAGAAAAAGGAAGCTTCAAAAATAACAAAATAGCAGTGAAAAATAATATAAAATATTTCATAAATAATTTTATATTAGTTACATATGAAATGGATATTTTGACATACTACATTAAATAAAGAAATTATTCAAACTAATTTACCTATCTTGCATATATATATTCATGGCAGAAAGACCTGCCATGAGCAAGTTTCTCAAAAATAAAAACCACATTATCTCTTTATATTTAATGTGGTAACTAGACACTAAGGTTCATATCAGGCTCATGTTATGCTGACTTTGGACAGAGGGGTCTGGACCACTCAAACGACTGGTACTATGAGTCACCTAGTGTACAAAGCCAATCTCCACACATGGGATGTAGGTGTGAACCTAGGGAGAGGCACTTGTGCAAGAGAGCTAAAAACATGGGTGTAGACCACAAACCTGTGCCGGTAACTGAGCCCTTGGGCCCTGCTTCTGCTCTATCCCACCTGATCATGTCCATCTCCCTGTAGGTCACTCTGGGATATCTGACAATTCTGGTCTTGTGGTAACTTGACCTCAAATGTTGTCCAAAAGCAAACCAGGAATTGTTTTTTTCAAAAGGGATATAATTCTGTACCACAGATGACAAGGACTTGTTCCAAAGCCCCATGATCTACTTGAGAGTCTTCTGTGGGTTTGCCATAATCATGAGCTTTCGGTTTTCTTTTCCAATCCCCCTATTTGGGTAGAACCTAGTGAATTCTGTGTCCCAAACAGCGGGACACACACACTGCTGCCGGCACCTTCTGCAGAGGCTTTCTGCCCCCAAAACAATGTGTGATGTTCATGGTTCCTGACATATGAGTTGGAGCCACATGCCCAAGTGTGAAATACACTGCCTCTAGAAACCTACAGGTTGGCCCTGTAAGCCTTATGTTTCTTTCTTCTTGGTGGGAATTGTAGCATATAACAATTTGCCCTTTATTTTGTGGGTGATAGCTTATTCCAAGCAACTAAATATTTCAGCTAATATGGAGAGAAGAGTCTTCTGTGGGTTATTTATTACGCTCAGCAGTGCACAGTTTTCACCAAAGCTTCCAATAGACCCATCCACACCATTTGATGCACATCTGATCCAACTACCATGACAGGGTCGAGCTCTGGGGTTTTCTCCTGGATGTCCATATTGTCCAAATTCCCATGACTATATCATGATAGGGAAGGGAGAGTTAATGATGCTGGAGGGTAAGATGTGAATGTATACTGCTGTCCATCCCATGTGAATGCATGATGTTTCTGACCCTATTTTCTGAGGGGAACAGAGAACTCAGTTTCTGCATCAAAGTTGTATTGTATGCACCTGCAGCTGTGTTATTCTGCTCTTGAAGATTCATCTAGTTCAGAAATTGCAAAGGGAACTGCTGCCTGACTGGATCTATAAAATCTACCTCTACTTCCAGGATCCATTCAACTACTGTAGAGACCAGAGCACATGGATTACACATGGGTCCCAGCTATAATCAAAAGTTCTGAAGCAGTGGACAGAACAGTCTCAGATGTCTGTGTCTCTTCTGGTTTCCTGGATGAGAAGTCCCTCTTTTACTGTACTGAGATTTCACAGAAGCTGGAGAGGAAGTACAGATACCATTTTGGGTCCTCCTTGGATTTTTTTTCTGATCACTCACACCTCATTTGTCTGCAGGGTTCAAAAACCCTAAAGTCACTGTATAATAGGTACAGAGATCCTGTTTGAGGTGATGAACGTGCTTGGAAGTGGATGATAACTGCACATAATGAATATATGTATTGCTGTTAATTGCACATTGAAAAATCATTAAAAGCTAAATTATTACATTATATTTATTTTATTATAATAAAATATTGTATACTCTGGAAAAAAGAAACACTAGTCTAACTTAGAAACCATACAACTGATGAAATTTCAAAGAATAATTTCTTCTCCTCTATATCTGCAAATTTCTTCTCCTCTATATCTGCAAAACTCTCCTTCTTTCCACTTATCTCTGTCTGAAATAATGAACAATGATCTTTAGCATGGTCCAAGGTCATACTTCCCCCAGGTGTCTGGGAATGTTTATTGCAACTGTTGAATTGGTTGCCAGTCAGGGCCCCCAATACTCCCATGCTCACAATTGGCTGTCAGCTGTCTTGAACCAGCATTTTCTCAGCCAGGATAACTTGTCACCTGAGGTTTTAGGAAAATTTTGCAGAAAGTGCCCAAGAAAGGAGAGTGCCCCCTGTTGGCAGCAAGACAGTCTTCCCACGGTGGGGAGATGTGGTGAGCAGTGAGGCTGTGCACACTGTGCCCACAGGACGTGCTCTCTGTGCTGCTGACTCTGATCATATGTTCAGTAAGATGGTGTCCTCTGCTGAATCTACCTCAGATCTGGACCCACAGGGGGAGTTCGGTCAGAGATGCTGGACACTGAGTCACCCAGAGGGACAGAAGGAGTGTGAGGATGCCTCACCACTGATGTGCATAAGAGACAAGGTCTCCTGCTAGAACAGGAAGATGAAAGAATCTGTGGCTCTGAAGGGGGAATTTCCAGCCCTGAGTCTCAGCTGCCCATCCCTCCCCTCAATCTATACACTTTGTCAATGGGCTCACATGATGAGAAGTGGAGGAGACTGTAACATGTTCATATTTTCTCCCATCTTCTCCCCTGATACTACACGTCATTCTGCTTACACTTTATTAGAGTTTGTGCTCTGATGTCTACTTAGTAATTTTGAAAGTGCAGGAACCTGTCCCTTTGGAGACGTTTCTCATCATATGATCCAGTGAACACATCTCCACAAGGCCTGGATTTCAGGGACAAGATATTGGAATTTAAAAGAAAATTATATATATTGGAAAACCATGATACAAAAGTGAATCCTGACATGTTTTTCTGCTGCTTTGGTTGCAGTGAAGACACATTCAGCCAGTGTTTTGGATCTCTGTTACTTGTCTTCTTGTGTAGATACTCAAGATCAGAAATGTTTTAAATGAGATTGGCAATTTCTGCAGCCTGAGGTGGGTATCTTGAGTTTGCTCCTGGTACTTACAACATGGAACAGAGACAAGGCAGCTCCTTTTGAAGGTGAGAACTTTGCTTCTTGCTTCAAGTGCCTGGATATCTGGAATGTATCCAGGGGGCATCTCTTCACAGTGACCCCCCAAAACAGGATCCAGGGCACTGGTTCCATATAATTACCCTGATGAATTTCTGAGCATGACATTGACCTATTTCCATTTTAGTTTTATCAAATTTAAACATTATTATTTAAAGTTATATCCATAACAATATAGTCTCTAAATGTCTAAAGGATACAACTGAAACTAATCTCAAATTCAAAACTATAACCTCCTCACAACACAAATTTCCTTGCCCCAGCCACTGAGACCACCACTGAGCTCCTCTAACCCTTGGCCAGAGCTGCCTTTCTTGTGCTCTTGGAAATATTTGCAACATAATATAAAAAGTGACACTAAATGAATGACCTTGTAGCATTCACACCCATAGAACACTCCATCCATTTCCTGAGTGAACACGTCCATTGCCAATCTGGCAGAGATGGATCAGCCTGATAAAAGTCTTATCACAAACCCCTTTCTTTCTGGAAAAAAAAAAACACACGTGGTCAAGAATCTCTCTGTGGCTAAGAGAGATTTTGCCTCAGGAAGGGACACAGCTCTGAGCTGAGTTAGTTTTAATGCTCACTAAAGGGCAGGATGAAAGAAAGTCCCAAGTTCCATTGTGATAGACAGAAAGGCCTGATAAAGAGTCCCTGGAGGTGACCCTAAGGCCAGTCCTAATCCCGGTTCCCTTTTCTCAGATCCTCAGACTCTGGTATCATTCCCTGCTCTCCAGGAGGTTGTTCATAAACCTAGTGAGCTCTCTTTCCTTCATGTTAGTTTTTCCCCAACCCTTTGAGAAATCAGCTGATCTTCTCCTTATGGCATTTCTCATCCAGCCTACCTACTTGGCTGGAATTCATCAAATGGATAATGTTTCCTGAGTCCTGAGCAGCAAGCTGCTGCATGATCACCAACCTTATGGAAAAGCCCTTCAGCGACAAGCACACCAGCTGAGGTGTCACATCTGGGCACGTGCTGTGGTTGGAAACACATTCCTTCCTGCAGTGATGGAGCATAAAATGGATTAGAAAGGATCCAGGTCTGATCTTGAGCTTGGGAAAGGAGACCAGAAGGAAGCCAGAAACAGAGCAGGGAGTGGCAGCTGTGACTCAGAGATTTCTGGGGCTTGGGATCCTGCATCTGAGGCCACCAGGGGGCAATGAAGGCCTCAAGTTGGGGAGGCTTATTGCAGTGGTTCATCCTGGGTTAATGAAGTCACAAGAGCATCTTCCTTCTGATTCTCTAAAAACAACAGCAGTTTCCCTCAGAACACATTTCTAGAAGGGCCAAAAAATCAACCCTAGGCTCTATCCAAAGAACAGGCTCAGTTCATTGCAGAGGCAGAGGTCAGAGTGATTGATGTGTGAGGCCCATCCTAACTGAGGAGCACAGAAGGGGTTGAGAGGAATAAGAGGTCCCTGCTCTGCTCATAGTCCCTGGGAAGAGAAGTGATTGGGTCTCTCCCTGCCACTCACCCTTTCCTCACACTAGTCACATAGTATGGGAGAGAAATATTGGAATTCCACAGCCAGGAGCCACCATGAATCCTATGCTAAGAGGGATAGTGACCCCAAAGTTGGCTACATTTCCTGGACATAAGAGCTCAGCCTTTAGAAAATTCATGGCAAAGAGTTTTAATCTCTTCAGTGAAGTCCTGTCCAGGAATGCAGAAGTCTCTGTAGACAAGGCCCAGGTCATAGTGGAATAAGGGAGGCAGCTGAGGAAGCTGATTTGCATACAAGCCCCTCCCTTCTCTGAGGCAGTGGGGATAAGACAGGTCTTGGGAGCAGGCCAAGTACTAGGTGATCAGGAGGCAACACTCTTGAAGAATCTTCACCATGACCTGGCCTCTGCTCTTCTTTATCCTCTTCACTCAGGGCACAGGTGATGCCTCCAGGGAAGGGACCTCAGGGACCCTTGGGCTGATCCTTTGTCTCAGGCTCACCAAGGAACACTGACTTACCACAATGTTTTCTTTCCAGGTTCCTGGGCCCAGTCTGCCCTGACTCAGCCTCTCTCTGTTTCCGGGGCTCCTGGAGAGTCAGTCTCCATCTCCTGTGGTGGAGGCAGTGATAACATCAGAGGTTATGACCTTGTCTCCTGGTACCAACAGCATCTGGTCACAGCCCCCAAACCCCTAATTTATGGTGTCAGTTATCGGCACTCAGGGGTCCCTGATCACTTCTCTGGCTTCAAGTCTGGCAACACAGCATGCTTGGCCATCTCTGGACTCCAGAATGAAGATGAGACTGATTATTACTGCAGTTCATATGCAGGCAGTGGCATTCTGCACAGTGGTTCAGTCATGGGGAAATGAGACAAATGAGACCTGTCCTGCTCTCATAGGTTTCTCCTTGTTCTGAGCGAAGAAGATGAAGAGGAGCAGATGCCAGGTCATGGTGGAGATTCTCCAAGAGTGCTGCCTCCTGATCATCTAGTACTTGTTCCTCATCCTGTCAAGGGGTCTTCCTTCAACATGGCCTTAAGAATTCACTCCTCTCTCAGATCCTCTCCTTTCTGATCATGAAGTTCCAAAGGAAATGTGCTCTGTGGCTTATCATCTAGAACAATGGCAGCTTCCTTTTGCTTGTGACATGTGGTCCCAGAATGTGCAACTATTTCCAGATTTTTAGGCAGCAACATAGTGATAAGGACTGGACTGCTTGGTGCAATCCTGATTTATGCAGGGACACCCTTACTCTAAAGGCCTCCCAGTTACTAAACTCTGAGTCAGTATGGACAGAAGTCATCACGGCTAATTTCTGGAAACGATGTCTTCTTCACCTCTGTGTCCACTGTGCTCTTGTAAGTATGCCCTCCCTGCTGGTTACTCCTCTGCATGTCTGCACTAAGCAGTGACCACTGTGGAGAGATCTGAGGATGTTCTCAAGTGATTAAGAGCAAAGAAGAAGATGCTGCTTTTCTTTTTATTGTCCCTACTATTTGCCCCAGAAACTCAGGTTACTGAGCCTGAAAGAATTTGAGTGACAGACTGTGCTGTCTCAGTATCGCCCATTCTCTCACATCACTGACCCCTGTTTCAGAAACCCCCAAAAGTGGACTGTCTCCCCACAGGGAGTTTCCAAAGTGGCTCCCCAGGGAAGAGTAACCTTGAGTATATCCCTTTTTCTGATTGAAATCTAGCATATCTCATTTCCATGGGGAGTCAGTAATTTTTTTTTTTTGAGTTGAGTCTCACTCTGTCGCCCAGACTGGAGTGCAGTGGTCGCTTCCAGTCACTGCAGCCTCGACCTGCTGAGCTCCGGCGATCCTTCCTCCTCAGCCTTCTGAGTAGCCGGAATTACAGGCATGCGCTACCACGTCCGGCCGATTTTTTATTTATTTATTTTAGAGATGAGATCTCGCTGCCCAGGCGGGTCTCAAACCCGCGGGCTCAGGCAATCCACTCACCTCAGCCTCCCAAAAGGGGCGGGATTACAGGCTGAGCCACCGAGCCCAGCTGTCAATAAATTTTTAACAGAAATCCCAAATAATCTATCTGTGAGAATTAACTTTTAAAAACATTCAGATATATCCTGGGTCCAATATTTAAATTATCTGGAATTCTGCAGACCAGTTTTAAAACATTGCCTTTATTAGAGTTTAGACTTAGTACACTTCTATTAAATAGATTATTTTTAAAAACAAAGTAACCATTGTGCTATATATGTGTTCTATAACATCATGTTGTATACCTTAAATATTCACAGCAAAATTTATTTATATTACCATAGTGCTTTAGTTGTCTACTGCTGCATAACGGTTACTCCTAAAATTTATCATGTTAGGAGAATGTATATTTGTGATCCTGTAGTTTCAGTCCATTAAGAATCTGAGAGTAGCTTGGTTTGTTTGTTCTAGATCTGGGTTGCTTCTGCAGTTGCTGCCAAACTGTCCATCAGGGCTGCATCCAGAGGCAAGAAGAGGTGGTCAGACCTCATCCTGAGTTGATCTTCTACTGTTCCTAACATCTTTGCAGGTATAGATGAGGTCAGGGAAAAGTCAGAGTTCCCCACTGGGGCAGCATCTCAATGTCAAAGGGAAGGCACCATGGGACAGTGGGTCCAACAGAAGGCCCTGGGATCCATCCAGGCCTGTCTGGAGGGATGGAGGGAAGGAACGCTCACAGCAGGGACATGCTAAAGAGCCACTACCCAGTGGCCCAAACCATCTTGGCAGCTCCAACTCTTTGACTCTCAAGCAAGTCGAAGGTAAACCCCATCCTGAGTTTTGGTGCTGAGAAATTTGAACTAGGCCTGTCATCAGACATCTTTTCAAATCATCTTCTTGATAGCTTTGATTTTTTTTGCTCCATTCTAGTTTGCTATCATATCTTCCCCATGCCATGCTAGTGTGATACTGAGTAATTATTGCAGTCTATCACAGAATTTTAAATTTGAACAGATGTCTTGGTCTTTTATGTGTAATTGATCAAAGCTCCTGTATGACAAAGAAAACCATTACCAAATACATTTCTAGACTCCACTTTCATTGGACTTTCAGAGCTGCTGTGTCTGTGCAAAACAGAAATGGGACTGTTTTCACCTTTAGAAACAGCCTCTGTAATACACCTGCCCTCCTTGCCATTGTGAAAACAACTGTACTTTCTCTAACCTGTACTGCTGTCCTGCGGCTCCTGCTGCTTTTTTTTTTTTTACTGAATATGCTGCTGCATTTATAATCTATTTGCATTCAGTAGGAAAGAAAAAAGTTATCTTGGTGAAGACCTGAAAATAGCTCTAACAATGATCAGAAGTCAAAGCTACAAATCTTTCTCATCTCAAATGTCACCTCTGATTACAGTAAGAATTTGTGGTTTAATCACTCAGTCTCTGTTACTTGTGGGCAGATTCCTGTGTCTGAGAGCATGAGATTATTATGACCATGCACCGATCACTCCCTGCTCCTGTCCCCCTCACTCAACTCCAGATGCATGACCATGGAGTCTTACATGGGTGATGCTTTAAGAACACATTGGTGATACACACAAAATTAAGGGAATCTTCATTTGCCTGTTAAGCACAATTTTAAAACATTTAGACAAATTTTGATACAACCTAAGAGGTGAGTTTGATAATAGGATTTGGCTAATGACTCCTTTCTGAGATCAATTCCCTTTGATTCTCTTTATCTCAGTGAAGTGAAAGTCTTAGAACATAAATAAACTGACGTCTAAGAGTCTCTTGCCCTTTCATTCCCCATCAAGTGTGTTGTCCAAAAAACGTGTGGATACTGCTTACAGGATCATCACAACCAGCTTCAGGCAGGTTCCTTGATTATCTGAGCAGTCCTGGAGTTGTGAGCTACACATGAAACATTGTCCATGTTAAAACATAAAAAAAGACTTGTTGAGTTTTTAAAAAATGGCATATTCTCCAAGCACTGAAATTAAAGAAATAAAAAATTAACTCTGAATTGTACCTCACATCTTTAAAATAAAAAATAAAAGGGAAAAAAGAAACACAAAATTGAGGTAATACTATGAATAACAGAAGACAAAAATTAGATGAAATAGACAAATTCCTAGAAATGCAAATTATTAATATTTTTAAACTAACTCCAGAAGAAGTAGAAAACCTAATTAAACATATATCAAATAAAGAGCTTAAGTTGTAGTAAAAAACTTTCCATAAAGAATGGCCCAGGCACAGAGGACTTTACTGTTGAAATCTACCAAATGTTTAAAGAATAATTAATACAAATTATTTATAAAATCTTCCAAAATATAGAAGAAAAGAAACACACATCAACTCTTTATGTGAGGTCTATGCTACCCTGATGCAAAAACCAACCAAATACACCACAAGAAATCTCTAGATCGATAGCACTTCTGAATATAGACACACAATTTCTTAGAAGACATATAAAGCATATAAAAAAGGAGTGTCCATCTGACCAAACAGCATTTATTCCAGGAATGCAGGAATGGTTTAATATCTAGAAGTCAACTGATATAAGGCATCATATTAATAAAAAAAAAGAATAACCACATGATCATATCAAAGTCATGTGAAATGCAAGAAGATATACATTGTTGTTGTATTTAGTCTTTTGGGACATCATAAAATATAAGATTACAGGTGCAGAGATGAATGAAAAGTTATTTGAATAATAATCTGAATGTCTTATACTTAGCTATGCGGATACTTTCTGATAAATGTCAAAGAATTATAATTTTTGGTTTCTGTATACTCTGATAGTCTAAGGCCACTTCCTTGACAAGCTACATGTTCACAGAATAGAAAATAGGTTTAGGATTTAGGCAGGCACTTAGTGAGGAGGAGTTACTGGAAATGTTCAGTCAGAAAACAAGAAAGATGGTAGAAACCATGTATTTCTGTTTTGTTTTTTTCTTTGAAAGCAGGATTTATTGAGAGGACAGAAAAGTTCCCACAGTGGGAGGGGACCTGAGGAGCTTGCCTAAAACCATGCATTTCTAACTGGACATACCATTGCTATATTATTCCAGCCTCAATACATCCATGTGGTTTTTAAAAATGTCCAAAAGGGCTGTATTTCCTTAGGCTGAAATATTTATTTTTGATATCAAAATATACACAAAATTTTATACAGTTGGGTTTGAATTGCATAAGTCTATGAATTTTTTTTAGCTCTGCCACTTTTGAGACAGGAAGAGCAGCACTCTTCTTTTTCCTCCACCTCAGCCTACCCAACATGAAGACAAACACCTTTAAGATGATCCACTTCCACTTAAAGAGTTGTGAGTATATTTTCTTTTTCTTCATATTATCTTAATAACTTTTTTCTATAGCTTACTCTATAGTAAAAATATAGTATATAATGCACACAAAATACAAAAATAGAATTAATTGACTGCTTATGTTACCAGTAATATTTCTGGGCAACAACAGGTTATTTATAGTTGCATTCAGGGGAGTCAAAATTTTTGTGGAGATTTTGACTGCACAATGTGTTAGCACCTCTAACTTTCATTGTTCAAGGGTCAACTGCATATATAGCGCGCGCACACACACACACACACACACACACACACACACACACACACACAATACATAGAGGTTACAATTGGCCCCTTGAGGCTTTGACAACATATTAAGGCCAGTTTGTGGTAATGGGGTGAGGAATCTGGAGATTTTTAGAGATGTGAATGTTGCTGGACCCAAAATGGAGTCACTTATATAAAACTCTCACAAAATGGAGTCCAGGGAGCCTGTGAATAAGAAGTCCTCACACATGCATTCCTGTTACAAGACTTATTGCAAGACTCTCCAGCTTGTAGACCTTTAAAAAAATATTCACCAAAACTTCCTTAATATCAAATGACAGATAAGATGCCTGCACATGAACGCTTGCCTAGCAATCCCAAAATGCTGAGATTGCAGGCACTGTATCCAGCTAAGAATTATCTATATCTATTTGGACATTTCATAGGGATATTGTCTCCTTCCCAATACATCACCCATGTAGATCGTAAAAATGACTGTTCTTAAACATTTTGTACACACCATGACAAGGTCTAGTACCAGAATCAAGCTTAGTTTGATGAGAGCAGAGCAGTTAAGCATCACACCCAGGTAGCCTAGGAAGGACTTTGAGGGAGACAAGGGCTTGTTGTCAAAAGCAGTGGAAGTGAGATTTTCCATTGTGGCTTAGACCAGAGCTTCTGAAATTTCAAACATATTACATCACAAATCTCCTGAGGAGACTTGTTGAGATACAGGTGCAGCCTCAGGAGGTCTGATTGAGGCCCCAGATTCTCAATGTCTAACAGCTTTCAGTTGAGGCTGATGTTGCTTGTCCTCCAAGGACCACACTTTGAATGGATTTATTCCTATTCACCCTCCTCTCAAGTACCGCTAAGACTCACCTAAGGAAGTCACATTCCAGGAAGCACAGCTGACCTCTCCATCCTTCCTTGTAGTTTAAGTCCATTTTCTGTTGCTATAAAAATACATGAGGATGGGTAATTTATAAAGAAAAAATTGTTTATTTGGCTCATAATCCTGATGGCCGAAAAGTTCAAGACAAGGTATCTACATCAGGTAAAGGCTCCAGGCTGCTTGCATTCATGATGAAAGGTGAGGAGGAATTGGTGTGTGCAGAGATCACATGGCAAGAGAGGAAGTAAGACAGACAGGAGTAAGATGCCAGGCTTTTTAAAAAAAATATACAGCTCTTGTGGAAACTAACAGAGTGAGAATTTTCCCTGAAGAAGGGCATTAATCTATTCATTGGGGTTCTGCTTCCATGATCTAAATACATCCCATTAGGTCCCACCTCCAACATTTAGTTCAAATATCACCATGAGGTGTGGAGAGGACAAACATGCAAACCATAGCACCTGGCTCCCTGGGGTTTTACCATGTAGCTTCTCAGCTCAAGGTTTTTACCTCCCTTTAGAATTTGGACTCGGACTGCTCTGACTTAGTCTCCCTCCACCTCCTGCACTTCTTGACAGTCGGTCACCATCTCTTGTGTTGAAGCAACAGCAACATTGGGGATTGTCATTGTGTCTCCTGGATCCAACAGAATGAGCACGAGCAACATAGGTGTGTGGTCAAGAATCAAATCTGGAACCCCAATGTCAGTTTCCAGGCTCCACGTCTGACAATTTAGCTTCTTTGAGTCTTCCTGGTAGCCCAGTCATGAGGTTGGTCAGTGCTGCTGTTCCTATGCTGTAGTTCTGTGCCTCATCTCCCACAAGATGAGGAAGTAAGACCTGAGCTTCCTAACTTGTGTCCTCTCCCCAGGTCTATTGTTGCCTTCCCTGGAATGAACATCTTTTAGGTTCAAGGCTAAAAAAAATATGCTCTTTTCCTCTTTCTCTCACCATTTGGCAAAGTGAGTGCTTGGGAGCACCAGCTCATTGCCTTTGCTTGCTTGTTTTTTATTTGTTTGTGCGCTGAGAGTTGTTTGTTTTTTTTTTTTAGTCAGAGTTTTACTCTGTCACCCAGGCTGGAGTGTAGTGTGGTACACTCACAGCTAACATAACATCAATCTGCTGGACTCAGGTGGTCCTTCTGTCTCTGCCTTCCAAGTAGCTAGAACTACAGGCATGTGCCACCACACCCAACTAATTTTCAAAAGTTTATTGTAGAAGTGAGGACTCATCATGTTGCCTGGGATAGTCTTGAAACTCTGGACTACAACAATCCTCTCACCTCCACCTCCAAAGTGCTGGGATTACAGGTGTGAGCCACCACACCCAGCCAGCTTGCTCATACTTTGTTGAGAATCTTTATGTCTCTATTAATCAGGAATATTGGTCTGTGGTTTAATTTTCTTGTGTCTTTTCCTAGTTTAGTTATAAAGGTGATATTGGACTCACAGAATAAGTTAGGGAGAAAGTCTTCCACTTTAATCTTACAGAATAGTGTCAGTAAGATTGGTAACTGTTCTTCTTTGAAAGCCTAGTAGAATTTGGCTGTGAGTCCTTCAGGTTCTGAACTTTTTTTAGTTGGAAAACTTAATTACTGTTTCAATCTCACTACTCATTATTGGTTTGTTCAGGGTTTCTATTTCTTCTTAATTCAAGATTAGGTGTTTGTATGTTTCCAAGTATCTACCCACTTCATCTAAATTATCTAATTTGTTTGCACAGAGATGTTCATAATAATTTCAGATGATCTTTTGTATTTCTATCATACCAGTTGTAATGCCTCTATTTTCATTTCTCATTGGGCCAATTTGAATCTTGTCTCTTAATTTCTTAAAGAATCTGTTCTTTTGAAAAACACCATTTTTTGTTTCACTGATCCTTTGTATTTTTTTGTTTGTTCTAAATTCATTTAGTACTGTTTTTATTTTTGTCTTTTATTTTGTTCTAGTAGCTTTGGATTTGGTTTGTTCATTTTTTAAAATTCCATGAGGTGTGACATTCGGTTGCCAATATTTGATCTTTTGTTTTCATTAATGTAGCTTTAAGTGTTATAAATTTTCCTCTGAGCACATATTTGGCTGTGTCCTAGAGGTTTTGATAACTTGTTCCACTGTTGTCACTCATTTCAAGGAATTTTTAAATTTCCATCTGGGTTTCTTTATTGACCAAGTATTATTCAGGTGCAGATGATTTAACTTCCATGTTTTTTTTTGGTCTTTCATGTTCACCTAGGAGTTAATTTTTAGTCTTATTCCTCTGTGTGCTGTATATGCTTGATATGATTTCTAATTTTTTAATGTATTGAGACTTGATTTGTGGCCTAACATATGGTTTGTCTTGGAGAATGTTCCATGAGCTGATGAGAGAAATGTATATTCTGTAATTTTGCAATGAAATATTCTGTAGATGTCTATTAAGTCTATTTACTGTGTGGTACAGTTTAACTCCAATGTGTCTTTGCTGACTTTTTGCCTTGATGATCTGTCTATTGCTGTTAGTAGTGTGTTCAAGTCTCCTACTGCTATTTTGCTATCTCTTTTCATAGTCTAGTAGAATTTGTTTTATAAAGTTGGAAGTTCTGGTGTTAGGTGAATATATATATTTATAATTATTGTATCTTCTTATTGAATTGATCACTCTTTCATTATATAAGTACCATCTTGGGTATTTTTGTTGCTGTTAATTTAAAGTCTGTTTTACCTCATATGAGAATGGCTTCTGCTACTCAGTTTTTGTTTCCATTTGTCTGGAATATTTTTTCCACCTTTTACCTTGAGCCTATAAGAGTCTTTCTGTATTAAGTGATCTCTCTAAGGCAGTAGATATTCGGATTGTATTTTTTTATTCATTCTGCCAGTCTATATCCTATAAGCAGGGCATTGAAGTCATTTGTATTTAGTTAATAATGACATATACTATTCCATTCACCATGCTGGTTGTTACTGGTGGCTTTATTTTTTCCCTATATTGTACTTATGTTCCACAAGCCCTGTGAGCTTTATGATTTCCAGTGCTTTCCTACTGGTGTATTTCAACCTTTTTGTTTCAATATTTTGAGTATTTCTTTGGAGTCTTTGAGTATTTCTTATGGAGTTTGTCTAGTGGTGACAAATTCCCTCAGTGTTTGCCTGTCTGAGAAAGATTTTATTATTCCTTCATTTATGAGGGAATAACTTAGTTTCAAAGGATACAAAATACTTAGCTGACAATTATTCTGTTTGAAGAGATTGATGATAGTACCCCAATGTCTTGTAGGGTTTCTGCTGAGGGGTCTACTGCTAGTCTGACAGGTTTACTTTTGTAAGTTTATTGATGCATTTGTGCCACTGTTCTTAAGATTATTTCCATCACATTAACTTTGCATAACCTGATGATTATATGCATTGGGGATGACCTTTTGACAATGAATCTCCCAGGGGTTGTTTGCACTTTTTTTTTTTTGAGTCGAAGTCTCACTCTGTTGCCCAGACTGGAGTGCAGTGGCTGCTCCCGGCCACTGCAGCCTCGACCTGCTGGGCTCTGGTGATCCTTCCACCTCAGCCTTCCGAGTAACCGGAATTACAGGCATGCACTACCACACCCAGCTCGTTTTTTGATTTATTGTAGAGATGAGGTCTCACCTGCCCAGGCAGGTCTCGAACCTGTGGGCTCAGGCAATCCACTCACCTCAGCCTCCAAAGGCGCGGGATTACAGGCTGAACCACCGAGCCCAGCTTCTTTGCACTTCTTGTATCTAGATGTTTAAATCTCTGGCAAGGCTAGGGAACTTTTCCCAGAATTATTCCCCAAACAACGTATTCAGTAATTGGTGCTGGAAAATCTGGCAGATCACACACAGAAGATTGAAACAGGACCTCTGCCTGTCACTATACACAAAAATTAACTCTAAATGGATCAAAGACTTAAATGTAAAACTTCAAACTATAGGAATCTCAGAAAATGCAGGAGGCACCCTTATGGAAATTGGAACTGGCAACCAGTTCTTAATCAAAATCCCAAGTTCCCATACCATAAGAGATAAGATAGACAAGTGGGACTTCATCAAACTGACAAGCTTCTGCAAAGCAAAAGAAACCATCCAGAGAGCAGGGAGACAGCCCACAGAATGGGAATAAATATTTACCAACTGTGTATCTGACAAAGGCCTAACATCTAGGATCTACAAGGAACTCAAATGTGCTGAAAGAAAAGTAAAACAGCTCCATTAAAAAGTAGGCAAAAGACATGAATGGACACTTTCCAAAAGAAGATATATGGGCAGCCAACAGACATTAAAAAGTGCTCAGCCTCACTAATCATCAGAGAAATGCAAATCAAAACCACACTGAGATACCACCTAACCCAATTGCCAGCATTAATTAAACAAACAACAGATGTTGGCAAAACTACGGAGAAAGAAGAATGCCGCGCTTACTTCAGCAGCAAATATACTAAAACTGGAATGAGAAAAGGGATTGCTTCTACACTGTTGGTGGTAATGCAAACCAGTGCAACCTCTTTGGAAGACAGTGTAGTGGTTTCTGAAAGAACTAGAAATAGACTTTCCATATGACCCAGCAATTCTCTTACTGGGAATATAACCCGAGGAATTCAAATCATTCTACCAAAAAAACACCTGCACATGCATATATGTAGCAACTCTATTCACAATAGCAAAATCATGGAACCAACCATGCTGCCCTTTGAAGTTGGACTGGATTTTTAAAATGTGGTACATATACACAATGGAATATTATAAGGAAGGACAAACATATAGACTTGGCAGCAACTTGGATGGATTTAGAGTCTATCATACTCAGTGATCTACCACAGAAACAAAGAACAGTGTTTCATATGTTCTCACTCATAAGAGGATCTTGAGTAATTTTGCTATAAGAGATTAGCAGTAGTGGGAAACTGCCAGGAAAGGAGGTTGGGGTGGGATTGGCAGTTGAAAGAAACTGCCAGGGGAGAGAGGGGCACACCTCATCAACAAGGGTACCTGCATAATGAACATTTGTATACCTAATCCTGAACTGTGCACTCCCATCCTTAAAATTAAGAAAAAAAAATTATTCCCCAAATAGATTTTCCAAACCCATTGCTTCATCTTCTTCCTCAGGAACACCTACTATACTTAGTTGTGGATGTTTTACATAATCTTATACTTCTGGGATGTCTTTTTTTGTCCTCTTGAATCTTTTTTTGTTGTTGTTGCCTGATTGGGCTAATTTGAAAGCCTTGTTTTTTCTAAATGAGTGTTTCATTTGCAGAAGTTCAGCTTGTTTTCGTTTGTTTGTTTTAAGGCATCTATCTCTTTGAAGAATTTTTCATTTGTGTCCTGATTAGTCTTTCTTTCAATACTAGTTTTCAACCTTTTCCTGAATCTCATTGAGCATTTTTATATAAACAACCTTTTGAATTCTATCTCTGGAATTATAAAGATTTCCTTTTGGTTATGGTTCATTGCAAAGAGTTAGTGTGGTCTTTTTTGGGGGTGTTGGAGAACTCTATTTTTAAATATTCTCTGAATTATTTTTCTGATTTCTTCTCATTTGGGTAGTCTATTTCTCTAATTTGGGGCTGGAGGGTGGCTGCTGTAGGCACTGTAGGGTTCCCTTGGTTATATATAACCTTAGTGTGATAAGTTTCTCAATTATCAACTGTAGTAGTGCTGTGCTGGGTACCTGTAGAGGCTCAGGTTGTGAGCTGGGGTCTGGAATTAGAACTTCCCCAAAACTGAGGTATTATATCAGATGTAATGGGTTGTTCTAGATGACTGCAGGCCAGGAGATGACACGTGAAGGTGACAGCCAACTGCCTTGGTGACTATGAGCTTTCTGTTTGACCTGTATTTCCCCTCTGGAAGTACTCAGTCAACCCTGGTGGTGGGTGTGGCTGTGGGGATTACCCAAGAACTCTGTCTGTCTTAAGCTTTCTAGGGGATGTAGAGGGAAAGCGTTCAAGCTTCCCACCAGTGTACATGAATGACTATCCCAGTGGGGATTGGGAAGGAGTCCCCAGTCACTGGGGTAATATTTCAGTGTTGTGCAGAGGTTATACAGAAGAGTTTACACATGGAGTGAAAGATTGCTATGGCGTTGAGTCCACCCCAAATGCCCCGCCCTAGCCCAGGAAGTCTGCCATCTGAATGTCAAAGTACAGCTGGCCTCAGAGCCTCAGATGTTCTCATGGCAACCAGTACTAGCCAGAAACTTACTGCCACAGTGGAATTTGCCCTTGGAGCCCATTCATCCTAGGCCAACTAGAATGTAGCTGGCAGCAAGAGTTTAGTTGCCTGGGATATGGTAGCTGGCACCATTCAAGGCTTTTTTCCTGCACCACTCCACATGGGTCTCGGCAAAGCATCCATTTTCCTGTGAAGGACTAGAAGCTCATGAGTCTCAGCAGGCTTTCCAAGTTCTTAACATGAGTCATAACGCCTGAATTCTCCTCACTTACCTCTCCTGCTGCATCCAGAGGCTGCCTGCAGTTTGTGTCATGATGCAGGCAAATCTGGCTAGTTCCAGCCCAAGCTGATAAATTTATCTCTTCTTTGCACTCTGTGGATAATATCACCTCTTTGTTGAATCGTGAATATGCTTCCATCCCATCTGCCAGCCCAGCCCCAGAGCTTGAGAATGAGCCTGGCCCTGACTCTGAACTCAGCAGGGCCTTGACTATGGTGGGCAGAATGATCATGAATCTGCTGCAGGAGGAGGGGTTGCTGGAGCTGAAATCCCCCCACTTGGTGTTCTGTGCTCACAGATGACCTGAGAACTTTTCATGCCTGGATAGTGTCCAGGCAAGGAAAAGGGGGAGTTCTCCTGGGAGTGAACTCCTTGGTTTCAAGACTTTTCTCTTCCCTTTTCTCTCCTCGCAGGCTTCATGTCCTCCTATGAGCTAACTCAACCAGCCTCAATGTCAGTGCGATGAGAGGGAAAGCAAAGATCACCTACCTGGGGCAAAATGTAGATGACTGTTATATAACTGGTACTAGCAGAATCCAGGCCAGGTCTTTGTGCTGGTCATCTATGGTGATAATAGGTGACCCTCAGGGATTCCTGAGCATTTGTCCAGCTCCAACTCAGGGAACACAGCCGCCCTGACCATTAAGTGTGCTCAAGCTAGGGATGAGGCTGACTATTACTGTCAGGTGTGAGACAGCAGCATGATTCATAGTGACATAGGCAGATAGAGAAGTGAGACGCAACCCTGCTTGACACATCTTGCCCCACACAGCGTCACCTTCCCTTCTGCTTGGTCACACTGAGCGGGAGAGAGTCCCATGTGTTCTGTACCTTACTAGCCTGCCTCTGCCCTTGCATTTCTGAAATATGCGAGCAAGTTCCTACACCACCCCAGGCTAAGCTTATCCCATTGAAAAGTGAGTGGGTCATTTTAACAACCAACTGTCAGCTCCCAAAAGACCACAAGTAACAAGTCCTGTTACTCTTGCAACTCCATACCCATTAGTATTAAGGGAGAATAATCCTAGGATGGAGGTATTTTAGTCTCTCAGAAAGGGAAGGAATATAGAAGAGGTTTATAAGGTATGGGGATTGGCACTTGAGTGATTTGAGATAAGTCTTGCAAGGAAGAAACTGACCAGAATTGGGGCACATCTGGGACATGATTGCACAGGAATGGTGGACACAAGGAAAGAAAGGTCTTGAAACAAGTCTTGATTAGTAAATATTTATTGGATAAGTGAGCAATTTATAAGGTGAAAACTGTGTGCTCTGTAAAGCCGACCCTTTACCTGAATTATTGGTTTGTAGAAATTTCCTGAAGTACTGAGTGACATTCTTCATAGTTTACATCCTCCTCCTCCTGGGCAAGAAGGTCCACCACAGCTCTGTCATGGTTACATAGGTGGTCTCAGTCCCAGAACCACAGACATGCCCTGCAGGGTGTAAATGACCATGGACAAAGGAAGAAGTTAGTAAATTCCTACAGAGAAGCAGACACAGACGTTTCCATAGCAGTGATGAGAAATGGGCACAGCTGGGCCAGTTCTGTAGGGGCTCATTCACCTGTGATAGAAACAACCCCATTGAGGGTCCCCTAATGGGTGTGGGGTGGGTCCAGAAGACAGGACTGGCCAATGTCTGGGAGTAGAAGTCCAGCCCTACCCTCGTCCAGCTCTTTCCCTGGTGTGTCTCCAGGCTCCTTCTACCTCTGGAGGGACTTCCCCTCCACTCCCCACCATCCTTCCTGCCTCTGTACCTCATATCTCCCCTACCCTGAATTCCTCCCTTTGCACTCCCCAGTTCCTTCCCTGCTCCACCCCAGGCCCTGCAGAGCAGACCAGGTGCAGACATTCCTGCAGAAGCCTCTGATGCAGCAAGTGCAGAACTGTCCCTATGGAACTGAACAGGCTTGTCCCTGGGTCTCTTTTTGTAGAGATTCCAACAACCCTTGGTGATCCCTGGTGGGCTTTCTGACCCCAGCTAGGAAACTGCTCCACAGTGACCCAGGCCATTGCAATGTGATGACCTTCAACCTGGCTCCGTCTCCATGTCCAATCCCAATGTTCTAGCTTAGAGTCTAGAAGTCTGCATTCTGGTTCCACTGGTCATTCCACTAGGTTTTTTTCTCACCTCCTTAAGCCAACAGCATTCTATTCTGCCCACTGGGAACAGTGACAGCCATTTTCCAGGGCTGCAGCAAGGACCAAACTGGATGGGGGTCCTATGTGGCTTCAGGAGTCCCAATGCATGGCCCAGAATGAAGTTATTCCCAGTCGTGAAAAGTAACTTTAGGAACAACAGAGACAGACTCACCTTTCTGGCCACTGCTGGCTAATAGTCCTTGAGGGCCCCTCACACCAGGAGAGAAAGTTTTAATTGTACCCAGATATGGGGCCTTAGGGCCTATAATCAAAGGTAGGTGATGTCAAGATAAACTGATTTCCTGGGCAGTGGCAGAGGGCCAAGCTGGCAGTCACCTGAGGTGTAAGCTCACATATAGGGGGGTTCTTCCCAAGATGGAGGTTCTTGGGTATAGAGGCAAGAGGTTCTGACCAGACAGACCAGACCTGGTATGTTTAATTCTGGTCAATGTGTTCATTTTGTCAATAATTTTTTTTGTGGAGGATCTGCTACGTGCCAGATGCCAAACCAACAGCTGGGGATATAGTGTTTAACAGGACAGATGGTGCCTTTCATGCTGGAGTAGCTGAGACCACAGGCAGGCATCATCACACCTGCAATTTATTTTTTGTAGAGACAAGGTCTTGCTATGTTGCCTAGACTGGCCTTGAAATCCTGGGCAGAAATAATCCTCTTACTTGACCTCCCAGTGTGCTGCTGGTATTACAGGTGTAAGCCACCACACTCACCCCTTAATGCAGTGCTGTTGTTGTTGCTGTTGTTTGTTTTAGAGTTGTGGGGTATAAGTGAGGATTTACTACATAAGTAGGTTGCATGCAGGTGCGGTTTGGGCTTCTAGATGGCGTTCTTTCCCTCACTGATAGTGGAGCAGGTACCCATTGTGTTGCTACATGCCCCCCTCCCCTTCTCCCTCTTTCCTCTAGCAGTGTTCAGCATCTGTTGATCCCACCATTGTGCTAGTGTACTAGTGTTCAGTTATTTGTTTCTGTGCTAGTTCACTTAGTATGATTGTCTCCAGCTGCATCCAAGTTGTTGCGAAGGCCAAGATCTTGTTCTTCTTTATGGCTGCGTAATATCCCATCATGTACATGTATCACATTTTCTTTATATAGTCCACTGTCAACAGGTATCTGGATTGGTTCCATGTTTTTGCTCTTGTGAATAGTGCTACAATACATATGTGTGCAGGTGTTTTTTTTTTGTAAAGTTATTTATGTTCCTCTGGGTATATACCCAGGAGAGAGACTCTTGGATCCTATGGAAGTTCAATTTTTAGTTCCTTGAGAAATTGCTTTCCATAAAGATTGAACTAACTTACATGACGACCAGCACTGTAGAAGCATTTTCTCCCCATCACCTGTTGGTTTTTTACTTATTAACGATGGCCATCCTTACTGGTGATAGGTGCTATCTCATTGTAGTTTTGATTTCCATTTCTCAATAATTAGTGAAGCTGAGTATTTTTTCATGTATTTGTTGACTGCTTATATGTCATCCTTTGAGAAGTGTCTGCTCATGTCCTTTGCCCACTTTTTAATGGGGCTGTTTTTTCCTTTCAATTCATTTGAGCTCCTAGTAGATCCTGGGTGTTCAGGTTTTACCAGATGCATAGCTTGCAAATATTTTTCCCCATTGTGTGGGTTGTCTCTTTACTCTCTTAGCGGTTTATTTTGCAATGCAAAAACTTTTCAGCTTGATAAGGTTCCACCTGTCTATCTTAACTTTTGTTGCAACAGCTTTTGAGGACTTGGTCATGAATTCATTGCCTACTACGATGTCCTGGAGGGTGTTTCCTATACTTTCTTCTAATAGTTTGAGGTTTTTCATTTAAGTCTTTGATTCATTGTGAGTTTATTTTTGTATATGGAGATATGTTGGGGTCCAGTTTCAATCTTTTGCATATGGCTAACATGCAGTACCATTTTCTATATCTGGTTTCCCCAGTACCATTGGCTAAATATGGTTTTCTTTCCCCAGTGTTTGTTATTGATGTCTCTGTCAAAGATGAGTTAGTTGAGGGACTGTGTTTTTATTTCTGGATTCTCTGTCCTTTCTATTGGTCTATGTGCCTATTCTTGTACCAATACTGTGCCATCTTTTTTACTGTAGCCTTCTAATATAATTTAATGTTTGGAAGTGTGATACTTCCAGCTTTGTTCCTTTTGCTGAGTATTGTTTTGGCTATTTGTGCTCCTTTCTGTTCTCTTTGCTATAAAATTCTGTATTGTCTTTCCTATGTTTGTGAAAAATGATGTTGGCAACTTGATAGACTTGCAATGAATCTGTAGATTGCCTTATATAGGATGAACATTTTTGACAATATTGATTCTTCCAATTCATGGGCTGGGGATGTTTTTCCATTTGCTTGTATCATCCTTGATTTATTTGAGCACTGCTTTGTAGTTTTCACTGTAAAGGTCTTTCATTTATCTGGTAAAGTGGATGTCAAGGTTCACTTTTTGTGGCTATTATAAATGGGATTTTGTTTTTTATTTGGTTCTCAGCCTGCTTGTTGTTAGAGTATAGAAATGCAACTATTTTTTGCACGTGATTTTTTGCCCTGAGACTGTACCAAAGTCATCTATCAGTGTGAGGAGATTTTTGACCTACTTTTTAGGGTTATCTAGGTATAGAATCATGTTTTCCACAAAATGGTATAACTTAACTTCCTGTTTTCCTATTTGGATACTTCTGTTTTCCTTCTCCTTCCTGATTGCTCTGGTTAGGACTTCCTGTGCTATGCTGAATAGGAGGGATGAGAGTGGACATCTTTGTCTTGTTCCAGTTCTTAGGGGGAATGCTTCCAGCTTCTGCCCATTAAGCATGATGTTGACTGCAGCTTTGGCATTGATGACTTTTATTGTTTTGAGGACTTTTCCTTTGATGCCCAGTTGTTCAAGGATTTTTATCAAGAAGGGATGCTAGATTTTATCAAATGCTTTTTCCTGCATCTAATGAGAAAATCATGTGGTTCTTGGTTTTTCACTTGTTAATGTGCTGAATTACATTTATATCTTGTGAATATTGAACCAGCCCTGTATTCCAGGAATGAAGCCCATCTGGTCATGGTGGATGATCCTTGCAATGTGTTGTTGGACTAGTCACATTAGCATAAGGTTGGGATCCACAGTTGTTGGACACTGCTAGGAGAGGGTGGGAAGGAGAAAGACAGGGGGCATGTGATAAACAAAGGGTACCAATATGTAGCTAATCCTCATTTGCACACCACAACTCTATAATAAATGAATAAATTAAAAAATAAAAAGAAATGCATTGTTGCCTATGATTTGCTAGAATCTTTTTGAGAATATTTGCATCTATGTTCATCAGGAATAGTACCCTGTAATTCTCTTTTTCTTATTGGGTCATTGCCAGTTTGAGGTATTGTGATGATATTAGCTTCATAAAATGAGCTAGGGAGAATTTCTTCCTTCCAATTGCCTGGAATACTTTCAATAAGATTGGTATCAATTTTTCCTTGTATGTTTTATAGAATTCAGCTGAGAAATAATCTGGTCCAGGGTTATTTACAGCTGGAAGGTTTCTTATAACTGAGTTGATTTCCTTGATTGTTATTGGTCTGTTTACGGTTTCAGTTTCTTCCTGTTTCAACCTTGAAAGGTTATGTGATGCCAGGAAATCCTCCATTTCCACTATATTTTCTAGTTTATTTGCACACAGGTATTCACAGTAATCTCTGATAATCTTTTGAATTTCTTCAGGGTCAGTTGTGACATCTCCCTTTTCATTTCTAATTGTGTTGAGTCAGACTTTCTCTTTTTTAGTCAATCTGGTCAGGTGTCTGTCAATCTTATTTATCTTTTGAAAGAAAAGATTTTTGTCTTGTTGATTCTTTCTATAATATTTTTATCTTCCGTTTTCAGCAATTGTGACTTATCTTAGTAATCTGGGTTTTTCTACTGAACTTACAATGTAATTGTTCTTGCTTTGTCAGTTCCTTTAGGTGCGATGTTAGGCTGTTTACTTTTGATCCCTCTGTTTTCTTCATATGAGCATGCAAATACTATGAATTTCCCTTGCAACACTGATTTCATAGTATCCCAGCAGTTTTGATGGATTGTGCCTTTGTTTTTATTTGTTTCCAGGAATCGCTTTATTTGTGCCTTGATTTCTGACTCAAGAGTCATTCATTGGTATGTTGGTTTTGTGTGTTTGATGGGGTTCATGTTGGTGGTGATATTTATTTTTAGTCCACAGTGATCTGAGAAGATGTTTGGTATTTTTGAAATTTGTTCACACTTGATTTATGCCCAAGAATGTGATCAGTCTTGGAGTATGTGCCACATGCTAATGAGTAGAATGTATACTGTGGTTGTTGGGTGGAGTATTCTGTAGAGTTCAATTAGATGTCTAGTTAAGGTTCTGGATCTCATTGTTGGTTTTTTTTTGTTGTTGTTGTTGTTGTTGCTGTTGTTGCTTTGTTGGTTTGTTTGTTTTGCTTCAATTGTCTGTTTGGGCTGTTAGCAAGATATTAAAGTTCTTGACTTCAATTGTAAGAGTATCCATACCCCTTCTTGCTTTATGTAATGAATGTTTTATAAATCCAGGTACTACTGTGTTGGGTGCATATATATGGATATTTCTTGCTGGTGGATTGAGCCTTATCATTATGTAGTGTTCTTCCATGTCCTTTTTAACTTTTATTGGTTTGAAGTCTGTTTTGTCTGATATAAGAATAGCTACCCCCACTCTTTTCAGTTTTCCATTTTCCTGGAAGATGATTCTCCAGCCCCTTTACCTTGAACCTGTAGGTGTTCTTTGCAGTGAGATGAGTTTCCTGGTGGCAGCAACAAGTTGGATCATATTTCTTTATCCAGTTTGCTGCTCTATGCCTTTTCAGTGGTGCATTCAGCCCATTAAAGTTCAAATTAATTATTAAATGTGAGGGTTTTTCCCTGCCAAAGGCTCTTAAAAGGTGGCTTTTCTTTCATTCTTTCTTTCTTGTTTTCCTTTTATCTTTATTTTTTTCTTCCCTAGATTTTCTGGATAATCTGTATGCTCTGTTAACTCTGTGCTTGCTGTGCTTCTGTGACAGGTGGAATTGTTCTTTCGTTTCTGTGCTCAAAACTTTCTTAAGCATCTCCTGAAGGGCTGGTCTGGAGGTGGCATATTATCTTAGGAATTGGAGGGCTGGGAAGGATTTTAATTCTCCATCACTGATGACAGGGCAGGGCAGTTTGACAGGGCAGGAAATTTTTTGCTGGAATGGCTTATCTTTGAGAACATTAAAGATGGGACTCCAGTCCCTTCTGGTTTGTAGGGTTTTCTGCTGAGAAGTCTGCTGTAATTCTGATGGGTCTTTCCCAGTAGATGATCTGACCCTTCTCTCTAGCTGCCTGTAGGATTTTTTCTTTCATGCTTACCTTGTGGAGATGGATTACTGCAAGATTTACAAGACAGATTGTCTTGAAGATGGTTTTCTCATGCAATACCTTGCAGGGCTTCTCTGAATCTCTTGAGTTTGGATGGCCATCTCTCTAGAGATACGGGGAAATTTCTTTTCCTTTTTTTTGAGTTGGAGTCTCACTCTGTCACCCAGACTGGAGTGCAATGGTCGTCTTGGCCTCTGCAGTCTCAACTTGCTGGGCTCCAGTGATCCTTCCTCCTCGGCCTTCCAAGTAGCCAGAACTACAGGCGTGCACTACCATGCCCAGCTAATTTATTTGATTTATTGTAGAGATGAAGTCTCACCAAGTTGCTCAGATGGGTCTCAAACCTGTGGGCTCAGGCAATTCACTCACCTCGGCCTCTCAAAGCATGGGATTACAGGCTGAGCCACCGATACTGGCCAATTTTCTTAAATGAACTCATGGAAGTCTTCCCCCACTGTGTTCTGTTTCCCCTTCTCTTTCAAGAATGCCAATTAAAGATAGATTTCGTTTCTTGACATAGTCTCACATATCCCATAGGTTTTTCTCATCTTTTAGCCTTTTTTCTTATTTTTGTCAGATGGCATTTGTTCAATACTTTGATCTTCAAACTCTGAGATTATTTCCTCTGCTTGATAAAATCTGCCCCCTAGGCCTGTTGTTATGCTTTGAAATTCCAGAAGGGAATTCTTCATTTCCAGGATTTCAGAACGAACCATTCTTATATTGACCAACTCAACTTTAACTTCCTGCACAGCTTTTGTTGCCTGGGTGATCATTGCTTCCAACTTCTCATGGCTTTCCTGAACTGTTTTCACCCTCCATTGTCTAAATTCTTTGTCTGTCTTCTGGGACTGGTCATTCTGGGTGGCTTCCATTGTTTGGGGTCTAGGAGATGCTTTGATAGGTGATGCCTCTTTAAGACTTGGAGGATTATCGGTGTTTTTCTGCTGGCTTTTCCTTATCTATGAGAAACAACTCTCTTTTTTAGGTTTATTATTTTGTAGCTAAATATGGTCTTGCTGGTCTAGGGCCTTTTCTTTCATTCAAAATAGTTCACACACACACACAGAGAAGGTGGCATTTACTTCTGCTCTGCCACTCTTGCTGGACAGTGTTCAGAACTCAGTGACTTTCTGTTGAAGAGTTTTTCTCATGGTCAGGTTGGCTGGACTCTCATTGCAAGCTATATATGAAGACGAGAAGAGGAGCCTGACAGCTAGAAGCACTCTGAGAGCTTTGGCACCTTTAACAGTCCAGTAATGCGACTGCCAGGAAACAGGGCTTCCAGGTGGCTTTCATGACTCCCTCACCCATGTCAAACGCTGGGCTCAGCACTTAAAAGCAGCAGATTTTCTGTTACTGTAGGATACATCCTTTGGGTGTGTGAGGCTGGCAAGTAAACCTTCCTGGGCTGAGGTGAGGGGTGACTGGCACCAGATGCATGCAGCAAACACGAAGTGAATGCAACCAGCAGGTGATGTTACCCATCCAGAGCAGGCTACTAGGCACTGTCAGCAGGGAATGTGCTCTTGGGGGTTGACTAGCAGTAGTCATTCTAAGCTTGGGTGGGTTCCCAGCTCCACATAAGCTCCAGGAACATGCTGCTGTGCCCTAATCAGGTCTTCTACCATGTGGACGCTGTGACTGGGAGGAGAGAGCTGATCCAGACAGTGTTAGGAGCACTCATGCCCTCTTGCATACAAGGTAGGACTGCAGATCCTAAGCAAGCCTGGTGCTTGGTGGAGATGGGACCCCTGGCTCCAATGTCAGCAGCCTGGGCAGTCTCTTCCTTGGTCCCTATGCATTCCAAGAGTCATCTGCAGCATGCAGGGTACTTTCTCTCTCCAAAACTGCTTAAGCTGCCTGAGCTTACTGGTGGCTGTGTTTGTCCTCTCTGTTTTGCTCAGTGAAAGAGGTGAGGGTTGGCTACTCCCTGATATCTACCTTGGATCTCCCTACTCTAAACAATATTAGTAAAAATCAAAATGAATGCCCCAAAACTCCCATAATGAACAAAATTTCAGGATTTACCTCACTACAGTGACCTCCCTCCAAATTCTGCCCACAGTCTCAGGGTGAGATGAGTGTCGGGCGAGGCAGGAGAACCAGAGTCCAGTCCCTGTGATCGCCTCTCCCATCCCAGTCTCCTACTCACTCTCCTCTCCATTCCTGGTGCCATTCTTTTGGTTTCAGGCACCCCTTTCTGAAGATCTCCCTGCCCTTTCTGGCTGACTTGTATTGTTGGTCTCTGCTGCCCTCTAATGGACTCTCCACTTAGGTTTGTACTCCAGGCATTTGAGGGCCTAGTTTGAGGTTAAAGGATGGAATTTCCCAAAACCTCACCCTCCAGTTCCAGGCTGGCTTCACTCCATGTCCTAAAAGGTTGGTCCTCCCACCCTGCTCCAGGTATCCAGCTGGCACTAGTAAGTCCCAGGACAATCTTTACACCAAGTTGCTGTATGTCTCAGGTAAGAAACTATTCCTTTCCGGCCTCCATTTTCTCATCAGTAAGAGATAGAGGATCCCTGTAGGTAAATGAGTCTGTTATCTACAGTGGAAGTAAGAGCCTCTCCCGTTTCTTGAAGGAGAACTGGAATGGGAGCTTCAATCCTAGAATCACCAGAGGAGTTGCGTCTTTGGAGTTTCTGGGGACTTCACAGAGGAGACTCTCAAACTTCAGAAGCAGCCTCTGACTCTGGGGACTCTGAGAGATCCAGAACATTTGTCACATCCCCAGACCAATTCTTTGTCAGTCTGAGCCTCAGACCCTACAGGCTCCAACAGTGAGAAGTTCAAGACAAGATAAGAAGGTCCAACCAGACTGAATTTGTGGACAGTGGAGAGCAAGGAGATGGGCCTGGGAGAGAGGAGTCCACAGTGGCTGCAGGTGGAGTCTCTGGGGTCTGTGGGATGAAGACTGGGAAGGGGACTGGCCAGCAGGAGGCTGGAGTGGGAGTGCCCTCAAATACAAGAAATGGGCAGAAGTTACTGGAAGGAGCACACTCTCTGCTCCAGGAGAGAAGGACCAGGGCAGGACACAGCAGGCTCTGCAGAGGCATCAGAGACCCTGAGCAGGGAATCCACCAAATAGAGCAGCTGAATCCAGTATACTCTACCCAGCCCACCTCAAGTCTTCCTGCATCTCAGTACAGGTCAGGGTGGGGTGAATCTGGGCAGCCAGCACTGCTCCATTATTAGCTGAGAGAGGCCCAGCCACCCTTCGAGGGTCCCCAGGGCCCAGCCAGACCCAGATTTCCAACCGCAGCCACCACAGGAGGATGTGGTCTGCGGTGGTGATGACTGCCCAGAGATCATGGCAGGTGCAGGATCAGGGGAAGTAATGAAGTAGCTTGGTGTGTTATGCTTAGGGACAGCCCACTTTTCTCCCCATGACCTGGGGCTGTCCCTAAGGGAAACCGCAGGTTCTGGGTTCTGGGCAGTAGGTGAGTGCCACACCCATGGGGGAGGAGGCTGGGTAGAAATCAGCTTCAAACTAGACTCCCAGAGTAGATTCTACCCCAGCCTACTAGGGTAGGTGCAAGGAGCCCAAGGTCAGAGGCAAGAATGGCCCAAACAACGGGCTTCCTAGGAGCTTCCCCTGTGCCCATGTGATGTTTGTTAGGGCACTCATGTCCTGTTACTACTCAGTGCCTTGCCCATTTCCAAGGGCAGGGATATCTGGTGCTTATTTGTATAGTCCAGTCCTCAGCACCAGGTCTGACCCTCAGAATTGCCCAAGTGATGTTTGTGGATGGAAAGATTCATCCTGGAGATTCTTGACAGCTGATCTCATGAGTTGAGTCAAGTCATTAAGTCCTGATCACCATCCTCAACTTCATCTCTTTCTCTTCTCCTCCTCCTCTTCCTCATCAGCAAGAATTGTGAAGGAACTGAGACGTTGCCCTGCTTTCAAGCTAAGAAATAGGCCAGTCACAGTGCCATGGATATGGCAGAAGACACAAGACTCCTAGGTTAGAGACAAAGAACAGTCTCATTCACAGCAATAGCAGCTGCCAAAATATTGGTGTTGTCTTGCCCCACAAGACAATACAAAGAGGACCAGGTAACATCTGCACACCAAAGCTTGGAGACCTTAAACTTTTTATGCTGGACAGAAAGCATGCCTGCCCTTGGCTCTAAAAGGAGGCATTCCCTGTACCTTCTGATGTTGTTCACTATACAAGCATCCTTGACAAGGTAGTCCAGAGCAAAGGCAGATGGTGAGAGACATGCAGAAACAGAGATCTGTAGTATCAATGAAATAAAGCCCCAGAAAATTTGTCTGTTACCATATCCCATAAAAAGAACTGTCCTGATTATCCTCAAATTTAGCAGGGAAGTTAAAGAGTGTCTCACTTAAGACGTGGGCCAAACAACTCTTAAAAGGGACTTCCCAAGAAGTTCACTTTGGCAGGTCCCAGGAATTCCCATTTAGACTTGCTGACAAAAAAACTTTAAGAGTCCTAGAGGACCACAGATGTAAACTTTGGATAATGTACTAAAGGTTTCATTGCAGAAAAAGGAGCTGGAAAGCACGAAGGCAGACCCTCACTGCAGTTCTGCAAGACTGCAGAACAAGGCCCTTTCTTTCCAGGGCATGGGGCCCTGGTCTGGGGCTCTGTTATTTGTACATTGGGCTATCAGGGGCATCAGAAAGGATAAGAGTGGAGGAGGAGGTAAAGGAGCGCAAATGGCACCAGGGGATACACGAGACAGGAGAGAGCTCTGTTCAACCAGAGTGAGTTGTGTTTAATTGAGCAGCTACTGCATGCTGGACTCTGGGCTTTGAGTTTTCCCACATGCCAGGCAGTGAGTCCCACCTGGACCCGGAGAGTCACGTCATCACCAACAAAGCGTGCCCTGGTGTCATGCAAGGGCCAGGCCCCAGAGATCAACCCCAGCCCTGTCACCTGTGTTGTGTGGCATCAAGAAAGCAGGGAATCTGCTGAGTATACTTTCCTCATCTTCAAATGGCGGGTGGATCATCTTAGCTCCCAGGATCCTGGCACTCAGCCAACACTAAACAACATCACTACTGTCACTGTATAATGGGTTCTATTTCTGGGTTTCAAAATGGACTCCAACCCACAGCACCTGCCCAGCCCTCTCCCCTTCTACCACTGTACCACATAACTCAAACTTTGGCTCACTCCAGAGCCAGGCACAGCCTTCCAGGTGAATGGGGTGCTCGAAATGCAGAGGACGAGCTTGCTCTTAGATCAAACTCACCATACACCCACTCCAGGAATGATCTTGGATCCTGCATTCATCTTCTCTCTACTGTAGTTTCTTATATGAAAAAAAAAGTACGCCTGTCCCAAGGACACCCTATGAGTTTCTCTGAACCCCAAAGTAAGAGTAAAGAAAAAAGAGAACCTGAATTTGTTCAACAGTCACTGAATACTTAGCAAACACGTAGTTACATTAATCCTCATAGCCTCCCAGCTGCAGAGGAATTCTCTCCATTTTGCAGAGAAGAAAATTGAGGCCAATAGGTGACCTAGGTCTGGATGGACTCCACATTCATGGTTTCACCACTACTTCTTGCCTGTAGGATATAGAATCACTCCCTGCAGTGCCCTTGTCTGACTAAACAGAGGGCCAGAGGGGAACTGGTGGAGCTCAGTCAACCCAGCCAAGAAAAAGCTGGTCCAAGCTGGCCAGAGTCCATTGTGAAGGGGCCCAACCTAGGCAACTGGCCAAAATAGAAGCCACAGCTCTGGTCCCAACCCCCAAATTCAAACCCTTGGGAACTCCTGATCCACTGGGCAGCATGCCCACCATTCCAGGTCCCAGGGAGATGCTTCACAGACCCAGGGCATCCTTTGGAACCTGGAGAAAGAAAGTAGGTCAGCTGTTTCCCACCCAGGACCCCAAGGGTGGGACCAGGCAGGTTGCTGTGGGCAACAGCTGAGCCCTAGTTCCCAACCACAGCAGGGCAGTTGGCAGATGTCCTTCCGGGAGAGACCCTCAGGGTTAACAGCCTTGGACCCTGGAAGGGGCTGGGCTGGAGGCAAGAACCAGAGCTGGTCCAGGGAGAAGACAGAGCCATATGGACAGGGGTGCACTGAGGCAATTGATACCCATGAGAGGGACCGGGGACACAACTCTCCGTGGCTTCCACCCTGCCAGAGGTGCCATTGACCTTGAGGACAGATGAGGACCAGGACATTCCAGGTGGGCCATGAGGCCTCCGAGGGGCTGGGATGGCCCAGGCATCGCTGGACCCTCCTGCTGCTGGGCCAGACCACGGTCATCCATGGTCTGCAGCTCCCGATGGCAGCACTGTGGAGCCCAGGCAGCAAGCAGCCGAAACAGCCAAAGGGTCCTATGTAGCAGGTAAGGAGCAAGAGGATCAAGGGATGTGGGGGTCCTGTGGCCAGAGCCAGGAGCGGGTGACAAAGGGGAGACCAGCCAGAGAGGTGAGAAGGAAGGTCAACCCTACTGGGGGCCTGGGCAGACACTGACTTTATTTAAAGGGATATATAAAGATTTGCTTTCATTTATTTTTATTTTTTATACCATATTAAAATATTATCTACCTCAGTTCCTGAGTTTTCTAACCCTTATCAAATTTTGCACCAATACTAGTGCCTCACCAGCCTCACCCTAGGAGCAGGATGTCTGTGGCAGGTGTTGGCCACAGATGGCCACTGTTCACACAGGGTGCCCAGTCCTCTCTCTTGTCTGTGCTAATGTGCTGTCTCTCTTATCCTTGCTGGGCAAGGTCCACTTTCTGGAGTACCAGCAGTGGGCTCCAACTGATGTTGTAAAGGGGCTTCCTCTGAGGTCCCTCCTGCAACTGTCCCCCTAGAAGCCCAAGCCCACCCAGCGTGCAGGCACCTCCAAGGAAAAGACCTGAGGAAGTCAAGGGGGGCCATGGTGCTGCCCAACCCTGTTATGTGACCCCAGTGATTGGGTGCTAAATGCAGAACCTTCCTCTCAAAGGCTCCAGAAGCCATTATCCATTGTTATTCTCATTGTATGAAGGGAATAAAGTCCCAGACAGAGGAGGCAACCTGCCCAAGATCACACAGCACATGAACACAAACAGTTCCAGGCCTATTAGAGGATGCTATGACCGCATCAGCATGCCTTATATTTTAAACAAAATGGTCCAAGAGAAGGGTCAGTCTGCAAGGAGCAAGGGCTTGGTTTGGTCTTCCCCAAGGCTTCCCACTCACTGACTTGTGCATAAACTGGGGGCCTGAACCGAGAGGGCCTATCTGGTCATAGGGACTGACCCATGCTCCATTTTAGGAGTAGTAGATGGGGAGGCATATGTTTCCTCTGTGGGCAGGATGCCCAATACAGACTCACAGACTGAGGGGTGCTGGCTGGGGATAGGGCACCCAACTGAGGCAGCAGCATGCAGAGGAGAGGAGGGTGAAGGGTAGGTGGGGAATTCAGGGGTACTGGAGTGGGCGCCATCAAACCACAAGGGTGTCTGAGCCCAGCTCTTTTCCCATGGCCCAGGAGTAATCATGGAGGGATTTAAGTAGGGGACCATCAGAGGCAAATGTGTGCTTTGGAAAACTTGGCTCCAAATAGATCAGAGTGAGAACCAGATTTGACGAGGGAGGCCAAAGTCAGAGAAGGGGCAGCAGCTGTGACCAGGGAGGTGGAGAACCTGGACCCAGCCTGCGCCCTGGGCACAGGTAGGACACAGGTGAGCACAGTCACCCAGGGCCAGATTCCTGTGAAATGAGTGAAGGAAGTTACAGTGAAGGCTGCGGAGGCTGACCAGGGAGGACCAGCTCTCATGAACTATCAGTGGGAGACTGACTTTCTGAAAGTTGTATTTAGATTTATAAAAATGTGCATTTCTTTGAATCAAGTATTTCCACTTCTAGAAATTCATCCTAAGAAAGGAAAAATCATCAAAGCTGTAACCAAGCTTTGGGATATTACCTATTTTTAATTGTAACTTTTTAATTTTCTGGTTTTATGAAAATGTTCACAAGAAGAAATATTTTATTTTTGCCTTTTAAAATAATTTTTAATACAAGAGTAATATGTATTTCTTGAGAAAATAAGATTAAACATAGGAATATATAAAGAAAAAAGCAAGTGCTTCCTCTCATCAACTCTCACCTCTTCACCCAAAATCTGTTCTTCAGAAATGGACACAGTCTGGCTGGTCTGTACACTTCCAGACCTTATCCTTTGTTTGTATGTTCCTGAGAACACATAAACACATAGTTGGAATTTTATTTGACAAAAATAGAGTCATATTCTGTGTATTACCAGTTTTTTTAAGGTGACTGAAATGTAAACATATAATAATAAATACATGTTTATTTATTTATTTATTTATTTTGAAATGGTGGGGTACAGTTAAGGGTTAAGTATACAAAATTCACTTTGCAGGTATTCTTCTTGATGAGGTGTGTCTCCCTTTCCCTAGACAGATATTGACTACCATTAATCCCACCTTCCTACCCCTCCCTGCCCCCCCAATAGTTTCCTGCCACTATCAATTCTTTTCTTATAGTATTACAGTAGTAGTTCAATGTTCACTCATGAGTAAGAACATGTGATATTTAGATCTTTGTTTCTGTGATAAATCACTCAGTATTATAAATTCTAATTCCATCCAAGTAGCTGCAGAATTCATGGTTTTGTTCTTTTTTATGTCTGTGTAATATTCCATTGCGTATACGTACCACATTTTAAAAATCCAGTCCTCTTTTGATGGATGACATGGTTGGTTCCATGATCTTGCTATTGCGAAGAATGCTGTGATAAACATATGTGTGCAGGTATCATTTTATAGAGTGATTTGAGTTATTCAGGGTATATTCCCAGTAGGGGGTTTGCAGGGGCATATGGAAGGTCGATTTTTAGAGCCTTCAGGAATCGCCATGTTGATTTCCACAGAGGCTGTACTAGTTTACACTCCCACCAACAGTGTAGAAGTGTTCCCTTTTCGCCACATTCTCTCCAGCGTCTATTATTTTTTGAGTTATTGATGCTGGCCATTCTGACTGGAGTTAGGTGGTATCTCAGTGCAGTTTTAATATACATCTCCTTGATGACTAGTGAGGTTGAACATTTCTTCAAGTATCTGTTGATCACTCCTATGTCTTCTTTTGAGAAGTGGCTGTTCAATATCTATTGCTCACTTTGTAATTGGGTTGTTTTCTCCTTTCTTTTCAGCAATTTGAGTTCCTTGTAGATCCTTGATGTTAGGCCTTTGTCAGACATGGAGTTGGCAAATACTTTTTCCCAGTCTTTGGGCTGTGTCCCTGCTCTCTTGAGGGTTTCTTTGGTTTTGCAGAAGCTTGTAAGTTTATTGAGGTCCCATTTGTGTATCTTATCTCTTATGACCTGTGTATTTCAGATTTTGAACAGGGATTGGATGCCAGTTCCAACTTCCTTAAGAGTGTGTCCTGCATTTTCTAAAGTTCTTATGGTTTAAGCTTTTATATTTAGGTCTCTTACCCATTTAGAGTTAATTTTTGAGTATGGGGAAAGATAGGGTCCCTGTTTGAATCTTCTGCATGTGGTCGGCCAGTTTTCCCAGCACCATTTACTGAATAGGTTCTCCTCTCCCCAGTGGTGGGTGGTGAAGTCTTTGTCAAAGGTGAGTTGGTTGAGAAATTGAGGTTTTGCTTCTGGAATACCAATTCTATTCCATTGGTCTATATGCCTGTTCTTGTACCAATATCAAGCTGTTTTGATTATTGTAGCTTTATGGTATAGTTTAAATCTGATAGCATGATACTTCCAGCTTTGTTTTTTGTTTTTTTTGTTTTTGCTGAGGATTGTTCTTTCTATTCTTGGTCGTTTGTGTTTCCATAAAAATTCTTGTATTGTTTTTTCTAGATTTCAGAAGAATGTTGTTGGTAATTTGATGCATATTGCGTTATATCTGTATATTGCCTTAGGTAAGATGGACATCTTAACAATACTGATTCTTCCAATCCGTGAGTATGGGAAATTTTTCCACTTGTTTGTGTCATCTTTGATTTCTTTGAGCAGTGTTTTGCAGCTTTCATTGTAAAGATCTTTCATTCTCTGGTTAGGAAGATGCCAAGGTATTTCATTTTTTTGGTGGCTATTGTGAATGGGATTGTGTTTTTATTTGAGTTTCTGTTTGCTCATCATTGGTGTAAAGAAATGTATTGTCTTTTGCACATTTATTTTATACTCTAAGACTTTACTAAAGTCCTTTATCAGTGCGTTAGGCTTTTGACAGATTCTCTTGGGTTTTCAAGGAATACAATTATGTTGTCTGCAAAGAGAGATAACTTGACTTCCTCTTTTCCTATTTGGATACCCAATCACCTTCTCTATTCTGATTGCTCTAGCCTGGACTTCCAATACTATATTGAACAGAATGATGAGAGTAGGCATCCATGTCTTGTTCCAGTTTTCAGGGGAAATGGTTTCAATTTTTGGCTGTTTATGAGTATGCTGACTGTGGGTTTCTCATTGACAGCTTTTACTATTTTGAGGTATGTTCCACATATGCCTAGATGTTCGAGGATTTTTATCAAGAAGTTGTGCTGGATTTTATCAAAAGCTCATCCTGCATCTAATGATGTAATCCTTTAGTTTTTGTTTTGATGTCTTTTGATGTATTTAATTACATTTATGATCTTACAAATGCTGAACCAGGCTTGCATTCCAGGATGAAGCCTACTTGATCATGATGGATGATTTTTGAGATGTGTTGTTGAATCCGGTTTACTAGGATCTTACTGAGAATTTTATCATCTATGTTCATCAAATATATTGGCCTGTAGTTCTCTTTCTTTCTTGGGTCTTTACGTGGCTTGGGTATCAATGTGATGTTAGCTTCATGAAATGATTTGGGGAGAGTTCTTTCTTTCTCAATCACCTGGAATACTTTCAGTAGGATGGATATCATTTCCTCCTTATATGTCTTATAGAATTCTGCTGGAAAACCATCTGGTCCAGAGCTTTTATTTATTTTTTTTTAGGTAGTTTTCTTATGACATAGTCAATTTCCTTGATTGTTATTGGTCTTTTTAGGGTCTTGATTTCTTCTTGTTTCAACCTAGGTGGGTTGTGTGATGTCAGAAAGTCCTCCATTTCCTTAAGGTTTTCTAGTTTGTTTCCATACGTGTGTACATAGTAGTCTCTAAGTATCTTTTGTATTTCTTCAGGGTCAGATGTGACTTCATCTTTTGTGTTTCTGATTGTGTTTACTTGGACTTTTTCTCTCTTTTTCTTGGTCAGTCTAGCTAGGGGACCATGGATCTTGTTTCTTCTTTCAAAATACCAGCCTTTTGTTTCACTGATATTTTGTATTATCTTTTTGTCTTCTATGTCCTGGATTTGGGCTTTTATTTTGGTGATCTGGATTCTTCTGTTGAAGTTAGGGTTTTGGTGGTCTTGCTTTTCCTGCTTCCTTATATGACTTGTTAGGCTGTTAATTTGTGATCCTTCCATTTTTTCATGTGCGTTTGTAGTGGTATGAATTCCCCTCTTACTACAGCCTTCATTCCATCCCAGAGATTTTGGCAAGATGTTTCTTCATTTTCATTTGTTTCCAGGTATCTTTTAATCTCTGTTTTCATTTCTTCATTGACTCAGGAGTTGTTTAGCATCATGCTGTTTAGTGTACATGTCTTTGTGTGTTTTGGGGGACCTTGTTGGTCTTGGTGTTTACTTTTATTCTACTGTGGTCAGAGAAGGTGCATGGCAAAATTTTAGCGTTTTGAAATTTGTTTATGCTTGATTTATGGCCAGGGATATGGTCTATCTTAGAGTACACTTCATGCAGTGATGCGTAGAATGTATATTCTATGGTAGTTGGATGTAGTGTTCTGTAGGTATCAATAATGCCCATTTGGTCAAGAGTCATATTGAGGTTCTGTATCTCATTCCTATTTTTTTTTTTGTCCAATGATCTGTCTAGGGTTGTGAGTGGGATATTAAAATCCCCAGCTATGATAGTGTTAGAGTCTAATATCTTTTTTGAGTTTACCTAGAAGGTGCTTTATGAAACTTGGCACTCCTATGTTGGGTGCATATATGTTTAGGACGGATATTTCTTGTTGATTGATTGAGCCTGTTTTTTTGAGCTGGAGTCTCACTCTGTTGCCCAGACTGGAGTGCAGTGGCATGCTCCCAGCCACCGCAGCCTTGACCTGCTGGGCTCCGGCAAACCTTCCACCTCAGCCTCCAAGTAGCTGGGACTACAGGCACATACTACCACACCCGGCTGATTTTTGATTTATTTTAGAGATGAGGTCTTGCCAAGTTGCCCAGATGGGTCTCGAGCCTGCGAGCTCAGGAAATCCACTCACTTCAGCCTCCCAAAGTGCCGGGATTACAGGCAGATCCACCAAGCCCAGCCAGATTGAGCCTTTTATCATTATGTAGTGGCCTTCTGTATCCTTTTTAATTTTTATTAGCTTAAAGGGCATTTTGGCTGAGATTAAGATCACAACTCCTCCTTTCTTTTGTGTTCTGTTCACCTGAAATTTGGCTTCCCATCCTCTTACTTTGAGTCTGTGAGTGTCCTTTCTAGTGAGATGAGTCTCTTGGAGGCAATACCTTGTTGCCTGGTGATATTTTATCCATTTTGCCGTTCTATGTCTTTTCAGTGAAGCATTATTCCATTTACATTCAGGCAAATTACTGAAATGTGAGAGTTGATCCTTATCATGAGGTTCTTATAGAGTTGTTGTTGTTCCTGTTTGTTTGTTGTCTTTCTTTTGGTTTTTGGGTTGGTTCATGTGTGTTTTTAATCTTTTTCCTGTACTCTTGTGAAAAACGTTGTTGTTCTTTTTCTCGTTTCTTCTGTGTTTAATACTTTCTTAAGTGTTTCTTGTAGAGGTGGTCTGGTGGCAGTATAAGTTCTTAGGGATTGGATATTTTGGAAAGACTTTAATTCTCCCTCACTGATGAAGCTTAGCTTGGCTGGATAGGTGATTCTTGGTTGAAATTGTTTGTCTTTGAGAACTTTGAAATAGGGCTCCAAGCTCTTCTAACCTGAAGGGTTTCTGTAGATAAATCTGCTGTTATTCTAATTGGTCTTCCCTGATAGGTAGTCTGACCTTTTTCTCTTGCTGCCTTTAGGATTTTTTCTTTTATACCTACTTTGTTTAGGCAAATTATTATGTCTGGGAGGTGGTCTTCTCATTTGTTGTCTTGCAGGGGTTTTCTGAAACTCTTGTGTTTGAATTTTTGCATCACTGATGAGATGAAGAAAGTTTTCTTGAACATTTTCATGGAATGTTTGTTCCAGGGTCATCTCTGTCTCTCGTTCTGCCTCAGGAAGTCCAATTACTCTTAGGTTCAGTCTCTTGAAGTAATCATTCATGTCTTGAAGGTTTCTATCTATCTTCTTAAGCTTCTTTTCTATGTTTTGGACAGTTTGGTTTAGTTCTATATTTTGGTCCTCAAGCTCTGAGATTCTTTCTTCTGCTTGGCTTATTCTACTTTCCATGCTTATCAGTTTGTTATTTATTTCATTCACAGTATTCTTTACTACTGTCATTTCAGTTATCAACTGCTGTCTATTTTCCTCCTGTCTCTTCTCAATTCTTTTTAATCTGTCTATTAATGTCTTGATATCTGGGTTTGAAGTTTGAGACCTGTCATTCTGGGGGCTCTTTACTGTTTGCATTCCAAAGTCTGTTTTCTCATTGACCTTCCAGGGGTCTGTGAGAGATCCATATTCTTCTTTTGGTTTTTCTTCATTTGTGTTGATTTTTCTCTCCCCCTTTCCCTTCTCTTCTTTAATTCTGTTTTTCAAGGATGGTGGGGTTGCTTTTACATGTTTTTGTTCAATTTCCTGTCCTTCCTCATGAGAATCCTCTGGCTTTGTTCACCTTTAGGCTGGACTGTGGGTTGGGGGCTGAACTTTTTGCCGTTTTGAGATTTATTTGAGGGGGAAACTGTGATTCAGAATCTATCTGAAGATCCCAGTATCCACTGACAGGCATATGGGCACCCTGGAACCCACTTCCCACTTCCTTACAATCTGTCCATACAGTGGGGATTTAGGTTTTCTCCCTGAAACAAAAGAAGGTAAAAAAAAAAAAGGAAAATAATGGAAGAGGGGGGATCAAGAGGAAGTTGGAGAGAGAGGAGTAAGGGGGAGACCAACTAATGAGTGAAAAGAGACACAAGATCAGAAAAGAGTAAAAAACAAACAAGTAAGCAAAATTCCCTAAAGCATTCCGGTAACCACACAAAGACAGTCCAATAAAATCAAACCTTTTGATACCTTCTCCAACACAATCAGGCAGTCTAAATCAAGAAGCAAACAAAACAGTCAAAACAATAAAATAAAAAATCAAAGTAAGGAACCAGACTAGCTCTGGGGTCTTTCCTGAGTGCCTAAAGTCTCCTCAGCTCTGATCTTTAGCCCCTCCCTTTGTTTTCATTGCAGGCAGATAGTGTTACTCATAGCCTGGGTCAGCTCCCTTGGCTTGCTGCTTGACTGGTCTGCCACACAGAACTGAGTTGTCTGGGTCTGATATGGCATAGAGGAGTGGCTTTTTTCTCCAGTTTGGTACTTAGAAAACAAGGTGGAGGCTGTGTGGAGATGGGCGGGGCAATGCAAATCTCTGCCTGGTTAATGGTTGTGGTGGGCAGCTCCTCTTTCACCAATCCTTTCTTTCCACTCATCCAGGACCCCAGTTGATCAACTATGATGGGTCATGATGGTGTGTGTCTGGCATTAGGCACTGGGAACCAGCGAGATAGCTGGGTGCTGCAGTTTGCTGTGCCTTTGGTGACTTGGGGTGGAGGAGGGAGCTGGGAATCCCCTAGAGCTAGAGCTGAGAACCGCAGCATCAGTAACTGTTCAGCACCTGGTAGCAACCACAGCAGCCACAGCAGCAATCCCTTGTGGAGGCCATAGGCAGGGGTCCTCAAACTTTTAAAACAGAGGGCCAGTTCACTATCCCTCAGACTGTTGGAGGGGTAGACTATAGCTTTAAAAAAAAGGAATTTGTTCTTAGTTTTTTTTTTTTAAACTATAGTCCACCCCTCCAACAGTCTGAAGGACAGTGAACTGGCCCCCTGTTTTAAAAGTTTGAGGACCTCTGCAATGGAGGCAGTTTGCTGCATGGAATTGGCTATAGCAGCCACCTCCGTGTAGGCAGCAGCTGCGGGGTCACAATGGAACCGCCTTCAGGAGCCATCTTTTGTGGAGATCTTCACAGTTCGACTTGTCCCATTGCCATCTTGCCTCTATTACCAGCTTTTAAATGATCTGCTGTTGACATTTTCTATATTAGTCAATATGTCTCCACCACATTATTATAATGACTTCGTAAGCAAAGTTAGAATGAGCCAGGATTTATTTAATCATTCCCCTATTAATGGACATCTAGATGATTTCCTCCAAAAAGTACAAATTATGAGTGATGCTGCTGTGTTTGTGAGTGTATGTGTATGAAGTAAACTCATGGATCTCCACAAGACAGATGTCTACAAGTGGAATTGCTGGATTAGTGGGAACGTATTTCTGAAATTGTATAGGTGACACCCAGTTATGTTTCGAAAGTCTGTCCACTCACTGTGGTGAATGTGCTTGCCAATAATGACATGACATTGACCATGTTTTATTTTACCCATCTGACGGACAAAACATGGAATGTATTTGTTGTTTCATTGTCTATCCAGTCATTGGTGACACTTGTCATCCTTTCATATTTTTATGGATGGATTTTATTTCCTTTGTGAATTAGCTGGACATTGTGTTGCTTGCTTCTCCATTCAGTTACTTTCATCTTCTTATATACCTATAATATCCAGGGATATCTTTGGGATACGGACTCCTTGTTTAGTATATATGTTGTAAATAATGATCAGTTTTATGCCTTTTGTTCATGAGGTCTTTCACCATAAAGCTGTTGCTAATTTTTATGAATCAAATTGGTTTAACTTTTTCTCTGTGGTTTCTGTGATCCATGCCATGTGTAAGAAAGTAACCTTTATTTCAATATTATAAAATCATTCTTTTATTTTATTCTGGTACTTTCAGTTTTTTGGTGTTTTGTTGGCTTTATTTTTAACTTTATCTGGAGTTTATTTTTTGTATGTAGGAATATAATTTTATTTTTCAAATAGAAAGCAAATCATCACGTATATGTTGAATATAAATGTAACTTTTAGCAAATACTTAATTACTGATTTATCACATTTTCTCTGTGCTTCTCCTGATCTACTAATCTATCCTACACCTTCCAACTCCAATTTTAATTATTTTAGCTATATAGTATGTTTTGGTATCTGGTAGGGAAAGAACCCATCATTATTACTGTTTCTCAAAATATTTGTGTCTATGATATTCTTGCAGTTGGGGTTCAGAATCAGTTCCCTAATTTTTAAAAGGCATGCTTTTAGTGCTGTGCTTGTAATTTCATGGAATATGGGATTAAGTTGAGGAGAACTGATATCTCTATAATGCTTAGCATTCTCGTTCATTGACATGATATACTCTCTGTTCATTCACTTTTCTTTTATGTCTGTTAATCAAGTGGTTTTATATTTTATTCATGTCAATTCTACACTGCTTATGTTGTTTATTTCTAGTGTTTTAAATATAGTTTCATTGAAGTTATAAAATTTTCCTTAGTTTCATATCCTAAAGGGTTACTGCCTTATGTAGCAAGGCAATCTGCTGGATTTTGCATGTTGTTCTTGTATCCAGTCGCATTACCTCTTGTACTAGTTCTGTTTCTTCAGTTGATTCTCTTTGGTTGTGTGGTTTTCCTTTTAGTCAACTATTACAGCATTTGCAAATCCCATCTCATTGCATTGTCTAGACTTTGTTGAATATGTTGAAAAATAAAGTGAGCGATGGCAACCTTGTCTTGTTTTTGACTCTTTAAATGTTTGCCTTTACGTATAAAAGTTGCCATAAGTTTAGGGAGATATTCTTTATAGATTTGAGGAAATTTTCTTAGATAGCTTAATAAAAGGCTCGATGTTTGCCTTAAGTCAGAAACAAGTGTTGAATTTTTGTTATATTAAATTCTGTTTCAAAGATCTTCTGTGTACATGTTAATACAACCTGCTGCTAAGGTGGAAATTTGCTGGCCCCATCACAATCCATATTTCCAAATATAAATAAATTATCTTGGGAGATAAAATCTTATTTGGCAAAACATGAGGATTCTTGTCATGGTTAACACTTAGGGTATGACTTGGGTGTTTTTTTTTCTTTCTTTATTAAGTATTTTAATGCTGTCTTGCGTTGTGGTAGGATATCTAGGACAGAGAAGGCAATTCAAGCACTCTGGAATAAACTCAGACCTCTGAATTGAAGAAAAATTGCTGAAGTGAGGACATTACAAATAGCAAGTTCCCAGGGAAATGAGTTTAATTGAGCTGGAGGTGCCTGTATGGCATTCAAGCAGAGGTAGGTTGAGGGGACACGAGGTATGTAAATTTGGAGGAAAGAAGAGAAGCGATGTCTGAAAAAAGGAATCTGGGCAGTCAGGGGAGTGCACAGTGATGGTCAGAAGCAGAAAGAGTAAAGAGAACACAGGGAGAGCAGGACCCAGGATGGTAGTGTGGGGGTCAGCAACAGCCATGGCCAAGGAAAGCCAAGGAGGAGAGTGGGAAGTTTCAGACACCTCGGAGGGAAGAAGGATCAGAAAGAGAAGCCACTTTCAGAGACTTAAGGGGACTGGGGAGGATCATTGGGTTGACTGGTAGATAAATAGAAAAACAATTAGATAGATGAATTGATGGATGGGTACTTGGTAGCTGTTGTTGGATGGATGGATGGATGGATGGATGGATGGATGGATGAATGGATGGATGATATATGGGTAGACAGATAGATAAATAGCAGATGGATGGACAAATGGATGTATGAAAGGACGAAAAGAGTGGTCTGAGAGATCAAAAAAGGCTTCATGAACAAGGTAGGACTGAACTGGGTCTCCATGGAAAGAAATGAAAGCAGACGTTTCTCTATTTGAGTCAGGAATGGTCCAGTGTCCTTCGTCCAGGGAGGATGTCAACCTGGATGGACCATGGACACCTGTGGGGATAGAAGACTCAGAGGCCCTTAAAATGAGGCCAGGAGAGTTATGACAGGTCCAAGCCAGCTCAGGATTCCCTTTGCCACACTACATAGCCATGCAAGCGAATGTCACTCAGGGACTTGCTAGACATCTGCTGTTCCCAGAGCCACTGTCAGCACTGACAGCCTTGGAGAAAGAACAGGAATACTCACTAGGGTGTCTCCAAGGCCATAGGTGGCACCTGCTTCAGACAGAAGACAGGCACAGCAATGCCTCTAGGGGGCTGGCCATCAACCCACCCTGCATCTAGCTTGAAGCTCCACTCGCTGCATCCCTGTATCTGTCACACTCAGCAGGTTCCTACTCCGACCCAACTCCCAGGGGGCCGGGCCCAGGTGCTGGTCCCACGGTTTTAGTCTTATCCTCAGTCACAGTGTTATATCTTCGGTGGCAGGACCAGGATCACTGTCCTAAGTAAGTGGTTCTCACAAACTTCCCCTACCTGTCCCACCCTCCTGTCTCCAGAAAGTCCATTTCTCTCTCTCTTTCTGGGGCTTTCCCTCTACCCTCTCAGACTGAAGCTTTGACCCCTTACCTTTCTCTGTGGGGTTTGGGGGAGGTGGGCTGGTCTCAGGGTCACCAGTAAGAAGGGCTCCAATAGTAGGAGCAGCCACTTTCAGGTTCCAACTGCTGAATGTGGCCTTGTCCAGGGCCTGGGCTGCGTTTGACCATGGACAGGGACTCTTAACTGTCTTCAAGAGCAGCTGCCTGGGTAGGTACCAGTGGTTGACTCTGTGAGGGTCACTGTAGTAGCATTAGAGACAGTCTCAAGGGTCTGGGCCAAGAGATAGATGCCCACTCTAGCTGGTAGGGTCACACAGGGCATGGGGCATAGGACACAAGGATACAGGGGTCACTCCAAAGGGAGACCAGTTGAAGAAGCAGAGAAGGCTCTGGGTTCTGGGTGTAGACTACAGCTCTCTGGTTTCTGCTGGGCCGTTAGGACATGTGAACACAGAAGAACAGGTCAGGCTGAGCAAGATGACCAGAACTCAGCCTTCCCAGGATGGTCAGAAAGGAGCAGGTCCCGCAGCGCTGAGACTCCTCTGGCCCCGGAGTCCCTTCTCCCCTGGGACCTGGTGTCTCCCTGTCCCCAGGATGGCCTCTCACCTTTCTCAAAGAGCAGAATCAGGAGATGATAAAATGGAAGTGTGTGGGAGTGCAGGGCCAGGAGCTGCAGGGGTGGCATGGAGGCTGCTGTGCCTCAGAATCTGGAGGTGTAGCCCAAGGACACAGCTGAGGAGAAGCATCCTGTGGTCAGGTTGGTGGGAACAAGGGAGATGTCAGAGCCTTGAAGGAATCCCTGGTGTTTGTCTGGGTAGAGCCCAACCCTCATGGAGGAACTGAGTGGGCCAAGTTGTGACAGAGCCTGATTCTTGATGGGATAGGAAGCTCCAGGCCCCCAGGCACTGGGCACAGGCCCACAGCCTACCCACCCACCACCAGGATTGTCCTACAGGCTGGGTGGGAATCCCCACTTCACAGAGAAGTCTCCAGGCACTGAATAATTAAGTGTTAGAGGATCTGGGCCTGGAGGATTGAGAGGTCAAGCCAAATTCTAAATTTAAATCCCAGAGACTAGGGAAGAGGGAGCACAGTACCCTGGGTACATCCGGAGAAACTGAGGATGCGGAGGGGAGGGCTGGGCCAGGTTGCTTGGGAGAGGTGACTAGGATAGGCTTCTGAGGAGGTGCTGGGCTACCTTCTCTCCAGAGAGCTTGAGTAGGAATAGTGAAAAAGAGGAGGGGAGGAGAGTCCCTGAGTGGACCAGATGGTCACGCTATAAGCAGTCACTTCAGACAGGGAGGGGTACTTCCCAACACCCCAGACTCTCATTCTGCTGTCTCACACTCCCTACCCCACCCCACAGGTCAGCCAGACTGCCCCCACAGTCACTCTGTTCCCACCCTCCTCTGAGGAACTCCAAGCCAACAGGACCACACTGGTGTGTCTCATGAGCGACTTCTACCCTGCCTCTGTGATGGTGACCTGGAAAGCAGATGGCTCCCCTGTCACTCCGGGGGTGGAGAGCACCCAGCCCTTCAAACAGAGCAACAAGTATGTGGCCAGCATCTACCTGACCTTGACACTCGAACAGTGGAGATTTGGAGGAAACTACAGCTGCCATGGTGCATAAAGGGAGCACTATAGAGAAGACAGTGGCCCCTGCCCAGTGTTCTTAGGCACCAGCCCACCCCTCATCCTTAGGGACCTGGAGCCTGGGATCTCAGAGTATGGGTCTCCTCCACCCAAGTCATCCAACCCTTCTCCCTGAATCCAATAAATGCTTAATAAATATCCACATTTCAATCAGAAATCTGAAACAATCTCATTTTTTAATCCCATATATAATCACTAGCCTCTTTTGGGTTCTCAGTGAGGGATGTAGGGAAACTCCTAGCACCCAGTGGGAAAGTAGCCCCGGTAGGGATTCTCAGTCTCCCTGGGGAATCTCCCAGAGAGGGTCTTCTTCACACAGACACCTTTTCTCCAATTTTCCACTTTGCCCTGAGCCACCAACCTGGCATTGGCAAACTCACATCCTCCTAAGTCCTAAGTCTTTTCAATAAAGACCTGATCGTCTATCAGCCATCATTTCTAATGTGCCTTTTATGTCTGGCCATGTTTTTGGGAATATGAGATTCCTCTCAGGGACAGAGGCAGCTCCAGGTGAAGTCCCATGACCCCATATTCCCACCCCCACCAACCTGCCAGAGACCTAGGTGGGCTCTCTGTGCCAGTGAGAGCCTCAATTCAGAGCACGAAGTTGTCACTGCAGAGTCGTCCCTGAAATGGAGTCTTTGCCCACCTGAGAAGGGAAAGGGGCCCAATGAAAAGGATAAGGATATGCCTAAGAAGGAATTCAGGAGAAATGAAGGGCACCCAGGAGCCCAACTGTGGGCTAGAGGCAGAGATAATGAGGAAGGACATCCTTGAGTCCAGGTCATGGTTTAAGCAGGGACAAAAATGAAATTCCTCATGCCATATTAGGAGCCAGTCAGGGGGACATTTACCAGATGAGTAGTCCATAGCTGTGCTGCCACCAGGAAATTGAAAAAGTTTGGAAAATGAAACATTATAGGCCCTTTTCTCAGACTTGCACAATGTACATTAGCTAAGTAAAGGCAAGTCCTGCTCTAGGGAAACAATTATGAAACCTAGCTTTTGGAAGTCACATTATACTGATCCTCCTCTCCACATTTAGGATGCCCACAATACTCTGAAAGACATCAGTGTTCTATGAAACTGGTTTAAGAAACATGGCATGAGGTTGAAGCCCGGAGGGGTGGTCTGTGTATGTGCAGATGAGTGTGGGGTCAAGACCAGATCCAAGGTTAACACAATGATGCAGCTGAAATCTCAGTCATGGGAAGTCTGGACTCCCAAATCAGGTGTAGACTAGAGTTAGTTTGGAGTTGGCTTGTGAATGGAGCCCAGTGAAGGTCAGCCTGTGTGAGGGAGAGGACATTGTGAAACTCGATGACAATAAGGGCAGTGGCTCAATGCAGAATGTTTGTCCACTGACTGTCTGGGAGAGTCTGTGTCACAGTAGAATTCAGAACTAGAGTCAGGGACAATCAGCATAGGGCAGAGCGAGGTAAAAGTGGACAGTGATTGACAGCAAGGTCAGGCTTCCTCAGGGATGCAACCTCCAGACTTCCATCCCAATGGGCCTCCTTCCTCCACCCATGGGTACCTGCCACATGGGTCAGAGACACACATCCCGGGGTGCTATCAGTCTCCTAGATGAGGATTTCCTCCATCTCTATCGTTCCTCAGTACTCTGGCACTTAGACAAACCTGTCTCTGCCTCCAGCACATCAGGGACATGACACTTGTCTTTCTCTGAGTTGCTGGCTTGCTGGCCAGGCCAGAGACAGAGCCCATAAGGACAGGGAGCTCTGGAGTCATAATCAGGCAGAAAAAGGGTTCCCTTGATGCTTGATCATAGACCTCCTGAAGTAGTCTCTGAAGTAGAAGGAGAATTGAGGGTCCACAGCAATTGTCTGAGCCCATTTCATGGAGGTGAAAACTAAGACCACCAAGGGCCACATCAATATCCCTGCTGGGAGCAATGCCAGGGCGCACCACAGCCCCAGCTACTGCCCCAAGACTGATACCCTTTTATTGTGTTATAAGTTTATACAGTAGAGAACTTTGAACACATACATAAGGAAGCAGAGGATTAATAACAACCCTCATGATCCTATCACCCAGTCCCCAAGTAAGCTATTCTCCAGCATGCTGACCTATCCTCAACAGAATAACTCTTTTTCTGCACAGCATTTATAAGCAAATATAAGACATCCTACATCTCATCTGTAAATATTCCATTTTGGTCCTGGAAAGATATGGATCTAAAAATAATGACAATATCATTATCAAACCTGGCCAAAAATTACCAGTCATTTCTTAATATCAAAGAGTAATCGGATCCCAAATGTAGTGACTCTAGCAATTTGGGAGAAATGGCAGGAAGATCAATTGAGGCCAGAAGTTCAAGGCCAGCCTGAGCAACATAGTGAAAACCCGTCTCTATTGTATACATATATAAAATATTCTGGGTCTCATCAAATCTCTCATAAATGTCGTAAGTGTGAGACTCAGTTATGTGTTGGTACTGTTGTTATTTTGTGGCTTTTCGTTGTTTCATGAGGATTCAACAAGGTATGAAGTGGTGGGTAATTGTATTTCAGCACCAGTTCCCTCTGCAGGTGTCTTTCAAATTGTTCCAACGTGTCCTGCAGGGCAGAAGTATCTGAGGGCTAGTTCTGGGATCCTCGCAGGGTTGAAATTCAGCCACAGCCTCCCTAAGCAGGAGCCCAGTGCTGATCTCAGCCTCTGTTTTTCTGCAAAGTGATTCTAACATCGAGGGGCTTAATGGAGGCTCAGGTTGGACATTGCAAAATGGCTTTACAGGTAGGGTGGCAATTTTCAGAGAATGCACCCACATTGGGGCCTCAGTCTTCATTGACACTAGCTTGTTGAATGGTCAGTCACGTACTCCTTCAAGTGGGAAGGAGCACGGAAGGTGGATGCTCCAGTTGCCTCCTTTTTGGGAGGCTGCAGCGTGTGCATGGAGAAAGGGCCCCATTCTATGCTTTTCCACCCAAGAGTGTATGAAACACTAGAAAAGAGCCACTGTGCTCATGGATGATCCATAGTGAGTGTGCACTCTCACGGTGAATTCAAGGATATCCTATGTCTGATGTGTTTGAATCCACTTTTATTATATATTCTTGCTGATAAGCATGTGGCCAAAGTGATGGATATTTGTTTATTGAGAACCTCTTCAGGTGTTCCTGAGTCCACTTTTATGACACAATGTGCCTTTGGTGACCCTGCTTTCTAAGGGTCACAACATGTTCTGTCTCATCCTTTTCCTTCCCTGCCCCAGATCTAGGATGGTCCACTGGTCCCACTGCCCTCGGTCGGGACACTGGTTCATGTCCCTCATTTGAATAAGGCAATGGAAGCCACCACCCCACCTGACCTTACAAACATGGTGCCAGATTGAAGGGGGGCAGAGGTACTCCCAAGGTTATGCTGGAAGATGAAGTTGGCATTTCCTAGAAGTCCGGTCAGGGCTTCCTGGTATTGACCAGACCCACCCCATAAAAGACACCCCAGGGAAGGTAGGACTAAAAGTCCTGGAGTCAAGGCCAGGGTCATGGGAAGATTCCCAGGAAAAGGCACTCCAGGGCAAAAGGCCTTGCCCTACAGAGAGAAGGGTACCCTCTACATCTTATAGCCCCATCAAAGTCAGGGTTGTGTCAACTCTGAATAAAAAAGGTCACCTTTCCCCTTCCCTTCTACAGAAATTTACTCCTTTTGACTCAAATATTCTCCAATAAATGATTTCCTTTCCCGGGTGACATTCGGGAGGAAAGTCAAATCCAAGATACCAATGACCTTCAGGATCCTGGATTTGCAGGGTGATATCTGGCATCACACAATGTCACCCATCTCATTATTTGTGGGGTGAGTGCGGGAGCTGTGAGTACTCACTGCTGAGTAAACACCACCGGGGCAGGGACCTGGGCCTCCTCATTCACAGCTGCAGGCGAACTCTAGGGATGATCCAAGGAGAGGATTTTGCATGAGCCTGTGTCACAGTGTGTAGTGTTTTCTGCAGGGATCATGTTAACCGTCCTAGGTGAGTGTCTTCTTCCCCCTCCCTCTCAGCTCTTCCCAGGGTTTGGGGGCAATTTTCTGCTGTTTTTGTTGTTGTTCTCCCATCTCAGTTCAAACCCCTGCCTGCCTCAGTTGGTCACCACAACTCTTCGCCTCTGACTCTAGAGGCAGGGGCTGGACCGGGTGACCTACTGAGACTACTCTGTCTGTCTGTCTGCCAGGGGCTCTTTGTGTTTTCAGGACTTTCTCTGTTCTGTCCTCGTGTTCTGGGCCCTGCCTGCCTGATTTGCTTTATGGAGGGGAAACTGAGAACCCGTGTTATGGAAAAAAAGAACAAGGGGATTGAGAAAGTGACTATTTGGGAGAATTTGGAAGGGTCCAGAAACTTCAATGGCATGGCTAGGGAACCACAGGTCAGAGGCTTATGGCCAGGTCTCTTGGGCTATAGGACTGCAGATCCAGGATAGAAACAAGGTAGGAGGTGGAGGGACCTCCCTAGGGTTCTGTGGGCTCCCAGGGAGACAGCTCTGAGCTGGCCTTACACTCATGAAGCCTAGCTAGGAGGGAGGAGAGAAAGGAAGACTCTGGAGACAAGAGAGCTGGGAGAAGGGTCATCCAAGATTGTGGTGTTCAGGAAGGTGAACTCTTGGGTGTCTGCAGGAGACACCCCAAGAAGCAGAATTCCCTGAGTTTATTTATCCCAAGGCATGATCTCAGATCTAAGCACTAATATCACAGGTCCATTCATAGACAAAGGGATTCTGACGGGGACTTCAGCGACTGAGAGTGCCCAGAGCAGGCAGACAGACTCACTCAGAAGATTAAGTACCCTGGCCCTACTGCAGAGGCTTCAAGAGAGTTACATCTGAGCAAAAATGGAGCCCTTAGGTAGAGAATCAGAGCACCCGGAGCAGACATGTCAGGTCAGAAAACTCCCCAGAGTGAACCTAACAGGAAACAGGTAGCTCAGAGGACAGACAGACAGCTACAGACAGACCAGATCAGGATGTCAGAAAGAGGCAGAAGCAGGTGGCTGAGGACCCATTGTCAGTGCCAGAGGCTGAAGCCTAGAGGGTCTCAAAATAGGTGATAAACAGGCAGGCAGGCTCGGGGGATCTTAGACCTGACAGAAGGTGATTCCTGGAACACCTGAACCACCCTCCCAGAGACAATTTGAACCACATCTTAAGGGTTCTGCACTGGCACAGAGCCAGCTTTCTCACACAGAGAAGTCAGGGATTCTCCCTGTAGACTCTCAGTCTCTGAACTCCTGTCCCTGCCCAACCCTGCTTGTCAGCCCAAGACCACCCTCTTAGTCACTCTGTTTCCACCCTCCTCTGAGGAGCTCCAAACCAACAAGGCCACAGTGGTGTGTCTCATCAAGAATTTCTACCTGGGGACTGCGATAGTTGCCTGAAAGGCAGACGGCAGCCCAGGGCATGGAGACCACCAAGTCCTCCAAACAGAGCAACAAGTATGCAGCCAGCAGCTACCTGACCATGATATGCAACCAGTGGAAATGTCCCAACACCTACAGCTGCCAGGTCACACAGGAAGAGAGCACTGTGGAGAAGACAGTGGCCCCTGCACACTGTTCTTAGGTCCCGGGCTTCACCCAACCCATGGTGAACTCATTCTAATGTTGGAATGAGGGGTGATACTGAGGCACACAGTTGATCAGTTGTGATCAGGGTGAGCTCCAAAGCTAAAACTAGCCTGGGGCTGAGACCTCAACCATGGAGAGTCTCCAGTTCTAACGTCAGGCTCCTGGCTGAGTTTATATCTCACCAGCGACCTGGGTGAGCTCAATGTGCTGATGGGGACCATCATCCTCAGTAGGATGTTGTTCTTGCAGTGCAGCCCCTGTGATGCAGGACTTGCCCATCTGGCAACTGAATAAGACCCAGTGAGAGTTGGGGGAAAGGATCCTTGAGAAGGGTTCAGAAGGAGGAATGAAGTGGGTCCAGGAGCCCTGAACAGGCTGGAGGCAAAGACAAGGGGGAAGGACATCTTGAGTCAAAGCCAGCCACATTCTGAGCAGGAATAGAGGTTGAAAATCCCCATTTCATATGAGGGGCCCATTGGAAGAATTTTTAGCAGGTGAGGGGACAAGGATGGTGTTGTCACCAGGAAGTCATGCATAGGTATGAAAAATGAAACTCACGGGTGCATTTCTCTCGCTTTCATAATGCCACTTGCCTAAGCAAAGGCACTGGGAAGCCCTGCAGTAGGAAAAGTTTATTCTATTTATTTACTTACTTTTCTTTATTTTAAAAATGTGGGGTACAATTCAGGATTAGGTATACAAATGTTCACTATGCATGTACCCTAGTTGATGAGGTGTGCCCCTCCCTCCCATGACAGCTTCCCTCAATTGCCAATCCCAGCCTCCCTCCCCTGGAAGTTTCCCACTACTGCCAATCCCTTTCTTACAATATTAGGATAATTGTTCAAGGTCCACTTATAAGTGAGAATATATGGTACTCTGTTCTTGATTTCTGTGCTAGATCACTGAGTATGATAGACTCTAAATCCATCCAAGTTGCTGCAACGTCCATATGTTTGTCCTTTATGACTGTACAATATTCCATTGTGTATATGTGCCACATTTTAAAAATTCAGTACAGCTTCGATGGGCATCATGGTTGGTTCCATGTTTTTGCCTTTGTGAATAGAGCTGCAACAAACATGCATGCGCAAGCATCTTTTTGGTAGAAGGACACGAGCTTCTCTGGGTATATTCCCATTAGGGGAATTATTGGGTCATATGGAAGGTCAATTTCTAGTGCTTTCAGAAATTGCCACATTGTCTTCCAAAGAGATTTCATTAGTTTGCATTCCCACCAGCAGTGTAGAAGCGTTCCTTTTTCTCCACATCTTCGCCAGCATCTGTTGCTGTTTATTTTATTAATGATGGCCAGTCTTACTGAGGTTAGGTGGTATCTCAATGTGGATTTGATTTGCATTTCCCTGATGATTAGTGAGGCTGAGCACTGCACTGTTTAATATGTCTGATGGCTGCCCATATATCTTCTTTTGAGAAGTCTTTTTTCATGTCTTTTGTCCACTCTTGAATGGGGCTGTTTGTTTGTTTTTCCTTCAGCGCGTTTGAATTCCTTGTAGATCCTAGATGTTAAGCCTTTGTCAGATATGCAGTTGGCAGATATTTTTTCCCATTCTGTGGGCTGTCTCCCAGCTCTCTTGATGGTTTCTATTGCTTTGCAGAAGATTGTCAGTTTGATGAGGTCCCACTTGTCTGTCTTAAATATTATGGTATGGGCACTTGGGGTTTTGATCAGGAATTGGAGGCCACTTCCAATTTCCATAAGGGTGTCTTCTGCATTTTCTAAGATTCTTATATTTTGAGATTTTGCATTTAGGTCTTTGATCCATTTAGAGTTAATTTTTGTGTATGTCGATAGGTATAGGTCCTTTTTCAATCTTCTGTATGTGATCAGTCAGTTTTCCCAGCACCATTTACTGAATAAGTTCTCTTCTCTCTAGTGGTTGATATTGGAGGCTCTCTCAAAGATGAGTTGGTTGAAAAATTGAGGCTTTGCTTCTGGAATCTCTATCTTGTTCCATTGGTCCATATGCCTGTTATTTTACCAATACCAGACTGAAAAACAGTTTCTTTTAAAGAACTTCACAACTCCAGAAACCTAGTCACTTTTCCAGCCAACCTAGAGAGTCTTGTTATGCTCTGCAAGACACTGGTGTTCTTGTAACAATTGCAGGAATGTGGGATGAGCCTGAGGCACATGGGTGGTCAGTTGATCAGATGGGCATGGGGTCAGGGTCAGGCTCAAGATTAACGCTAGCAGGGGGCTGAGATCTCAGACAAAAAATGTCTCTATTTCTAATGTCAGACACTAGATGGATTGGTTTAGGGATTGTGAATGGTGAGGCCCTAGTGTTGGTCACCACACAAGAAGGAAGGTGAGCTGGGTTGGACAAGAGAGAGCAACTTGCTAGGCACAGAATGGGCATCCAGCAGTTGTCCAGGGTAGGCTGTATCAGAGTCCAATTCTAGACTAGAAAAACGGAGAGTCACACAAGGTCAGGGCAGGGTGAGCATGACCTAAAGTTTACAGGCAAGGTCAGGCTTCCATGGGGACTCAGCAACCTCAAAACCCCCATCCCACCAGGCCCTATCTCCTCCCTCACTCAATCACGTGGCCTGGAGACCCCCCCCAAACTCTGCACCATGTGCCCCTGCACCTGATGTCAGAGACAAGGCTCCCAGGGTCGTTGACAATGTTTGGCCCCTCAGAAGGAAAAGTCTTGGCTGCCTTAGGTAGTTCATCATGCCCAGGCCTGAGACCTCCACTGGCTCATCAAGAACATGGCAGCTGCAGGACACCGTTGCAGGGACAGGGGACTTTTCCAACAATGGTGCAGAAAGGGAAAGGGCCTCTAGAAACCTGATAACAGCCACCCTAGCCCTACATCCAGCTTTGTGCTGAATTGAATTTTAGAGATTCCAGAATGCCTATTTTGCCCAATTAATAAATTTGAAAGTTGAGGCACACAGGTCTTCTCCATCTCCATGACTCTCCTGGGTAGATTGCTAGGGTGCAACCTACCACTGGGCACTGCCTTGAGGTTCATTCTCTTCTTCATCTTTTCTTGTTTTTTTTATTATGATGATCCTTGAACACAAAAGTATATAGAAGAATAGTAATGACCTGATGTCACAATCACCATCCCTACAAAATTTCAATTTGGGTATATTGCAGACCCTACACAACAGAATAATTAAACTACTGTCTCATAAAAATATTTTAAAGCAAATGCCAACTTCCAAGTCATTGCAAACAATTTTTTGATAATAAACGTAGCTAATTAGGTTCTCATCAAGTGCCTTGTGAATAACACTGTGTATATATTGAGTCAATTTGGGGATGCTGCTCTTCATGTGTGGTTTGTAATTGTGTTTCCATGAGAACTAAACACTTGATACTGTGATTATTGAACGTGTATTTAGACCTGCTTCATCTGGAATCATCCCCCAAATCACTCCAAAATGTCCTGAAGGGCAGGAGCTGAGGGCTGGTCCCAGGACCTTCCCAGGGTCGAGATGCAGCCACTGCCACCATGAGAAGAATCTTAGCACTGTTTTTAGCCTCTGTTTTCCTGTAAAGTGGTTCTGGCATTATGGGGCTTATGGGGCTCAGACTGGACACTACAGAATTGTTTCCCAAGATGGATGGGAACTTCCAGAAAAGGCATCCATGCTGGTCCTCAGTCTTAATTGATGTCAGCTGGTTGGATGGTCAGTCATTTAATCCCTCAGATGGGAAAGAGCATGGAAGGTGAATGCTCTAGTTACCTCCTTCTTGAGAGGCTGCAACATTTGCATGGAGGGAGGACCCTTCATGTGCTACTCTCTTCCACCTACGAGTGCATGTTGAGAACTAAGAAAGAGAGGAAATGTAGATGCTTCCATTTTGTTCACTTCTTTACAAACTGACCATCTAGTACACTGCCATCCTATAGGGTGAACAGTTAAAGTGAGTCCCAAGGTGAGCTCCACCATGTAAGTGGATCTGCCCTTGGGATTTATTGGTGCTGTGTTTCACTGATGGTGACAACGTAGCCACAAAACTTGGACATTAGCCTACAAGGATTCTCCTTGGGTAGCTCCTGGGATCCCTGATATGACCGCAGGGAACCTTCATGATTCTTGATTTTTCAGATCACAAACAGTTCTCCTTCACCTGTCCCTTCCATGCCCCAGGCCTCGGATGCACCACTGGTCCCACTGCCTTTGGTGGGAGGTCGTCTTTGGAGACAATAGTTAAGACGCTGGCACATGACCCTTAGTTGAACAAGGCAATGGAAGCCACCACTACAGCTGAAGCTGCAAACAGGAAGCCAGACTGAAGTGGGAAAGGAAGACGAAGCTGGCATTTCCCAGGAGTCCAGCCAGGCTACACTGGCCAGACCCATTCCAACAAGGACACCCCAGGGATGGTGGGGCTGAAAGCCCTGGAGTCATAGCCAGGGTCATGGGATGGTTCCCCAGACAAAGCACTCTGGGGAAAAAGGACTTGCCCATCAGGAAGGAGGGCACCCTCTCTCACCTGGTGGTCTCAGCAAGGAATCAGGATTGTATCAACTCTGCAGGGAAGAGCCCCCCTATTCACTTCCATGGAAATTCATTCTTTAGTGACAAAAATGCCTTCCAATAAACTCAATCCAATGCCTTGGTGATGTTTCGATGGAAAACCAAATCCAAAATGCTGACAACCCTTAGGAGCCTGCATTACCAGGGCAGAAATACACAGTGTTGGTCATCTCATTGTTCATGGGGTGAAGGTGGGGGCTGTGAGTAGATACCCCCAGGGACAGGGACCTGGTCATCCTAATTCACAGTTGCAGGTGGGGACTGGGGTATGTACGAGGGGGGTGGTTGTGTGACCCTGTGTCACAATGTTGGTTGTTCAGAAAAGAGACCAAAGTGACCGTGCTGGGTGTCTTCTTTCTACTCCTCCCCTGATCTTCCCAGGGTTTGGATCAATTTTCGCTGTTTTTTCTGTTTTCTCTCTATCTTGTATCAGTCTGTGGTCAAGCATTTTCCCTGACCTCAAACCCCGGGGTAAGAATGTCTCACCACCCAGTTCAGACACTTGCTTGCCTCAGCTGGTCACTACAACCCTTCACCTCTGATGCCAGAGGTAGGGACTGGATGGGTGACCTACTGAGATTCCTCTGTCTTTCTGCTAGAAGGTCATTGGGTCTCCAGGATTTGTTCTGTTTTGTCCTCCCCATTTTGGCCCTGTCTGCCTGAATTGTTTTGTGGAGGGAAAATGGAGGACCCATCTTATGAGGAAGAGGAAACAAGGGGATTGAGAAAGTAACTATTTGGAAGACTTTAGAAGGACCCAGAACCTAGAGTACCACGGATGGGGAACCACAGGTCAGAGGCTCATGGCCAAGTCTGCTGGGCTGAGGGACTCCAGATCCAGGAAAAGAACAAGATAGTAGGTAGACGGATGTTCCCAATTTTCTGTGGGCAGCCACAGAGAAATCCCTGTGCTAGTCTTAGACTTAGAAAACCCAGCCAAGAGGGAGGAGAGAGAGACTCTGAACACAGGGAAGCTGGGAGAGAGATCTTCCAAGGATGTAGAATTCAGGAAGTTTCCCTTATGAGTCTCTGCAGAACATACCACAAGAAGCAGAATTTCCTGAGTTTACTGATCCCAAGGCATAATCTAAGGCATGAATGCCACAGATTGGTGCACAGACAGAGGGACTCTTAGCATAGACTTCAACAACTAAAAGACCAGGACAGGCAGAAGGCAGACAGAGTCACTCAGATGATCAAAGGCCTGGGCCCTACTGCAGAGGCTCCAGGGAAGAAAGAATTGAGTAAGGTAGACCTAAATCACATAGAGCAGACATGTTGGGTCAGAAAAGCCCCCAGGGTGAATCTGACAGGAGACTCAGAGAGCTCAGTTGACAGACAGCTCCAGACAGACCAGGTCAGGATGTCAGGAGGAGGCAGGTGTAGGTGGCTGAGGACTCACTCTCTGTGCAGAAGGCCAAAGCCTAGAGGGTCTCAAAACAGGTCATGGGCAGCAGGCTCAAGTGTTCTTAGAACTGACAGAGTTGGTTTTAGGAAAACCTGACACACCCTCCCATAGATACTATGAACCATGTATGAAGGGTCCTAAACTGGTACAGAAGGCCAGACCCCTCTTAACAAGTGGAGGCCAAAGTTACCCATATGGAAACCAGGCCTTTGACCTTCTGTTATACCCTAACCACTACAGGACAGCCCAAGGCCACCCCTTTGGTCACTCTGTTACTGCCATCCTCTGAGGAGCTCAAAGCAAACAATGCCACACTGGTGTGTCTCATTATCAACTTCTACCTGGGCATGGTGACAGTGGCCTAGAAACCGGATGGCTGCCTCATCACTCCGGACACGGAGACCACCAAGTTCTCCCAGCAGAGCAACAATAAGAATGCAGACAACCGCTACCTGAACTTGAACCTGAACAGTGAAAATCCCACAGCAGCTACAACTGCCTAGTCATGCACTAAGGGAGCTTCATGGAGAAGACAGTGGTCCCCGCACAGTGTCCTTAGGCCCCAGCCCTCATGGGGTCTGGAGTTTGGAATCCCGGGGGAATGGTCTGCCCCCATGCCTGGTCACCATCCTTTCTCCCTGCACCCAATAAACATTCAATAAATATCCTCATTGTCAATCAGAAATTCCAGTCTTTGCACATTTTTGATTATACACTTTCCATTCTACATTTTACCATTCTCAAAGGTGAACAGAATTCTTTGATCTGGTGCCAAAACAACCAAAAAAAACATCCTGATGTTTCTCTGAGGGATGCTTTTACTGTCATCCTACCCCCCACTGAATGCTCTAGAACAAGGGAAATGCCCTTAGAAAGACCCAGGCCTGTCCTTTTTCACCTTTCTCCTGCACTTCCTGACACACTGTGCACAAGTACACGTCTGGCTACTAGAGGACAAACACTGCTTCCATGTCCGTGGCCCCCAGGATCTGATCCCTCCCTTCTCTGTTATCCTGGGCCTTCACAGTGGACATCATCCTTCATTCAAGATGCTGTTCCATCTCCCCCTCCAAGGCTATACACTTCCACACTTATATATCAATCCCCATCAAATTCTAGAGCACTTCCCTTTCCTTAGGAGCACACCCTGTTTCTGTCTCCCCATGTGACCTACCCACTGGACCCACAGACCCTCCCTCTAGCGCTCACTGACAGAACCTCACACCTGGACCATGGTCACTCCCCTCACAAAACTCCCTGGATACCTATAGTCCTACACATCACTGGGTGTCCCAGTTATATACAAGGACACCGAGGGACAGCAGTCTTCTCTGCTCTCCACTGACTTCACCACAAGGAATTTATGTCCTGGTGACTATGAGTTGTCAACAGACTGATGAATTCAAAATCAAGTGGAAGTTTCTGGAGTTCTGCCATGGGTATCAGCTGACTCCTCTTCTTAAGAATGCAGTGGGGTACCTGATCAATAACACACATATACACACAATTCACCTGTATACACAGCCATGTTGATTAGGCATCTCCCTGAGTGGATCAGGAAAGGCTCAGGTAGAAGACACTGTAGTGAGACCCAGGATGGGACATGAGCAAAGAGAAACCATGCATCTGCAGTCCCTGAGCTTTGGGCCTGTGGTCCTGGAGCAGACTTGGAGGAGGAGCAGGATTATCTGTCTGGTCCAAGAGTCAGACTGGAGCCAGTGCTGCCTTGAGGAAGGGATTCTGGAAAAAAGCAACAGGAGAACCTCAGAGGTCAGTGGAGGTATCTGCTGTAAGGTACACTGTTGTGGAGGGCAGGGTGGCAGGTGTGGGTCACAGGTGTGAGCTCCTCAGGTGATGAACCTGAACTAGAGTAAACACCCAGGCACTATGTGTCCTAGCCCTGCTCTGAACATACCCAACCAGTATTGGGTGCTATGAATATCCCCAGGCTATTGTGTACACTGTACTGGTGACCCTTGAGAGCACAGGATGTTGTTGGGCACCGGTGGACGTGGATGCCTGTGTATACCAGAAGAAGCTTGAAGGGACAGCAGAGAACCCCCCACTCAGAGTTTGTGGGGGAAACAGTACTGGTAGTGGGACCCATGACCCCTGCTCTACCACAAGGAGCTCTGTGTGGCCCATTCTAGCTTAATCCAGTGTGCCCAGCATGTAGAGGGTCTGCTGCTCCATAGGCCCTGGAGGGAAACTTGAGCAGTGACCATACACTGCATCTTCAGAGCAGCCTGCCTTAGGAGGGGGCACTCAAACTCAGACCTTGCAGTAGGATCTGTTTCCCTGGGATCAATGTAATCCTCCCCACACCCTACAATTTCTGTTCTAAACCCATCCTGTCACAAACTTCATTGTGGAGGATATGTGGGGTATCTACGGTCCTGCTTAGAGTTCCCAGCTCCTCAAATTTTTCCCTGCTTCATAATTCCAGTATTGGAACTTCTCTCACCCTCTCATCCATGACATTCGGACACGAGCTGAGCCTGGCCACGCAGTCACCTCCCAGGAATGCAGTGATTTGGGAAATGAATTCCATACATCTCTCAACCCCTCTGGTGATTGGGATAAATGGATGTCTAAGCCCTGGAGGAAGAGATGGTCTGGTCTGTGGGAGGCAATGCCTTCACCAACCCCTGGCTCCACCAACCCATGTGAAAAGGATGCTGGACCCTGGGCCCCCCAAGCAGCTGCAGGGAAACTGGATGGGCTGTCAGCAGGTTTTGTGTATGAGGCTGAGTCACAGTGTATTATGTTCAGCAGTGGCACCCGGTTGACCACCCTTGGTGAGTCTCCCTATCCCTTTCCTTTGGGGATTCAGGGTAAAATTTTGGAAAAATGTTTTTCTCCTTTCTGTTCTGTTTAGGATAGGGGCCTGAATCTCTCTGGGGTCTGCAACCATAGCCCCTCCAGCCTGCTCAAGGGATCTCTCTCTCTCTCTCTCTCTCTCTCTCTCTCTCTTTCTCTCTCTCTCTCTCTCTCTCCTTGGGATGTTCTACTCCCTACCTCAGAGTCTCTGGACCCACAAGGACCAGTAGAACAGGGAGCTGGGTTGGGGCTCTAGGACCTTGAATTTGGGAAAGATGCTGGAGAAAGCTCAGCTTTCCCTGGTTCTTTCCCCTATGGTACCCAGATATGGGAAGGCTTTACCAAGGGTGAGGAGAGGCCTTTGACTGGAGACATGGAGAGATGGAGGGAGAAATGGGAGAGTGACAGAGATGGAGGTAGAATGTCCTGTGAAAACGTGAACTCCAGGAGCTGGGTTCCCTCTCCCCCAGGACAGGCAGGTTGCTTTTTACAGTGTAGTTTTCAGGATTCTAAGGAACAAAGGTTGTCATATCTGCATCCCAATGATGTGGAGGGACCCCAAAGCAGATGCTGAAGGGAGGGACTCCTGATAGGCAAAGTGACAGGAACCTCTCTGGGTAGAAAGATGTTCTAAGACAGCTAGATCCCACAATTAAATTCTGATAAGGATACAGGCTGACAATCCTAGGTAACTGTTGTCTTTCTTCTCCTTCCCTGCTCTTTCCAGGGTTTGGATCAATTTTCTATGACTTATTTTCTCTCTATCTTGTGTCAGCCTGTGCTCAAGCATTCTCCCTGACCTCAAATCCTGGGGCAAGAATCTCTCGCCACCCTGTTCAGATACCTACTTGCCTCAGATGGTAACTGCAACACTTCACTTTTGACCCTAGAGGCTGGGAGTGGACAGGGTGAACTACTGAGACTTCTCTGTCTGTCTGTCTCTTTGTTTCTATGTACGTATGTATATATGTATGTATGACTGGCTGACAGAGGGTCGTTGGATCTCCAGGATTTGCTTTGTCTGGTCCTCCCCAACTGGGCCCTGTCTGCCTAGGTCAAATTATGAAGAGAAATTGAGGACCCATTTTATGGGAAGAGGGATCAAGGGAATTGAAGGAGTGACAACTTGGGAGACTTCATTGGGTCCTGAAACTTCAGTGTCACAACTGGGGAACTCCAGGTCAGAGGCTCATGGTCAAGTTCCCTGGACTGAGGGACTTTGGATCCAGGACATAAACAAATTAGGAGGTGGAAGGGCCTCCCAAGGTTTCCATAGGATGTAAAAGAGAAAGCAGTGAGTGGCCTCGCACTCAGGAAAACCAATCAGGAAGGAGGAAGGAGAGGAAGGCTCTGAATACAAGGGAGTCACTAGAGAAGTCATCTAAGGACATGTAATTCAGGAAGGTGAGTTACTGGGTCTCAACAGAACACACCCCAAGAAGCAGGAGTTCCTGCGTTTACTGATCCCAAGGCATGATCCCAAGATCAAAGGCATAAATGACACTGATCAGTTCATAGACAGAGGGACTCTTAACATGAACTTCAACAACTGAAGACCAGGACAGGAAGTTAGACTCACTCAGATGATCAAAGGCCCTACTGCAGAGGTTCCAGGGAAACAAGAACTGAGTAAAAACAAGCCCTTAGGTTAGGCCCAGAGCATACACAGCAGACATGTTGGGTAAGAAAAGTCTCCAGAGTGAATCTAACAGGAGACTGAGAGAGTTCAGGGGACAGAAACAACTCCAGATAGACCAGGTCAGCATGTCAGAAGGAGGCAGGTGGAGGCAGCTGAACACTCGCTGTCTGTGCAGGAGGCCAAAGCCTAGAGGGTCTCAGAAGAGGTCATGGGCAGGCAACTCTGAGGTTCTTAGAAACGACAGAGAGTGGTTTTAGGAATGCTTGGCCCACTCTCCAGGAGACAGTTTGAACCTTATGAAAGCTCGTGAACTGACATAGGGGCCCAGACCCCTCATACACAGAGGCCAACCACCCCATGTGAAAACCAAGACTCTGAACTCCTATTGTTCCCTGACCCCCACACGTCGACCCAAGGCCACCATCTCAGTCACTCTGTTCCTGCCATCCTCTGCGGAGCTCCAAACCAACAAAGTCACATTGGCATGTCTCGTCAGTGACTTCTACTCAGGTGCGGTGACAGTAGCCTGGAAGGCAGATGGCTCACCCATCACTCAGACCGTGGAGACCATCAGGCCTTCCAAACAGTGCAACAACAGGCATGCCACCAGCAGCTACCTAAGGATATCACCTGATCAGTGGAAAGCTTGAAGCAGATTCAGCTGAGAAATCACACATGAAGGAGGCACCGGGAAGACAGTGGTCCCTGCACAGTGTTCTTATGCCCTGGCCCACCCCCGACCCATGGAAGTCTAAAGTTTGGGAGCCCAGGGAAAGAGTCTTACCCCACGCCAGGTTGTCAGCATTTTTCCCTGCACTCAATAACCCTCAATAAATACCCTCAAGACCAAGTCACCTTAGAAAACTCTCTGAGAGATTATTTTCTGAAAGTTCCATCTCTCCATTCATCTTAACATGCTCAAGTCAGACAGTTCGCAATATTTTCCCTTGACTCTTCTGGCGGTGGTGTTCTATCCAATTTATCTTCCTATACTTGTGTTCCCTTCAAATCTGTCTTCCATAGGTGCACCAGAAAGAGTTTACAAAAATTTCAATTTTCTCACATGACTTTGTAATTTAAAAATCCTTCTAAGAATTCCTCCTATTGACTGGATACATCAAAACTTCTTTTTTTTTTTAAAGCTTTTATAAAATCTTTATTGGGATTTTATTTTATTTATTTTATTTATTTATTTTTTAAATTTTTTATAATCAATATTTTTTATTATGATATTGCGGGGTACAGTTAAGGGTTAGGTATACAAATATGCTTCGTTCAGGCACCCTTATTGATAAAAGGTGTCTCCCAGTCCCCAGACAGATATTTACTACCGTTAATCCCATCTCCCTTCACCCCCCATAGTTTCCCACTACTGTCAGTCATTTTCTTATAGTATTACATTGGATGTTCAAGGTCCACTATATGAGTGAGAACATGGGTCTAGAGCCAATCCTCCATGAATACCAAGGGATGGCTTTGTATTTCCAAACATTATAAAATGGTTAAGAAGCAAATAGAATAGTTTTTTACTTTGAGTAGCTACAGAATCTAAAAGAGTCAAATAAAGCTTGACCAATTTTTAAATAAATAAATAAACACCCTCATTGTCAATCAGATATTCCAGTCTTTGCTTATTTTTGTTTACATACTTTCCATTTTACATTTAATTATATCAAAAGGTGAATAGAATCTTTTGATCTGGGGCAAAGCAGCCATGAAAAACACTCTGAAGTTTCTCTGAGGGATAGTTTTACTGTCATTCAACAACCACTGAATATTCCAGAACAAAGCAAAGACCATCGGAAGGACCCAGGCCTGTGCATTCTTTCCCACCTCCCCCCTGTGCTTCATGCAGCACCGTGTATAAGTCCTCTGCTGTGTACTAGGATACACATTCCTTCCATCCCCCTGGCCCCCGGTGAATGGCTGAGGTCCCCTCCATGTTATCTAGGCCCTCACTGTGATTATCGTCTTTCATTCAATATGTCCTTCCATCTCCTCCTCCAAGGCTATACATTTCAACACTTATAAATTTCCCCTATCAAAACATTGAGCACTGCCCTCACCATAGGGGTACACCCAACTTCATGGTTTCTGCCTTTTGCCCACACTGGCCCTCCCTCTAGCCCTCACTCACAGGCTCTCACGCCTGGACACTGGTCACTCACCCTACAAAAACCTTCTGGGAGCCTATTTTTTCATACGTCACTGGGTGGCCCAGCAGTATTCAAGGACACTAGAGGATGGCATTCAGCTCTGCTCTCCACTGACTCCACCACAAAGACATAATGTCCCAGTGATTGCAGGTTGTCAACAGACTGATGAGTTCAAAGTCAATTGGCAGGTTCAGGAGTTCTACCATGATCTGAGGTGTCAACTGACTCCTCCTCTTAAGAATTCAGTGGGAGATCTGATTGATAACACCACACAACATAGTCACACAATTTACCTGCACATACTACCATGTTGAGCATCTCCCTGGGAAGATTATGAAGGGTCCAGAGGAAGCAAATCAGTGAGACCCAGTTTGGGTCATGAGCACAGAAAAACCAAGCATCTGCAGGCTCTCAGCTTTGCCCCTGACTTGGGGGAGGGGTGGTATTTTCTGCCTGGGTCAAGAGTGAAACAGGAGACAAGAGGAGCCTTGAGGAAGGGATTCTGGAAAAGGAACAGCAGATGGTTCTCAGAGGTCAGTGGAGGAATCTGCTGTGTGGGACACTGTTGGGTAGGGGAGGGTGGCAGGTGTGTATCACAGAAGTCAGCTCTGTAGTTGTAGAACCCAGACAAGGATGGACACCTAGACCTTGTGTGTCCATGACCTGCTCTGAAAAAGTCCATCCAGTGTTAGGTGCTGTGATCGACCCTTGGCTGTGATGTACTCTGTCCTGGTAACACTTGTGAGCATGGGAGGCTGTGGAATACCTATGGGCAAGGGCACCTGTGTGTAATAGAAGGAGTTTGCAGGGTCAGCAGAGACCCAAACACACACTCACTCATTTGTAGGGATCATGGAGGAAAATATACTGACAGTGGGATCCAAGACCTCTCCACCGCCACAAGAAACTCTACGTGGACCACTCCAGCTCTAATCCATCACCTCCAGCCTAAAGAATGTCTGCTACTCCATGGACTCTAGAGAGGAACATAAGCAGTAACCATATACTGCATCTTCAGGACTGTCACGCCTAGGATGAGACCACTCAAACTCAGACCTTGTATTGGGGTCTGCATCTGTGGAGTCAATGTAATCCTCCCCATACCCCTAAAATTCCCAATCCAACCCCATCCTGTCAGGACCTCCACTTTGGAGAATATGGGGTCAACCAGGATCCTCTTAACATTTCCCAGCTCCTCAAAGCCTTCCCAGCTTCAGCATCCCAGTGTTATAACTTCTTTCACACAGCCTCGTGGCAACCAGATACCTACTGACTCAAATCACACAGTCCCCTCCCAGGAACGCAGGAAGCTAGGAAATGGATTCCACCCACATCTCTCAACTTCTCCTGTGATGGCAGTGAATGAATTTCTAAGTCCTGAAGGAAGAGATGGTCAGGTGGGTGAGAGATGATCCCTTCACACACCTCTGATTTCACCAGCCCATATGAAAGGGAGGCTGGATCCTGGGCCTCCCAAGCAGCTGCAGAGGGGTTGGGTGGGGAGTCATGTCAGGATGGTTTGTGTTCAGGGTTCAATCATGGTGTTATGTGTCTGGCAGAGGCACCAGGGTAACCGCCCTTGGTGAGTCTCACCTATCTTTCTTTTTGGATACAAGGTGAAACTTGGGGAAAATGTTTTTCTCTTTTCTTTTCTGTCTAGAGCAAGGGTCTGAATTTCTCTGGAGTCTGCAATCCTAATCCCTCCAACCTGTCTCTTCTTTTCAGACACTTGTTCAGGATAGGAGAACATTCTGTGACTCCTTCCTGCTCTCAGCACAGAGAAGCCCACTCTCTCCCTCTCTCTGGGGAGTATTCTCCTCTGGACTCTCTAATGTTCTACACCTCCCCTAAGAGTCTCTAGGCCCTGAGGAGCCAGCAGAACAGGGGGCTGTGGCTGGTCGACCTGAGCCACAAACTTAGGAAGGATGCTGGAGACAGCTAAGCCTTCCAGGTTCAGTCCTCTGTGGGTCTCAGTTATGTGATGACTTTACACAGCATGAGGGTAGACTTTTGACTACAGACATGGAAAGATGGAGGAGAAAATGGGAGATGACAGAGATGAAGGAAGAATGTCCTGTGACAAGTAGCCCCAAGAGCTGGGTCCCTCGTTTTCCCCAGGACAGTCAGGTAGCCTTTGACAGTGTGGGTCTCGGGACTCTCAGGTACAAAGGTAGGCACATTCACAACCCAATTAAAAGGAGGGACCAGAAAGCAGATGCTGAGGGAAGGTACTCATGACAGGCATAGATGAGACGGATCTCTCCAGACAGAAAACTGTCCTAGGACAGATAAATTCCCGGTATAACTTATGATAAGAAGACAACTGGGAACCAGCACAGGTTCAGCCTCCAATCACAAAATATTCCACCCATGGAAGCCCTCAATTTCCTGGCCTCCCCAGGAACTGGCCCCAGGATTATATCCCTGCCCAGAAGGGGTCTCTGTGGTAGGTAGTGTCGGATCTGCAGTGGTGGTACCAGGACACAGACACGCAACATGTCCACTCGCAAAAGGGAGGAAATTCTGAAGACAGAACAGACCCCAAAGGAGTGCCCCCAAAGGAGATAATCAGACAGAGAAGTTCCTTGAGGAAAGTTGGGTTCCAAGGCTTAGACCAGCCAGTATCAGGAGAGCACAGGTAGGTAAAGATAAGGTGGGAATATGTAGGAGAAGCTCCAGCCAAAAGAGACCTGACTTTCCTCATTCCTTGGGCCCTCTGGCATCTTCTATCAAGAGGTGAGTATCCCCACCCTCCTGTAACAAGGCCCAGAAAGAGGTTACTGACCTTGGCTGTACCCAACTCAAGACTGAGGTCAGGGGGCCCAGGTGGACTCCAGTCATCTAAACTCCTGCCCCTCCCAAACTACACAGGTTAGCACCAAAGCCAGTCTCTCATTCAGTCTGTTAACGCCATCATCTGAGAAGATTCAAACCAACAATACCACATTGGTGTGTCTCCTGAGCGACTTCTACTGGGCACCATGTCTGTTACTTATAAGGTAGATAGCACCTCCTTCACTCACTGCATGGGGACCACCCAGCCCTCCAAACGAAGCAACAAGTACAAAGCCACCAGCTACATGACCATGACTGTGACCTGAGGAAAACTAGCTGCAGCCATAGCTACCAGGTCACACACAATAGGCGCACCATAGAGAAGACAGTTGCCCCTGCACAGTGTTCTATGGCCCTTGCCCTCCACGAACCCATGGAATCTTAGAGTTTGGCAGCCCAAGAGAAGGGTCGCCTCCATGCCAAATCATCAACACTTCTCCCTGTGCCCAATAAAACCTCAATAAATATCCTCATTGTCAATCAGAAATTCCAGTCTTTGCTCATTTTTGCTTACACACTTTCCATTCTATATATGAACATCCTCAAAAGTGAAAGGAACACTTTAATCTACTGACAAAGCAGCCAGTAAAAACTATCCTGATGTTTATCTGAGGAATGCTTTCTGTTGTCCTCTCCCCACTGAATGTTCCAGAGCATGTTTCCAGGGAAAAACCCTCAGAAGGACTCAGTCCTGCCCATTCTTTCCCACTTCACCCTGTGCTTCCTGATACACTGTGAACAAGTCCTCCTCTGGCTACAGGGGGACAAACACTCCTTCCATCCCCATGGTCCAAGGATAATGTCTGAGCTTTCTTCTCAGCTATCCTGAGCCCTCACAGTGGACATATTCCTTCTTTCAAGGTGTCCTTCCATCTCCCCGTCCAAGGCTATATACACTTCTACACTTATAAATCTCTGCACATCAAAATCTAGAGTTCTGCCCTTTCAATAGGAACCTACCCTGTACCTGCCTCCCCATAACCCCTGACCTCTGCCCCCACAGGCCCTCCTCATGGTTCTCAATGACCGAAACTCACACCTGGACCCTGATCACTCACTCCATAAAACCCCCTCAGAGCCTATTGCTATACACATCACGAAGTGGACTAGCTGTATTCAAGGACACTGGAGGACAGTGATCAGATCTGCTCTCCACTGGTTTCACCACAAGGACGTAATGTCCTATTGATCACAAATTGTCAAAAGGCTGATTAGTTCAAAGTCAGTGATAAGTTCTGAGCATCGACCGTGGGTTTCAGCTGACTTCTCCTCTTAAGAATACAGTGGGAGATCTGATCTTTAACACACAAATTGCCTGTGGCATGTCGATACTGGTTGACAATCTCTCTGGGAGGATCAGGAAAGGCTCAGGTGACAGGCACTGCAGTGAGACTCAGGTTGGGACACGAGCCAAGAGAAGTCAGGGATCTGCACTACCTGAGTTTTGAGCCTGTGGGGCTGGCCCTGATATGGAGGAAGGGCAGGATTATTTGTCCTGGCCAAGAGTGAGACAGGAGACAGGAGAAGCCTTGAGGGAGGGATTCTGGAAAACAAGTAAAAGGCAGATCTCAGAGGTTAGTAGAGGCACCTCCTGCGGGGGACACTGTTGTGAGGGCAGGGTGGCAGGTGGGTGTCACAGGTGTGAGCTCTGTAGGTCATGAGCCCAGACCAGGATGGAAACCAGGGCCTTATGTTTTCAAGCACTGCTCTGAACAAGTCCATCCAGTGTAGGGTGACATGTGTGACCCCGGGCTATTGTGTACTCAATCTTGGTGACACTTGTGACCACAGGAGGAAGTAGAGCACCCATGGACATGAATGCCTGTTTGTAACAGAAGGAGCTTGAGAGAACAGAGTGAACTTTTCACTCACAGAGTACCTGGAAGAAACTGTACTGTCAATGTAACCCCTATCCCATCCTACAACATAAGGAGCTCCATGTGGGCCATTGCAGCACTATACCAGCACATCCATTCTCCAGGGATGTTACTGCCTTGTGGGCTCTGGAGGGGAACATGAAGGGTGATCATACATGCGTCTTCAGGACAGTGGAGCTTAGGATGGGGGCGCTCAAACTCAGAACTTGCAGTGGGATCAGTATCCATGGGTCAGTGTAACTCTCCCCACACCCTGCAATTCCTATTCCAAGGCCTTCTTGTCATGACTTCCAGTGGATGATAGGAGCACCCAGGACCCTCCCTAGAGTTCCCAGCTCCCCAAATAGGTCCCAACTTCATCATCCCCGTATTGTAACTTCTCTTACCCTTCCTCCGTGGTACTTGGGCTCCAGCTGATCTAGGCTGTGCAGCCCCCTTACAGGAATGCAGTGGCTTTAGAAAGGATTCTACACATTTCTCCGCCTTTATCATGATGGTTATAAAGGATTTCTAAACTCTGGAGAAAGAGATAATCTGGTATGTGGGAGGTGACCCATTCAAGCAACCTTGATTCCACCAGACAATGTGAAAAGGAGGCTGAACCCTGGGCCTCACATGCAGCTGTGGAGGAACTTGGTGGGGTGTCAGCAGGGTTTGTGTAAGGGACTAAATCACGGTGTGTTTTATTCGGCGGTGGCACCCGGGTGACCGTCCTTGGTGAGTCTTCACTTTCTATTTTCACTAGGGATTGAGGGTGAAATTTTGGGGAAATGCTTTTCGCCTTTCTATTCTTTCTAGGGCAAGAGTCTCAATTGCTCACGGTTCTGCAACCTTAACCCCTCCAGCCTGCTCACAGGAGAGTGCTCTCTTTCTCTCTCATTGTCTCTTTCTTAGACCTTCTCTTTGGATTCTTAGGATGTTCTACACCCTCCCTCATAGTCTCTGGGCCTCCAGGGAGCAGTGGAACAGGGAGCAGGTGTGGGGACACAGGGAACCTGAATTTGCAAATGATACAGGGGACAGTTCAGACTTCAAGAGTTCTTTCCTCTGTGGGTTCCAGCTATGGGGAGGCTTTACACAATGTGAGGAGAGGATGTTGGAGACATGGAGGGAGAAATGAGAGTGTGACAGAGATGGAGGAAGAACATCCTGTGAGAAGGTGATCCCGGGGTGCTGGGTTCCCCCACTCCCAGGACAGGATGGTTGCTTTTGACAGTGTGGCTCTCAGGACTCTAAGGCACAAAGGTTGGCATATCAGCACCTCAAAAAAGAGGACGGACTCCAAAGCAGATGCTGAAGGCAGAGTCTTCTGATAGGAAAGTTGACAGGGACTCTCCAGGTACAAAAATGTCCTAGGACAGCTAGATCCCACAATTAACTTCTGATAAGGAGACAAGCTGACAATCCTAGGTGAGTGTCCTGTTGTCTTCTTTCTCTGCTTTCTCCAGGGTTTGGGTCAATTTTCTACTTTTTTTTTTGTTTTCTCTCTATCTTGTGTCAGTCTGTGCTCAAGCATTCTCCCTGACTTCAAGCCCTGGGGCAAGAATCTCTCCCCACCATGTTCAGATACCTACTTGTCTCAGATGGTCACTACAAGCATTCACCTTTGACCTCAGAGATCGAGAGTGACAGGGTGAACTACTGAGACTGCTCCTCTGTCTCTGTGTCTTTGGTTGTATGTATGAATGTATTATGTGTGTATGCCTGAGTGACAGGGGGTCATTGGGTCTCCAGGATTTGCTCTGTCTGGTACTCTCCATCTGGGTGCTGCCTGCCTGGGTCACATTGTAAAGGGAAACAGAGGACCCATATTATGGGAAAAGGGAGCAAGTTAATTGAAGGAGTGAACACTTGGGAGACTTTATTGGACCCTGAACTTTCAGTGCCACCGCTGTGAGTCACAGGTCAAAGGCTAACGGCCATTTCCCCTGGGCTGAGGGACTTTGGATCTAGGACTGAAAAAAGGTAGGAGGTGGAAGGGCTTTCACAGGATTCCATGGACTGCCACAGAGAAAGTCCGGAGTTGGCCTTGTACTCAGGAAACCCATCCAGGAGGGAAGAAGAGGAAGGTTCTGAACACAAGGGAGTCAGCCTAGTAGTCATCTGAGGATGCAAATTTTAGGAAGGTGGGCTACTGGGTCTCTGAAAGATGTAGCCCAAGAAGCAGGATTCCCTGAGTTTACTGACCCCAAGATATGATCCCAAGACAAAGGCATCAATGTCACCAATCAGCTCATAGATAGAGGGACTCTTAACATGAACTCCAACAACTAAAGACCACGACAGACAGAAAGACTCTCCAGATGATCAAAGGCCCTACAGCAGAGGCTCCAGAGGAAAAAAAATTGAGTAAAAACGTAGCCCTTAGGTTAGACCCAGATCGTGCAGAGCAGACATGTAGCGCAAGAAAAGACCCCAGAGTGAATCAAACTAGAGACTCAGAGAGCTCAGGGGACAGAGAGATAGCTCCAGGTATACCAGATCAGAATGTCAGGAGGAGGCAGGAGGAGGTAGTTGAGGTCTGCTGTTTATCAGGAAGTCAAGCCTAGAGGGTTCAAAATAGGTTATGGGCAGGCTGGCTCAGGGGTTCTTAGAACTGGTAAAGAATGTTTTTATGAAAACCTGACCAAGTGTCCAGGAGACACATTAGCCATATGTAGGGTCTTGAATTGGCTAGATGGCCAGACTACTTTCTCACACATGGAGGCTATAGCTCCCCATGGGAAAATCAAGACAATGAAATTCTTTTCTTCCCTGACACTCACAGGTCAGCCCAAGGCTAACCCCTCAGTCACTCTGTTCCCGCCATCCTCTGAGGAGCTCCAAACCAACAAAGCCACACTGGTGTGTCTCATCAGTGACTTTTACCCGAGTGGGCTGACAGTGAACTGGGAGGCAAACGGATCCCCCATCACTCAGGGTGTGGAGACCACCAAGCCCTCCAAACAGAGCAACAACAAGTATGCGGCCAACAACTACATGACCTTGTCACCTGACCAGTGGAAGTCTCAGAGCACATTCAGCTGCAAAGTCATGCATGAAGGAAGCACTGTGGAGAAGACAGTGGTCCCTGCACAGTGTTCTTAGGTCCTGGACCGCCCCCATCCCAGGGAGCCTAGAGCTTGGGAGCCCAGGGGAAGATCTTCCTCCATGCCAGGTTGTCAGCCGTTCTCCCTGCACTCAATAGCCCTCAATAAATATCCTCACTGTCAAGCAGAAACTCAAGTCTTTGCTCATTTTTTTTTTGTTTATATACTTTTCATTCTACATTTAACCATATTCAAACATGAATAGAATCCTTTGATCTGGGGACAAAGCAGCCATGAAAAGCACCCTGATATTTCTCTAAAGGATACCTTTACTGTCTTTTGACAACCACTGTATATTCCAGAGCAAAGCAAAAGCCATCAGAAGGACCCAGGTCTGTCCATTTTTTCCCACTCTCCCCTGTTCTTCCTGCAGCACTGTGCAAAATCCACCTCTGGGTACTAGGGTCAAACACTTCTTCCAGTCTCCTGGTCTCCAGGTGAATGGCTGAGCTCCCATCCCTGTTATCCTGGGCCCTCACAATGTGCAACATCTTTCGTTTGAGATGTCCTTCCATCTCCTCCTCCACAGTCATACACTTCCACACTTGCAAATCTCCCCTATCGAAACTTGAGAATTGCCCTTACTATAGGGGAGCACCCTGCTTCTGTCTCCCCATGGTTTCTGCATTTTGTCCCCATAGGTCCTCCCTCTAGCCTTCACTCACAGGACCTCACACTTGGACCCTTTTCACTCACCCTACAAACCCCCTGGGAGTCTAATGTTTCTCATGACACTGGGTGGCACAGCTGTATTCAAGGACACTAGAGGCAAGCAGTCTGCTCTGCTGTCCCCTGACTCCACCACAAGGACATGCAGTCCCAGTGATTGCAGGTTGTCCACAAACTGATGAGTTCAAAGTCAATTGGCAGGGTCTGGAGTTGTAACATGAGCTGAGGTGTCAACTGACTCCTCCTCTTAAGAATGCAATGGAAGCCTGGCTCGGTGGCTCAGCCTGTAATCCCGCACCTTTGGGAGGCTGAGGTGAGTGGATTGCCTGAGCCCACGGGTTCGAGACCCGCCTGGGCAGGCGAGACCTCATCTCTACAATAAATCAAAAATCAGCCGGGCGTGGTAGCGCGCGCCTGTAATTCCAGCTACTAGGAAGGCTGAGGCGGAAGGATTGCCAGAGCCCAGCAGGTCGAGGCTGCGGTGGCCGGGAGCGGCCACTGCACTCCAGTCTGGGCGACAGAGTGAGACTCCAACTCAAAAAAAAAAAAAAGAATGCAATGGAAGAACTGATTGATAACACACACAAGATAAGCACACAATTCACCTGCACATGCATCCATGTTGGGCGTCTACCTGGGAAAATCATGAAGGTTCAGAGGAAGCAAGTCAGTGAAACCCAGGCTGAGACAACAGCAAAAAGGAGCAAAGCATCTGCAATCCTCTGAGCTTTGGACCTGGGGATGGCACTGATTAGGGAGAGGGGCATGATTTTCTGCCTGGACCAAGAGTGAAACAGGAGACAAGAGGAGCCTTGAGGAGGGGATTTTGGAAAAGAAACAGTAGCCATATCTCAGAGGTCAGCAGAGGCACATACTGTGTGGGACACTGTCTTCTAGACCCAGAGGTGTCAGCTCTGCAGGTATAGAACCAAGACAAGGATAGACACCTGGGCCTTGTGCGTCCAAGCCCTGCTCTGAGAATGTCCATTCAGAGCGAGGTGCTGAGAGTGACTAGGCTGTGATGTACTCTGTCCCAATGACACTTGTGAGCACAATTGGCTGTTGAGTACCCAAGGACAAGGGCACCTGTGTGTAATGAAGTATCTTGCAGGGAAAGCAGAGACCCAAACACACACACACACACACACACACACACACACACACACACACACACACACACACACACACATTTTGGAGGATTCATGGAGGAAAATGTACTGACAGTGGGACCCAAGACCTCTTTGCCCACCAAGAGAAGCCCCATGTGGACCATTCCAGCTCCAATCCAGCATGCCCAGCCTGCAGGGGATGCGCTGCTCCATGGGCTCTGGAGGGGAACATGAGCAGTAACCACACACTGCATCTGCATCTTCAGGACACTTGAGCTTAGGATGGAATCACTCAAATCCAGACTTTGTATTGGGGTGTGCATCTGTGGGGTCATGCAATCCTCCCCATACCCCCATAGTTCCCAATCCAAGCCCATCCTGTCATGACCTCCAGTTTGGTGGATATGGAGTCATCCAGGACCATCTTCACAGTTCCCAGCTCCTCAAAGCCTTCCCAGGTTCATCACGCCAGTATTACAAATTCTCTCACTCCCTTCTCCGTGGCAACCAGACACCTGCTGACCCAGGCCACACAGTCCCCTCCCAGGAATTCAGGGAGCTATGAAACGGATTCCACACACATCTCTCAACCTCTACTGTGATGACAGTAAATGAATTTCTAAGTCCTGAAGGAAGAGATGGTCAGGTGTGAGAGATGACCCCTTCACACACCCCTGATTCCACTAGGCAATGTGAAAAGGAGGCTGCATTCTGGGTCTCCCAATCAGCTGCAGAGGGACTGGGTGGGGAGTCATGTCAGGAGGGTTTGTGTTCAGGGATGAATTATGGTGTTATGAGTCTGGCGGGGGCACCAGGCAACCGTCCTCGGTGAGTTTTACCTTTTTTAATTTTTGGAATATGGATGAAACTTGGGAAAAATGTTTTTCTCTTTTCTGTTCTGTCTGAGACAAGGGTTTGAGTTTCTTTGGGTCTACAACCCTAACCCTAACCTGTCTCATCTTTTCAGACACTTGGTCAGGACAGGAGAAGGACATCCCAGTGACTCCTTCCTTCTCCTGGCACAGTGAATCCCTCTCTCTCTCTCTTTTTCTCTGAGTAACGTTCTCCTCTGGACTCTGGGGTTTTCTATACCTTCCCTCAGAGTCTCCAGGCCCTGAGGAACCAGCAGATCAGGGGCCTGTGACTGGTGTACCAGAGCCAGGAACATTAGAAGGATGCTGGAGACAGCCAAGCCTCCCCGGTTCCGTACTTTGTGGGTCTCACTTATGGGGTAGCTTTCCACAGCATGAGGGGAGACATATGACTAGAGACATGGAGAGATGGAGGGGAAAATGGGAGGGTGACAGAGATGAAGGAAGAATGTCCTGTGAAACGTGACCCTGGGAACTTAGTCCCTCCTTCTCCCCAGGACAGGAAGGTAGCTTTTCAGTGTGGGTCCTGGGATTCTCAGGTACAAATGTAGGCACATTCACATCCCAATGAAAGGAGGGACACAAAAGCAGATGCTGAAGGAAGGGACTCCTGACAACCATAATGTGAGTGACTTCTCCAGGCAGAAGGATGTCGTAAGACAGCTAGATTCCCAGTATAACTTATGATAAGAAGACAATTGGGAACAAGTACAGTCCCAACCTCAAACACAAAATATTCAGCATGGAACTCCCAATTTCCTGGACTTCCCAGAAACAGAACTCAGTATTATACCCCTGCCCAGAAGGGTTATCTGTGGGTAGGTAGGAAGGGATTTGCAGTGGTGGTACATGGATACAGATAGTCAACAAATCCACTCCACAAAAGAAGGAAATTCTGAAGACAGAGCAGACAGACACCTTTATGAACAGACCCAAAGGAGTGCCCCCAAAGTAGATAATCACACAGAGAAATTCCCTGAGAAAAGTTGTGTTCCACGGCTTTAGACCAGCTAGGATCAGGAGAGCATAATTTAGAAATGAAAAGGTGGGAACCTGTAGGAGGAGCTCCAGCCAAAAGAGACCAGACTTTCCTCAATCCTTGGGTCCTCAAGCATCTTCTGTCAAGAGGTGAGTATCACCACTCTCCTGCAGCAAGGCCCCTGACCAGGGCTGCACACAAATAAAGATTGAGGTCAGGAGACCCAGGTGGACACCAGGCATCAAATCTCCTGCCCACCCTCCTCAACTGCACAGGTCAGTCCAAAGGCCGGACCCCCATTCACTCTGTTCTCTCAACTGAGGAGATTCAAACCAACAAGACCACACTGGTGTGTATCATGAGTGACTTCTTCTGGTCACTGTGTCTGTGACCAGTAATGTACACAGCACACCCATCACTCAGAGCATGGAGAATACCCAGTCCTCCAAACTGAGCAACAACAAGTAAGCAGCCAGCAGCAAACTGACCATGACACCCGTTCTGTACAAACCTAGCAGCTTCCACAGTTGGCACATCACACACAATAGGAGCACCATAGAAGAGAGTTGCCCCTGCACAGTGTTCTTTGGTCTTGGACCTCCCCCCTTCATGGAATCTTAGAGCTTGGCAGCCCAGAGGAAGTGTCTCCACCATGTCAATTCACCAACCCTTCTCCCGGCACCAATAAACCCTCAATAAATATCCTCATTGTCAATCAGAAATTCCAGTCTTTGCTCATTTTTGCGTGCACACTTTCCATTCTACATGTAATCATCCTCAAAAGTGAAAGGAACCTCTTCATCTAGTGACAAAGCAGCCAGAAAAGCACCCTGATGTTTCTATGAGGAATACTTTCTGCCATGCTACCCACACTAAATATTCCAGAGAACGTTTCCAGGGAAATACCCTCAGAAGTACTCAGGTCTGCTGTTTCTTTCCCACTTCACCCTGTGATTCCTGGCACACTGTGCACAATTCCTCCTCTGGCTACAGGGGTAGAAACACTGCTTCCATCCCCGTGGCCCCAGGATAATGTCTGAGTTTTCTTCTCAATTATACTGCATCCTCACAGTGGACGTGATCTTTCTTTCAAGGTGTCCTTCCATCTCCCCCTCCAAGGCTATATACACTTCTACAAGTGTAAATCTCTCCCTGTCAAAGTCTAGAGTTCTGCCCTTTCAATAGGAACGTACCCTGTTCCTGTCTCTCCATGATCCCTGACCTCAGCACCCACAGGCCCTCCCTGTGGTTCTCAATGACTGAAACTCACACCTGGAACCTGATCACTCACTCCATAAACTGCCTCAGAGCCTATTGTTATACAAAATCACTAAGTGGACTAACTCTGCTCAAGGAAACTGATGACATCAATCAGCTCTGTTCTCCACTGATTCCACCACAAGGACATAATGTCTCCATGACCACAAGTTGTCAACAGGCTGATGAGTTCAAAATCAGTGACAAGTTCTGCAGTTCTACGTGGGTGTCAGCTGAATCCTCTTCTAAGGATGCATTGGGGGATCTGATCTTTAACACACATACACACACAAATCACCTGGGCACACGTTCATATTGGCTGGCAGTCTCCCTGGGAGGATCAGGAAAGGCTCAGGTGGAAGACACTGCAGTGAGACTCAGGTTGGCACATGTGCAAACAGAAGCCAGGGATCTGCAGTCACTGAGCTTTGGGTCTGTGGGACTTTCCCTGACAGGGAGGAGGGGCAGAATTATTTGTCCTGGACAAGAGTGAGACAGGAAACAGGAGGAGCCTTGAGGGAGAGATTCTGGAAAACAAGCAACTGGCAGATCTCAGAGGTTAGTGGAGGCACCTCCTATGGGGGGCACTGTTTTAGGGCAGGGTGGCAGTTGTGTGTCACAGGTGTGAGTTCTACAGGTGATGAGCTCTACAGTTGATGAGCCCAGACCAGGATGGAGACGTAGGCCTTGTGAGTACAAGCACTGCTCTGAACATGCCCGTCCAGTGTAGGGTACCATGTGTGTACCCAGGCTATTGTGTACTCCGTCCTGGTGACACTTGTGAATACAGGAGGCTGTGTAACACCCATGGACATGAGTGCCTGTGTGGACCAGAAGGAGGTTGAAGGAACAAGAAAGACCTCTCCATTCATAGAGTTCCTGGAAGAAACTGTGCTGGCAATGGAACCCATGATCCTTCCAACTACACGAGCAGCTCTGTGTGGGCCATTCAAGCACTAGTCCAGCATTTCTATTCTCCAGGATGCTGCTGCTTTGTGGGCTCTGGAGGGGAAATGATGGGGGATCTTACACTATGTCTTCATAGTGGAGCATAGGATGGGATCACTCAAACTCAGAACTTGCAATGGGATCAGTATTCCTGGGTCAATGTAACTCTCCCCACAAGGGTCTGAATCTTTCTGGGGTCTTCAACCATAACCCCTCCAGCCTGTTCACAGGAGCGCGCTCTCTCTCTCTCTCCACTACCCCCTCCCCATACATTCTCCTTTGGACTATTAGGATGTTCTACTCCCTCCATCAGAGTATCTGGGCCCTTAGGGACCAGGAAACAGGGAGCTGGTGTTGGAGCAATTCCTATTCCCCCACAATTCCTATTCCAAGCTCTTCCTGGCATGACTTCCAGTGAATGATATGGGGGTCCAGGACCCTCCCCACAGTTCACAGCTCCTCAAATAGGTCCCAACTTTATTATCCCCATGTTGTAACTGCTTTTACCCCTTCCTCCGTGGTATCTGGGCACCAATTGACCCAGCCTGTGTAGCCCCCTCCCAGGAATGCAGTGTGTTTGGAAAGGATACTACACACCTCTCAACCCTTATCATGATGGGGATAAATGGATTTCCAAACCCTGGAGAGATGGGCTGCTGTGTGGGAGGCAACCCCTTTAATTGCCCCTGATTCCACTAGTCCATGTGAAAAGGGGTCTGAGCCCTGGGTCTCATGAGCAGCTGTGGGAAGACTGGGTGGGGAGTCAGGAGGATCTGTATACGGGGCTGAATCATGTCGTGTTTTCTTTGGTGGTGACACCCGGGTAACTGTCCTTGGTGAGTCTTCCTATTCTATCGAAATTGGGGATTCAGGATTAAATTTTGTTGAAATGTTTTTCTCCTTTATTTTCTTTCTAGGGCAAGGGTCTAAATCTCTCGGGAGTCTGCAACCCTCACTTCTCCAGCCTACTCACAGGAGAGTTCTCTCTCTCTCTCTCAGTCTCTCTCTCTCTTTCAGGCCTTCTTCTTTGGATCCTTCGGATGTTCTACTTCCTCCTTCAGAGTCGCTGGGTATCCAGGGACCAGTAAAACAGGGAGCTGGAGTTGAGTAACCAGGACTATGAATTCGGGATGGATGCTAGGGACAATTCAGCTTTCCTGGATTCTTTCCTCTGTGGATTCCAGCTAGGGGAAGACATTAAACGATTTGAGAGAGGTCTTTGACTGGAGACATGGAGAGATGGAGGCAGAAATGGGAGAGTGACAGAATGGAAGAAGAATGCCCTGTGGGAAGGTAACCCTGGGGTGCTGTGTTCCCCTGCCCCCAGGACAGGCAGGTTATTTTTGACATTGTGGCTGTCAGGACTATAAGATCCAAAGTGGCATATCTTCATCCCAGCAAAGAGGAGATGCTGGGATGTTTTCCTAATAGGCCAATTGACTGGGACCTCTCAGCGTAGAAAGATGTCCTAGGACAGCTACATCCATGGATTAACTTCTGATAGGAGGCGTCTTGGAATATACACAGGTTCAGGCTACCAAAGAAAATATGCCACACAGGGAAGCCCTTGTTTTCCAGGACTACCATAAAACAGGTTTCAGGATGACACCCCCTACCTACCATGGGATCTCTGTGGGTAAATAGGGTGATGCAGTGGGGTACCAGAGCATATGTGGACAACTAACCCACTTCTTAAAAGGGAGAAAATTCTGAGGCAGGACAGACAGACACCTTCCTGACAGATCCAGAGAAATGCCCCCCAAAGGAACTGTTCAGACAGAGAAGTTCCCTGCGGGTAACTAGGTCCCAGCGCTTAGACCAGTCAGTATCAGCAGAGCACAAGTGGGTAATGAGGAGGTGGGAAACTGCAAGAAAACTCGAGCCAAAGGAGACCTGACCTGTTGGGAGCCAACATCTATAGCTACATGGCTGAGGCCTGTAAAGGCCCATCTGGGAGATTGCCTCTGACATAGGATATTATACCTATAATATTGGCATGTGATTAGTGACCAGTGTGTATACATGGCAGTAAAACTTATAAAATCTCTATACACCTGATGGGAAGTTGCACAGCAGAATGACCTTGTCGCTTCTAAGTCTTACTTCTTTCTAGATATTTTTTAACTTCTATTTCCTGGTAGACTGGTTAGTCAGCTCTTATTCCCAAAGGCAGTTTCTCCTAGGATTAAGATTAGAAACTAAATTATCATAATAGTTTTATTGCCCTGCCTTTAGCAAGGCAGGACGTTTATCTAGTTTTGTTACATGCCGAAACTCTGTTTGCTTCAGCCCGTGGCCATTGCCATGGTAACCGTGCAGTCCATTATCCAAGAGTGTGACAACTACTATTTGATTTTTAGAATAGACTTGTTTGGATAAAACATTTATTTAAGATGATACAATTTCCATCGGAAAGATTTAAACAGTAATAAGCATCCATAGAAAACTTTTAGGTTTTGTTTAACCTTTTAAAATTTCCTGTTTTCATATTATGACTTTAGTTTCTATTCCTGTAGGCCAATTTTAAGATCCTTTGATTAGTATACCGAAACTTTCCCAATGGTGTTGTCTTTGCTTCTAATATGACAATAGGAAATTTTACACGTAGCCATGTATTAATATACTAGGAAAAAAGATTTAAGTTTTGGGTTAAAGTCGTAGTTTTATTAGAATAGAATGAGAATTATAGTGTTATGATTCTAAAATCATACGTCAATGATAATTATAAGATTTAATGATAAGGTCTTAGCTTAATGAGATATAGCATAGTATTAAAGTCCAAACACTAGATCATGAAACTCATATAAGTCATGGTAAAGAATAAGTTTTGAATTAATTGTTATAGAATTATAGACCACTATGTTGAATTGTAATAGGTTAATGGAATAAATAAAAATTAAGTCATTTGAGTAAACTTATAGATTATAGTATAGTGTTAAGTTGATAATATCAATCGTTAAACAATATTAGGAGTCAGTGAACTTGGATTGAACCTAGTGTTAACTTAGAAAGTTTTTGTATTAATCAAGGTTTAGAACAAAGAGTATAATATGAATGATTTGTTGAACACTATGGAAGACACTTTTGAACGAACTGTATTGAAATTGTGCACCTGTGACCTTGATGTGAGATTTGTGAAGCACGTCAGGCATCATGGAGTTCGAACTGTCTGCTTGGAGCTTGCAAGTCTCGTGATGGTCTTGTGATGCATAGTTTGTAAAGCGCAAGATACATCATGGAGTTTGTACGCCCCCAGCAAGTGATTATCACACTGCTGGAGGGTATGAAAAATGGTATATAAGTTGGAAGGAGTCCAAATAAAATTTGGCTTCAGTCCTGATCAGACTGTTCCCAGAAGAACTGCCTATGAGTGGTCTCTTCTCGCTGTCCAGATTCTCCAGTGCGGGTCCTAACCCACCCTCGGTCGGGGCTGGCACCCGACACTGACCTTCCTGAGTCCTCAGGCTCTAAGGCATCTTCTCTCATAAGGTGAACATCCCCACTATCCACTGAACTGACCTCAGTCTAGCAAGGCCTGGGCAGTGGTTCCTGCCCTGGGCTGTACCCACATGAAAACTGAGGTCAAGAGTTCCAGATGGAAACTAGACTTCTGACTTCCTGCCCCTTCTCTACCCACAGGTCAGCTCAAGGCCGCCTCCACGATCACTTTGTTCATATCATCACCTGAGGAGTTGCAAACCAACAAGGCCATATTTGTGTGTCTCATAAATGACTTTTACCCAGGTGCTGTGACAGTGACCTGGTAGGCAGACAGCACCCCTGTCACCCATGGCATGGAGATCACCCAGCCCTCCAAACAGAGCAAAAAGAATTATGCGGCCAGCAGCTACCTGTCCCTGGTATTCTATCAGTGGAAATCCAGAAGCAGACACAGCAACCAGGTCACACACGAAGGGAGTTCCCTGGAGAAGACAGCAGCCCTTCCACTTGTTCATAGGCCCTAGACCTCTCCACTCAGCCCCCAGGGGTCTAGAGCTTGGGATCCCAGGAAAAGGATCTCCCCCCATGCAAAGACATCCAGCCTTCTCCCTGCACGCAATAAACCCTCAATAATATCTTCATTGGAAATCAGATAACCTGGTCTTGTCATTGGTTTGCTCATTTTCCATCATAAATTGGACAAACCTAAAAGATGAACAGGTTCCTTTCAGCCTTGTAGGAAAAGGGACAGGGGAAGGACTCTGATAGTTTTGAGGAGGTAACTTCATAATCACTTTGAAAGACCAGAGAATATTTCAGAACAGAACACCAGGGCAGCAGGATTCAACGTTGCCTGCCTTTGCATACGTGCTGATCTTGTGTGGACATGTCCGCCTCCAGCTGTGTGGGATGACCTCTGTTGGCTTCCCAGGGTCTATAGCCTAACAGACTTTCTCCTTGAATTCTCAGGGCTCACACTCTGGACAGTGTACCCTTCTCAAAATGTCCTATCCTCTCAGGAATAAGGAGTCTCTCGAGTCCATGGGTCCTTGGTCTCTCTCCCTCCTAAGGGGCCAATCCTGTTCCTGCCTTTCTGCACCCAATACTCTGTCCATGAAGACCCTCCTAGAGCAGACACTGAATGGACCCTCATCTGTACCTTGGACACAACCTGCATACCACAACCAGGGTACACCTATTCCACATGAGTCACAAGTGGCTCAGCTGTAGTCTAGGCCCCTGGGGAGCAAAGTTCAGCTCTGCTCTTTCCACATCCCTTAGTAGCCAGTCCACAACTGACCTCACGCCCAGTACCTAATGTCCAGTGGTCTATGGTGGTCGGTGGTGCTGGGGATACTAAAGTCAAGAATGAGAATCTGGGCTGATACCATAGACAATCCTGGAAACCCATTCCAATTTTTGGAGCTCTGTGTGGGAAACCTACAAAGTATAGAACCCCTCTTCTATACTTGGAAGAGTACAGAATGGGGGGCCTGAGCTTAGAGAAAATCACACACAGACACACATCAGGGATTCACAAAGACATACATATACACATGACACACATGAATTCACACAGACTGGGCACACACACACATGAATTCAAGAATTTAAACATGCATAGCCACAGCATACATATGTGCTCACAAACATAAAATGTCTTCCTACATATGCTTGCTACACATAACCACTGCCATGGAGGGCATCCCTCTAGGGATCACGCTGGGCATGGAAGAGCTTCCAGGGCTTCAGCTCTTCACAGGTGCCAGCTCCATCTTCCCTGTGACATAAACAGTCTTCTCATTTCCTCCGTGGTGACATTACCATTTAGCTGAGCCTGGATATACAGCTAATTCCAGGACAGACTCTAGCAGGGGGCCCAGATGAAATGTGCAGATATGCCTCCTCTCCTTCCCTAGCCTGGGAAGGATGGACTTCTAGGCCGCAATAAAGAGTACTTCTTGTGAGGAGGGACCACCTCCACAACCTCCATCCCTCAAAACTGCTCCATGACTAGGGGGCTGGCCTTATACCTCCTGAGCAACTGTTGAGGAGAAGCCCTGGTTGGGGTGTCAGGAGGGTTTGTGTGCATGACTGTGTCATGGTGTGCTGTGTTGGAAGCGGCACACTGCTGACCATCCTTGGTACGTCTCCCCTTTCCCTCTTTGCAATTCTGAGTGAACAGTGGGGAGACTTTTTTTCTCTTTTCTGTCTCATCTGAGATAGGTCTAAGCCTGTCTGGAGGTCTGTACCTTTTTCCACACATTGTCTGAACTCTCACTCAATCCACCCTGATTCTAATCTGACCCCTCCTGGTCACAGCAGGAAGAGACTATCCTACAAATTCATTCCTGTCCACTGTTCAGGCTCACTGTGACCCCAGGCTTTCTCTCCAGGGACATTCTTCCATGTTCTCTTAATGTCCACTCCCTCCTTCAGGATCTCTGGTCCCAGTGTCCTGAGAAATGGGAGACTGGGGAATCAGGGCCATTGGATGTGGGAAGGATGCTGGGAACAACTCAGTCTCCTGGGGTTCTGTCCTCCATGGGCACAGCTATGAGGCTGCTTTACACACTGTCATGGGAGGTCTTTGACTGGGGATTTGGAGAGATGAAGGATGAAATGAGAAGGGGATGGGGATGGAGAAAGAATGCCCTGTGAGAATGCCTTTCTCTAAAGAACTCCAAGACAGCAAGACCACATCTCTGGGTCCCAGGGTGCTATGTCCCTCCTCCTTCTCCAGGCAGGACACCATAGACACAGTTGATCTCAAGACACATAGACACTAAAGGTAGAACCCTATTACGTGCACCCCTGTAGGTAGCACCAAAGCAGATGCCCATGACAGTGACTCCTTATAGAGACAGTTGACAAGGACAGTTGCCTATTACACAGAAAAATACTCAGTGGAGAAACAGATGTTTTATAGAAACTCCCATGGCCAGGGGACACCATAAAGTAGACACAAACACAGGTTAAGAACTGGGGGTGAGGAAAAGATCTCAAATAGAAACCCTCAGTCTACTGGAATATCTGGAATCGAATCCCAGGTAACTGAAACCCCTGCCACCAGGTCGCCCATAGGAGTCTTTGTGGGGTGGCAGGGCAGAGGCTGCAATGATGATGGCCAGAGGTGTGTGGGCAACCCCCCCCCATGAGAAAGAAGAGACTGGCCTAAGACAGGCAAACATTATCACAAACAAATGAGAACATAAAAACTGATGGGAGATGTTCAGACAGACACACCAGAACAGACAGACACGTGAGGGAATTTAGGGTCCCGTAGTAAGTTTCATTCAAGTTTGAGGAACAGAGGCAGGGATTGGTGAGTGATGAGAAGGAATAATAAAGAGCAGACCAAGGACCCCTGCAACTTTTCAAGAGGGGGCACAAGGGAGAGTCTTCCACATGAAGGGAAGTTTCCCAAAACTCCACTGACCTGACCTCAATCTAGCAAGGGCCCAGCCTGAGGTCCCTGTTCTGAACCTTAGCCTTGCACCCACTTCAAGACTGACATCAGAAGCCCCATGGTAGACACCAGTTGACTGACCTCCTGCCCACCCCCTATCCCCACAGGTCAGCCAAAGGCTGCCCCCTCAGTCACTCTGTCACAGCCTTTCTCTAAAGAACTCCAAGACAACAAGACCACATCTCTGGGTCTCATGAACAACTACTACCCAGGCATCATAATGCTGACCTAGAAGGCAGACTGCACCCCTGTCACCCAAGTTGTGGAGACCACCAAGCCCTCCAAACAGAGAAATAATAAGTATGCCATCAACAGCTACCTGATCCTGACATCCGAACTGTGGACTTCTTGCAGCAACTACAGTTGCCAGGTAACGACACAAAAGGAGCACTGTGGAGAATCAGTGGCCCCTGCACGGTGTCCTTAGGCTTCAGTACTTCCCTCACACAGAGGCCTAGAGCTTGGAAATCCAGGGGAAGGATCTCCCTCTCAGCCCAATTAATACAGCCCTTCTCCCCACACCCTATAAACTCTCCATAAATATCTGCATAGTCAATCAGAAATCTGTTGGACTCTCATTATTTTTTATCTTGTATTTACTTTGTAATCTCCCTGGGTTCTTACTGAGGTGTGGGGGACCCCTGACACCAAGTGGCTAGTAGTTCAAGATCAAATGACTAATAATGTTCTGCACACAACATTCTAGGAGGGGTCTTCCTCACCCAGATTTATTTTTCTCAACTCTTCATTGTACCCCTTAGCACGAGCCTGGCATCAGCTTGGACCAGGAGGCTCTCACATTCTCCAGAATCTACATCTCCTCAACAGAGATCAGTTCCTGTATTATCCAGCATCTCTAATGTGCCATTGGTGTCTAGCCACATCTCTGGAGTAAAGGGAGTGTCAGAAGAATTCCCTGGTGTGAGGCCCTGGTGTCTCATCCCTCCTCCCAACAGAACTATGAAGTTCATGTCACTAGTGTTGGGACAGGTTGCCCTGTTGTGACCAGGGTAAGGTTCAAGGCTAAAAGTAGCCTGGGGCTGAGACCTCTACCATGAAAAGTCCACAGTTCTAGCATCAAGCTGTAGGGTGAGTTAGTTTATAGCTTGCCAGAGCCCTGGGTGAGCTCCTTGGGTCAATGGGAACTGTGATCCAGAGTAGAATGTTGTCCCTGCAGTCAGACCCTGGGATGCTAGCCTCCTTGCACTGGGAACAAAGAAGGGCTCAGTGAGACTTGGGGGGAATACTGGAGAATGAATCAGGAGAAATGAAGGGGATCCAGGAACCCAGCACCGGCTGGAGGCAAAGACAGAAGGGAATGATATCTTGATTCAAGACCACATCTTGAGCAGGAACAGAGAGAGGTTGAAAATCACTATTCCATACAAGGAATTCTGGACTGAAGATAAGGCAGGTTCACACAGGGTCAGGACAGGAGAATTATGACTCAGGACCACAGGCAAGGTGAAGCTTCTACAGAGACTCAGCAACCCAGAAACCCCCATCCCACCAGGCATCACTCCCTCTCTTACTCGATCAGGAACCCCCACAACTTCACCATGTGTCCTTTTGCCTGATGTCACACACTACTCCCAGGGTCCCTGACAGTGGTTTGCCCCTCAGAGAGAAAGACCTTGGTTGCCTCTGTGAGTCCATCGTGCCCAAACCTGAGGCTCCACTGGTTCATTAGGGACGAGGCAGCTGCAGGATCAGTTTTAGGGCCAGGGGCCTTTGTCAACAATTGTGTAGAAACATAGGGGGCCACTATGAACTAAATATTGTCCACCACTTTCCCAATCTTGTGTGGAGTTGAGTTTTAGAGATTCCAGAATGTCTCTATGATCCAGATCATCAATGTGAAATTTGATGCCCACAGGAAAGATAGAGTCTCCCTCATCTTCGTGGCTTTGCTGGGTAGATTGCTTGGGTTCACCCCACCCATGGGAAATGCAGCAAGGTTCATCCTCTTCTTCATCGTTTCTTGTATATTTTTATTATGAAGATCTTTGAACCAAAACATGGAGAAACAGAAGAATAGTAACGACCTGATCTTACAATCACTCAATCTTCCAAAAGTACAACTATGGGGTAATGCTGAGCCTATGCACCAGAACAACACAAATACTGCCTTCTAAAATATTTCCAAGCAGATGCTATGCTCCAAGTCATTGCAAACATCAGTGGAAGAATCAACAATTTAATGATAATCAAAGTAACTAGTGAGGCTCTCATCAAATGCCTTGTGAATCACACTGTGGATATATTGAATCAAATTGTGGGTATTGCTGTTCATGTGTGGTTTGTAATTGAGTTTTGATGAGGATTAAAGACTTGATACTGTGATTGGTGAACACGGAATAGATCTGCCCCACCTGGAGTCATCTCCCAAATCACCCCAGCGTGTCCTGCAGGGCAGGAATTGCACAAGCTGAGGGCTGGTCCTGGGACATTCCCAGGGTTGAGATGCAGCCACTGCCTCCCCAAGAAGAAGTCCATTGCTGCTCTTAGCCTCTGTTTTACTGGGCTCAGGCTGCACATTGCCAAATAGGTTCCCGGTATGACTGACGACTTCCAGAAAAGGCACTCACGTCGGGTCCTCAGTTTTTATTGGTATTAGCTGGTTGGATGGCCAGTCCCTTCATCTTTCAGATGGGAAGAAGCTCAGAGGACGGATGGACCCATCACCTTCTTCTTGGAAGGCAGTGGTGTTTGCATGGAGAAAGGGCACTAAATGGTCTACTCTCTTCCACCCAGTGATGCGCATCAGCAAACAGGAAAGATAGTAAATTTAGGTTTTTCCACATTGTTCATCTCTTTACAAGTGGACCATTTTGTATGCTGCTTTCCTACAAAGCGAACATTTAAAGTGAGGGCCAAGGCAAGCTCCATCATGTAAGTGGATCTGCCCATGGGATCCATTGTTACTGTGTTTCACGATGGTGAAAATGCAGCTACAAAACATGGACATTTGCCCACAAGGAGCCTTTTTGGTAGTTCCTGTGATCCCTGAATGACCCCAGGGGACCTCCATGGTTCTTGATTTCTCAGATCACAAGAGGTTCTTCCTCACATGTCCATTCCCTGTCCTAGGTCTGGGATATGCGACTGGTGCCATGGACTTTGATGGGAAGTGCTCTTTTGAGACCATGATTGCAGGGACCTCTCCAGGTAGAAACATATCCTAGGACAGCTAGATCTTGTGATTAACTTCTGATAAGGAGACAGGCTGACCATCCTAGGTGAGTGTCATCTTTCTCCTCCTTTCCTACTTTCTCCAGCATTTGGGTCAATTTACTGCTTTTTGTTGTTTTCTCTCTATCTGGTGTCAGCTTGTGCTCAAGCACTCTCCCTCACCTCAAACGCTGGGGCAAGACTCTCTCCCCACCCTGTTCAGATACCTACTTGCCTCAGATGGCCACTACAACCCTTCACCTTTAACCCTATATGCTGGGAGTGGACAGGGCAAACTAGTGAGACTGTTCCTCTGTCTGTCTGTCTCTTTGTTTGTATGGATGGATGTAGGTATGTATGTCTGGTTGACAGGGAGTCATTGGATCTCCTGGACTTGCTTGTCTGGTACTCCACAACTGGGTTCCGCCTGTCTGGTTCACATTATAAAGGGAAACAGAGGGCCCATATTATAGCAAGTGGGGCCAAAAGAATTGAGAGTGAAGACTTGGGAGGCTTTATTGGACCCTGAACCTTCAGTGCCACAGCTGAGGAAGCACAAGTCAGAGGCTCATGGCCATGTCTCCTGGGCTGAGGGACTTTGGATCCAGGACAGAAACAAGGTAGGAGGTGGAAAGGCTTTCTCAGGTTTCTCAGGAAGGGCAGCCACAGAGAATGTCCTGAGCTGGCCTTGTACTCAGGAAACTCAGCCAGTGGGGAGGAAGAAGAGGAAGGGTCTGAACACAAGGGAGCCAGTAGAGTAGATATCTAAAGACATGGAATGCAGGAAGGTGGGTAACTGGGTCTCTGCAAGGCATACCCCAAGAAGCAGGATTCCCTGAGCTTACTGATCCCAAAGCATGTGCCCAAGATCAAAGGCATAAATGCCACCAATCAGTCCATAGACAGAGGGACTCTAAACATGCGCTCCAACAACTAAAGACCAGGACAGGTAGATAGACTCACTCAGATGATCAAGGACACTACTGCAGAGTTTCCAGGGAAAAAATAATTGAGTAAAAATGTTGTGCTTTGGTTAGCCCCAGAACATGCACAGCAGACATGTTAGGTAAGAAAAACTGCCAGAGTGAATCTAACAGGAGACTCAGAGAGCTCAGGAGAGAGACAGACAGCTCCAAATAGACCATATCAGGATGTCAGGAGGAGGCGGAGGAGGCAGCTGCAGGCCCGCTGTCTAGCAGGAGGCCAAAGCCTAGAGGGTCTCAAAACAGTTCATGGGCAGGCAGGCTCTGGGATTCTTAGACCTTACAGAGAGTGATACTACAAACACCTCTCTAAGTGTCCAAGAGAGACATTAACCATATGAAAAGGCTTGAACTGGCATAGATAGCCAGTCGCCTCCTCTCACACTGAAACAAAAGTTCCCTGTGGGGAAACAAAGATTGAAATCCTATTCTTCCCTAACCCCCACAGATCATCCCAAGTCTGCCCCTTCAGTCACTCTGTTCCAGTCATCCTCTGAGGAGCTCCATCCCAGCAAAGCCACACTGGTGTGTCTTGTCAACAACTTCTATCCGGGTGTGGTGACAATGACCTGGAAGACAGATGGCTTCCCCATCACTCAGGGCTTGGAGACCACCAAGCCCTCCAAAGAGAGCAACAACAAGTATGTGGCCAGCAGTTACCTCACCTTGTCACCTGACTAGTGGAGATCTCGCACAAGATACAGCTGCAAGGTCATGCTTGAAGAAAGCACCATGGAGAAGACAGTGGTCCCTGCACAGTGTTCTTAGGCCCTGGCCCTCCCCCATTCCAGGGAGCCTAGAGCTTGTGAGCCCAGGGGAAGGGTCTTCCCCCACGCCAGGTTATCAGCCTTTCTCCCTGCACTCAATAACCCTCAATAAATATCCTGATTGTCAAGCAGAAATTACAGTCTTTGCTCATTTTTGTTTATATACATTTCTTTCTACATTTAACCATATTCAAAGGGGAACAGAACCCTTTGATCTGGGGACAAAGCAGCCATGAAACGCAACCTGTTGTTTTTCTGAGGGATACTTTTCTGTCATTCAACAACCACTGAGTGTTCCAGAACAAAGGAAAGACCATCAGAAGGATCCAGGCCAGCCTATTCTTTCCCACCTCTCTCCTGTGCTTTCTGCAGCACTATGTACAAGTCCACCTCTGGGTACTAGTGGGCAAACACTCCTTCCATCCCCCTGGTCCCCAGGAGAATGACTGAACTCCCTTCCCTGTTATTTTGGGCCCTAACAGAGGGCATCGTCTTTCGTTCAAGATGTCCTTTCATCTGCTCCTCCAAAGTTATACACTACCACCCTTGAAAATCTTCTCCAATTAAAAAATTGAGCCTTGCTCTAACTTAGAGCCATACGCTGCTTCTCTCTCCCCATGGTTTCTACCTTTTACCACCACAGGCCCTGATCTAGCCCTCACTATAAGTACCTCACACCTGAACCCTGGTCACTCATGCTACAAAACCCCCTGGGAGCCTATTGTTTTCCATGTCATTGGTGGCCCAACTGTTTTCAAGGAAACTAAAGCATGGCGGTCAGCTCTGCTTTCCACTGACTCCACGACAAGGACATAATATCCCAGTGACCACAGGTTGTCAAGAAACTGATGATTTCAAAGTCAATTGGCAGGTTCTGGAGATCTACCCCTAGCTTAGGTGTCAGCTGACTCCTCCCCTTAAAACGCAGTGGGAGATCTGATTGATAACACACACACAACATATACACGCAATTCACCTGTACAAACATCCATGTTGGGCATCTCCCTGGGAAGATCATGAAGGGTCCAGAGGAAGCAAGTTGGTCAGACCCAGGTTGGGACATGAGCAAAGAGAAGCCAAGCATCTGCAGTCTCTGAGATTTGGGCCTGAAGATGGAACTGATTTGGGAGAGAGGCGTGATTTTCTGCTTGGACCAAGAGTAAAACAGAAGACAAGAGGAGCCTTGAGGAGGGGATTTTGGAAAAGAAACAGCAGGCATATCTCAGAGGTCAGCAGAGGCACATGCTGTGTGGGACACTGTTGGGTAGGGCAGGGCGGCAGGTATGTATCACAGGTGTCAGCTCTGCAGGTGTAGAACCCAAACAAAGATGGACACCCAGGCCTTGTATGTGAAGCCCTGCTCAGAAAATATCCATCCAGACTTAGGTGCCTTGAGTGATTCTAGGCTGCGGTATACTGTGTCCTGGTGACACTTGTGAGCACAGGAGGCTGTGGTGTACCTATGGACAAGGGCACCTGTGTGTATTGGAGGATATTCATGAACAGCAGAGACCCAAACACCCACACAACACACATTTGAGGATTCATGGTGGAAAACGTAATGACAGTGGGACCCAAGACCTCTCCGCCACCATGAGAAGCGTGATGTGGACCATTCCAGCTCTAATCCAGCATGTACAGCCTGCAGGGGGTCTACTGAGTCATGGTACTATGTGTCTGGTGGAGGCACCAGGGTTACCATCCTCAGTGAGTCTCACCTCTCTTTCTTTTGGGATTCAGAGTGAAATTTGGGGAAATGTTTTTCTCTTTTCTGTTCTGTCTCGGGCAAGGGTCTGAATTTCTCTGGAGTCTGCAACTCTAGCCCCTTCCATCTGTCTCATCTTTTCATACACTTGGTCAGGACAGGAGAAGAACATCCCAGTGACTCCTTCCTGCTCCCTGCACATGGAAGCCATTTTTCTCTCTATCTAGAGGACATCTCCTCTAGACTCTGGAATGTTCAACACCTTCCCTTAGAGTCTCCAGGTCCTGAGGAACCAGCAGAACAGGGGGTTGTGGCTGGTGCACCAGAGTCATGAACTTGGGAAGAATGCTCGAGACAGCTCAGCCTCCCTCGGTTCAGTCCTCTGTGGGTCTCAGCTATGAGGTAACTTTAAACAGCATGAGGGGAGGCCTTATACTGGAGCCTTGGAGAGATGGAGGTGAAAATGAGAGGGGGACAGAGATGAAGGAAAAATGTCCTATGAAAAGTGACCCTGGGAGCTGTGTCTCTCCTTCTCCCCAGGACAGGCAGGTAGCCTTTTACAGTCTCAGGTCTCTCAGGCACAAAGGCAGACATGTTCACATATCAACTAAATTAGGGACCCAAAAGCAGATGTTGCAGGAAGGGACTCCTGGCACACATAGTTGACAGGGACCTCTCCAGGCAGAATGCTGCCCTAGGACAGCCAGATTCCCAGTATAACTAATGACACGAAGAAAACTGGGAAGCAGCGCAGGTCCAAGCACTAAACACAAAATATTCCAACTTGCAAGCCCACGATTTCCTGAACTCCCCAGCAACAGACTCCAGGACTGTAACCCAGCCCAGAGGGGGTCTCTATGGGTTGATAGGGTAGGATCTGCAGTGGTGGTACCAGGGCACAGATAAGCAACAAACCCACAAACCAAAGGGAGGAAATTCTGAAGACATAACAGACAGACATCTTTATGAACAGTCCCAAAGGAGTGCCATCAAAGGAGTTAATCAGACAGATAAGTTCTCTGAGGAAACGTGGGTCCCAGAGCTTATACCAGCCAGCATCAGGAGAGCAAAGGTGGGGGAATGAGAAGGTGGGAACCTGTAAGAGACATTCCAGTCAAAAGAGACCTGACTTTCCTCAGTCCTTGGGCCTTCTGGCATCTTTTGTCAGGTGGCGAGTATCCCCAGCTTCCTATAGCAAGGCCCGGTCAGAAGTTCCAGAACTGGGCTGTACCCAACTCAAGGCTGAGGTCAGGATGCCCAGGCAGACACCAGGCATCTAGCCTCCTGCCCCTTCCAAACCACACAGGTCAGCCCCAAGGCAGCCCCCTTGTTCACTCTGTTCATGCCATCATCTGAGGAGATTCAAACCAACAAGTCCACACGAGTATGTCTCATGAGTGACTTCTACAGGGCACCGTGTCTGTGATCTGTAAGGCAGAGAGTGCCCCCATCACTCAGGGCTTGGAGACCACATAGCTTCAAACAAAGTAACAACAAGTACGCAGCCAGCAGCTACCTAACCATAGCAACCAACCCGAGGAAATCTAGCAGTACTCAGCTGCCAGCTCACACACAATGGGAGCACTATAAAAAAGAGTGTTGCCCCTGCACAGTGCTCTTAGGCCCAGACCTTCCTCCAATCCATGAAATCGTAGAACGTGGCAGGCCCAGGGAAGGGTTTCCCCCCATGCCAATTTATCAATCTTTCCCCTTGCACCCAGTAAACCCTCAATAAATATCCTCCTTTTCAGTCAGAAATTCCAGTCTTTGTTCATTTCTGTTTATACTATTTCCATTCTACATTTAACCATCCTCAAAAGTGAAAGGAATACTTTGATCTGTTGACAAACAGCCAGGAGAAGCACCCTGATGATTCTCTGGGATACTTTCTGCCATCCTACCTCCACTGAATGTTCTAGAGAATGTTTCCAGGGGTAGACGCTCAGAAGGACCACGTCTGTCCATTCTTTCCCACTTCTCCCTGTGCTTCCTGACCCACTGTGCACAAGTTCTCTTATGGTTACAGGGGGACAAACATTCCTTCCATCCCCATGACCCCAGGGTAATGCCTGAGATCACTTCTCAATTATCCTGAGTCCTCACATTGGGCATGATCCTTCGTTCAAGATGTCCTCTCATCTCTCCCTCCTAGGCTATATACACTTCCACACTTGTCAATGTCTCCCATCAAAATCTGCAGTTCTGGTCTTTCAAAGGGGCCCACCCTGTTCCTGTCTCTCCATGGCCCCTGATCTCTTCCCCCACAAGCCCTCCCTCTACTTCTCAATGGCAGAAACTCACAACTGGACCCTGATAACTCACTACATAAAACCCCCTCGGAGCCTATTGTTTTACACATAATTAAGTGGCCTAGCTGTATTCAAGGACACTGGGGGACAGTGATCAGCTCTGCTCTACACTGACTCCACCACAAGGACATAATTTCCCGATGACCACAATTTGTCAACAGGCTGATAAGGTCAAATTAAGTGACAACTTTTGGTGTTCTACCATGGGTTTCAACTGACTCCTCTTCTTAAGAATGCAGTGGGGGATCTCATCTTTCACACACATACACACAAAAATCACCAGCACAAATGTCCATGTTGGCTGACAATCTCCCTGGGCTTATCAGGAAAGGCTCAGGTGGAAGGTATTGCAGTGAGACTCAGGTTGGACACAAGCACAGAGAAACCAGGGATCTTCAGTCCCTGAACTTTGGGTCTTTGGGACTGTCCTTGACTTGGAGGAGGTGCAGAATTATTTCTCCTTGCCAAGAGTGAGAAAGAAGACAGAAGAAGCCTTGAGGGAGGGATTCTGGAAAAGAGGCAACAGGCAGGTCTCAAAGGTTAGTGGAGACATCTCCTGTTGGGGACACTGTTGTGAGGGCAGGGTGGCAGGTGAGCATCACAGGTGTGAGTTCTGCAGGTGATGAGCCCAGACCAGGATGGATACCCAGGCCTTATGTGTTTAAGCACTGCTCTGAGCATTCCCATTCAGCTAAGGCAACATGAGTGTCCCCAGGCTATTGTGTACTCAGTCCTGCTGACACTTGTGAACACAGGAGGCTGTGGAGCACCCAGGGACATGAAGGCCTGTGTGTACCAGAAGGAGCTTGGGAGGACAGGAAAACCTCTCCACTCGTATAGTTCCTGGAAGAAACTGTACTGGTAATGGAATCCATGACCCTTCCACCAGCATGAGGAGCTCCATGTAGGCCATTCCAGCACAAATCTATTACACCCATCCTGCAGGGTTGCTGCTACTTCGTGGGCTCTGGAGGGGAACATGAGGGGTGTTCATACACTGTGTCTTCAGGACAGTGGCACTTGGGATGAAGGTGCTCAAACTCAAACCTTGCAGTGCAATCTCTATCCCCGTGGTCAATGTAGCTCTCCCCACAGCCTGCAGCAACTCCTATTCCAACCCTTTCTTGCCAGTGGAGAATATGGGGTCATCCAGCATCTTCCCCATCCAGGATCTTGAGGAGTTCCCAGCTCCTCAAATAGGTCCCAAATTCATCATCCTCATGTTATAAAATTACTTACCTCTTCCTCCGTGTCACTTGGGTACCAGTTGACCCAGGCCATGCAGCTCCCTCCCAGGAATTCAGTGGGTTTGGAAATGGATTCTACACACCTCTCAACCCTTCTCATGGTGGGGATAAAGGCATGTCTATGACCTGGAAGAAGAGATGGTTTCATGTGGGAGGTGACCCCTTCAACCACCCCTGACTCCACTAGCCCATGTGAAAAAGAGGCTAAACCCTGGGCCTCAGGAGCAGCTGTGGAGGGATGGGGTGGGGTGTCAGCAGGGTTTGTGTATGGGACTAAGTCACAGTGTTTTTCTTCGGTGGTGGCACCCGGGTGACCATCCTTGGTGAGTCTTCCCTTTCTATCTTCACTGGGGGCCGGGGTGAAATTTTGGAGAAATGCTTCTCTCCTTTCTTCTCTTCCTAGGGCAAGGGTCTGAAACTCTCTGGGGTCTGCAACCATAACCCCTCCAGTCTGCTCACAGAAGTGCTCCCTCTTTCTTTCTTTCTTTTCTTTCTTTCTTTCTTTCTTTCTTTCTTTCTTTCTTTCTTTCTTTCTTTCTTTCTCTTTCTCTCTCTCTCTCTCTCTCTCTCTCTCTCTCTCTCTCTCTCCTCTCTCCCTCTCTCCCTCACTCTCTCTTCCCCCCGCCTCCCTCATTCTCTCTCAGATATTTTCCTTTGGACTCTTGGGGTGTTCTTCTCCCTTCATCAGCATGTCCGGGGTCCCCAGGAACCAGTAGAACAGGGAGCTGTGGTTGGGGCACCAGGACCATGAATTTGGGAAGGATGCTGGGAACAGCTCAGAATTCTGAGATTCTTTCATCTGTGAGCTCCAGCTATGGGGATACTGTACACAGTGTGAGGAGAGGCCTTTGACTGGAGACATGGAGAGATAGAGAGAGAAATTGAAGAGTGACAGAGATGGGGGAAGAATATCCTCTGAGAAGGTGAACCCGGGGTGCTGGGTTCCCCCTCTCCCAGGACAGGCAGGTTGCTTTTGGCTGTGTGGCTCTCAGGACTCTAAGGCACAAAGGTTGGCATATCAGCATTCCAATGAAGATCAGGGACCCCAAAGCAGATGCTGGAAAAGGGACTCATGCCAGGCAAAGTGACAGGGGCCTCTCTGGGTTGAAAGATGTCCCAGGACAGCTAGATCGCAGGATTAACATTTTATAGGGAGATAGGCTGACCATCCTAGGTGAGTCTCTTCTTTCTCCTCTTTCCAAGCTCTCTCCAGGCTTTGATTCAATTTTCTACTATTTCTTGTTTTCTCTCTATCTTGTGTCAGCCTGTGGTCAAGCATTCTCCCTGACCTCAAACCCTGGGGCAAGAATCTCTCCCCACCCTGTTCAGATACCTACTTTCCTCAGATGGTCACTACAACCCTTCACCTTTGACCCTAAAGGATGGGAGTGAACAGAGTGAACTACTGAGACTACTCCTCTTTCTGCTTGTCTCTTTGCTTGTATATATGTATGTATATATTAATGGATGGATAAATGGTTGAATGTCTGACAGGGGGTCATTGGGTCTCCAGGATTTGTTCTATCTGGCCCTCCCCATCTGCCTAGGGAAAAGGGAAAAAGGGAATTAAAGGAGTTATCACTAGGGAGACTTCATTGAGCCCTGAAACTTCAGTGCCACAGCTGGGCAAGTCCCCTGGGCTGCGGGACTTTGGATCCAGGACAGGAAAAGGTAGGAGGTGGAAGGGCCTCCCCAGGTTTCCATGGGCTGCCACAGAGAAAGCCCTGAGCTGCCTTGTAAACAGGAAACCAAGTCAGGAGGGAGAAAGGAGAGGAAGGATCTGAACACAAGGGAGTCAGTAGATGTGTCATCTAAGGATGTGGAATTCAGGAAGGTGAGTTACTGGGTCTCTGCAGGAAATACCCCAAGAAGCAGGATTCCCTGAGTTTAGTGATCCCAGGCATGATCTCAACATCAAAGGCATAAATGCCACCAATCAGTCTATAGACAGAGGGACTCTTAACATGAATTCCAGCAACTAAAGACCAGAACAGACAGATAGACATACTCAGATGATCAGAGGCCCTACTGCGGAGAATCCAGGAAAAAAGAAATGAGTAAAAATAGAGCCCTTAGTTTAGACCCAGAGCATGCACAGCAGATATGTTGGGTAAGAAAAGTCCCCAGAGTGAATCTAATAGGAGACTCCGAGATCTCGGGGGACCGACACACAGCTCCAGATAGACCAGGTCAGGATGTCAGGAGGAGGCAGGAGGAGGCAGCTGCGGTCTCACTGTCTGTGGAGGAGGCCAAAACCTAGGGTCTCAAAACCTCTAGGTCATGGGCAGGCAGGGCCTGGGGCTCATAGAACTGACAGAGAGTGGTTTTAGGAACACCTGACCCACTGTCCAAGAGAATTTTTGACCCATATGAAGGATCTTGAACTGGCATAGAGGGCCAGGGCCCTCCTCACACACTGAGGCCAAAGCTCCCCTTGGGGAAACAAAGACTGAACTCCCATTCTTCCCTAATCCCCACAGGTCAGCCCAAGATGGTCCCCTCAGTCACTCTGTTCCCGCCATCCTCTGAGAAACTCCAAACCAACAAAGCCACACTGGTGTGTCTTGTCAACAACTTCTACCCAGGTGAAGTGACTGTGGCCTAGAAGGCAGATGGCCTCCCCATCACTCAAGGTGTGGAGACCACCAAGCCCTCCAAACAGAGCAACAAAAAGTATGTGGCCAGCAGTTACCTGACCTCATCACCTGACCAGTGGAGATCTCACAGCAGAAACAGCTGTGAAGTCACGCATGAAGGAAGCACCATGGAGAAGACAGTGGTCCCTGCACAGTGTTCTTAGACTCTGGCCCTCCCCCGACCCAGGGAGACTAGAGCTTGGGAACCCAGGGGAAGGGTTTTCCCCCACACCAGGTTGTCATCCTTTCTCCCTGCACTCGATAACCCTCAATAAATATCCTCATTGTCAAGCAAAACTTCCAGTCTTTGCTCATTTTTTTATATACTTTCCATTCTGCATTTAACCATATTCAAAGGGGAACCAAATCCTTTAATCTGGGGACAAAGCAGCAATGAAAAGCAACCTGCCGCTTCTCTGAGGGATACTTTTCTGTCATTCGACAACTACTGAATGTTCCAGAACAAAGGAAAGACCATCGGAAGGACCCAGGTCAGCCCATTCTTTTCCACCTCTCCCCTGTGATAACTGAAGCACTGTGTACAAGTCCACCTCTGGGTACTAGGGGGCAAACACTCCTTCCACCTGCCTGGTTCCCCAGAGAATGGTTGAACTCCCTTCCCTATTATCTTGGGCCCTAACAGTGGGCATCGTCTTTCTTTCAAGATGTCTTCCATTTCCTCCTCAAAGATTACACACTTCCACACTGTAAATCTCCCAGGTTCTGGAGTTCTCCCATGAGCTTAGGTGTCAGCTGACTTCTCCTCTTTATAATGCAGTGAGAGATCTGATTGATAACGCATGCACAAAATAAACACACAATTCACCTTCACATAGATCCATGTTGGTCATCTCCCTCAGAAGATCATGATGGGTCCAGAGGAAGCAAGTCAGTGAGATTCAGGTTGGGACACAAGCATAGAGAAACCAAGCATCTGTAGTCTCTGATCTTTGGGCCTGGGGTTGGCCCTAGGTTGGGGGAGGGGTGGGATTTTCTGCCTGGGCCAAGAGTGAAACAGGAGACAAGAGGAACCTTGAGGAAGGGATTCTGGAAAAGAAACAGCAGGCAGATCTCAGAGGTCAGTGGAGGCACCTGCGATGTTGGACACCGTTGGGTAAGGCAGGGTTGCAGGTGTGTATCACAGGTGTCAGTTCTGCAGGTGTTGAACCCAGACACGGACAGACACTCAGGCCTTGTGTGTCCAAACCCTGCTCTGAAAATTCCCATCCAGTGTTAGGTGGTCTGAGTGACCCTAGACTGTGGTGTATTCTGTCCCAGTGACACTTGTGAGCACAACATGCTGTGGAGTACCTATGGACAAGGGCATCTGTGCAATGGAAGGAGTTTGCAGGAACAGGAAAGACCCACACACTCACTCATTTGTAGGAACCATGGAGGAAATGGTACTGACAGTGGGACCCAAGACCTCTCTGCCACCACAGGAAGCACCATGTGAACCACTCCAGCTCTAATCCAGCATTCCCAGCCTGCAGGAGGTCTACTGCTCCGTGGGCTCTGGAAGGCAACATGAGCTGTAAACATACACTGCATCTTCAGGAAAGTCGAGTTTAGGATAGGACCACTAAAACTCAGACCTTGTATTGGGATCTACATCTTGGGATCAAAGTAATCCTCGAAATACCCCCATGATTCCCATTCCAAGCCCATCTTGTCTCGAACTCCAGTGTGGAGGATATGGGGGCATCCAGGACCCTCTCCACAGTTCCCGCTCCTCAAAGCCTTTCTAGCTTTATCATCCCAGTGTTTTATCTTCTCTCACCCCCTCCTCCATGGCAACCAGACACCTGCTGACCCAAGCCATGCAGTTCCCTCCCAGGAATGCAGGGAGCTGGCAAACCGATTCCACACACATCTCTCAACCTCTCCTGTGATGGCAGTGAATGGATTTCTAAGCCCTGAAAGAAGAGACGGTCAGGTCTGTATCACCATCACTCAACCCTGATTCCACCAGCCCATGTGAAAAGGAGGCTGGATCCTGGATCCTGGGCCTCCAAAGAGGCTGCAGAGCAACTGCATGGGGTTTCCTGTTGGGAGGTTTTGTGTTCAGAGCTAAATCATGGTGTTATGTGTCCAGCGGAGGCACCAGGGTGACCCTCCTGGTGAGTCTCACCTTTATTTATTTTGGGATTCGGGGTGAAATTTGGGGAAATTTTTTTCTCTTTTCTGTTTTTTCTAGGTTAAGTGTCTCAATTTCTCTGGGGTCTGCAACTCTAGCCCCGTACCCCATCTGTCTCTTCTTTTCAGACATTTGGTCAGGACAGGAGAAGAACGTCCCAGTGACTTCTTCCTGCTCCATGCACAGGGAAGCACTCTTTCTCTCTCTCTGGGCAACATACTCCTCTGGTCTCTGGGATGTTCTACACCTTCCCTCAGAGTCTCCAGACCCCACCCAACAAGCAGAACAGGGGGCTGTGACTGGAGCACCAGAGCCATGAACTTGGGAAGGATGCTAGAGACAGCTAAGCCTCCCTGGTTCAGTCCTCTGTGTGTCTCAGTTATGGGGTGGTTTTACACAGCATGAGAGGTAGCCTTAGACTGGAGACAAGGAGAGATGGAGGTGAAAATGAGAGGCGACAGAGATAAAGGAAGAATGTACTGTGAAAATTGACCCCAGGAGCTGGGTCCCTCCTTCTCTCCAGGACAGGCAGGTAGCCTTTGACATTGTGGTTCTTGGGACACTCAGGCGCAAAGTTAGGCAAATTCACATCCCAATTAAAGGAGCGACCTAAAAACAGATACTGAGGGAAGGGACACCCGACAGACTTGGTTGACAGGGACCTCTCCAGGCAGAAGGATGTCCTGGGACAGCTCGATTCCCGGTATAAGTTATGATAAGAAGACAACTGGGAACTGGAACAGGCCCAGGCTCCAAACAAAAAATATTCCACTCATACAAGCCTTCAATGTCCTGGGATCCCCAGGAACAGGCTGTAGTACTGTAACCCTGCCCAGAATGAGTCTCTGTGCACAGGTAGGATAGGGTCTGCAGTGGTGGTACCAGGGCACAGCTAGGCAACAAAGCCACAATCCCAACGGGAGGAAATGCTGAAGACATAACAGACAGACACCTTTATGAAATGATCCAAAGGACTGCCCCCAAAGGTGATAAACAGCCAGTATCAGGACAGCACAAGTGGGTAATGAGGAGGTGGGAACCTATAGCAGAAGCTCCAGTAAAAAGAGACCTGGCTTTCATCAGTCCTTGGGCCTTGAGGAAGGGATTCTGGAAAAGAAGCAACAGGCAGATCTCAAAGGTTAGTGGACAAACCTCCTGTTGGGGACACTGTGGGAGGGCAGGGTGGCAGGTGTGTCACAGTTGTGACCTCTGCAGGTGATGAGCCCAGACCAGGGTGTACACCTAGTCCTCGGGTGTTTAAGCACTGCTCTGAACATGCCCATCCAGTTAGGGTAACATGTGTATCCCCATGCTATTGTGCACTCTGTCCTGGTGACACTTGGGATCACAGGAGGCTGTGGAGCACACACAGACATGAAGGCCTGTGTGTACCAGAAGAAACTTGGGGGTCAGGAGAAACCTCTCCCCTTATAGAGTACCTGGAAGAAACTGTATCAGCAATAGCACCCAGGACCCCTCCTCCACTATGAGGAGTTCCATGTGGGCCATTCCAGTACTAATCCAGCACTCCCATCCTGCAGGGTTGCTGCTTCTTTGTGGGCTCTGGAGGGGAACATGAGGGGTGATCATACACTGTTTCTTCAGGACAGCAGGGCTTAGGATGGGAGCACCCGAACCCAGAACTTGTAGTGGGATCTGTATCCCTGGGGTCAGTGTAACTCTCCCCTCACTCTGCAATTCATATTCCAAGCCTTTCTTGTCATGACCTCCAGTGGAGGATATGAGGGCTTCCAAGACCTTCCTCCACAGTTCCAAGCTCCACAAATAGGTCCCAAATTCATCATCCCCATGTTATAACTTCACTTACCCCTTCCTTCGTGGCACTTGGTCACCAGCTGACCCAGTCCATGCAGTTCCCTTACAGGAATACAGTGGGTTTGGAAATGGATTCTACACACCTCTCAATCCTACTCATGGTGGGGATAAATGGATTTCTAAGTCCTGGAGGAAGAGATAGTTTGGTGTGTGGGAGGCAACTCCTTCATCCGTCCCTGATTCCACCAGTCCATGTGAAAAGGCGGCTGAACCCTGGGCCTCATGAGCAGCAGTGGAGGGACTGGGTGGGGTGTCAGGAGGGTTTGTGTACAAGGATGAGTCATGGTGTTTTTTCTTCCTCAGTGGCACCTAGGTGACTATCCTTGGTCAGTCTTCCCTTTCTATATTCATTGGGGGTCAGGGTGAAATTTTGGAGAAACGCTTGTCTCCTTTCTTTTCTTTCTAGTGCAGGGGTCGGAATCTCTCTTGGTTCTGCAACTATAACCCCTCAAATCTGCTCATAGGGGCTCACTCTCTGTCTCTCTCTCTTTCATATTCTCCTTTGAACTCTTGAGATATTCTACTTCCTACCTCAGACTATCAGTGCCCTTAGGGACCAGTAGGACAGGGAGCTGAGGTTGGGGCACCAGGACCATGAATTTGGGAAAGATGCTGGGGACAGCTCAGCCTTCCTGGGTTCTTTCCTATGTGGATTCCGGCTATGGGGAGGCTTTACACAGAGTGAGGAAAGGCCTTTGGCTGAAGATATGAAGTGGTAAAGGGAGAAATGGTAGAATGACAGAGATGGAAGAAGAATGTCCTGTGAGAAGGTGTCCCTGGGGTGTTGGGTTTACCCTCTCCGAGGTCAGGCATGTTGCATTTTACAGTGTGTCTCTCAGGAATAAAAGGCACAAATGTTGACATATCTGCATCCCAATGAATCAGAGGTACCCCAAATCAGATGCTGAATGGAGGGACTCCTGATAGGAAAAGTGACAGGGACCTCTCTGGGTAGAAAGATTTCCTAGGGCAGATAGATCCCAGGATTAACTTCTGATAAGGAGACAGCTTGGAACAAACATAGGCCTAGGCTCCAAAAGAAAATATACCATACAGGGAAGCCTTTGATCTCCAGGAGTACCCTGGAACAGACTTCAGGATGACACTTTCTGCCCACCAAGCAGTCTCTGTGGGTAGATAGGGTGACGCCTGAAGTGGGGTACCAGAGCATATGTGAACAACAAACCCACTTCCTCAAAAGGAGAAAAGTCTGAAAACAGGACAGACAAACATCTTTCTGAACAGATCCAGAGGAATGCCCCCAAAGGAGCTGTTCTGACAGAGAAGTTCCCTGAGGAAAGTTAGGTAACAGGGCTTAGATCAGCCAGTATCAGGAGAGCACAGGTGGGTAATGAGGAGGTGGGAAGCTGTAGGAGAAACTCCAGCAAAAAGAGACCTGAATCTCCTGAGTCCTCAGGCCTTATGGTATCCTCTCTCATAAAGTGAATATTCCTACCCTCTGTTGACCTGACCTCAATCTAGCAAGACGTGGGACAGCGGTTCCTGCCCTGGGCTGTATCCACATCAAAACTGAGATCAAGAGCTCCAGATTGATGCTAGACCTCTGACTTCCTGCCTCTTCTCTACCCCACAGGTCATCTCAAGGCAACCCCCATGATCAATCTGTTCATGCCATCATCTGAGGAGTTGCAAACCAACAAGGCAACACTGGTGTGTCTCATAAATGACTTATCCCTGGGTTATATGACAGTGGCCTGGCCTGGAAGGAAGACAGCACCCCTGTTCACCCAGGGTGTTTAGACAACCCAGCCCGCCAAACAGAACAACGACAAGTATGTGGCCAGCAGCTACCTGACCCTGACATACAACAAGTGGAAATCCAGGAGCAGCTGCCAGTCACACAAGAAGGGAGCACACTGGAGAAGACAGTAGCCCCTGCAAAGTGTTCTTAGACCCCAAACCTCTCCCCTAAGCCCCCAGGGGTCTAGATCTTGGGATCCCAGGAAAAGAATCTACCCCCACACAAAGTCATCCGGCCTTCTCACTGCACCCATTAAACCCTCAATAAATATCCTTAATGGCAATCAGATAACCTGGTCTTATCATTGGTTTGCTCATTTTCCATCCAAAATTAGACCAACCTGAAAGATGAACAGAATCCTTTTAGCCTTGTGGGATAAGAGACAGGGGAAGGACTCTGATTCTTTTGAGGAGATAACTTCATATCACTCTGAAAAATCAGTGAATATACCAGAACAGAGCACCAGGGCAGCAGGATCCAGCATTACCTGCCTTCCCATACGTGCTGTTCTTGTGTCCACGTCCAGCTGCATGGGATGACCTTTGTTGGCTCCCCATGGACTCCAGGAGAACAGGCTTTCTCCCTGATTTCTCAGGGCTCACACTTAAACAGTGTACCCTTCTCAAAACGTTCGTTCATCTCAAGAATAAGAAATCTCTTGCGTCCATGAGCCCTTGGTCTCTCTCCTTCCTAGGGGGCCAACCCTGCTTCTGCTTTTCTGGACCCAATACTCTGTCCCTGAAGGCCCTCCTAGATCAGGCACTGACTGGACCTTCCCCTGGACCTTGGACACATCCTACATACCACACCTGTGTGTGCCTCATTCCACAAGTGTCACAGTGTCTCAGCTGTAGTCTAGGCCCCTGGGGAGCAAAGTTCAGCTCTGCTCTTCCCACATCCCTTAGTAGCCAATGACAACTGACTTTACCGTAGTACCTAATGTCCAGTGGTCTATGGGAGTCAGTAGGCCTGGGGATATGAAAGTCAAGACAATCCTGGAAACTCATTCCAATTTTTGGAGCTCTGTGTGGAGAGTCCAAGAATCCAGAAAACGACTATCCTGGGAGATAGTACAGCATAGGGGCCCGAGCTTAGAGATAAACACACACGCAAACACACATCAGGCATTCACAAACAAAAGCATGCATACACATGACACAAAAAATCACACAGACTGGGCACACACACACATGAATTCAAGAATCTAAACATGCACGACCACAGCATACATATGTGTTCGCAAACATAAAAAGTCTTCCCACATGTGCATGCTACATATAACCATTGCCATGGATGGCATCCCTCCAGAAATCGTGCTGGGCATATAGGGCCTTCCAGGGCTACAGCTCTTCACAGGTGGCAGCTCCATCTTCCTTGTGGCATAAACAGGCTTCTCATATTCTCTGTGGTGACATTCCCATTGAGCTGAGCTTCTGCACACAGCTGCTTCCAGGACAGACTGTAGCAGGGTCTCTAGCTGCAATGTGTAGATAGGCCTCCTCTCCCTCCCCAGCCTAAGAATGATGGACTTCTAGTCCCCAATAAAGAGTACTTCTTGTGAGATGGGACCACCTCCACAACCCCCATCCCTCAAACTGCTCTGTGACTAGGGGCTGGTCCTAGATCTCCTGAGAAGTTGTTGGGAGGGGGCCTGAGTGGGGAGTCAGGAAGTTTTTTGTGCATGACTATGTCATGATGTGCTGTGTTTGAAGAGGCACCCTGCTGACCATCCTCAGTAGTCTCCCCTTTCCTCTTTGGAATTCCAAGTGAACTCTGGGGAGACTTTTTTCTATTTTCTGTCTCATCTGAGCTAGGTATAAGCCTGTCTAGAGGTCTGCACCTTTACCCACACTTTGTCTAGACTCTCACCCAATCCAGCCTGACTCTAACCTGCTCCTCCTGGTCACAGCACGACTATCCTACAGAATCCTTCCTGTCCACGGTTCAGGCTCGCTGTGACCACAGGATTTCTCTCCAGGGACATTCTTCTCTGTTCTCTGAATGTCCACTCCCTCGTTCAGGATCTCTGGTGTCAGGGTCCCAGAGAAATAGGGGGCTGGGGCAGCAGGACCATTGGATCTGGGAAGAATGCTGGGAACAACTCAGTCTCCTGGGGTTCTGTCCTTCAGGGGGCGCAGCTGTGAGTCTGCTTTACACACTATCATGGGAGGTCTTTTTCTAGGGACTGGGAGAGATGAAGGAGGAAATGGGAAGGGGACAGAGATGGAGGACGAATGTCCTGTGAAAAGGTGGCCCCAGGATGCTATGTCCCTCCTCCTTGTCCAGGCAGGACACCATGGACAGAGTTGGTCTCAGGACACGTAGGCCCTAAAAGAGGACCCCTATTAATTGCACCCTTGTAGGAACACAAGAGCAGTTACCCATGACAGTGACTCCTTATAGAGACAGGTGACAAGGACAGGTGCTTATTATACAGAAAAAAAAATCACTACAGAAACAGATGCTCTTATAGAAATTCCCATGGCAGGAGGACCCCATAGAGTAGACACAAAACCAGGGTAAGACTAGAGGTGGGGAAATGGACTCAAATAGAAACCCTACTACTGGAATACCTGGAATTGAATCCCAGGTACTGAAACTCCTGCCACCAGGCAGCCCAGAGGGGTCCTTGTGGGTAGGTGGGGCAGGCGTTGCAATAATGATGACAGGAGGTGTGTGGGCAAGAAACATCCAGCCTGTGAGAGAGAAGAGTCTGGATCTAAGACAGGCAAACAATATCACAAACAAATGAGCACAGAAGAACTGATGGGAGGTGTTTAGACAGAAACACCAGGACAGACTGACACTCGAGGGGAGTTGGGGTTCCATAGTCAGTTTCATTCAAGGTTGGGGAACATAGATGGGGATTGGTGGGTGATGGGGAGGAATGATAAGGTAGCAGATCCAAGGACCCCTGCAACTTTTCAAGAATTGGGCACAAGAGAGTCTTCCATAGGAAGGTGAGTTTCCCAATCCTCCACTGACCTGAGGTCAGTTTAGCAAGGAACCAGGCTGAGGTCTCTGTTGTGAACCTTAGTCCTGTACCCACTTCAAGACTGACACCAGAAGCCCCTTGATAGACACCAGGCCTCTGACCTCCTGCCCACCACCTTTCCCCACAGGTCAGTCCAAGGCTGCCTCCTTAAGTCACGCTGTCACCGCCCTCCTCTAAAGAGCTCCAAGACAGCAAGACGGAACCTCTGGGCCTCATGAGCGACTGCTACCCAGTCATCATGATGGTGGCCTGGAAGGCAGACTGCACCCTTGCCACCCAAGGTGTGAGACCACCAAGCCCTCCAAACAGAGAAATAGCAAGTCGGCGGTCAGAAGTTACCTGACCCTGACACCTGAACAATGAACATCTTTCAGCAGCTACAACTGCCAGGTAAAACACAAAGGGAGTACTGTGGAGAAGACAGTGACCCCTGCACGGTATCCTTAGGCCCTAGTCCTGCCCTCACACAGGGACCTAGAGCTTGGGAATCCAGAGAAAGGATCTCCCTCTCACTCCAGGATACAGCCCTTTTCCCCGCACCATATAAACCTTCAATAAATATCCCCAATCATCAATAAGAAATCCTGTCATCACTCATTATTTTTAATCTTGTATTTAATTTTTAAACTCCCAGGGTTCTTCCTGAGGTGTGGGGGACTCCTGGAACCCAGTGGCTAGTAGCCCAAGGTCAAAAGACTGATTATCTCCTGCAAAAGACTGATTATCACTCTAGGAGGGGTCTTCTCACCCAGACTTCCTTTTCGCTAAACTCCACTGTACCTCTTAGCCACGAGCCTAGCATCAACTTGGACCAGGTGGATCTCACATTCTCCGGTTTCCACATCTGTTCAAAAGAGACTTGACCTTGTATTAATCAGCAACTCTAATGTGCCATCGGTGTCTAGCCACATCTCTAAAGTAAAGGGAGTGCCAGAAGAAGTCCTTGCTGTGAGGCCCCGGTGTCTCATCCCTCCCGCAACAAGACTCTGATGTTCATATCACTAGTGTTGGGACAAGTTGGCCTGTTGTGGTCACGGTGAAGTTCAAAGCTAAAACTAGGCTGAGGCTGAGACCTCTATCATGAAGAGTCCACAGGCTTTAGGGCGAGTTAGTTTATAGCTCTCCAGAGCCCTGGATGAGTTCCTTGGGTCTGTGGGAACTGTGATCCCACACAGGATTCTGTCCATGCAGTTCAGACTCTGGAATGCTAGCTTCCTTGCACTGGAAACCAAGAAGTGCTCAGTGAGACTTGAGGAGAAGACTAGAGGGGGAATCAGGAGAAATGAAGGGGATCCAGGAGCCAGGCAATGACTAGAGACAAAGACAAAAGTGAAGGACACCTTGATTCAAGGTCACATTTTGAGCAGGAAGAGACAGAGGGTGAAAATCCCCATTCCATACAAGGAATGCTGGACTAAAGATAGGGCAGGTTCACAAAAGGTCAGGACAGGATGAGCATGACTCAGGACTACAGGCAAGGTCAAACTTCCATGGAGACTCAGCAACCCAGAAACCCCCATCCCACCAGGCACAGCTCCCTCCCCTACTCAATTATACTGCTCGGGAACCCCCACACCTGCAACATGTGCCCTTACATGTGATGTCACACACTACTCCCAAGGTCCCTATCAGTGGTTTGCCCTTAGGGAGAAAGGTTGTAGCTGCCTCTGTGAGTCCATTGTGGCCAAACCTGAGCTCCACTGGCACATTAGGGACGAGGCAGCTGCAGGACACAGTTGCAGTCACAGGGGGCTTTGTCAACAATTGTGTGGAAACATAGGGAGCCACTAGAAACCTGATAATGGCCACCCCTTCCACAGCCTTTTGTGGAACTGAATTTTAGAGATTCCAGAGTTTCTACATGACTCAGTTCATCAATGTGAAAGATGATGCCCACAGGAGAGAGAGAGTCCTCTCAGGTTCCCCCATCTTATTGCTCTCCTGGGTACACTGCTTGGGTTCACCTTGGAGGAGCTGACCCAAGGTTCATCCTCTTCTTCATCTTTTCTTGTATATTTTATTATGGAAAAATTTGAACAAAAAATTGGAGAGACAGAAGACTATGAACGCCTGATGTTGCAAACACTCAGCCTCCCTAAAGTACAATTTTGGGGTAATGCTGAGCCTACACACCAGAATAAAAAAAAACCGCTGCCTTATAAAATATTTTCATGCTCCATGGAGATGTCATGTTCCAAGTCACTGCAAACTTCAATGCAAAAATCAACAATTTCTTGATAATCAAAATAAGACTCTCATCAATTCCTTGATTATTGAGTCAATTTTGGGGTGCTGCTGTTCATGTATGCTTTGTAATTGAGTTCTGGTAAGGATTAAACACTTGACACTGTGATTGGTGAACCTGGAATAGACCCGATCCATCTAGAGTCATCTCTCAAATCATTCCAGCATGACCTGCAGTGCAGGAGCTGTAGGAGCTGACGGCTGGCCCCAAGACCTTTCCAAGATCAAATACAAGCACTGCCTCCGTGAACAGGAGTCCAGTGATGCTCTTAGCCTCTGTTTTCCTGCAGTGTGGTTCTAGCATCAACGGTCTTACCGGAATCAGGATGGGCCTTGCCACATAGGTTCCTGGGATGGCTGATGACTTCCAGAAAAAGCTTTCACATTGCTTCCTTCGTCTTTGTTGACTATAGCTGGTTCGATGTCAGTAACTTCATCTTTCGGATGGGAATAAGCTCGGAGGGAAGATGCTCCCATCATCTTCTTGGGAGGTGGCCATGTTTGCATGAAGAAAGGACATTAAATGTGCTACCCTTTTCCACCCAGGAATGTGGGTCAAGAAACAGGAAAAATAGTAAATGTAGGTGCTTCCACATTGTTCACCTCATTCTTTTCCTTTTTCTTATTATTTTATAATAAAGATGTCAGGTGCAATTCAGGGTTAGGTATACAAACATTAATTATGCAGGTACCCTTGCTGATGAGGTATGCCCCTCCCTCCCCTATCAGTCGGCATCAACTGCCAATCCCACCACTCCTCTCCTAACAGTTTCCCAGTACTGACAATCCCTTTCTTATGGTATTACAATAACAGTTCAAGGTCCACTTATGAGTGAAAACATATGGTACACTGTTTTTTTGTTTTCTGTGATAGATCCCTGAGTATGATCAACTCTAAATTCATCCAAGTTGCTGCGAAATCCATACGTTTGTCCTTCCTAATGGCTGCATAATATTCCATTGTGGATATGTGCCACATTTTTTTTTCCAGTCCAGCTTCAATGGAAAACATGGTTGGTTCCATGGTTTTGCTATTGTGAATACTGCTGCAACAAATTAAAAGCACAACTCCTTTCATAATAGCCACCAATAAAATGAAATACCTTGGCATTGTCCTAACCAGAGAAGTGAAAGATCTTTACAATGAGAACAACAAAACACTGCTCAAAGAAATCCAAGAAGACACAAACAAATAAAAAAGTATTTGATGCTCATGAATAGGAAGAATCAACATTGTTAAAATGTCTATCCTACCAAAGGCAATCTACAGATTCAAGGAAATACTCATTATGTTACTACATCATTCTTGTCAGGCCTGGAAATGACAATACAGAAATTCATATGGAAACATAAACGACCACGAATAGCCAAAACAATTGTTAGCAAAAGAAACAGAGCAGGAGATAACACACTTACAGATTTCAAACATTACTAAAAGGCTACAGTAATCAAAACAGCCTGGTTTGGGTACAAAAGCAGGCATATAGACCAATGGAACAGGATAGAGATTGCAGAAGCAAAGCCTCAATTTCTCAACCACCTCATCTTTGACAAAGCCTTCAATAGTTCACCTCTTTACAAACTGACCATCTGGTGTGCTGCTATCCTACAAAGCGCACATTTAACTGAGGGCCAGGGTGAGCTCCATCATGTAAGTAGATCCGCCCTTGGGATCCATTGCTGCTGTGCTTCAAGATGGTGACAGTGTGGCTACAAAACATAGATATTTGCCCACAAAGAAAATTTTCCCTGCGGCTCCTGTGATCCCTGACATGACCAGAGGGGAACTCCATGGTTCTTGATTTCTCAGATCACAAGAGGTTCCCCCCACCTATCCGTTTCCTGCTCCAGGCCTTGAATAGGTCACTTGTCCCATGGGCTTTGGTGGGATTTGATCTTTGGAGACCAAGGTCGGCATGCTGGCTAATATACCCAATTTGAATAAAGTAATGGAAGCCACCACTCCATATGACCCTGAACACATTATGCCAAATATAAGCGAGGCAGGGGTGCTACCAAGGTCGCCTAGTAAGTTTAGGCTGGCATTTCCCAGGAGTCCAGTCAAGCCTCATTGATCAGACCCCAGGGAAGGTGGGGCTGGGAGCCCTGGATCAGAGCCGGGGTCATGGGAAGGTTCCCAGGAGAAAGCACTCCAGGGCTAAAGGACTTGCCCTTGAGGAAGGAAGACACCCTCTCTCACCCCATGGTCTCAGCAAGAGATCAGGATTGTATCAGTTCTGCAGAGAAGATGCCATCTATTCATTTGCATGGAAATTCATTCCTAGGTAACACAAATGCCCTCCAATAAACTCATTCCAACACCTGGACGATGTTTAGATGGAAAACCAAAACCAAGACACTGACAACATTCAGTGTTTAGATTTCTAGGGTGAAATCCAGAGTCACACAATGCTTCCCATTCCATTATTCATGAAGTGAGGATTGGTTCTGTTGGGAATCACTGCTAAGTAGACATCCCCAGGGACAGGAGCCTGGGCTTTCTTATTCACAGCTGCAGGTGGGAACTGGGGCATGGCCAAGGGAGGGGTTTTTGTATGATCCTGTGTTATGTGTATTGGCTGTTCAGCAGAGGGATCAGGCTGACCATCCTAGGTGAGCATCTTTTTTCTCCTCCTTCCCTGCTCTCTCCAAGGTTTGGTCAATTTTCTACTATTTCTTGTTTTCTCTCTATCTCAGCCTATGCTCAAGCATTCTCCCTGACTTCAAACCTTGGTGCAAGAATATCTCCCCACACTGTTCAGATACCTACTAGCCTCAGATAGTCACTACAACCCTTCACCTTTGACCCTAGAGGCCGAGAGTGGACATGGTGAACTACTGAGACTGCTCCTCTATCTGTCTCTTTATTTTTTTGTATGTTTGTATGTATGTATGTCCGGCTCATTGGGCCTTCACATTATGAAGGAAAATTGAGGACCCATCTTATGGGAGGAGAGAGCAAGGGAATTGAAGCAGTGACAACCTGGGAGACTTTATTGGACACTGAACCTTCCATGCCACAGCTGGGGAACCACAGGTCAGAGGCTCATGGTCATGTCCCCTGGGCTGAGGGACTTTGGATCCAGGAAAGAAAGTAGGTAGGAGGTGGAAGAGCTTTCTCAAGTTTCCATGGGCTACCACAGAGAAAGTCCCAAGCTGGCCTTGTACTCAGGAAATCAAGCCAGGAGGGAAAAAGGAGAGGAAGGCTCTGAACACAGGAAGCCAGAGGAGTAGTCATCTAAGGACGTAGAATTCAGGAAGGTAGGTTAGTGGGTCTCTGTAGAACATACCCAAAGAAGCAGGATTCCCAGAGTTTACTGATCCCAAGATCAAAGACATAAATGCCACTGAACAGTACATACATAGAGGGACTCTTAACATGAACTCCACAACTAAAGACCAGGACAGGCAGATAGACTCACTCAGATAATCAAAAGCACTACTGCAGAGGCTCCAGGGAAAATAGGATTATGTAAAAATGTAGCCCTTAGTGTAAACCCACAGCATGCACAGCAGACATGTAGGGTAAGAAAAGCCCCCAGAATGACTCTAACAGGAGACTCAGAGAGCTCAGGGGACAGGCAGACAGCTCCAGATAGACCAGATCATGATATCAGGAGGAGGCAGTAGGAGGCAGTTGAGGACCGGCTGTCTAGCAGGAGGTGATAGCCTAGAGTAATCAAAACAGGCTATGGGTAGGCAGGCTCCAGAGTTCTTAGAACTGACAGAGAGTGGTTTGATGAACACTTGACCAAGTGTCCAAGAAACACATTAACCATATGAATGGTCGAACTGGCATAGAGAGCCAAACCCCTCGTAACACACAGAAGATATAGCTCCCCATGGGGAAACCAAGACAATGAACTCCTGTTCTTCCCTCACCCCCACAGGTTGGCCCAAGGCCACCCACTTAGTCACTCTGTTCACACCATACTCTGAGGAGCTCGAAATCAACAAAGTCACACTGACGTGTCTCATCATTGCCTTCTACGAGGGTGCAGTGACAGTGGCCTGGAAGGCAGATGGCTCCCCCGTCACTCAGGGCGTGGAGACCACCAAGCCCTCCAAACAGAGCAATGACAACTATGTGGCCAGCTGCTACCTGAGCATGTCAGCTGAACAATGGAAATCTCACAAGAGATTCAGCTGCGACCTCCAACATGAAAGAAGCACTGTGGAGACGACAGTGGTCCTTGCACTGTGTTCTTAGATCATGGCCCTCCCCTAACCCATGGAAGCCTAGAGCTTGGGAGCCCAGCAGAAGGTCTTTCCCCATGCCAGATTGTCAGCCTGTCTCCCTGAACTCAAAACCCTCAATAAATATCCTCATTGTCAATCAGAAATTCTAGTCTTTGCTCATTTTTTAAATATATGTTCCATTCTACATTTAACCATATTCAAAAGTAAACAGAATATTTTAATCTAGGGACAAATCATCCATGAAAACACCCTGATGTTTCTCTGAAGGATACTTTTACTGTCTTTCAACAACCACTGAATATTCCAGAACAAAGGGAAGACCATCAGAAGGACCCAGGCCTGCCCATTTTTTCCACCTCTCCCCTATGCTTACTGCAGCATTGTGTACAAGTCCACTTCTGGGTACTAGGGGGAAAACATTCCTTCCATACCCCTGGTCCCCGGGTGAATGGCTGAGCTCCCATTCCTGTTATCTGGGGTCCTCTAAGTGGGCATCATCTTTCATTCAAGATGTCCTTCCATCTCCTCCTCCATGGCTATACACTTCTACACTTGTAAATCTCGCCCTATCAAAACACTGCACACTGCCCTCACTATAGGAGTACACCCTGCTTCTGTCTCTGTGTGGCTTCTGCCTTTTGCCCCCCCAGGTCCTCCCTCTAATCCTCACTCACAGGACCTCACTTGGACCCTGGTCACTCACCCTACAAAACCCACTGTGAGCTTATTGTTTCACATGTCACTGGATGGCCCAGCAGTATTCAAGGACACTAGAGGACAGCAGTCAGCTCTGATCTCCACTGACTCCACCACAAAGACATAATGTCCCAGTGACTGCAAGTGTCAGCAAACTAATGAGCTCAAAGTCAATTGGCAGGTTCTGGAGATCTACCATGAGCTGAGGTGTCAGCTAACTCTTCCTCTTAAGAATGCAGTGGGAGATCTGATTGATAACACACACACAACATAAACACACAACTCACCTGCACATACACCCATGTTGGGCATCTCCCTGGGAAGATCATGAAGGGTCCAGAGGAAGCAAGTTGGTCAGACCCAGGTTGGGACATGAGCAAAGAGAAGCCAAGCATCTGCAGTCTCGGAGCTTTGGAACTGACATTGGTCCTGACTAGGGGGAGAGGCAGGATTTTCAGCCTGGGTTAAGAGTGAAACAGGAGACAAAAGGATCCTTGAGGAAGGGATTCTGGAAAAGGAACAGCAGGCGTATGTCACAGCAGAGGCATCTGCTGTGTGGGACACTGTTGGGTGCGGCAAGGTGGCAGGTGTGTATCACAGGTGGCAGCTCCACCGGTGTCGAACCCAAATTAGGATGAACACCCAGACCTTGTGTATCAAAGCCCTGCTTTGAAAATGAACACCCAGAGTTAGGTGCCATGAATGACTCTAGACTGCTGTGTCCTCTGTACCAGTGACACTTGTGAGCACAGCAGGCTGTGGAGTACCTATGGACAAAGGCACCTGTGTGTAATAAGGTACCTTGCAGGAAAAGCAGAGACCCAAACACACACACACACACAAATTTGTAGTATTCATGGAGAAAAATGTACTGACAGTGGGATCCAAGACCTCTCTGCCCACAACAAGAAGCTCCATGTGGACCATTCCAGCTCCAAACCAGCATGCCCAGCCTGCTGGGAATGCACTGCTCCATGGGCTCTGGAGGAGAGCATGAGCAGTAACCATACACTGCATCCTCAGGACAATAGCTCTCATGACGATACCGCTCAAACTCAGACCTTGTATTGGGGTGTGCGCCTGTGGGGTCATTGTATTCCCCCCTATACTCACATAATTCCCAATCCACCCCCATACTGTCATGACCTCCAGTTTGGAGGATATGGGTGCACGCAGGACCATCTTCACAGTTTCCAGTTCCTCAAAGCCTTCCCAGCTTCACCATGCCAGTGTTAAAAATTCTCTCACCCCCTTCTCCGTGGTAACCAGACACATGCTGACCCAGGCCACACAGTCCCCTCCCAGGAATGCAGGGAGATATGAAATGGATTCCACACACATCTCTCAACCTGTACTGTGATGGCAGTAAATGGATTTCTAAGTCCTGAAGGAAGTGATGGTCAGGAGCGAGAGGTGACCCCTTCACACACCCTTGATTCCACCAGACAATGTGAAAAGGAGACTGGATTCTGGGCCTCCCAAGCAGCTTCAGAGAGACTGGGTAGGGTGTCATGTCAGGAGGGTTTGTGTTCGGGACTGAATTATGGTGTTATGAGTCCGGCGGGGACACCAGGAAACCATCCTCGGTGAGTTATACCTTTCTTTATTTCTGGATTCAGGGTGAAACTTGGGGAAAATATTTTTCTCTATTCTGTTCTGTCTAAGACAAGGGTTTGAATTTCTCTGGGGTCTACAACCCTAACCCTATCCTGTCTCATCTTTTCAGACACTTGGTCAGACATGAGAACATCCCAGTGAATTCCTGCTCCCAGCACAGCGAATCCCTCCCATCCTGTCTCTAGGGAAAAATCTCCTCTGAACTCTGGGATCTTCTACACCTCACCTCAGAGTCTCCAGGCCCCGAGAAACTAGCAGAACAGGGGACTGTGGCTGGTGCACCAGAGCCACGAACATGAGAAGGATGCTGGAGACAGCCAAGCCTTCCCGGTTACTTTGTGGGTCTCACCTATGGGGTAGCTTTCCATAGCATAAGGGGAAACCTTTGCCTGGAGACATGGAGAGACGGAGGGAAAATGGGAAGGTGACAGAGATGAAGGAAGAATGTCCTGTGAAAAGTGACCCTGGGAGCTTGGTCCCTCCTCCCCAGAACAGGAAGGTAGCTTTTCGCAGTATGGGTCCTGGGACTCTCAGGTACAAAGGTAGGCACGTTCACATCCCAACTAAAAGAAGGGACACAAAATCAGATGCTGAAGGAAGGGACTCCTGACAGCAGTAATGTGAGGGGCTCGTCCAGGCAGAAGGATGTCCTAGGACAGCTAGATTCCCGGTATAACTTATGCTAAGAAGACAGCTGGGATCAAGCACAGGCCCAAACTCAAACACAAAATATTCAGCATGGAAGCTCTCAATTTCCTGAACTCTGCAGGAACAGACCCCAGGACTACACCCATGCCCAGAAACGGTCTCTGTGGGTAGGTAGGGTGGGATTTGTAGTGGTGGTACCAGGGTACAGATAGGCAGCAAATCACTTCCCCAAAGGAAGGAAATTCTGATGACTGAACAGACAGACACCTCTCTGAACAAACAAACAGGAGTGTCCCCAAAGGAGATAATCAGACAGAGAAATTACCTGAGAAATGTTGGGTACCATGGCTTACACTAGCCAGTATCAGGAGAGCACAGCTGGGTAAAGAGAAGGTAGGAACCTGTAGGAGAAGCTCCAACCAAAAGAGACCAGACTTTCCTCAATCCTTGGCATCTTCTGTCAGGAGGTGAGTATCCCCACCCTCCTGTACCAAGTTTCCTGACAGGGACTGCGCCCAACTAAAGACTGAGGTCAGGAGGCCCTGGTGGACACCAGGCAGCAAAACTCCTGTCCCTCCCAACCGCACAGGTCATCCCAAGCCCAGCTCCTCATTCACTCTGTTTACTCTTCTGAGGAGATTAAAACCAACAAGACCACACTGGTGCGTCTCATGATCAACTTCTACCAGTCACCATGTCTGAGACCTATAAGGCACACAGCACTCCCATCACTCAGAGCATGGAGACCACCCAGTCCTCTGAACGGAGCAACATGTATGCAGCCAGCAGCTATCTAATATGATACCCGACCTGTACAAAGCTAGCAGCAACCACAGCTACTGTATCACACACAATGGGAGCACTGTAGAGAAGAGAGTTGTCCCTACACAGTTTTCTTTGCCCACCCTCCACCCCATAAAATCTTAGAGCTTGACAACCCAGAGGAAGTGTCTCCACCCATGCCAAGACATCGACCCTTTTCCCTGCACCCAATAAACCCTCAATAAATATCCTCATTGTCCATCAGAAATTCCAGTCTTTGCTCATTTTTGCTTGCACACTTTCCATTCTACATTTAAGCATCCTCAAAAGTGAAAGGAACCCCTAGATCTAGTTACAAAACAACCAGGCCAGCACCCTGATGTTTCTATGAGGGATACTTACTGTCATCCTACCTCCACTGAATATTCCAGCGAATGTTTCCAGGGAAATACCCTCAGAAGTACCCAGGCTTGCCAATTCTTTCCCACTTCACCCTGTGATTCCTGAAACACTGTGCACAAGATCTCCTCTGGCTACAGGGGTGCAAACACTCCTTCCATTTCCGAACACCAGGATAATGTCTGAGGTTTTTTCTCAATTATCCTGAGACCTCACAGTGCACATGATCCTTCTTCCACGGTGTCTTTCCATCACTTCCTCCAAGAAGATATGCTCTTCTACACTTGTAAATATCACCCATCAAAATCTAGAGTTTGGCCCTTTCAATAGGGGCTCACCCTGCTCCACATGACCCCTGACCTCTGCCCCCACAAAAATTCCCTGTGGTTCTTGATACCGAAACTCACACATGGAACCTGATCAATAATATCATAAAACTCCCTCAGAACCTATTGTTATACAAATAACTAATTGACTAGCTCTATTCAAGGCCACTGAGGGACATCGATCAGGTCTGCTCTTCACTGATTCCATCATAAGGATGTAATGTCCCAGTGACCACAAGTTGTCAACAGGCTGATGAGTTCAAAGTCAGTGACAAGTTTCACAGTTCTACACTATATCTTCAGGACAGTGGGGCTTATGATCAGCTGAATCCTCTTCTGAGAATGCAGTGGGGGATCTGATCTTTAACACACATCTACACACAAATCACCTGTGCACACGTCCATATTGGTTGGCAATCTCCCTGGGAGGATCAGGAAAGGCTCAGCTGGAAGACACTGTAGTGGGACTCAGGTTGGCAGACGAACAAAGAGAAGCCAGGAATCTGCAGTCCCTGAGCTTTCTTTTTTTTCTTTTTTTGAGTTGGAGTCTCACTCTGTCACCCAGACTGGAGTGCAGTGGCCGCTCCCAGCCACTGCAGCATCGACTTGCTGGGCTCCTGTGATCCTTCCACCTCAGCCTTCCGAGTAGCTGGAATTACAGGCACGTGCTACCATGCCCGGCTGATTTTTTTATTTATTGTAGAGATGAGGTCTCCCCACCCAGGAGGGTCTCGAACCCGCAGGCTCAGGCAATCCACTCACATCAGCCTCCCAAAGGCGTGGGATTACAGGCTGAGCAACTGAGCCCGGCTGTCCCTGAGCTTTCTACCTGTGAGGGAGGAGGGGCAGGATTATTTATCCTGGCCAAGAGTGAGACAAGAGACAGGAAGAGCCTGGAGGGAGGGATTCTGGAAAATAAGCAAAAGGCAGATCTCAGAGCTTAGTGGAGGCACCTCCTGTGGGGGACACTGTTGTGAGGTCAGGGTGGCAGTTGTGTGTCATTGGTGCAAGCTCTACAGGTGATGAGCCCAGAAAGAGCACTGTGTATTCAAGCATTGCTCTGAACATGCCCATCCAGTGTAGTGTGACATGTGTGTCCCCAGGCTATTGTGTATTCAGTCCTGGCGACACTTGAGAACACAGGAGGCTGTGTAGCACCCATGGACATGAGTGCCTGTGTATACCCAATGGAGCTTGAGGGGACTGGCTGGACGTCTCCATTCAAAGAGTTCCTGGAAGAAACTCTACTGGCAATGGAACCCATGATCCTTCCTACAATATGAGGAGATCTATGTGGGTCATTCAAGCACTAATCCAGCACTCCTATCCTCCAGGATACTGCTGCTTTGTGAGCTCTGGAGGGGGATATGAGGGGTGATCATACACTATATCTTCAGGACAGTGGAGCGTAGGATGGGAGAGCTGGAACTCAGAACTTGCAGTGAGACCAGTATCCTTCTGTCAGTGTAACTCTCCCCACAAGGGTCTGAGTCTCTCTGGGGTCTTCAACCATAACCCCTCCTGTCTGCTCACAGGATCGCTATCTCCCTCTCTCTCTCCTCCTCCGCCTCCTCCTCTCTCTCCCCTTTGGACCTTTGGACTCTTGGGATTCCGTACTCCCTCCATCAGAGTACCTGGAGTCCCAGGGACCAGTAAACAGGGAGTTGATGTTGGATCAATTCCTAATCCCCCGCAATTCCTATTCCAAGCCCTTCCTGTCATGACTTCCAGGACACTTCCTCTACTTCCCAGCTCCTCAAATAGGTCTCAACCTCATTATCCCCATGTTGTAACTTCTCTTACCTCTTCCCCCATGGTACTCTGGAAACAGCTGACCCAGCCATGCCGCCCCCTCCCAAGAATGTAGTGGGTATGGAAAGGATTCTACACACCTCTCAACACTTATCATGATGGGGATAAATGGATTTTAAAACCCTGGAGAAAGAGATGAGTTGGAATGTGGGAGATGACCAATTCAACCGCCCATGATTCCACCTGCCCCTGTGGAAAGGAGGCTGGACCCCGGGCCTCATGAGCAGTTGTGGGGGGACTGGGTGAATCTCAGGAGGGTTTGTGTATGGGGCTGAATCATGGTGTGTTTTCTTTGGCCTTGGCACCCGGTTGACTATCCTTAGTGAGTCTGCCATTTGTATCTTCACTGGGGATTCGGGATGAAATTTCAGGGAAGTGGTTTTCTTCTTTCTTTTTTTTCTAGGGCAAGGGTCTGAATCTCTCTGGGGTCTTCAACCATAAGCCCTCCAGCCTGCTCACAGGATCTCTCTGTCTCTCTCTCTCTCTCTCTCAAGTTCTCTCTTCCCCCCCCCACCCCCAGACATTCTCCTTTGGACTCTTGGGAAGTTCTACTCCATCCATCAGAATATCCAGGCCCCCAGGGACCAGGAAACAGGGAGCTTGGGTTGGAAAACTAGGACCATGAATTTGGGAAGGATGTTGGGGACAGGACACCCTTCCGGTATTCTTTCATCTGTTGGTTCCAGCTATGGGGAGGCTTTACACTGTGTGAGGAGAGGCCTTTGACTGTAGACATGGAGAGAAGGAGGTAGAAATGGGAGAGTGACAGGGATGCAAGAAGAATTTTCTGTGAGGTGACCCTGTGGTGCTGCGATCCCCCTCTCCCAGGACAGGCTGGTTGCTTTTGGCAGTGTTGCACTCTAAGACACAAAGGCTGCCATATCTGCATCCCAATGAAGATGAGTGACCCCAAATGGGACTCTGAATGAAGGGACTCCTGATAGGCAAAGTGACAGAGCCTCTGCGTGTAGAAAGATATCCCAGGACTGCTAGATCCCAGGATTAACTTCTTAAAAGGGGACAGGCTGACCATCCTAGGTGAGTGGCTTCTTTCTCTCCCTTCCTTGCCCTCTCCAGGGTTTGGTTCAATTTTGTACTATTTGCTATTTTCTCTCTATCTTGTGTCAGACTGTGGTCAAGCATTCTTCCAGACCTCAAACCCTGGGGCAGGAATCTCTCCCCACCCTGCTCAGATACCTACGTTCCTCAGATGGTCACTACAATCCTTGACTTTTGAACTTAGAGTCTGGGAGTGAACAGGATGAACAACAGAGACTACTCCTCTGTCTGTCTCTTTGTTTGTATATATGTATGGATGGATTGATGGATGGATGAATGGATGAATGGATATCTCGTTGACGGGGGCCATTGGGTCTTCGGGATTTGCTCTGTCTGGTCCTGCTCATTGGGAACAGTCTGCCTGGATCACATTATGAAAGGAAATGGAAGACTTATCTTATGGATAATAGTAACAAGGGAATTGAAGGAGTGACCACATCGAGAATTATTGGACCCGGAGAGAACAGGAAAAGGTAGGAGGTGGTAGAGCCTCCCCAGGATTCCATGGCGTGTCACAGAGAAATCCCTGAGTTGCCTTGAACTCAGGAAACCGAAGCAAGAGGGGAGAAAGAGAGGAAGGATCTAAAAACAAGAGAGTCAGTAAAGAAGTTATCTAAGGATATGGAAATCAAGAAGGTGGGTTACTGAGTCTCTGCAGAATGTACCCCAAGAAGCAGGATTCCCTGAGCTTACCTATCCCAAGGCATGAATCTGAGATCAAAGGCATAAATACCACCTATCAATTCATAGGCAGAGGGACTCTTAACATCAATCCAACAACTAAAGACCAGGACAGGCAGATAGACTCACTCAGATGATCAAAGGCACTACTGTAGAGACTCCGAGAAAAAAAGAATTGAGTAAAAACAAAACCCTTAGGTTAAACCCAGAGCATGAACTACAGACATGTTGAGTAAGAAAAGACCCCAGACTGAATCAAACATGAGAACCCAAGATTTCAGGGGACAGACAGATAGCTCCAGACAGAACAGGTCAAGATGTTGGGAGGAGGCAGGAGGAGGCGACTGGGGCTGGCTGTCTGTGTAGGAGGATGAACCTAGAGGGTCTCAAAACCTCTTGGTCATGGGCAAGCAGGATCCTGGGTTCTTAGACCTGACAGAGAGTGGTTCAGGAACACCTGACCCACTTTTCAAGAGACACTTTTACTCACATGAAGGGTCTTGAAGTGGCATAGAGTGCCAGGCCCCTCCTCACACACAAAGGCCAAAGCTTCCCATAGAGAAACAAAGACTGAACTCCTATTCTTCCATGACCCCCACAGGTCAGCCCAAGGCTGGCCTGTCAGTCACTCTGTTCCCACCATCCTCTGAGGAGCTCAAAACCAACAAAGCCACACTGGTGTGTCTTGTCAATTACTTCTACTCAAACATGATTACAGTGGCCTGGAAGGCAGATGGCTAGCCATAACTCAGGGCGTTGAGACGAACAAGCCCTCCAAACAGAGCCACAACAAGTATGCAGCCAGCAGCTATCTGATTTGTTATCTGAACAGTGGAGACATCATGATACGTACAGCTGCCTCGTCATGCATGAAGGAAGCACCGTGGAGAAGACAGTGGTCCCTGCACAGTGTTCTTAGACCCTGGCCATCCACTGTTCCATGGAAGCCTAGAGCTTGGGAGACCGGGGGAAGGGTCCTTGCCCATGCCAGGTTGTCAACCTTTCTCCCTGCACTCAAAAACCCTCAATAAAAACCCCCATTGTTAAGTAGAAATTCCAGTATTTGCTCATTTTTTATTATATACTTCCATTCTACATTTAACCATACTCAAAGGTGAACAGAATCTCTTGATGTGGGGACAAAGCAGCCATGATAAGCAACCTGCTGTTTCTCTGAGGGATACTTTTACTGTCATTCAACAACCACTGAATGTTCCAAACCAAGGAAAAGACCATCAGAAGGACCCAGGCCTGCCCATTGTTTCCAACCTCTCCCCTGTGCTTCCTGCAGCACTTTGTATAAGTCCAACAAACCCTCCTTCCATCCCCCTGGTTCCTGGGAGAATGGCTGAACTCACTTCCCTGTTATCTTGGGCCCTAACAGTGGACATCGTCTTTCGTTCAAGATGTCCAACCACCACCTCGTCAAAGGTTATACACTTCCACACTTGAAAATCTCACCTAGAGACAGGTGACCAGGACAGTTGCCTATTACACAGAACAAAAAAACTCACTGGAGAAACAGATGCTTTTATAGAAATTCCCATGGCAGTGTAATCCCATAGAGTAGAAACAAACCCAGGTTAATAACCGGGACTGTGGAAAGTCCCTCACTAGAAATCTACAGTCTACTGGACTACCTGGAATCAAATCCCAGGTACTGAAACCCCTGCCACCAGGCAGTCCAGAGGAGTCCTTGTGGGGAGGTAGGGCAAGGGCAGCATAGGTGGTGGCAGGAGGTGTTTGGACAAGAAACTCCCTCCCTGTGAGAGATAAGAGCCTGGACCTAAGACAGGCAAACATTATCACAAACAAATGAGCACAGAAAAACTGATGGGAGATGTTCAGACAGACACACCAGAACAGACAGAAACTTGAGGGAATTTAGGCTCCCATAGTCAGTTTCATCCAAGGTTGGGGGAACAGTGGTGGGGATTGGTGAGTGATAAGCAAGAATAATAAAGAAGCAGATTCAAGGAACCCTGCGACTTTTAAGAGTCGGGCACAAGGGAATCTTCCACATAAAAGTGAGCTTCCCAATGCTCCACTGAGCTGACCTCAGTCTAGCAAGGGCCCATCCTGACGTCCCTGTTCTGAACCTTAGTCTTGCAACCACTTCAAGACTGACATCAGAAGCCCCATGATAGACACCATTCCTCTGACCTCCCGCCCACCACCTTTCCCCACAGGTCAGCCCAAGGCTGCCTCCTCAGTCACTGTGTCACAGCCCTACTCTAAAGAGCTCCAAGACAGCAAGGCCAAACATCTGGGCCTCACGAGTGACTGCCATCCAGGCATCACAATGGTGACCTGAAAGGCAGACTGCACCCCTGCCATCCAAGGTGTGGAGACCACCAAATCCTCCAAACAGAGAAATATCAAGTATGCGGTCAGCAGCTACCTGATCCTGACACCTGAACAGTGGACATCTTGCAGCAACTACAGCTGCCAGGAAATGCACAAAGGAAGCACTGTGGAGAAGACAGTGGCTCATGCACGATGTCCTTAGGCCCAAGACCTGTCCCCACTCTGGGGCTTAGAGATTGGGGATTCAGCATATCTCTCTCTCACTCCAATTGATAGAGCCCTTCTCCCCGCACCCTATAAACCCTCAATAAATATCCTCGTTGTTAATCAGAATTCCGTTGCCTCTCATTATTTTTGGTATCATATTTGAAATCTCCCTGGATTCTTCCTTAGGTGTGGGGACTCCTGCCACCCAGTGGTTAGTAGCCCAAGGTCAAATAATAATATGCTCCTGCAGACATCATTCGAGGAGGGGTCTTACTCAACCAGATTTCTTTTTCCAAACTCTCCACACAGAGAGTTAGCCTGGCATAACTTGGACCAGGTGGGTCTCACATTCTCCAGATACGACATCCTCTCAACAGAGGCCTAACCCTGTATTATCCAGCATCTCCAATGTGCCATTGGTGTCTAGCCACATCTCTGGAGTAAAGGGAGTGCCAGAAGTCCCTGGTGTGAGGTCCTGGTGTCTCATCCCTCCTCCCAGCAAGACTCTGATGTTCATATCACTCCAAGTCATTGCAAACTTCAGTGGAAGAATGAATAATTTAATGATAATCAAAATAGCTAGTGAGGCTCTCATCAAATGCCTTGTGAATCATACTGTGGATATATTGAATCAAATTGGGGTTGCCTCTGTTCATCTGTGGTTTGTAATTGAGTTTTGCTGAAGATTAAAGACTTGATACTGTGATTGGTGAACATGGGGTAGACTTGCTCCACCCAGAGTCATCTCCCAAATCATCCCAATAAGTCCTGCAGGGCAGAAGTTCCAGGAGCTGATGGCTGGTCCTGAGACCTTCCCGGGGTCGAGATGCAGCCACTGACTCCTCGAGCCTGAATTCAGCGCTGCTCTTAGGCTCTGTTTTCCTGCAAAGTTGTTCTAGCATCAACAGTTCACCGGTCTCAGGCTGGACACTGCCAAATAGGTTCCCGGGGTGACTGGTGACTTCCAGAAAAGGCACTCATGTCGGATCTTCAGGCTTTATTGCTGTTAGCTGGTTGGATGGTCAATCCTTTCATCTTTTGGATGGGAAGAAGCTCAGAGGGCTGATGCTCCCATCACCTTCTTGGGAGGTGGCAGTGATTGTGTGGAGAAGGGCTGTAAATGAGCTATTCTCTCTCACCCAAGAAAGCGCATCAGGAAACAGGAAAGAGAGTAAATGCAGGTGGTTCAACGTTTTATTTTTGAGTTGGCGTCTCACTCAGTCGCCCAGACTGGAGTGCAGTGGCACGCTCCCAGCCACCGCAGCCTCAACCTGCTAGGCTCTGGTCATCCTTCTGCCTCAGCCTACCTAGTAGCTGGAATTACAGGCGCATGTTACAATGCCCAGCTAATTTTTTGATTTATTGTAGAGATGAGGTCTCGTCAAGTTGCCCAGGCGTGTCTCGAGCCCGCGGGCTTAGGCAATCCACTCACCTCAGCCCTCCAAAGTGCGGGATTACAGGCTGAGCCACCGAGCCCAGCCGGTGGTTCCACATTGTTCACCTCTTTAGAAACTGGTCATCTGGTGTGCTGCTATCCTACAGAGTGAACATTTAAAGTGAGGGCCAGGGTGAGCTCCATCATGTAAGTGGATCTGCCCTTGGGATCCATTATTAATGTGTTGCACAATGGTGACAATGCAGCTACAAAACATGGACATGTGCCCACAAGTAAATTTTTCAGGTAGCTCCTGTGATCGCTGACATGACCAGAGGGGATCTCCATGGTTCTTGATTTCTCCGATCATGAGAGGTTCTCCCTCACGTGTCTCTTCCCTGGTTCAGACCTGGAATGGGCCACTTACCCCTGGACATTGGTGGGAGGTGGTCTTTTGATTCCATGGTCGGCATGCTGCTCATATCCCCAATTTGAATAAAGAAATGGAGGCCACCATCATATATGACCCTGAAGACATGATGCCAAATTTAAATGAAGCAGGGGTGCTACCAAAGTCGCCTTGTAAGATTAAACTGGCATTTCCCAGGAGTCCAGTCAGGCCTTACTGGTCAGGCCCATCCAACAAGGACACCTCAGGAAAGGGGGGGCTGTGAGCCCTGGTGTCAGAGCCAGGGCCATGAGAAGGTTCCCAGGACAAAGCAGTTCACAGTCAACGAACTTGCCCTTTAGGAAGGAGGACACCCTCTCTCACCCCATGGTCTGAGCAAGAGATCAGATATATCAGTTCTGCAGAGAAGATGCCATCTATCCATTTACATGGAAATTCATTCCTAGGTGACACAAATGCCCTCCAATAAACTCATTCTAATGCCTGGGTGATGTTTAGATGGAAAACCAAAGCCAACACACTGACAACACTCAGAAGTTTAGATTTCCAGGATGAAATCCTGAGTCACACAATGTCACCCATTCCATTATTCATGATTGAGGATGGGTACTGTTGCGACTCATGGCTAAGTAGACATCCACAAGTACAGGAGCCTGGGCTTCCATATTTTCAGCTGCAGGTAGAGACTGGGGCATGGCCAAGGGAGGACTTTTTGTATGAGCCTGTGTTACAGTGTTGGCTGTTCAGTGGAAGGACCAAGCTCACCATCCTTGGTGAGTGTCATCTTTCTCCTGCTTCCCTGCTCTCTTTAGGTTTTAGTCAATTGTGTACTATTTCTTGTTTTCTCTCTATCTTGTGTCAGCCTGTGATCAAGCATTCTTCTTGACCTCAAACCCTAGGAAAAGAATCTTTGTCCACCCTGTTAAGACACCTACTTGCCTCAGTTGGTCACCACAGCTTTTCATCTTTGACCCTAGAGGCTGGGATTGGAAAGGTTGAACTGCTGAGACTACTCCTCTGTCTCTCTGTCTCTTTGTATGTATTATGTATGTATGTATGTATGTATGTATGTATGTATGTCTGGCTGACAGGGAGGGGGTCATTGGGTCTCCAGGATTTGCTCTGTCTGGTTCTCCCCATCTGGGCCCTTTCTGCTTGTTTCACTTTATGAATGGAAACTGGGGATCCATCTTATGGGAAGAGGGAGAAAGAGAATTGAAGGAGTGACCACTTGGGAGAATTTATTGGGTCCTGACTGTCAGTGCCACAGCTGGAGAACCACAGGTCTGAGGTTCATGGGCATGTCCCCTGAGTTGAGGGACTTTGGAGCCAGGACAGAAACAAGGAAGGAGGTAGAAGGGCCTTCCCAGATTTCCATGGGCTAGACAGAGAAAGATCTGAGCTGCCTTGTACTCAGGAAACCCAGTCAGAAGGGAGGAAGGATAGGAAGACTCTTAACACAAGGGAGCCAGTACAGAAGTCATCTATGGACGTGGAATTCAGGATAGTAGGTTACTGGGTCTCTACATGACGTACCCCATAAAGCAGGATGCCTGAGTTTACTGATCCCAAGGCACTATCTCAAGATCAAATATATAAATGCCACCAATCAGTCCTTAGACTCTTAACATGAACTCCAACAACTAAAGATCAGGATAGGCAGATAAACTTACTCAGATGACCAAAGACCCTACTGCAGAGGCCCCAGGGAAAAAAGAACTGACTAAAAATAGAGCCCTTAGGTTAGACCAAGAATGTGCACAGCAGACATGTTGGATAAGAAAAGCCCCCAGAATGAATCTAACAGGAGACTCGGAGAACTTAGGGGAAGATACACAGCTCCAGATAGACCGGGTCAGCATGTCAGGAGGAGGCAGGAGGAAGCAGCTGAGGGCCCATTGTCTGTGCAGGAGGCCAAATTCTAAATTGTCTCAAAATAGGTCATGGGGAGGCAGGCCATGGGGTTCTTAGAATTGACAGAGAGTGGTTTTAGGACACCTGACCCACTGTCCAGGAGACTTTGAACCATATAAAGGGTTTTGAACTGGCATAGAGGGCCAGAACCTCCTTACACACAGAGGCCAAAGCTCCCCATGTGGAAACCAAGACTCTGAACTGCTGTTCTTCCCTGACCCTCACAGGTCAGTCCAAGGCCACCGCCTCAGTCACTCTGTACCCGCCATCCTCTGAGGTGCTCCAAACCAACAAAGCCACAATGGCGTGTCTCATGAGCAACTTCTACCCAAGCAATGTGACAGTGGCCTGGAAGGCAGACGGCTTACCCATCACCAGGGCATAGAGACCACCAAGCCCTCCAAACAGAGCAACAGTAGGTATGTGGCCAGAAGCTACCTGACCATGATCCTGACCAATATAAAGCTCACTGCAGATTGAATTGCAAAGTCTCACATGAAGGATGCACAGTGGAGAAGACAGTGGTCCCTGCATAGTAATTTTAGGCCCTGGTCCTCCACCAACCCATGGAAGCCTAGATCTTGGGAGCCCAGAGGAAGGGTTTTCCCCCATGCCAGTTGTCAGTCTTCTCCCTTCACTGAAAAACTCTCAATAAATATCCTCATTGTCAATCAGAAATTCCAGTCTTTGCTCATTTTTTATATGCTTTCTGTTGTACATTTAACCATATTCAAAGGTGAGCAGTATATTTTGATATGGGGACAAAGCATCCAAGAAAAGCACCCTGATGTTTCTCTGAGGGATACTTTTACTGTCATTTGAGAACCACTGAATGTTCCAAAACAAGGAAAAGACCATCAGAAGGACCCGCTGCCCATTTTTCCCCACCTCACCCCTGTGCTTCTTGCAGCTCTGTGTACATGATCACCTCTGGATACTAGAGGACACACACCCCTTCCATTCCCCGGGCCCACAGGAGAATGGCTGAGCCTACTTTCTTGTAATCTTGGGCACTCACAGTTGGCATCATCTTTCATTCAGGATGTCCTTCCATCTCCTCCTCCAAAGCCATATACTTTCATACTTGTAAATATCTCCCATCAAAACCTTGAGCACTGCCCTCACCATAGGGGTACATCCTGCCTATGTTCCCCCATGGTTTCTGCCTTTTGCCTCCACAGACCCTCTGACTAGTCCTACTGACAGGACCTCACACCTAGACCCTGGTCATTCACCCTTAAAACCACCTGGGATACTATTGATTCACATGTCAGCGTGTGGTCCATTGGTATTCAAGGACACTAGTGGACGGCAGTCAACTCAGCTCTCAACTGACTTCACCACAAGGATACAGTGTCCCAGTGACTGCAGATTGTCACCAAACTGATGCATTTAAATTCAATTGGTAAGTTCTGTGTTTCTACCATGAGCTTAGGTATCAGCTGTTTCCTCTGCTTAAGAGATCAGAGGGAGATCTGATTGGTAACACAAACACACAACATAGTCACACAAATCACCTGCACATGCATCCATGTTGCGCATCTCCCTGGGAAGATCAGGATGAGTCCAGAGGAAGCAAGTCAGTGAGATTCAGGTTGGGAAGCGGGCAAAGAGAATCTAAGCATCTGCAAACTATGAGTTTGGGCCTGGGATCAGTCCTGACATGGAATGGGGCAGGATTTTCTATCTGGTCCAAGAGTGGAACAGGAGACAAGGGCAGCCTGGAAGAAGGGATTCTGGAAAAGGAGCAGCAGACAGATCCCAGAGGTCAGCAGAGGCACCTGCTGTGTGGGACACTGATGAATAGGGCAGGATGACAGGTGTTTTTATCACAAATGTCAGCTCTGAAGGTGTTGAATCTAGACAAGGATGGACACCCAGGCCTTGTGTGTCCAAGCCCTGCTCTGAAATGCCCATCTAGGATGAGGTGCCGTGAGTGACCCTAGGCTGTGGTGTACTCTGTCCCGGTGACACTTGTGAGCACAGGAGACTGTGGAATACCTATGGACAAGGGCACCTGTGTGTAATGAAGGAGCTCCCAGGGACAGCAGAGACCCAAGCACACACTTTTGTTGGGTTCATGGAAGAAAGTGTACTGACAGTGGGATGCAAGACTTCTCTGCCCAGCATGAGAGGTTCTGGGTGGACCATTCCAGCTCTAATCCTGCATGCCCAGCCTGCAGGGTGTCCACAGCTGTATAGTCTCTGGATGAGAACATGAGCAGTAACCATATACAGCATCTTAATGACAGTTGAGTGTAGGATGGGATCACACACACCCAGACCTTGTATTAGGGTCTGCATCTGTGGGGTCTATGTAATCCTCTCCGTACTCCCGTAATATCCATTCCAAGCCCATTCTCTCATGACCTCCAGTGTGGAGGATATGGGGGCATCCAAGACCCTCTCAAAACTCCCAGATCCTCAAAGCCTTTCCAGACTCATCATTCCAGTATTGTAACTTTTCTCACACTCTCCTCCATGACAATCAGACACCTGCTGACCCAGGCCATGCAGTCCCTTCCCAGGAATGCAGGGAGCTGGCAAACGGAATCCATACACTTCTCTTAACCTCTTATCTGATGGCAGTGAAAGGATTTCTAAGTCCTGAAGGTAGAGATGGTCAGGTCTATAAGAGACTACCCCTTCACACATTCCATATTCTAACAGCCCATGTGAAAATGTGGCTGGACTCTGGGCCTCCTAAGCAGCTACAGAGGACTGGGTGGGGTGTCATGTCAGGAGGGTTTGAGTTCAGGTCTGAGTCATGGTGTTATGTGGCTGGCAGAGGCACTAGGATGACCATTCTTGGAGAGTCTCACCATTCTTTCTTTTTGAATTTAGGGTGAAATTTGGGGAAAATGTTTTTCTCTTTTCTGTTCCATCTAGGGCAAGGATCTGAATTTTTCTGGGGTCTGCAACCCTAATCCCTCGAACCTGTCTAATCTTTTCAGACACATGGTCAGGGCAAGAAAAGAACATCCCAGTGACACCTTCTTGCTCCCTGCACAGGGAAGCCCTCTCTCTCTCTCTCTCTCTCTCTCTCTCTCTCTCTCTCTCTCTCTCTCTCTCTCTCTTTCTTTCTCTCTCTCTTTCTTCTTCTTCTTCTTCTTCTTCTTCTTCTTCTTCTTCTTCTTCTCTCTCTCTCTCTCTCTCTCTCTCTCTCTCGTTTTCTCTCTCTCTCTCTCTCTCTCTGTCAGTCTCTCTTTGGGGGACATTCTCCTCTGGGCAAAGGTATGTTATAAACATACCCTCAGAGTCTCCAGGCCCAATGAAACGAGCAGAACAGGGGGCTGTGGAAGGTACATGAGAAACACGAACTTGTGAAGGATGCTGGAGACAGCTAAACCTCTTCGATTCAGTCCTCTGTGGCTCTCAGCTATAGGGTGGCTTTACGCAGCAGTAGGGGAGGCCTTTGACTGGCTAAATGGAGGTGAAAATGAGAGGGGGACAGAGATGAACGAAGAATGTCAAGAAAAAGTAATCTCAGGAATTGGGTCCCTCCTTTTCCCCAGGATAGGCAGGTAGACTTTGATAGTGTGGGTCTCGGAACCCTCAGGCACAAAGGTAGGCACATCACATACCACCTAAATGGAGTGACCAAAAAGCAGATGCTGATGGAAGGGTCTCTTGACAGGCATAGGTGAGAGGGAACTCTCCAGGTAGAAAGATGTCCTAACACAGGTAGATTCCTGTAATAAGAAGACAACTGGGAACCAGCTCAGGACCAGCCTCCAACTCAAAATATTTCATACATGGAAGCCCTCAATTTCATGGACTCCCCAAGAACAGGGGCCAGCATTATACCACTGCTGAGAAAGGCTCTCTGTGGATAGGTGGGGTGGGATTTGCTGTGGGGTTATCAGGGTACAAATAGGCAACATATCTACTCGCCAAAAGGGAGCATTTTCTGAAGACAAAACAGATAGACATCTTTCTGAACAGACCCAAAGGAGTGCTTCCAATGGATTTAATCAACAGAGAATTTCCTTTAGGAAAGGTGGGTCCCAGGGCTTAGACCAGCCAGTATCAGAAAAGCAACGGTGGGTAATGAGTAGTTGGGAACCTGTAGGAGCTCAATCAAAAGAGACCTGAGTTTCCTCAGTCTTTGGGCCCTCTGGCTCTTCTACATGAGCAGAATATACCCACCCTCTTTTAACAAGTTTCCTGAACCTGGCTGTACCAAACTCAAGATTGAGGTCAGCAGGCCCATGTGGACAAGAGGCATCTAACCTCCTGCCCTTCCAAATCCTGGAGGTCAGCTCCTAGGTAGCTCTCTAGTTCACTCTGTTCATGCCATCATCTGAGGTGATTCAAATCAGCAAGGTCACACTGGTGTGTCTCATGAGAGACTTCTAGCAGGGAACATAGTTGTGACCTGTAAGGTTGACAGCACCCCCATCACTCATAGCATAGAGATTACCCAACCCTCAAAACGGCAGCAAAAAGTACAAGCCAGCAGCTACCTAACCATGACACCCAACCTGAATAAGTCGAGAAGTAGCCACAGCTGCCAGGTCACACACAATGGGAGCATCATTGAGAAGACTGTTGCCCTTGTACAGTGTTCTTTGACCCTGGCCTTCCCCCAACCAATGGAATCTTAGAGTTTGGCAGCCCAGGGGAAGAGTCCCCCTCCATGCCAAGTCATCAACCCTTCTCTCTGTACCTAATAAGCCATCAATAAATATCATCGTCAATCAGAAATTCTAGTCTTTGCTCATTTTGGCTTGCACATTTTCCATTCTACATGTAACCATTCTCAAAAGTGAAAGGAACCCTTTGATCTAGTGATAAAGCATCCAGGAAAAGCACCCTGATAATTCTCTGAGGGATACTTTCTGTCGTCCTACCTCCACTGAATGTTCCAGAGAATATTTCTAGGTAAAGACCATCAGAGGTCCAGACTGCCCATTCTTTCCCACTTCACCCTGTGCTTCCTGAGACACTGTGCAAAAGTCCCCATGAGGATACAGGAGGACAAACATTCCTTTCATCCCAGTCCCAGAATAATATCTGAGTTTTCTTCTCAGTTATCCTGAGTACTCAGAATCGACATGATCCTTCTTTCAAGGTGTCCTTCCATCTCCCCCTCCAAGGTTATATACATTTCTACACTTATATATCTCACCCCATCAAAATTCAGAGTTCCACCTTTTCAAAAGGGACCCACCCTGTACCTGTCTCCACATGACCCCTGACCTCTGCCCCACAAGCCCTCCCTGTGGACTCAATAACTGAAACTCACACCTGGACCCTGATCACTCACTCCATAAACCCCCCTGAAGCATATTGTCATACACATCACTAAGTGGACTAGCTGTATTCAAGGACACTGTGGGACAGCAATCAGCTCTGTTCTTCACTAATTCCATCACAAGGACTTAATAGCCCAGTGACCACAAGTTGTCCACAGGCTGATGAGTTCAAAGTCATTGACAAGTTTTGCAGTTCTACCTTGGGTGTCAGCTGACTACTCCTCTTAAGAACGCAGTGGGTGTCTGACCTTTAACACACATACATACACAAATCAACTGTGCACACAATCATGTTGGTCGGCAGTCTTCTAGGGTAGATCAGGAAAGGCTCAGGTGGAAGGCATTGCAGTGAGACTCATGTTGGAACACAAGTCAAGAGAATACAGGAATCTATAGTCCCTGAGCTTTGGACCTGTGGGGCTGACCCTGACATGGAGGAGGGGCAGGATTATTTGTCCTGGCTGAGAGTGAGACAAGAGAGGAGGAGCCTTGAGGGAGGAATTCTGGAAAACAAGTAACAGGCAGATCTCAGATGTTAGTGGAGATACCTCCTGTGGGGGATGCTGTTGTGAGGGCAGGGTGGCAGGTGTGTGTCACAGGTGTGAGATCTGCAGGTGATGAACACAGACCAGGAAGGACACCTAGAAATTTGTGTTCAAGAACTGCTCTGAACAATTCCATCCAGTGTACGTTACCATGTGTGTCCCCAGGCTATTAAGTACTCAGTCCTGGTGACACCTGTGAACAAGGAGGGAGTGGAGCACCCATGGACATGAATGCCAGTTTGTAACAGAAGGATCTTGAGGGGAAAGAGGGACTTCTTCTCTCATAGAGTCCTTGGAAGTATCTGTACTGGCAGTGGAACCCATGTCCCCTCCTACAACATGGGGAACTCCATGTGGGTCATTTCAGCACTAATCCAGCACACCCATGCTCCAGGGATGCTGCTGTTTGTGGACTATGGAGGGGACCATGGGAGGTGATCATACACTGCATCTTCAGGACAGTGGAGGTTAGGATGGGGGTGCTCAAACTCAGATCGTGCAGTGGAGTCATTAGCCCTGGGTCAATGTAACTTTTCCCACCCCCGCAATTCATATTCTAAGCTCTTTCTGTCATCACTCCCACTGGATGATAAGGGGGGCATCCAGAACCCGCCCCCTCCCCACAGTTCACAGGTCCTCAAATAGGTCCAAAGTTCATCATCACTGGGTTGTAACTTCTCTTACCTCTTCCTTTATGGTATTTGGACACCAACTGACCCAGGCAGTGCAGCCCCAACCCAGGAATGCAGTAGGTTTGGAAAGGATTCAACACACCTCTCAAGCCTTATCATGATGGGGATAAATGGATTTCTAAACACTGGAGAAAGAGATGGGCTGGTGTGGGGAGATGACCCATTCAACCGCCCATGTTAAGAGGAGGCTGAACCCTGAGTCTCACAAGCAGCTGTTGAGGGACTGGGTGGAGTCTCAGGAGGGTTTGTGTACGGGGCTGAATCACAGTGTGGTGTATTTGGCAGTGGCACACGGTTGACCGTCCTTGGTGAGTCTTCACTTTCTATTTTCACTGGGGATTCAGGGTGAAATTTTGGGGAAATGCTTTTCTCCTTTCCTTTTGTTCTAAGGCAAGGGTCTGAATCTCTCAGGATTCTGCAATTCTAACCCCTCCAGCCTGCTCACAAGAGCTCTCTCTCTCTCTCTCTCTCTCTCTCTCATTCTCTCTCTCTCAGACTTTCTCCTTTGGACTCTTGGGATGTTCTACACCCTCTCTCATAGTCTCTAGGACCCCAGGGACCAGTGGAACAGGGAACTGATGTGGGGGCACCAGGAACCTGAATTTTCATATGATGCTGGGGACAGCTCAGCCTTCCTGGGTTCTTTCCTCTGTGGGTTCCAGCTATGGGGAGGCATTACACAATGTGAGGACAGGACATTGGAGACATGGAGAGATGGGGGAGAAATGAGAGAGTGACAGAGATGGAGGAAGAATATCCCATGAGAAGGTGACCCCGGGGAGTTGGGTTCCTCCCTCCCAGGGCAGGCTGGTTGCTTTTGACTGTGTGACTCTCGGGACTGTAAGGAACAAAGGTTGGTTTATCAGCACTTCAACAAAGAGTAGTGACCCCAGAGTAGATACTGAAGGCAGAATCTTCTGATAGGAAAGCTGACAGGGACTCTCCAAGTAAAAAAAATGTCCTAGGACAGTTAGATCCCACAATTACTTCTGATAAGGAGACAGGCTGGCCATCCTAGGTGAGTGTCCTGTTTGTTCTTTTCCCCTGCTTTCTCCAGGGTTTAGGTCAATTTTTTAGTTTTTGTTGTTTTTCTCTGTCTTCTGTCAGCCTGTGCTCAAGCATTCTCCCTGACCTCAAACCTTGGGGCAATAATGTCCCCCGACCTTGTTCAGGTACCTACTTGCCTCAGATGGTCAATACAGCACTTCACCTTTGACCCCAGAGACCAAGAGTAGACAAGGTGAACTACTCAGACTGCTACTCTGACTCTGTCTCTTTGTTTGTAGGTATGAATGTATGTATGTACGTATGTATGTATGTATGCCTGGGTAACAGGGGGTCATTGGGCCTCCAGGATTTGCTCTGTCTGGTACTCCCCATCCTGGTGCTGTCTGCCTGGGTCACATTGTGAAGGGAAACAGAGGACTCATATTATGGGAAGAGGGAGCAAGTGAATTGAAGGAGTGAACACTTGGGAGACTTTATTGAACCATGAACTTTCAGTGCCACAGCTGTGAGCCACATGTCAGAGGCTCATGGCCATGTCCCCTGGGCTGACGTACTGGATCCAGGGCAGAAACAAGGTAGGAGGTGGGAGGGCTTTTCCAGGATTCCATGGGCTGCCACAGAGAAAGTCCTGAGTTGGCCTTGAATTCAGGAAACCTAGTCAGGAGGGAAGAAGAGGAAGGTTCTGGACACAAGGGAGTCAGCAGAGTAGTCATCTAAGGACACAGAATTCAGGAAGGTGGGCTACTTGGTCTCTGCAAGATGTACCCCAAGAAGCAGTATTCCCTGAGTTTACTGATCCCAAAATATGATCCCAAGACCAAGGCATAAATGTCACCGATCAGTCCATAGACAGAGGGACTCTTAACATGAACTCCAACAACTAAAGACCATGACAGGCAGATAGACTCACTGGATGATCAAAGGCCCTACTGCAGAGGCTCCAGGGGAAAAAAATTGAGTAAAAATGTAGCCTTTAGGTTAGACCCAGATCATTCACAGTAGACATGTAGCACAAAGAAGCCTCCAGAGTGAATCTAACTAGAGACTCCAAGAGTTCAGGGGACAGACAGATATCTCCAGATAGACCAGATCAGAAATTCAGGAGGAAGCAGTAGAAGGTAGCTGAGGGCCTGCTGTTTAGCAGGAGGTCAAGCCTAGAGGGTTCAAAATAGGTCATGGGCAGGCTGGCTCCGGGATTCTTAGTAATGACAAAGAGTGTTTTTATGAAAACCTGACCAAGTGTCCAAGAGACATGTTAGCCATATGCAGGGTCTTGGATTGGCATAGATGGCCAAACCACTTTCTCACACACAGAGGCTATAGCTACCCATGGGAAAATCAAGACAATGAAATTCTTTTCTTCCTTGACACTCACAGGTCAGCCCAAGGCCTCCCCCTCAGTCACTCTGTTCCCGCCATCCTCTGAGGAGCTTCAAGCCAACAAAGCCACCCTGGTATGTCTCATCAGTGGCTTTTACCCAGGCGATGTGAACGTGAACTGGAAGGCAAACGGCTCCCCCGTCACTCAGGGTGTGGAGACCGCCAAGCCCTCCAAACAGAGCAACAACAAGTATGCGTCCAGCAGCTACCTGACCATATCACCTGACCAGTGGAAATCTCACAGTACATACACCTGCCAAGTCACGCATGAAGGAAGCACTGTGGAGAAGACAGTGGTCCCTGCACAGTGTTCTTAGGTCCTGGACCCCCCCCATCCCAGGGAGCCTAGAGCTTGGGAGCCCAGGGGAAGATCTTCCTCCATGCCGGGTTGTCAGCCTTACTCCCTGCACTCAATAACCCTCAATAAATATCCTCACTGTCAAGCAGAAACTCAAGTCTTTGCTCATTTTTGTTTATATACTTTCCATTCTACATTTAACCATATTCAAACATGAACAGAATCCTTTGATCTGGGGACAAAGCAGCCATGAAAAGCACCCTGATGTTTCTCTGAAGGATACTTTTACTGTCTTTTGACAACCACTGTATATTCCAGAGCAAAGCAAAAGCCATCAGAAGGACCCAGGCCTGTCCATTCTTTCCCACTCTCCCCTGTTCTTCCTGCAGCACTGTGCAAAATCCACCTCTGGGTACTAGGGGTCAAACACTTCTTCAAGTCCCCTTGTCTCCAGGTGAATGACTGAGCTCCCATGCCTGTTATCCTGGGCCCTCACAATGTGCAACGTCTTTCGTTTTGATGTCCTTCCTTCTCCTCCTCCAAAGTCATACACTTCCTCACTTGCAAATCACCCCCTATCAAAACTTGAGAACTGCCCTCACTATAGAGGACCACACTGCTTCTGTCTCCCCATGGTTTCTGCATTTTGTCTCCATAGGCCCTCCCTCTAGCCCTCACTCACAGGAACTCACACCTGGACCCTGGTCACTTACCCTACAGTCCCTCTGGGAGTCTATGACACTGGGTGGCACAGCTGTATTCAAGGACACTAGAGGTGAGCAGTCTACTCTGCTCTCCCCTGACTCCCCACAAGGACATGCAGTCCCAGTGACTGCAGGTTGTCAACAAACTGATGAGTTCAAAGTCAACTGGCAGGGTCTGGAGTTCTACCATGAACTCTCATGTCAGCTGACTCCTCTTAAGAATTCAGTGGGATGTCTGATTGATAAGACACACAATTCACCTGCACATGCATCCATGTTGGGCATCTACCTGGGAAAATCATGAAAGGTACAGAGGAAGCAAGTCAGTGAGACCCAGGCTGAGACACCAGCAAAGAGAAGTCAAGCATCTGCAGTCTCTGAGCTTTGGGCCTGCGTGTGGCACTGACTTGGGGGGGACGTGATTTTCTGCCTGGACCAATAGTGAAACAGGAGACAAGGGGAGCCTTGAGGAGGGAATTTTTGAAAAGAAAGAGCAGGCATATCACAGAGGTCAGCAGAGGCACATACTGTGTGGGACACTGTTGGGTATGGCAGGGTGGCAGGTATGTATCACAGGTGTCAGCTCTGCAGGTGTAAAACCCAGACAACAATAGACACCCAGGCCTTGTATGTCCAAGTCCTGCTCTGAGAATGTCCATCCAGAACTAGGTGTTATGAGTTACTCTACGTTGTGTTGTACTCTGTCCCAGTGACACTTGTGAGCACAGGAGGTTGATTACCCATGGAAAAGGGCTCCTGGGTAACAGAGTATCTTGCAGGGAAAGGAAAGACCCAAACTCACTCACACACACACACACACACACACACACACACACACACACACACACACACATTTGGAGGATTCATGGAGGAAAATGTACTGACAATGGGGCCAAGGCCTCTTCTCCCACCAAGAGAAGTCCCATGCGTGTCATTCCAGCTCCAATCCAGCATGCCCAGGCTGCAGGGGATGTGTTGCTCCATGGTTCTGGAGGGGAACGTGAGCAGTAACCATAAACTTCATCTTTGGGTCACTCGAGCTTAGGATGGGATCACTCAATTCAGACCCTGTATTGGGGTCTGCATCAATGGGGTCAATGCATTCTTCCTTATACCCCCATAATTCCCAATCCATCCCCATCCTGTCATGACCTCCAGTTTAGAGGTTATCGGGGCATCCAGGACCATCTTCACAGTTCCCCTTTCCTCAAAGCCTTCCCAGGTTCATCACACCAGTGTTACAAACTCTTTCACCACATCCTCCGTGGCAATCAGACACCTGCTGACCCAGGCCACACAGTCCCCTTCCAGGAATGCAGGGAGATATGAAATGGATTCCACACACATTTCTCAACCTCTACAGTGATGGCAGTAAATGGATTTATAAGTCCTGAAGGAACGAAGGTCAGGTGTGAGAGATGACTCCTTCACACACCCCTGATTCCACTAGGCAATGTGAAAAAGAGGCTGGATGCTGGGCCTCACAAGCAGCTGCAGAGGGACTGGGAGGGGTGTCATGTCAGAAAGATTTGTGGTTGGGGATGAATTATGGTGTTATGAGTCTGGCAGGGGCACCAGGGAAACATCCTCGGTGAGTTTTACCTTTCTTTATTTTTGGATTCAGGGTGAAACTTGGGGAAAATGTTTTTCTCTTTTCTGTTATAAGAAAAGGGTTTGAATTTCTCTGGGGTCTAACACCCTAACCCTAACCTGTCTCATATTTTCAGACACTTGGTCAGGACAGGAGAAGAACATCCCAGTGGCTCCTTCCTGCTCCTGGCACAGTGAATACCCCCCCATCTGGGGAACATTCTCCTCTGGACTCTGGGGCCTTCTACACCTTTCCTCAGAGTCTCCAGGCTCTGAGGAATCAGCAGAGGAGTGGCCAGTGGCTGGTGTACCAGAGCCACGAACATAAGAAGGATGCTGGAGACAGCCAAGCCTCCCTGCTTCAGTACTTTGTGGGTCTCACCTATGGGGTAGCTTTCCATAGCATGAGGGGAGACCTTTGACTGGAAACATGGAGAGATGGAGGGGAAAATGGGAGGGTGACAGAGATGAAAGAAGAATGTCCTGTCAAAAGTGACCCTGGGAGCTTGGTCCCTCCTCCCCAGGACTGGAAGGTAGCTTTTCACAGTGTGGGTCTTGGGACTCTCATGTACAAAGGTAGGCACATTCACATCCCAATAAACAAAAGCAGATGCTGAAGGAAGGGACTCCTGACAGCCACAATGTGAGGGACTCTCCAGGCAGAAGGATGTCCTAGGACAACTAGATACCTGGTATAACTTATGAAAAGGAGACAACTGGGAACAAGCATAGGCCCAACATCAAACACAAAATATTCAACATGAAAGCCCTCAAGTTCCTGGACTCCCCAGTATTATACCCAGCCCAGAAGGGATCTCTGTGGGTAGGTAGGGTGGGATTTGCAGTGGTGGTACCATGGTACTGATAGGCAGCACATCCACTTCCCCAAAAGAAGGAAATTCTGATGACAGAACTGACAGACACCTTTCTGAACAAACAAAAGGAGTGCTCCCAAAGGAGATAATCAGACAGAGAAGTTCCCTGTGGACAGCTGAATTCACGGCTTACACTAGCCAGTAGCAAAATAGCAAAGGTGGGTATTAGAAGGTAGGAATCTATAGGAGAAGCTCCAGCCAAAAGAGAGCAGACTTTCCTCAATCTTTTGGACCTCAGGCATCTTCTGTCAGAAGGTGAGTATCCCACCCTCCTGTAGCAGGATTTCTAGCCAGGCCTGAGCCCAACTAAAGACTGAGGTCGGAAGGCCCAGGTGGACACCAGGTATCAAACCTGCTTCCCTTCCCCAACTACACAGGTTATTCCAAAGGCCGGCCCCTCATCTACTCTGTTCACTCTTCTGAGGAGATTCAAACCAACAAGACCACACTGGTGTGTCTCATGAGCGACTTCTATCAGTCACCGTGTCTGTGACCTGTAAGGCACACAGCACCCCCAAAATTCAGAGCAGGGCGACCACCTAGCCCTCTGAACAAAGCAACAACAAGTACGTAGCCAGCAGCAACCAGACCATGACACCCGATGTGTACAAAGCTAGCAGCAGCTACCACTGCCGTGTCACACACAATGGGAGCACTGTAGAGAAGAGAGTTGCCCCTGCACAGTTTTCTGTACCCACCCATGGAATCTTGAAGCTTGGAAGCCTAGGGGAAGTGTCTCCACCCATGCCAAGACATCAACCCTTCTTCCTGCACCCAATAAACCCTCAATAAATATCCTCATTGTCCATCAGAAATTCCAGTCTTCACACATTTTTGCTTACACATTCCATTCTACATTTAACCCTCCTCAAAAGTGAAAGGAACCCCTTGATCTCGTGACAAAGCAGCCAGGGAAGCACCTTGGTGTTACCTGGAGGGATTATTTCTGTCATCCTACGCCCACTGAATATTCCAGTGAATTTTTCCCAGGAAATACCCTCAGAAGTAACCAAACCTGCCAATTCTTTCCCACTTCTCCCTGTAATTCCTGAAATACTGTGCACAAGACCTCCTCTGGCTACAGGGGTACAAACATGCCTTCCATTTCCGACCCCACGATAATGTCTGAGTTTTCTTCTCAATTATCCTGAGACCTCACAGTGGACATGATCCTTCTTTCCAGGTGTCTTTCCATCCCTTCCTCCAAGGCGATATGCATTTCTATACTTGTAAATCTCACCCATCAAAATCTAGAGTTCTGTCCTTTCAATAGGGACTCACCCTGCTCCTTTCTCTCCATGACCCCTTTACCTCTGCCCCACAGGCCTTCTCAATGACTGAAACTCACACATGGAACCTGATCACTAATTTCACAAAACTTCCTCAGAGTCTATTTTTATACAAATCACTAATTGACTAGCTCTTTTCAAGGGTACTGAGAGGGCATCGATCAGTTCTGCTCTTCACTGATTCCATCACAAGGATGTAATGTCTCAATGACCACAAGTTGTCAACAGGCTGATGAGTTTAAAGTCAGTGACAAGTTACACAGTTCTATACTATATCTTCAGGACAGTGCAGCTATGATCAGCTGAATTCTCTTCTAAGAATGCATTGGGGGATCTGATCTTTAACACCTACACACAAATCACCTGTGCACATGTCCATGTTTGTTAGCAATCTCCCTGGGAGGATCAGGAAAGGCTCAGCTGGAAGACACTGCAGTGGGACTCAGGTTGGCACACGAACAAAGAGAAGCCAGGGATCTGCAGTTCCTGAGTTTGTGCCTGTGGGACTCTCACAGACAAGGAGGAGGGGCATAATTTTTTGTCCTGGTCAAGAGTGAGACAGGAGACAGGAGGAGCCTGGAGGAAGGGATTCTGGAAAATAAGCAACAGGCAGATCTCAGAGCTTAGTGGAGGCACCTCCTGTAGGGAACACTGTTATGAGGTCAGGGTTGCAGTTGTGTTTCACAGGTGTAAGCTTTACAGGTGATGTGCCCAGACAGGATGGAGACCTAGGCCCTGTGTGTTCAAGCATTGCTCTGAATATGCCCATCCAGTGTAGCATTCCATGTATGTCCCCACGCTGTTGTGTACTCAGTCCGGGTGACAATTCAGAATACAGGAGGCTGTGTAGCACCCATGGACATGAGTGCCTGTGTGTACCCAATGGAGCTTGAGGGGACAGGAGAGACCTCTCCACTCAAAGAGATCCTGGAAGAAACTCTACTGGCAATGGAACCCATGATCCTTCCTGCAGCATGAGGAGCTCTATGTCAGCCATTCAAGCACTAATCCAGCACTCCTATACTTCAGGGATGCTGTTGCTTTGTGGACTCTGAAGAGCAACATGAGGGGTGATCATATACTATATCTTCAGGAAAGTGGAGCTTAGAATGGGGGAACTCAAACTCAGAACTTTCAGTTGGATCAGTATCCCTAGAACAGTGGAACTCTCCCCACAAGGGTCTGAATCTCTCTGGGGTCTTCAACCATAACCCCTCCAGCCTGCTCACAGGAGCTCTCTGTCTCTCTCCTCCTCCTCCTCCTCCTCCTCTCCTCCTCCTCCTCCTCCTCCTCCTCCTCTCTCTAAGACATTCTCCTTTGAGCCTTTGAACTCTTGAGATTTTCTACTCCCTCCATCAGACTATCTGGGCCCCCAGACTAGTAAACAGGGAGCTGTTGTTGGAGTAATTCCTATTCCCCCGCAATTCCTATTCCAAGCCCTTCCTGTCATGACTTCCAGGGGCTGATATGAGGGCATCCAGGACCCTCCCTACACTTCCCAGCTCCTCAAATAGGTCTCAAATTCATCATCCCTGTGTTGCAACTTCTCTTACCTCTTTCCCCATGGTACTTGGGCAACAGCTGATCCAAGCCATGCAGCCCCCTCTCAAGAATGCAGTTGGTATGGAAAGTATTATACACACCTCTCAACCCTTATCATGATGGTGATAAAAGGATTTAGAAACCATGGAGAAAAAGATGAGTTGGTGTGAGGGAGGCGACCCATTCAACCTCCCTTGATTCCACCTGTCCCTGTGAAAAGGAGGCTGAACGCTGGGCCTTATGAGCAGCTGTGGGGGACAGGGAAGGTCTCAAGAGGTTTTGTGTGTGGAGCTGAATAATGGTGTGTTTTCTGTGACCATAATAACCAGTTTATGGTCCTTGATGAGTCTTCCCTTTCTATCTTCATTGGGGATTCAGGATGAAATTTTGGGGAAATGGTTTTCTCCTTTCATTCTAGGGCATTGTTCTGCATCTCTCTGGGGTCTTCAGCCATAACCCCTCCAGTCTGCTCACAGGACTCTCCCTCTCTCCCCCTCCCCAGATATTCTCCTTTAGACTCTTGGGATATTCTTCTCCCACCATCAGAATATCCAGGCCCCCAAGGACCAGGAAACAGGGAGCTTGGGTTGGAAAATCAGGGTCATGAATGTGGAAAGGATGTTGGGGACAAGACACCCTTCCAGTATTCTTTCATCTGTTGGTTCCAGCTATGGGGAGGCTTTACACGGTGGGAGGAGAGGCCTTTGACTGTAGACATGGAGAGAAGGAGGCAGAAATGGGAGAGTGACAGAGATGCAAGAAGAGTGTTCTGTGAGAAGGTGACCCCTTGGTGCTGCGATTTCCCTCCCCCAGGACAGGCCAGTTGCTTTTGGCAGTGTTGCTCTCAGTATTCTAAGGCACAAAGGCTGTCATATCTGCATCCCAATGAAGATGAGGGACCCCAAATGGGATGCTGAAGGAAGGGACTCCTGATGGGCAAAGTGACAGGGCCTCTGCGAATAGAAAGATGTCCCAGGACAGCTAGATCTCAGGATTAACTTCTTAAAAGGGGACAGGCTAACCATCCTAGGTGAGTGGCTTCTTTCTCCTCCTTCCCTGTCCTCTCTAGGGTTTGGTTCAATTTTCTACTATTTGTTGTTTTCTCTCTATCTTCTATCAGACTGTGGTCAAGCATTCTCCCAGACCTCAAACCCTGGGGCAGGAATCTCTCCCCACCCGCTCAGATACCTACGTTCCTCAGATGGTCACTATAACCCTTCACCTTTGACCCTAGAGGCCAGGAGTGGACAGGGTGAACAATTGAGACTACTCCTACCTTTATTTGTATGGATGGATGGATGCATTGATTGGATGGATGGATGGATGTCTCGTTGTCAGGGAGCCATTGGGTCTCCAGGATTTGCTCTGTCTACTCCTGCTCATCTGTCACCAATCTGCCTAGTTTACATTATGAAGGGAAACAGAGGACCTATCTTATGGGAAATAGGAGAAAGGGAATTGAAGGAGTGACCACATAGGAAAATTATTGGACCCTGACAGAACAGGAAAAAGTAGTAATTGGTAGGCTCTCTCCAGGTTTCCATGGGCTGCCATAGAGAAATCCCTGAGTTGCCTTGTACTCAGAAAACCGAGCCAAGAGGGAAGAAGGAGAGGAAGGATCTGAAAACAAGAGAGTCAGTAGAGAAGTCATCTAAAGATGTGGAATTCAGGAAGGTGGGTTACTCAGTCTCTGTAGGATGTACCCCAAGAAGCAGAATTCCTTGAGTTTACTGATCCCAAGGCATGAACCTGAGATCAAAGATATAAATGCCACCGATCAATCCATAGACAGAGGGACTCTTAACACTAACTCCAAGAACTAAAGACTAGGTCAAGCTGATAGACTTACTCAGATGATCAAAGGCACTTCTGCAGAGACTCCAGGAATAAAAGAATTGGATCAAAACAGAATCCGTAGGTTATGCCCAGAACATGCACTACAGACATGTTGAGTACAAAAAGTCACCAGACTGAATCTAACAGGAGACCCCAAGATCTCAGGGGACAGACGGATAGCTCCAGATAGACCAGGTTAGGATGCTGGGAGTAGGCAGCAGGAGCTGGCTGGGGCCTGCTGTCTGTGCAGGAGGCCAAACCTAGAGGGTCTCAAAACCTCTTGGCCATGGACAGGTAGGCTCCTGGGTTCTTAGAACTGACAGAGAGTGGTTTTAGGAACACCTGACCCACTGTTCATGAGACACATTGACACATATGAAGGGTCTTGAAGTGGCATACATTGGCAGGCCCTGCCTCACACACAGAGGCCAAAGCTACCCATGGGAAAACAAAGACTGAACTTCTATTCTTCCCTAACCCCCACAGGTCAGCCCAAGACTGCCATCTCAGTCACTCTGTTCCCACCATCCTCTGAGGAGCTCAAAACCAACAAAGCCACACTGGTACGTCTTCTCAACGACTTCTACCCGGACACGATTACAGTGGCCTGGAAGACAGATGGCTAGCCATCACTCAGGGCATTGAGACCACCAAGTCCTCCTAATAGGGCCACAACAAGTATGCAGCCAGCAGCTATCTGATTTGTCATCTGAACAGTGGAGACGTCATGATACATACAGCTGCCACGTCATGCATGAAGGAAGCACCGTGGAGAAGACAGTGGTCCCTGCACAGTGTTCTTAGACCCTGGTCCTCCACTGACCCATGGAAGCTTAGAGCTTGGGAGATCAGGGGAAGGGTCCTTGCCCAGGCCAGGTTGCCAACCTTTCTCCCTGCACACAAAAACCCTCAATAAATGTCCTCATTGTTAAGCAGAAATTCCAGTCTTTGCTCATTTTTGTTTATATACTTTCATTCTACATTTAACCGTATTCAAAGATGAACAGAATCCCTTGATGTGGGGACAAAGCAGCCATGATAAGCAACCCGCTGTTTCTCTGCGGGATATTTTACTGCTATTCAGCAACCACTGAATGTTCCAAACCAAGGGAAAGACCATCAGAAGGACCCAGGCCTGCCCATGGTTTCCCACTTCTCCCCTGTCATCCCTGCCCCACTGTGTATAAGTCCACCTCTGGGTACTAGGGGACAAACTCTCCTTCCATCCCACTGGAACCTGGGAGAATGGCTGAACTCCCTTCCTTGTTATCTAGGGCCCTAACAGTGGGGATGAAAGAATTTCATTCAAGAAGTCCATCCACCTCCTCCTCAAAGGCTATACACTTTCAAACTTGTAAATCTCACCTAGAGACAGGTGACCAAGACAGTTGCCTATTACACAGAAACAAAAAACTCACTGGAGAAACAGATGCTTTTACAGAAACTACCATGGCAGTGGAATCCCATAGAGTAGAAACAAACCCAGGTTAATAACTGGGACTGTGGAAAGGGCCTCACTAGAAATCCACAGTCTACTGGACTACCTGGAATCAAATCCCAGGTACTGAAACCCCTTCCACCAGGCAGTCCAGAGGAGTCCTTGTGGGAAGGCAGGGCAGGGACTGCATGGATGGGGCAGGAGGTGTGTGGGCAAGAAACTGCCTCCCTGTGAGAGAGAAGAGTCTGGACCAAAGCAGGCAAACATTATCACAAACAAATGAGCACAGATAAACTGATGGGAGATGTTCAGACAGACACACCAGGACAGACAGAAACTCGAGGGGATTTGGTGTCCCATAGTCAGTTTCACCCAAGTTTGGGGGAACAGTGGCAGGGATTGGTGAGTGATGAGCAATAATGATAAAGAAGCAGATCCAAGGACCCCTGTAACTTTTAAGAGTTGGGCACAAGGGAATCTTACACAGGAAGATGAGTTTCCCAATGCTCCACTGACCTGACCTCAGTCTAGCAAGGGTCCAGCCAGAGGTCCCTGTTCTGAACATTAGCCCTGTACCCATTTCAAGACTGACATCAGAAGCCCCATGATGGACACCATTCCTCTGACCTCCCGCCACCCCTTCCATTCCCCACAGGTCAGCCCAAAGCTGCCTCCTAGTCACTCTGTCACAGCTCTCCTCTAAAGAGCTCCAAGACAGCAAGATCAAACCTCTGGGACTAACGAGTGACTGCTACCTAGGCATCATGACGGTGACCTGGAAGGCGGACAGCAACCCTGCCACCCAAGGTGTGGAGACCACCAAGTCCTCCAAACAGAGAAAAGACAAGTATGCGGTCAGCAGCTACCTGACCCTGACACCTGAACAGTGGTCATCGTGCAGCAACTATAGCTGCCATGTAATGCACAAAGAGAGGACTGTGGAGAAGACAGTGGTCCATGCACGGTGTCTTTAGGCCCCAGTTCTTCCCCCACACTGGGGACTAGAGCTTGGGAATCCAGGGGAAGTATCTCTCTCTAACTCCAATTGATAGAGCACTTCTCTCCACACCCTATAAACCCTCAATACATATCCTCATTTTCAATCAGAAATCCTTTGCCTCTCATTATTTTTTACCTCATATTTACTTTGTAATCTCCCTGGATTCTTTCTATGGTGTGGGGTCTACTGGCACCCAGGGGCTAGTAGCCCAAGGTCAAATGATAATATGCTCCTGCAGACATCATTCTAGGAGGGGTCTTACTCAACCAGATTTCTTTTTCCAAACTCTCCACACAGAGAGTTAGCCTGGCATAACTTGGACCAGGTGGGTCTCACATTCTCCAGATTCTACATCCTCTCAACAGAGGCCTAACCCTATATCATCCAGCATCTCTAATGTGCCATTGGTGTCTAGCCGCATCTCTGTAGTAAAGGGAGTGCCAGAGGAAGTCCCTGGTGTGAGGCCCTGGTGTGTCATCCCTCCTCCCAGCAAGACTCTGATGTCCATATCACTCCAAGTCATTGCAAACTTCAGTGGAAGAATGAACAATTTAATGATAAACAAAACAGCTAGTGAGGCTCTCATCAAATGCCTTGTGAATCATACTGTGGATATTGGGGGTGCTGCTGTTCATCTGTGGTTTGTAATTGAGTTTTGCTAAGGATTAAAGACTTGATACTGTGATTGGTGATTATTAGGTAGACCTGCTCCACCTGGAGTAATCTGCCAAATCGCCCCAACATGTCCTGCAGGGCAGAAATTGCAGGAACTTAGGGCTGGTCCTGATACCTTCCCAGGGTCGAGATGCAGCCACTGCCCCCCACCCCAGTAGGAGTCCAGTGCTGCTCTTAGGCTCTGCTTTCCTGCAAAGTTGTTTTAGCATCACAGCTTACTGGTCTCAGGCTGGACACCGCCAAATAGGTTCCCGGGATGACTGGCGACTTCCAGAAAAGGCTCTCATGTCGGGTCCTCATTCTTTATTGGTGTTAGCTGGTTGGATGATCAGTCCCTTCATATTTTGGATGTGAAGAAGTTCAGAGGGTGGATGCTCCCATCATCTTCTTCTTGGGAGGTGGCGGTGTTTGTGTAGAGAAGGGCAGTAAATGAGCTACCCTCTTCCACTCAAGAAAGCATATTAGGGAAACAGGAAAGAGAGTAATGTAGGTGGTTCCACATTGCTCAACTCTTTACAAACTGGCCATCTGGTGTGCTGCTCTCCTACAGAGTGAACATTTAAAGTGAGAGCCGAGGTGAGCTCCATCATGTAAGTGGATCTGCCCCTGGGATCCATTGTTACTGTGTTTCACGATGGTGACAATGCAGCTGCAAAACATGGACCGTTGCCCACAAGGAAACTTTTCAGGCAGCTCCTGTGATCGCTGACAACCAAAGGGGACCTGCATGGTTCTTGGTTTCTCAGATCATGAGAGGTTCTCCCTCACGAGTCTTTTCCCTGGTTCAGGCCTGGAAGAGGCCAATTACCCCTGGACTTTGCTGGGAGCTGGTCTTTTGATACCATTTTTTGCATACTGGCTTGTATCCCCAATTTTAATAAAGCAATGGAGGCCACCATCCCATATGACCTTGAAAACATGATGCCAAATTTAAACGAGGCAGGGGTTCTACCAAAGTCGCTTTGTAAGATTAAGCTGGCATTTCCCAGGAGTCCAGTTAGGCCTCACTGGTCAGGCCCATCCAACAAGGTCACCCCAGAAAAGGTGGGCCTGGGAGCTCTGGAGTCAAAGTCAGGGTCAGGGGAAGGTTCCCAGGACAAAGCAGTCCAGGGCAAGAGGACTTGCCTTTCAGGAAGGAGGACACCCTCTCTCACCCCATGGTCTCAGCAAGAGATCAGAATTGTATCAGTTCTGCAGAGAATATGCCATCTATACATTTGCATGGACATTCATTCCTAGGTGACACAAATGCCCTCCAATAAACTCATTCCAATGCCTGGGTGATGTTTAGATGGAAAACCAAAGCCAACACACTGACAATACTCAGGAGTTTAGATTTCCACAATGAAATCCAGAGTCACACAATTTCACTCATTCCATTATTCATGATGTGGGGATGGGAACTGTTGGGACTCTCTGCTAAGTAGACATCCCCAGGGAGAGGAGTCTGGGCTTCCATTTTGCAGCTGCAGGTGGAGAGTGGGGCATGGCCAAGGGAATGCTTTTTGTATGAGCCTGTGTTACAGTGTTGGCTGTTCAGCAGAAGGAAAAGGCTGACCATTCTAGGTGAGTGTCATCTCTCTCCTCCTTCCCTTCTCTCTTTAGGCTTTGGGTCAGTTTTGTACATTTTCTTGTTTTCTCTCTATCTTGTGTCAGCCTGTGGTCAAGCATTCTTCCTGATCTCAAACCCTAGGGAAAGAATCTCTCTCCACCCTTTTCAGATACCTTCTTGCCTCAACTGGTCACCACAGACTTTCACCTTTGACCCTAGAGGCTGGGATGGAAAGGTTGAACTGCTGAGACTACCCCTCTGTCTCTCTGTCTCTTTGTATATATGTATGTATGTATGTATGTATGTATGTCTGGCTGACAGGGAGGGGGTCATTGGGTCTCCAGGATTTGCTCTGTCTGGTTCTCCCCATCTGGGCCCTTTCTGCTTGTTTCACCTTATGAATGAAAACTGAAGACCCATCTTATGGGAAGAGGGAGCAAGGGAATTGAAGGAGTGACTGCTTGGGAGAATTTATCGGGTCCTGTACTGTCAGTGTCATAGCTGGGGAACCACAGATCTGAGGTTCATGGCCAAGTCCCCTGAGTTGAGGGACTTTGGAGCCAGGACAGAAACAAGGTAGGAGATAGAAGGGCCTCCCCAGATTTCCATGGGCTGCTACAGAGAAAGCCCTGAGCTGCCTTGTACTCATAAAACCCAGCCAGAAGGGAGGACAGATAGGAAGGCTGTTAACACAAGGGAGTCACTACAGAAGTCATCTATGGACATGGAATTCAGGAAGGTGTGTTACTGAGTCTCTGCACGACATACCCCAAAAGCAGGATGCCCTGAGTTTACTGGTCCCAAGGCACTATCCCAAGATCAAAGACATAAATGCCACCGATCAGTCCTTTAGACTCTTAACATGAACTCCAACAACTAAAGATTAGATAGGCAGATAGACTTATTCAGATGACCAAAGATTCTACTGCAGAGACTCCAGGGAAAAAAGAATTGAGTACAAACAGAGCCCTCAGGTTAGACCAAAGGTGTGCACAGCAGACATGTTGGGTAAGAAAAGCCCCCAGAGTGAATCTAACAGGAGACTCAGAGAACTTAGGGGAAGACACACAGCTCCAGATAGACTGAGTCAGCATGTCAGGAGGCAGGAGGAAGCAGTTGAGGACCCGCTATCTGTGCAGGAGGCCAAATTCTAAATTGTCTCAAAATAGGTCATAGGAGGCAGCCAACAGTGTTCTTAGAACTGGCAGAGTGTGGTTTTAGGATACCTGACCCACTGTCTTGGAGACACTTTGTACCATATGAAGGGTCTTGAACTGGCACAGAGGGCCAGAACCACCTTACACACAGAATCCAAAGCTCTCCATGTGGAATCCAAGACTCTGAACTCCTTTTCTTCCCTGACCTTCATAGGTCAACCCAAGGCTGCCTCCTCAGTCACTCTGTTCCTGTCATCCTCTGAGGAGCTCCAAACCAACAAAGTCACAATGACATGTTTCATGAGCGACTTCTAGCTGGGCAAGGAAGGCAGATGGCTCACCCATCACCAGGGTGTGCAGACCACCAAACCCTCCAAACAGAGCAACAACAGGTATGTGGCCAGCATCTACCTGACCATGACCCCTGACCAATATAGATCTCACTGCAGATTGAGTTGTGAAGTCTCCCATGAAGAACACAAAGTGGAGAAGACAGTGGTCCTTGCACAGTATTTTTAGGCCTTGGTCCTCCTCCGACCCAAAGAAGCCTAGATCTTGGGAGCCCAGTGGGAGGGTTTTCAGACATGCCAGATTGTCAGTCTTTCTCTCTTCACTCAATAACTCTCAATAAATATCATCATTGTCAATCAGAAATTTGAGTCTTTTCTCACTTTTGTTTATATACTTTGTGTTCTACATTTAACCATATTCAGAGGTGAACAGTATATTTTGATCTGGGGACAAAGCATCCATGAAAAGCAGCTTGATGTTTCTCTGAGGGATACTTTTACTGTCATTCGACAACCACGGAATGTTCCAGAACAAGGGAAAGACCATCAGAAGGACCTGCATGCCCATCCTTTCCCACCTCACCCTTGTGCTTCCTGCAGTACTGTGTACACGTCCACCTCTGGACACTAAGGGACAAACACTCCTTCCATTCCCCTGGCCCCCAGAAGAAAGGCTGAGTTCCCTTTCCTGTCATCTTGGGTCCTCACAGTGGGCATCGTCTTTCATTCAAGGTGTGCTTCCATCTCTTCCTCCAAGGCTATATACTTCCACACTGACAAATCTCCCCCAATCAAAACCTTGAGCACTGCCCTCACCATAGGGGTACACACTGCCTATGTTTCCCCATGGTTTCTGCCTTTTCCTCCACAGACCCTATGACTAGCCAACACTGACATGACCTCACACCTAGACCCTGGTCACTCACCCTTAGAACCACCTGGGAGACTATTGATTCACACGGCAATGTGTGGGCCAGCGGTATTCAAGGACACTAGTAGACGGCAGTCAGCTGTGCTCTCCACTGACTTCACCACAAGGATACAATGTCCTAGTGGCTGCAGATTGCCACCAAACTGATAAGTTCAAATTCAGTTGGCAGGTTCTGGGCTTCTACCATGAGCTTAGGTATCAGCTGGTTCCTCCACTCTAAGAGATCAGAGGGAGAGTTGATTGATAACACACATACACAGCATAGTCAAACAAATCACCAGCACATACACCCGTGTTGGACATCTCCCTGGGAAGATCAAGAAGGGTCCAGAGGCAGCAAGTCAGTGAGACCCAGGTTGGGACACGAACAAAGAGAATCCAAGCATTTGTAAACTATGAGTTTGGGCCTGGAATCTGTCCTGACATGGGATAGCAGCAGGATTTTCAGTCTGGGCCAAGAGTGGAACAGGAGACAAGTGGAGCCTGAAAGAAAGGATTCTGGAAAAAGAGGAGCAGACAGATCCCAGAGGTCAGCAGAAGCACCCTCTGTGTGGGACACGGATGAATAGGGCAGGGTGACAGGTGTGTATCACAAGTGTCAACTCTGCAGGTGTTGGACCCAGACAAGAATGGACACCCAAGCCCTGCTCTGAAATTCCCATCCAGGGTTAGGTGCCGTGAGTGATCCTAGGCTGTGGTGTACTGTCCCGGTGACACTTGTGAGCACAGGAGGCTGTGGAGTACCTATGGACAAGGGCACCTGTGTGTAATGGAAAGAGCTGCCCGGGACAGCAGAGACTCAAGCACACACTTTTGTTGGATTCATGGAGGAAAATGTACTGACAGTGGGACCCAAGATCTCTCTGTCCACTATGAGAAGTTCCTTGTGGAATATTCCAGCTCTAATCTAGCACTTCCAGCATGCAGGGCGTCAGCAGCTGCATAGTTTCTGGAGGGAAACATGAGCAGTTACCACAACTGCATCTTCATGACAGTCGAGTGTAGGATGGGATCACTCACACCCAGAGCTTGTATTGGGATCTGCATCTGTGGGGTCCAAGTAATTCTACCCATACTCCTGTAATTCCCATTCCAACATGACCTCCATTGTGGAGGATATGGGGGCATCAAGGACCCTCTTCACAATTCCCAGACCCTCAAAGCTTTTCCAGTCTCCTCATCCCAGTATTTTAACTTCTCTCACACTCTCCTCTGTGACAATCAGACACCTGCTGACCCAGGCCATGCAGTCCCCTCCCAGGAAGGCAGGGAGCTGGAAAACGGATTCCACACACATCTGTCAACCATTTGTGTGATGGCAGTCAATGAATTTTTAAGTGCTGAAGGGAGAGATGGTCAGGTCTGGGAGTGACGACCCATTCATGTACCCCAGACTCCACCTGGCTATTGGAAAAAGTAGCTGGATTCAGGGCCTCCTAAGCAGCTGCAGAGGAACTGAGTGGGGTGTCATGTCAGGAGGGTTTTTGTTCAGGGCTGAATGATAGTGTTATGTGTCTGCCAGAGGCACTAGGATGACCATTCTCAGAGGGTCTCACCTTTCTTTTTGAATTAAGTGTGAAATTGGGGAAAATGTTTTTCTCTTTTCTGTTCTGTCTAGGGCAAGGGTCGGAATTTTTCTGGGTTCTGCAACCCTAATCCTTTGAACCTGTCTAATCTTTTCAGACATGTGGTCAGGACAAGAAAAGATCATCCTAGTGACACCTTCTTGCTTCCTGCACAGGGAAACCCACTATCTATCTCTCTCTCTTTGGGAGACATTCTCCTCTGGGCACAGGGATGTTAAAGACCTACCCTCAGAGTCTCCAGGCCCCAAGAAATGAGCAGAACAGGGGGCTTTGTATGGTACACCAGGGCCATGATCTTGTGAAGGATGCTGGAGACAGCTAAGCCTCTTCGGGTCAGTCCTCTGTGGGTGTCTGCTATAGGGTGGCTTTATGCAGCATTCGGAGAGGCCTTTGACTGGAGAAATGGAGAAATGGAGGTGAAAATGAGAGGAGGACAGAGATGAAGGAAGAATATCCTGTGAAAAGTGATCCCAGAAGCTGGGTCCCTCCTTTTCCCCAGGATAGTCAGGTAGACTTTGACAGTGTGGGTCAGAACTCTCAGGCACAAAGGGTAGCACATCACATACCAACTATAAGAAGTGACCCAAAAGCCGATGCTGAGGTAAGGGACTCCTGACAGGTATAGGTGAGAGGGAACTCGCCAGGTAGAAAAATGTGCTAGCACAGGTAGATTCCCAGTATAATTTATGATAAAAAGTCAACTAGGAACCAGCACAGGACCAGCCTCCAAACACAGAATATTTTATACATGGAAACCCACAATTTCATGGACTCCCCAGGAACAGGCCTCAGCTTTATACCCCTGCATAGAAGGGGTCTCTGTGAATAGATGGGGTGGGATTTGCAGTGGGGGTACCAGGGCACATAGGCAACATATCCACTCACCTAAGGGGAGAAAATTCTGAAGACAAAACAGATAAACACCTTTCTGAACAGACCCAAAGGAGTGCTCCCAATGGAGAAAATCAAGCAGAGAATTTCCTTTAGGAAAGTTGGGTCCCAGGGCTTAGACAAGCCACTATCAGAAGAGCACAGGTGGGTACGAGTAGTTGGGAAACTGTAGGAGAAGCTCAGCCAAAAGAGACTTGACATTCCTCTGTCCTTGGGCCTTCTGGCTCTTCTGTCAGAAGGAGAGTATCCCCACCCTCCTGGAGCAAGTTTCCTGACCTTGCCAGTACCCAACTCAAGATGGAAGAAAGGAGACCCAGGTGGACATAAAGCATCTAAACTCCTGCCCCTACCAACCCTGGAGGTCAGCCCCTAGGTAGTCCTCTAGTTCACTCTGTTTACGCCGTAATCTGAGGTGATTCAAATCAGCAAGGTCTCACTGGTGTATCTAATGAACAACTTCTATCAGGCACCATAGTTGTGACCTGTAAGGTAGACAGCACCCCTATCACTCACAACGTGGAGACCACCCAACCCACCCAACCCTCAAAACTGCTACCTAACCATGACACCTAACCTGAATAAGTCTAGAAGTAGCCACAGCTGCCAGGTCATACACAATGGGAGCACCATTGAGAAGATAGTTGCCCCTGAACAGTCTTTGGCCCTGGCCTTCCCCCAACCCATGGAATCTTAGACCTTGGAAGACTAGGGAAAGGGTCCCCCTCCATGCCATGTCATCAGCCCTTCTCTCTGCACCCAATAAACCCTTAATAAATATCTTCATTGTCAATCAGAAGTTATAGTCTTTGCTCATTTTTGCTTACACATTTTCCATTCTACATTTAACCATTCTCAAAAGTGAAAGGAACCCTTTGATCTAGTTACAAAGCATCCAGGAAAAGCACCCAGATAATTCTCTGAGGGATACTTCTGTCCCCCTACCCCCACTGAATGTTCCAGAGAATATTTCCAGGGAAAGACCATCAGAAGGACCCATTCCTGCCCATTCTTTCCCACTTCATCCTGTGCTTCCTGAGACACTGTGCAAAAGTTCCCATATGGATACAGGAGGACAAAAATTCCCTCCACCCCAGCGGCCCCAGATCTTTCAAGGTGTCCTTCCATCTCCCCCTCCAAGGCTAAACACATTTCTACACTTATATTTCTCTCCCCATCAAAATTTATAGTTCCACCCTTTCTAAAGGGACCTACCCTGTACCTGTCTCCTCATGACCCCTGACCTCTGCCCCCAGAAGCCCTCCTTGTGTTTCTCAATGACTGAAACTCACACCTGGACCCTGATAACACTCCATAACATCCCTTTGAAGCATATTGTTATACGTATCACTAAGTGGACTAGCTATATTAAAGGACACTGGGGGACAGCAATCAGCTCTGTTCTTCACTAATTCCATCACAAGGACTTAATATCCCAGTGACCACAAGTTCTCCACAGGCTGATGAGTTCAAAGTCAGTGACAAGTTTCGCAGTTCTACCTTGGGTGCCAGCTGACTCCTCCTCTTAAGAAAGCATTGGGGTCTGGCCTTTAACACCCATACACACACAAATCTCCTGTGCACACGAACATTTTGGTTGACAGTCTTCCAGGGTAGATCAGGAAGGGCTCAGGTGGAAGGCATTGCAGTAAGACTCAGGTTGGGACAAGAGCCTAGAGAATCCAGGGATCTGCAGTCCCTGAGCTTTGAACCTGTGGGGCTGGCCTTGACATGGAGGAGGGGCATGATTATTTGTTCTGGCTGAGAATGAGACAAGAGACAGGAGGAGCCTTAAAAACAAGCAACAGGCAGATCTCAGACGTTAGTGGAGACACCTCCTGTGGGGGACACTGTTTTGAGGGCAGGGTGGCAGGCGTGTGTTACAGGTGTGAGTTCTGCAGGTGATGAGCACAGACCAGGATGGACACCTAGGAATGTGTGTTCAAGAACTGCTCTGAACAATTCCATCTGGTGTATGGCACCACGTGTGTTCCCAGGCTATTATCTACTCAGTCCTGGTGACACTTGTGAACACAGAGGCAGTGAAGCATCCATGAACATGAGTGCCTTTTTATAACAGAAGGAGCTTGAGGGGAAAGAAGGGACCTCTAAACTCGTAGAGTTCCTGGAAGAAACTGTACTGGCAGTGGGACCCATGGCCCCTCCTACAACATGAGAAGCTCCATTTGGGACATTCCAGCACTAATCCAGCACACCCATGCTCCAGGGATGCTGTTGCTTGTGGACTCTGGAAGGGAACATGAGGGGTGATCATACACTGTATCTTCACGACAGTGGAGCTTAGGATGGGGGTGCTCAAACTCAGAACTTGCAGTGGGATCAGTATCCCTGGGTCAATGTAACTTTCCCAACACCCTGCAATTCATATTCCAAGCTCTTCCTGTCATCACTTCCAGTGGATGATAAGGGGGCATCCAGGACCCTCTCCAGAATTCACAGCTCATCAGATAGATCCCACATTAATCATCCCTGTGTTGTAACTTCTCCTACCTCTTCTTCCAGGGTATTTGGACACCAACTGACCCAGGCCATGCAGCCCCATCCCAGGAATGCTGTGGGTTTGGAGAGGTTCTACACACCTCTCAAGCCTTATCATGTTGGGGATAAATGGATTTCTAAACCCTGGAGAAAGAAATGGGCTGGTGTGCAGAAGGTGACCCATTCAAACGCCCCTGATCCAACAGCCCATGTTAAAAGGAGGCTGAACCCTGGGCCTCACAAGCAGCTGCTGGCTGACTGGCTGGGGTCTCAGGAGGCTTTGTGTATGGGGCCGAATCACTGTGTGATTTGTTTGGCGGTGGCACCCGGTTGACCGTCCTTGGTGAGTCTTCACTTTCTATTTTCACTGGGGATTCAGGATGAAATTTTGTGGAAATGTTTTTCTCCTTTCCTTTCTTTCTACAGCAAGGTCTGACTCTCTCAGTGTTCTGCAACTCTAACCTTTCCAGCCTGCTCACAAGATAGCTCTCTCTCTCTCTCTCTGTCTCTCTCGTTCTCTCTTTCTTAGACCTTCTCCTTTGGACTCTTGGGATGTTCTACACTCTCCCTCATAGTATCTGGGCCCCCAGAGACCAGTAGAACAGGGGGCTGGTGTGGGAGCACCAGGAACCTGAATTTGCGAATGATGCTGGGGACAGCTCAGCCTTCCAGGGTTCTTTCCTCTGTGGGTTCTAGCTATGGGGAGGCTTTACACAATGTGAGAAGAGGACTTTGGAAACATGAAAAGATGGAGGGAGAAATGGGAGTGTGACAGAGATGGAGGAAGAATATCCCATGAGAAGGTGACCCCGGGATTTTGGGTTCGCCCTCTCCCAGGAAAGCCTCGTAGCTTTTGACAGTGTAACTCTCAGCACTCTAAGGCACAAAGGTTGGCATATCAGCACCTCAACAAGGAGGAAGGACACCAAAGCAGATGCTGAAGGCAGAGTATTCTGATGCGAAAGTTGACAGGGACTCTCCAGGTACAAAAGTGTCCTAGGACAGCTAGATCCCATGATTAACTTCTGATAAGGAGACAGACTGACAATCCTAGGTGAGTGTCCTGTTTGTCTTCTTTCCCTGCTTTCTCCAGGGTTTGTGTCAATTATCTACTTTTTGTTGTTTTCTCTGTATCTTGTGTCAGCCTGTGCTCAAGCATTCTTGTGTCAGCCTGACCTCAAACCCTAGGGCAAGAATCTCTCCCCACCATGTTCAGATACATTCTTGCTTCAGATGGTAACTACAGTCATTCACCTTTGACCCCAGAGACAGAGAGAGGAGAGGGAGAACTGCGGAGAGTGCACCTATGTCTCTGTGTCTTTGTTTGTATGTGTGAATGTATTATGTATGTATGCCTGGGTGACAGGGGGTCATTAGGTCTCCAGGATTTGCTCTGTCTAGTACTCCCCATCCTGGTGCTGTCTGCCTGGGTCGCATTGTGAAGGGAAACAGAGGACCCATATTATGGGAAGAGGGAGCAAGTGAATTGAAGGAGTGAACACTTGGGAGACTTTATTGGACCCTGAACTTTGAATGCCACAGCTGTGAGCCACATGTCAGAGGCTCATGGTCATGTACCCTGGGCTGAGGGACTTTGGATCTAGGACAGAAACAAGGTAGGAGGTGGAAGGACTTTCCCAGAATACCATGGGCTGTCACAGAGAAAGTCCTGAGTTGGCCTTGTACTCAGGAAACCCAGCCAAGAGGGAAGAAGAGGAAGGTTCTGAACACAAGGAAGTCAGCAGACCAGTCACCTGAGGATGCAGAATTCAGGAAGGTGGGCTATTGAGTCTCTGCAAGATGTACCCCAAGAAGCAGGATTCCCTGAGTTTACTGATCCCAAGACATGATCCAAGACCAAAGGCATAAATGTCACTGATCTGTTCATAGACAGAGGGACCCTTAACATGAACTCCAACAACTAAAGACCACAACAGGCAGATAGACTCACAAGAAGATCAAAGGCCCTACATCAGAGGGTCCAGGGGGAAAAAAATGAGTAAAAACGTAGCCCTTAGGTTAGACCCAGATAGTGCAGAGCAGACATGTAGTGCAAGAAAAGCCCCCAGAGTGAATCTAACTAGAGACTCAGAGAGTTCAGGGGACAGACAGATATCTCCAGATAGACCAGATCAGAAATTCAGGAGGAAGCAGTAGAAGGTAACTGAGGGCCTGCTGTTTAGCAGGAGGTCAAGCCTAGAGGGTTCAAAATAGGTCATGGGCAGGCTGGCTCCGGGATTCTTAGTAATGACAAAGAGTGTTTTTATGAAAACCTGACCAAGTGTCCAAGAGACATGTTAGCCATATGCAGGGTCTTGGATTGGCATAGATGGCCAAACCACTTTCTCACACACAGAGGCTATAGCTACCCATGGGAAAATCAAGACAATGAAATTCTTTTCTTCCTTGACACTCACAGGTCAGCCCAAGGCCTCCCCCTCAGTCACTCTGTTCCCGCCATCCTCTGAGGAGCTTCAAGCCAACAAAGCCACCCTGGTATGTCTCATCAGTGGCTTTTACCCAGGCGATGTGAACGTGAACTGGAAGGCAAACGGCTCCCCCGTCACTCAGGGTGTGGAGACCGCCAAGCCCTCCAAACAGAGCAACAACAAGTATGCGTCCAGCAGCTACCTGACCATATCACCTGACCAGTGGAAATCTCACAGTACATACACCTGCCAAGTCACGCATGAAGGAAGCACTGTGGAGAAGACAGTGGTCCCTGCACAGTGTTCTTAGGTCCTGGACCTCCCCCATCCCAGGGAGCCTAGAGCTTGGGAGCCCAGGGGAAGATCTTCCTCCATGCCGGGTTGTCAGCCTTACTCCCTGCACTCAATAACCCTCAATAAATATCCTCACTGTCAAGCAGAAACTCAAGTCTTTGCTCATTTTTGTTTATATACTTTCCATTCTACATTTAACCATATTCAAACATGAACAGAATCCTTTGATCTGGGGACAAAGCAGCCATGAAAAGCACCCTGATGTTTCTCTGAAGGATACTTTTACTGTCTTTTGACAACCTCTGTATATTCCAGAGCAAAGCAAAAACCATCAGGAGGACCCAGGCCTGCCCATTTTCCCCACTCTCCCCTGTTCTTCCTGCAGCACTGTGCAAAAGTTCACCTCTGGGTACTAGAGGACAAACACCTCTCCCAGTCCCCAGGTCTCCAGGTGAATGACTTAACTCCCATGCCTGATATCCTAGGCCCTCACAATGTGCACCGTCTTTCGTTTGAGATGTCCTTCCATTTCCTGCTCAAAGGCCATACACTTCCTCACTTGTAAATCTCCCCCTATCAAAACTTGAGCACTGCCCTCACTGTAGGGCACACCCTGCTTCTGTTTCCCCATGCTTTCTGCATTTTGTCCCCACAGGCCCTCCCTCTAGCCCTCATTCACAGGACCTCACACCTGGACCCTGGTCACTCACCCTACAATCCCCCTGGGAGTCTAATGTTTCTTATGACACTGGGTGGCACAGCTGTATTCAAAGACACTAGAGGAGGGACCCCAGAGTAGACACTGAGGGAGAGTTTCCTGATAGGTAAAGTGATAGGAACCATTCTGGATTGAAATATGCCCTAGGACAGCTACATCCCTGGATTAACTTCTGATAAGGAGACATCTTGGAACAAATTCAGACCCAGGCTACCAAAGAAAATGTCACATATGGAAGCCGTTTTCTCCAGGACTACCTAAAACAGGCTTCAGGTTGACATCCCCTGCTTACCAAGGGGTCTCTGTGGGTAAATAGGGTGATGCCTACTGTGGGGTACCAGGGTGTATGTGGAAAACTAACCCACTTCCTCAATGGAGAAAATTATGAAACAGGACAGACAGACACCTTCCTGAAAGTTCCAGAGGAATGCCCCCAAAAGTAATGTTCAGAGAAACGTTCCCTGAGGAGAGCTAGATCTCAGGGCTTAGACCAGTCAGTATCAGCAGAGCACAGGTGGGTAATGAGGAGGTGGGAAACTGTAGGAAAAGCTCCAGTCAAAAGAGACCCGACTCTTCCTGAGTCCTGAGGCTCTATGCCCTCTTCTCTCATAAAGTGAATATCCCCACCATCCGCTGAACTGACTAGCAAGGCCTGGACAGCGGTTCCTGCCCTGGGCTGTACCCACATCAAGACTGAGGTCAAAAACTCCAGATAGACACAAGGCTTCTGACTTTCAGCCCCTTCTCTACCCCACAGCTCAGCTCAAGGCCACCCCCACAATCCCTCTGTTCATACTATCACCAGAGAGTTGCAAACCACCAAGGCCACACTGGTGTGTCTCATAAGTGACTTACACGGGTACCGTAACTGTGATCTGGAAAGCAGACAACACCCTTGTCACCCATGGCATGGAGATCACCCAGTCCTTCAAACAGAGCAACAAGAATTATGCGGCCAGCAACTACCTGTCCCTGACATCCTATGAGTGGAAATCCAGAAGCAGATAAAGCTGCCAGGTCACAAACAAAGGGAGGTCCCTGGAGAAGACAGTAGCCCTTGCACTTGTTCAAAGGCCCCAGACCTCTCCACTCAGCCCCCAGGGGTCTAGAGCTTGGGATCCCAGGAAAAGGATCTTCCCTCTTGCAAAGTTTTCCAGCCTTCTCCCTGCACATATTAAACCCTCAATAAATATCATTATTGGCAATCAGATAACCTGGTCTTGTCATTGGTTTTCTCATTTTTCTATCCTGAATTGGACAAACCTGAAAGATGAATAGACTCCGTTCAGCCCTGTGGGAAAAGAGACCTAGGAAGGACTTCGATAGTTTTGAGGAGATAACTTCACTAACACTCTGAAAGACCAGAGAATGTATCACAACAGAGCACCGGGGCAGCAGTATCCAGGGTTGCCTGACTTCCCATTCGTGCTGTTCTTGTGTGGACATGTCCACGTCCTGCTGCATGAGATGACATCTGTTGAGTCCCCACGGACTCTAGGTTAACAGACTTTCTACCTAAAATCTCAGGGCTCTCACTCTAGACAGTGTACCCTTCTCAAAATATCCCACCCTCTCAAGAATAAGCCTCTCAAGTCCATGGGCTTTTGGTCTCTCTCCCTCCTATGAAGCCAATCCTTCTTCTTCTTTTCAGGACCCAATACTCTGTCCCTGAAAGCCCTCCTAGAGCAGGCACTGACTGGACCCTCATCTGTACCTTGGACACATCCTACATACCACAACCAGGATGCGCCCACTCCACATGAGTCAAAAGTGTCTCCATTGTAGTCTAGGCCCCAGGGAAGCAAAGTTCAGCTCTGCTCTTCCTGCATCCCTTAGTAGTCAGTCCACAACTGGCCTCACACTCAGTATCTAATGTCCAGTGGTCTATTGAGGTCAGAAGGGCTGGAGACATGAAAGTAAAGAATTAGATTCTGGGTTGATCCCACAGACAATCCTGGAAACCCATTCCAATATTTGGAGCTCTGTGTGGGGAACCCATGAACCCAGGAAATGACTGTACTTGAAATAGTACAGGCTGGGAGGACTGAGCTTAGGGATAAACCCACGTAAACACACATCAGGCATTCATAAGCAAAAACATGCATACACACATGACACACATGAGTTCACACAGACTGGGCACACACACACATGAATTCAAGAATTTAAACATGCATGACCACAGCATACATATGTCCTCACAAACATAAAATGTCTTCCTACATGTGCTTGCTATATATAACCATTGCCATGGAGGGCATCCCTCCAGGGATCGTGCTGGGCATGCAGAAGCTTCTGGGACCTCAGCTCTTCACAGGTGCCAGCTCCATCTTCCCTGTGACATAAGCAGTTTTTTCATTTCCTCCAATGTGACATTCCCATTGAGCTGAGCCTGGACCTACAGCCACTTCCAGGACAGAATGTAGTAGGGGCCCCAGATGAAATGTGCAGCTATGCCTCCTCTCCCTCCCCAGCCATGGAAGAATGAACTTCTAGCCCCAGATAAAGAGTACTTCTTGCGAGGCTCGGTGTTTCAGCCTGTAATCCCGTGCTTTGTGAGGCCGAGGTGAGTGGATTACCAGAGCCCACGGGTTCGAGACCTGCCTGGGCAACTTAGTGAGACCTCATCTCTACAGTAAATCAAAGATCAGCCGGGTGTGTTAGCGTGTGCCTGTAATTCTGGCTACTCAGAAGGCTGAGACGGAAGGATCACCAGAGCCCAGTGGGTCAAGTTTGTGGTGGCTGGGACTGGCCACTGCACTCCAGTCTGGGCAACGGAGTGAAACTCCAACTCAAAAAAAAAAGAGTCCTTTTTGTGAGGAGGGACCACCTTCACAACCTCCATCCCTCAGAACTGCTCCATGACTAGGGGGCTGTCCTTAGAGCTCCTGAGCAACTGTTGGTGAGAGGGCCTGGGTAGGGTGTCAGGAGGGTTTGTGTGCATGACTGTGTCATAGTGTGCTGTTGGAAGATGAACCCTGCTGACCGTCCTCTGTAAGTCCCCCTTTCCCTCTTTGGAATTCCGAGTGAACTGTGGGGAGACATTTTTCTCTTTTATGTCTTAGCTGAGCTAGGTCTAAGCCTGTTGGAGGTCTGTGCCTTTACCCACACTTTTTCTGAACTCTCACCCATTCCACCCTGACTCTAACCTTGCCCCTCCTGGTCACAGCAGGAAGGGATTATACTACAGATTCCTTCCTGTCCACTGTTCAAGCTCACTGTGACCCCAGCCTTTCTCTCCAGGGACATTCTTCCATGTTCTCTAATGTCCACTCCCTCCCTCAGGATCTCTTGTCCAGTGTCCTGGAGATATGGGAGGCGGGGGCACCAGGGCCATTGGATGTGGGAAGGATGCTGGGAACTACTCAGTCTCCTGAGGTTCTGTCCTCCATGGGCACAGCTATGAGGCTGCTTTACACACTGTCATGGGAGGTCTTTGACTGGGGATTTGGAGAGATGAAGGAGGAAAAGAGAAGGGGACCGGGATGGAGGAAGAATGCGCTGTGTGAAGGTGGCCCCAGGGTGCAATGTCCCACCTTCTTCTCCTGGCAGGACACCATGGACACAGTTGGTCTCAGGACACATAGACCCTAAAGGTAGACCCTTATTAATTCCACCCCTGTAGGAAGACCAGAGCAGATGCCCATGAAAGTGACTCCTTAAGAGACAGGGGACAAGTACAGTTGCCTATCACACAGAAAAAGCTCACTGGAGAAACAGATGTTCTTATAGAAATTCACATGGCAGGGGGACAACATAAAGTGGACACAAACACAGGTTAATAGCTGGGGGTGGAGAAATGGCCTCAAATAGAAACCCTCAGTCTACTGGAATAACTGGAAGAGAATCCCAGAACTGAAATGCCTGCCACCAGGCCACCCAGAGGGGTCCTTGTGGGGAGGTGGGGCAGGGGCTGCAATGATGGTGGCAGGAGGTGTGTGAGCAAGAAACCTCCTCCCTGTGAGAGAGGAACCTGAATCTAAGACAGGCAAGCATTATAACAAACAAATGAGCACAGAAAAACTGATGGGAAACGTTCAGACAGACACACCAGAACAGACACTCGAGGGAATTTGGGGTCCCATAGTAAGTTTCATCCAAGGTTGGGGGAACAGAGGTGGGGATTAGTGAGCAATGAGGAGGAATGATAAAGAAGCAGATCCAAGGACATCTGCAACTTTTTAGGAGTCAGGCACAAGGGAGTCTTCCACAGGAGGAAGCATTTCCCAACCCTCCATTGACCTGACTTCAGTCTAGCAAGGGCCCAACCTGAGGTCCCTGTTCTGAATCTTAGCCTTGTACTCACTTCAAGACTAATATCAGAAGCCCCATGGTAGACACCAGTCCTCTGACTTCCTGCCCACACCCTATCCCCACAGGTCAGCCCAAGACTGCCCCCTCAGTCACTCTGTCACAGCTCTCCTCTAAAGAACTTTAAGACAGCAAGACCACACCTCTGAGTCTCTCGAATGACTACTACCCAGGCATCGTGAGGAATACCTAGAAGGCAGACTGCACCCCTGCCATCCAAGGTGTGGAGCCCACCAAGCCCTCCAAACAGAGAAATAACAAGTATGCGTCAACATCTACCTGACCCTAACACCTGAACAGTGGGCAAATGGCAGCAGCTACAGCTGACAGGTAACACCACAAAGGGAGCTCTGTGGAGAAGACAGTGACCCCTGTACAGTGTCCTTGTGCTCCAGTCATGCCCTCGCACAAGGGCCTAGAGCTTGGGGATCCAGGGGAAGGATCTCCCTCTCAGCCCAATTGATATAGCCCTTTTCCCCGTACCGTATAAATTCTCAATAAATATCCCCATTGTAAATCAGAAATCAGTTGCCTCTCCTTACTTTTTATCTCATATTTACTATTTCATCTCCCTGGGTTCTTTCCGAGGTGTGAGGGACTCCTGGCACCCAGTGGCTAGTAGTCCAAGGTCAAATGTCTAATAATGTCCTGCAGACATCATTCTAGGAGTGGTCTTCCTCACCCAGCTTTCTTTTTTCCAACTCTCCACTGTAACCCTTAGCCACCAGCCTGGGATCAGCTTTGACCAGGTGGTTCTCACATTCTCCAGATTCTACATCTCCTCAACAGAGATCTGATCCTGTATTATCCAGCATCTCTAATGTGCCACTGGTGTCTAACCACATCTCTGGAGTAAAGGGAGTGTCAGAAGAAGTTCCTGATGTGAGACCCTCATTTCTCATCCCTCCTCCCAGCAAGACTCTGATGTTCATATCACTAATGTTGGGACAAGATGGTCTGTGGGGTCAGGATGTGGTTCAGAGCTAAAAGCAGCCTGGGGCTGAGACCTCTGCCATGAAAAGTCCACAGTTCTAATGTCAGGCTCTTGGGTGAGTTAGTTTATAGCTCTCCAGAGCCCTGGGTGAGCTCCTTGGATCAATGGGAACTGCGATCCAGAGTAGGATGTTGTCCCTGCAGGCAGACGCTGGGATGCTAGCCTCCTTGCACTGGGAGCAAGGAAGGGCCCAGTGAGACTTGGGGGGAGGACTAGAGAAGGAATCAGGAGAAATTAAGGGGATTCTGGAGCCCAGCACTGGCTAGAGGCAAAGACAGAAGGAGAGGACACCTTGACTCAAGACCACATTTTGAGCAGGAACAGAGAGAGGTTGAAAACCACAAGGAATTCTGGATTAGAGGTAGGGTGGATTCACACAAGGACAGAACAGGAGGAGCATGACTCAGGACTACAGGCAAGGTCAAGTTTCCACAGAGACTCAGTAACCCAGAAACTCCCATCCCAGCAGGTACCACTCCATCCCCTACGCGATCATACTGCTCGGAAACCCCCACACCTGCACTATGTGCCCTTACACCTGATGTCACACACTATTTCCAGGTCCCTGACAGTGATTTTCCCCTCAGAGAGAAAGGATTTGGCTGCCTCTATGAGTTCATCATGCCCAAACCTGAGGCTCCACTGGTTCATTAGGGACGAGGCAGCTGCAGGACACAGTTGCAGGGACAGGGGCCTTTGTCAACAATTGTGTAGAAACTAGGGGTCTGCTAGGAACTAGATAATGGCCACCCCTTCCCCAATCTTGTGTGGAATTGAATTTTAGAAATTCCAGAATGTCTATATGACCCAGTTCATCAATGTGAATGTTGATGCCCACAGAAGAGAGTCCTCCCAGTCTCCCTCATCTTCGTGGCTTTGCTGGGTAGACTGCTTGTGTTCACCCAACCCCTGGAAACTGCACCAAGGTTCATCCTCTTCTTTGTCTTTTCTTGTATATTTTTATTATGAAGATCTTTGAACAAAAAAAAATGTATAGACAGAAGAAAGGTAGCAACCATATGTTGCAATCACTCAATCTCCCAAAAGTGCCATTTTGGGGTAATGCTAAGCCTACGCACCAGAACAACAAAACGACTGCCTTGTAAAATATTTCCAGGCAGATGCCATGCTCCAAGTCATTGGAAACATCAGTGGAAGAATCAACAATTTAGTGATAATCAAAGTAGCTAAGTGAGGCTGTCATCAAATGACTTGTGAATCACAATGTGAATATATTGAAACAAATTTGGGGTCCTGCTATTCATTTGTGGTTTGTAATTGAATTTTGAAGAGGATTAAAGACTCGATACTGTGATTGGTGAACATGGAATAGACATGCTCTACCTGCAGTCATCTCCCAAGTCGCCCCAACATATCCTACAGGGCAGGAGTTGCAGGAGCTGAGGGCTGATCCTGGGACATTCCCATGGTCAAGATGCAGCCACTGCCTCCCCGAGCAGGCGTCCAGCGCTGCTCTTAGCCTCTGTTTTCCTGCAAAGTGGTTCTAGCATCAATGGGCTTACCAGGCTCAGGCTGCACATTGCCTAAAAGGTTCCTGGGATGACTGGTGACTTCCAGAAAAGGCACTCATGTCAGGTCCTCAGTCTTTATTGGCACTAGCTGGTTAGACGGTCACTCTCTTCATCTTTCAGATGGGAAGAAGCTCGGAGGGCAAATGCTTAGAAATTCTTCTTCTTGGGAGGCGAGGATGTTTTCGTGGAGAAAGGGCATTAAATGGACTACCCTCTTCCACCCAGTGATATGTATCAGGAAACAGCAAAGAGAATAAATGTAGGTTGTTCCACATTGTTCATCTCTTTACAAACTGACCATGTGGTGTGCTGTTGTCCTACAAAGCGAACATTTAAACTTAGGGCCAAGGTGAGCTCCTTCATATAAGTGGATCTGCCCTTGGGATCCATTGTTACTTTGTTTCATCATGGTGAAAATGTGGCTACAAAACATGGACATTTGCCCACAAGGAGCTTTTTAGTTAGCTCCTGTTATCCCTGACATGACCAGAGGGGACCTCCATGGTTCTTGATTTCTCAGATCACAGGAGGTTGTCCCTTACCTGTCCCCTCCCTGGCCCAGACCTGGGATAGGCCACTGCTGTAACGGACTTGGTGGGAGGTGCTCTTTTGAGACCATGGTTGGTATGCTGCCTCATATTTGCCATTTGAATAAAGCAATGGAAGCCACCAAACCATCTGACCCTGAAAACATGATGCCACATTGAAGTGAGGAAGGGGTACTACCAAGGTCACCTTGTAAATTTGAGCTGACGTTTCCCAGGAGTCCAGTCAGGTCTCACTGGCCAGGCCATCCAATAGTGACATCTCAGGGATTGTGGAACTGAGAGCCCTGTCTTGTCAGACAGGAACATGGGAAGATTACCAGGACAAAGCAATCTAGGGCAAAACGACTTGTCCTTCAGGAAGGAGGACGCTCTCTCTCATCTCATGTTCTCAGCAAGAGATCAGGTTGTATCAGTTCTGCAGAGAAGATGCCACCTATACATTTCCATGGAAATTCATTCTTAAGTGACACCAATGTCATCCAATAAACTCATTCCAATGTCTGGGTGGTGTTTGGATGGGAAATCAAAGCCAAGATACTGACAACACTCAGGAGTCTGTATTTCCAGGGTGACATCCAGAGTCACAAAATGTCAACCATTCCATTATTCATGGAGTGATGCTGGGGACTGTTGGGACTCACTGCTAAGTAGAAACCCCCTGGAGAAGGGACCTGAGCTTCCTTATTCACAGATGCAAGTGGGGACTGGGGGATGGCCAAGGGAGGGGTTTTTTTTATAAACCTGTGTCACAGTGTTGGATATTTGGCCAAGGGACCAGGCTGACCAACCTACGTGAGTGTCTTCTTTCTCCTCCTTGCCTGTGCTCTCCAGGGTTTGGGTCAATTTTCTACTGTTTGTTGTTTTCCCTCTATCTTGTGTCAGTCTGTGGTCAAGCATTCTCCCTGTTCTCAAACCCTGGGGCAAGAATCTCTGCCCACCTTGTTCAGATACCTAGCTACCTCAGCTAGTCACTACAACCATTCATCTTTGAAGCTAGAGGCTGAGAGTGGACAGAGTGAATAACTAAGACTACCTGCCGGTCTCTCTCTTTGTTTGCATGTCTGTCTGTATGTATATCTGCATGTATGTCTGGCTGACCAGGGGTCATTAAGTCAACAGAATTTACTCTGTCTGATCCTCCCCATCTGTGTCATGGCTGCCTAGTTGTCATTATGAAGGGAAACTGAGGGCCCATCTTATGGAAAGAGGAAGCAAGGGAATTGAAGGAGTGAACACTTGGGAGAATTTATTGGACTCTCAACCTCCAATGCCACAGCTGAGGAACCTCAAGTCAGAGGCACATGGCCAATTCGCCTGGTCTGAGGAACTTTGGATCCATGACAGAAAAAGTTAGGAGGTGGAAAGGCCTCTCTAGGATTTCATAGGCTGCCACAGAGAAAGCCCTGAGTTGGCCTGGTACTCTGGAAACCCAGCCAGGGATGAGGAAGGAGATGAAGGCTCTAAACACAAGGGAATCAGTAGAGAGTCATCTAAGGACATGAAATTCAGGAAGGTGGGTCTCTGTAGGATGTACCCCAAGAGGCAAGACTTCCTGAGTATACCAATGCCAAGGGATGAACCCAAATCAAAGGCATAAATGCCACCGATCAGTCCATAGACAGAGGGACTCAACATGAAATCCAAAAAGTAAAGATGAGGACAGGTAGATACACTCACTCAGATGATCAAACTCCCTACTGCAGAGGCTCCAGGAAAAAAGAATTGAGTAAAAACAGAACCCTTGGGTTATAACAAGAGTGTGTATAGCAGACATGTTGGGTAAGAAAAGCCCCCAGAGTGAATCTAACAGGATACTCAGAGAGCTCAGGGGACAGACACACAGCTCCAGATAGACCAGGTCAGCTTGTCAGGAGGAGGCAGGAGGAAGCAGCTGATGATTTGCTGTCTTGGCAGGCCAAAGCCTAGAGGGTCTCAAAATAGGTTATGGACAGGCAGGCTCTGGGGTTCTTAGAACTGACAGAGAGTGGTTTTAGGAATACCTAACCCACTGTCCAGGAGATACTTTGACCGTATGGAGGGTCTTGACCTGACATAGAGGGTCAGACCCCTCTTCACACACAGAAGACAAAGCTCCCTATGGGAAAACCAAGACTCTAAACTCCTGTTCTTTCCTGAACCCCACAGATCAACTCAAGCCCTTCCCCTCAGTCACTCAGTTCCCACCATCCTCTGAGGAGCTCCAATCCAACAAAGCCACAATGACATATCTCATGAATGACTTCTACCCAGGCATGGTGACAGTGGCCTAGAAGACAGACGACTCCCCCATTATTCAGGACATGGAGACCACTAAGCCCTCCAAATGGAGCAACAACACGTATGCGGCCAGCAGCTACCTGACCATGACACCTGACCAATACAGAACTCACAGCAGACTGAGTTGAGAAGTCATGCATGAAGGAGGCACAGTAGAGAAGATAGTTGTCCCTGCAAAGTGTTCTTAGGCCCTTACCCTCCCTGACCCATGGAAGCCTAGAGCTGTGGAGCCCAGCTGAAGGATATTCCCCCATGCCAGGTTGTCTGTCTTTTTTGTTGCACTCAATAACCCTCAGTATATATCCTCGTTTTCAAACAGAAATTCCAGTCTTTGCTCATTTTTGTTTATATACTTTCCATTCTACATTTAACCACATTCAAAGGTGAACAGAATCCTTTGATCTGGGGACAAAGCAGTCATGAAAAGCACCCTGATGTTTCTCTGAGGGATACTTTTACTGTCATTCAACAACCACGGAATGTTCTAGAACAAGGGAAGGAACATAGGAAGGATCCACCTGCTCATTCTTTCCCACCTCTCCCCTATGCTTCCTACAGCACTGTGTACATATCCACCTCTGGATACTAGAGTACAAACACTCCTTCCCTACCCCTGGCCTCCAGGAGAATGACTGAGCTGGGTTACCTTCATGCTATCTCGAGTTCTCACAGTGGGTTATCATCTTTAATTCAAGAAGTCCTTCCATCTCCTCCTCCAAGACGATACACTTCCACACTTGCAAATCTCCCATAATCAAAACCTTCAACACTGCCCTCACCAGGGGGTACAACCTGCTTCTGTCTCCACATGGTTTCTGTCTTTTGCCCCCACAAGCTCGCTGACCAGACCTCACTGACAGGACCTCATACCTGGACCTTGGTCACTCACCCTATAAAACTTCCTGGGAGCCTATTGCTTCACACATCAATGGATGACTCAGCAGTAATCAAGGACACTAGGATGCCATCCACATTCAAGAGGATGGCAGTCAAGTCTGCTCTCCATTAACTCCACCACAAGGACAAATTAACCCAGTGACTGCAGATTGTCCTCAAACTGATGAGTTCAAAGTCAATTGGCAGGTTCTAGAGTTCTACCATGAGCTGAGGTGTCAGATGACTCCTTCTCTTTTGAATGCAGTGGGAGATCTGATTGATAACACACACAACATAAGCACACAATTCACTTGCACATACTACCATGTTGGGCATCTCCCTGGGAAAATCATGAAGGGTCCAGGGGAAGCAAGTCAGTGAGATCCAGGTTGGGACATGAGCAAAGAGAAGCCAAGCATCTGCAGTGTCTGAACTTTGAACCTGGGATCGGCCCTGACTTGCAGTAGGATCAGGATTTTCTGCCTGGGGGGCAGGTGTGTATCACAGGTGTCAGCTCTGCAGGTGTTGAACTCAGACAAGGATGGACACCCAGGCCTTGTGTGTCCAAGCCCTGCTCTGAAAATGCCCATCCAGAGTTAGGTGCCATGAGCAACCCTAGGCTGTGGTGTACTCTGTCCTGATGACACTTGTGAGCACAGGAGACGGTGGAGTACCTGTGGACAAGGGCACCTGTGTGTAATGGAAGAAGCTTGCAGGGACCTCAGAGACCCATACACATGCACACATTTGTAGGGTTCATGGAGGAACATGTATGGACAGTGTGACCCAAGCCCTCTCTGCCCACCGTGCGAAGCTTCGGGTGGACCATTCCAGTTCTAATCCAACGTTCCTAGCCTGCAGGTGATCCGTTGCTCCATGGGCTCTGCAGGGGAACATGAGCAGTAACCATACACTGCATTTACAGGACAGTTGCGCTTAGTATGAGACCACTCAAACTCATACCTTGTATTGGAGTCTGCATCAGTGGAGTCAGTGTAATCCTCCCTGTACTTCCACAATTCCCATTCCAAGCCCATACTCTCACCAACTCCAGTGTGGAGGATATGGGGGTATCCAGGACCCTCTCCACAGTTCCCAGCTCCTCAAAGCCTTCCTAGCTTCAGCATCCCAGTATTGTATCTTCTCTCATCCCTCCTCCATGGTAACTAGACACCTGATGACTCAGTTCATTCAATCCCCTAACAGGAAAGCAGGGAGCTGGAAACGGATTCCACACACATCTCTCAACCTGTCCTGTGACGGCAGTGAATGGATTTCTAAGTCCTGAAGGAAGAGATGGAAGAGAGACGACTGCTTCATATACCCCTGATTCCACTTGCCCATGTGAAAAGGAGGCTGAATGCTGGGCCTCCCAAGCAGCTGCAGAGGGACTGGGTGGGTGCCATGTCAGGAGGGTTTGTGTTCGGGGCTGAGTCATGGTGTTATGTGTCTGGCGGAGGCCCTAGGATGACCGTTCTCAGAGAGTCTCACCTTTCTTTTTGTCCTCAGGGTGAAATTTGGGGAAAATCTTTTCTCCTTTCTGTTCTGTCTAGGGCAAGGGTTGGAATTCTTCTGGGGTCTACAACCCTAACCCCTCCATCCTGTCTCATTTTTTCAGACACTTGGTAGGACAGGAGAAGAACATCCCAGGGACTCCTTCGTGCTCCCTATGCAGGGATGCCCACTCTTTCTCTCCCTCTGGATGACATTCTCCTCTGTATCCAGGGATGTTCTACACCTTTCCTCAGAGTCTCCAGGCCCCGAGGAAGCAGCAGAACAGGGGGCTGTGACTGGTGCACCACAGCCACGAACTTGGAAAGGATGCTGGAAACAGCTAAGTCTCCTCAGGTCAGTCCTCAGATATGGGATGGCTTTGCACAGCATGAGGGGAGGTTTTTGACTGGAGACATGGAGAGATGGAGGAGAAAATGGTTGTGAGACAGAGATGAAGAAAGAATATCCTGTGAAAAGTGATCCTGGGAGCTGGGTCCCTCCTTTTCCCAGGACAGGCAGGTAGCCTTTGAAAGCGTCTTGGGATTCTCAGGCACAAAGGTAGGCATATTCACATCACAACTAAAAGGGGCAACTCAAAAGCAGATGCTGAGGAGGGGACTACTGACAGGCAGAGGTGACAGGGACCTCTTCAGGCAAAAAGAAGTCCTAGGACAGCTAGATTCCTGGTATAACTTATGATAAGAAGACAACTGGGAGCCAGCACAGGCCCAGCCTACAGACAAAATATTTCACATCTGAAAGTCCTTAATTTCCTGGACTCCCCAGGAACAGGCCCCAGGTCTATACCCCTGCCAAAAGGTTTTTCTGTGGTTAGATAGGGGGGACTCTGCAGTGATGGTACCAGGGCACAGATAGACAACAAACCTACTCCCCCAAAAGGAGGAGATTGTGAAGACAGAACAGACAGACAACTTTCTAAACAGACCAAAAGGAGTGCTCACAACGGAGATAATAAGACAGAGAAGTTCACTGAGGAAATTTGGGTCCCAGGGCTTAGACCAGCCAGCATCAGGAGAGCACAGGTATGTAAATGAGGTGATGAGAACCTGTATGAGAAGCTCCACCCAAAAGAGACCTAACTTTCCTCAGTCCTTGGGCCCTCTGGCATCTTCTTTCAGGAGGTGAGTATCCCCGTCCTCCTGTAGCAAGGACCATACAGGGATTCCTGATCTGGGCTGTACCCAACTCAAGACTGAAGTCAGGAGGCCCAGGCAGACACCAGGCATCTTAGCCTCTTGCCCATCCCCAACCCCGCAGGTCAGCCCCAATGTAGCCCCCTCATTCACTCTGTTCACTCCATCATCTGAGATGATCCAAAACTACAAGGTCAAACTGGTGTGTCTCATGAATGACTTCTACCGAGTACCACATCTGTGACCTGTAAGGTAGACAGCACTCCCATCACTCAGAGTGTAGAGTCTACCCAGCCCTTCAAAGGGAGCAACAAAGAGTATGCAGCCAGCAGCTACCTGACCATCACACCCGACCTGAATAAATCTAGCAGCAGTCACAGATTCCAGGCCACACAAAATGGGAGCACTGTAGAGGAGAAAGTTGCCCCTGCACAGTGTTCTTTGGCCCTGCTCCCCCGCCAACCCATGGAATCTTAGAGCTTGGCAGCCCAGGGAAAGCGTCTACCCCAGGGCCAAGTCATCAATCCTTCTCCCTGCACCCAGTAAACCCTCAATAAATATCCTCACTGTCGTCAGAAATTCCAGTCTTTCATCATTTTTGCTTATACACTTTCCATTCTACATTTAAACATCCTCAACAGTGAAAGGAACCCTTTGATCCAGTGACAAAACAGACAGGAAGGCAACCTGATGTTTCTCTGAGGGATACTTTCCATCATTCTACCCCCAGTTCATGTTCCAGATGATGATTCCAGGGAAAGATCCTCAGCAGGAACCAGACCTGCCCAATCTTTACCACTTCACCCTGTGCTTCCTGACACACTGTGCAAAATTCTCCATCTGGCTACAGGAGGACAAACACTCCTTCCATTCCCGTTTTCCAGGATAATGTCTAAGTTCTCTTCTCAGTTATCCTGAGTCCTCACAGTGGACATGATCCTTCTTTCAAGGTGTCCTTTCATCTCTCCCTTTGAGGCTAAATACCCATCTACACATGTAAATTTCTCCCCATCAAAATTCAGAGTTCTGCCCTTTCAGTAGGGACCTACCCTATTCCTGTCTCCCTGACGTCTGCCCCCACAGGCCCTCCTCACGGTTCTCAATGACCGAAACTCACACGTAGACCCTGATCACTCACTCCATAAAACCCCCTCGGAGCTGATTGTTATACACATCACTAAGTGACCTAGCTGTATTCAAAGACACTGGGGTACAGCGATCAGCTCTGCTCTTTACTGATTCCATCACAAGGACGTAATGTCCCAGTGACCACAAGTTGTCAACAGGTTGAGAATTTCAAAGTCAGTGACAAGTTCCAGAGCTCTACCATTGGTGTCAGCTGACTCCTCCTCTTAAGAATACAATGGGGGTCTGATCTTTAACACACGTACACACACTAATCATCTGTGCACGCATCCATGTTGATTGCCAATCTCTAAGGGAGGATCAAGATAGGCTCAGGTGGAAGACACTGCAGCGAGACTAAGGTTGGGACACGAGCAAAGAGAAGCCAGAGATCTGCAGTCCCTGAGCTTTGGGCCTAAGGGGTTGGCCCTGACATAGAGGAGAGGCAGGATTATCTGTCCTGGCCAAGAATGAGCAGGAGACGGGAGAAGCGTTGAGGGAGGGATTCTGGAAAACCAGCAACAGGCAAATCTCAGAGTTTAATGGAGGAACCTCCTGTGGGGAAACTATTGCGAGGGAAGTGTGGCAGGTGTGTGTCACAGGTGTGATCTCTGCAGGTGATGAGCCCAGACCAGGATGGATCCCAGGTCCTTGTGTGTTCAAGCACTGCTTTGAACTAGTCCATCCAGTATAGGGATGTGTGTCCCCAGGCTATTGTCTACTCAGTCCTGGTAATACTTGTGATAACAGGAGGCTGTTGAGCACCCATGGACATGAGTGTCTGTGTGTATCAGAAGGACACTGAGGGCACAGGAGAGACCTCTCCACTCATAAAGTTCCTGGAAGAAACTGTACTGGCAATGGAACCCATGGCCCCTTCTCCAACATGAGAAGCTCGTTGTGGGCCATTTCAGCCCTAATCCAGCACATGATCCTCCAGAGATGCTGTTGTATTTGGGGCTCTGGAGGGGTACATGAGGGGTGATCATACACTGTGTCTTCCAGACAGTGGAGCTTAGGAGGGTGGTGCTCAAAATCAGAACTTGCAGTGGGATCTGTATCCCTGGTGTCAATGTAACTCTCCACACACCCCAAACTCCTATTCCAAGCCATTCCTGTCATGGCATCCAGGGAGGATATGAGGGCATCCAGGACCCTCCCCACAGTTCCCAGCTCCTCAAATAGGTCCCTTCTTCATCATCACCATGTTATAACATCTCTAACACCTTCCTCCGTAGCACTTGGGCACCAGCTGACTCAGGCCACGCAGCACCCTCCCAGGAAAGCAGTGGGTTTGGAATTGGATTCTATACACTTCTCTACCCTTCTCATGGTGGGGATAAACGGATTTCTAAGTCCTGGAGAAAGAGATGGTCTGGTGTGTGGGAGGTGAACCTTTCAACCACCCCTGATTCCACAAGCCCATGCAAAAAGGAACCTGAACACTGGGCCTCACAAGCAGCTGTGGGGAGACTGGGTGGGGTTTCAGGAGGGTTTGTGTAGGGGAATGAGTCATGGTGTTTGAGCTTTGGAGGTGGCACTCGGTTGAGCGTCATTGGTGTGTCCACCCTTTCCATCTTCATTGGGGATTCAGGGTGAAATTTTAGGGAAACATTTATCTCCTTTATTTTCTGTCTAGGGCAAGGGTCAGAATCTCTCTGGGGTCTGCAACTCTAACCCCTCCAGCCTGCTCACAACATCTCTCTCTCTCTCTCTCCTTTGGACTACAGGATGCTCCACTTCTTCCCTTGGTGTCTCTCAGTCACCAGAGACCACTAGAACAGGGAGCTGGTGTTGGGAAACCCAGACCAGAAATCTGGGAAAGATGCTAGGTACTTTCTTCTATGAGTTCCAGTTATGGGTAGGCTTTAAAGAGTGTGAGGAGAGACCTTTGACTGAAAAAATGGAGAGATGGAGGGAGAAATGGGAGAGTGACAGAGATGGAGGAAGAATGTCCTATGAGATGGTGACCCTGGGGTCCTGCGTTCCCCCTCCCGCAGGACAGGCAGGTTGCTTTGACAGTGTGGCTTTCAGGACTCCAAGGCACAAGGTTGGCATATCTGCATCTCAACAAAGAGTAGGAACTCCAAGGCAGATGCTGAAGGCAGGAAATCTTGATAGGCAAAGTGACAGGGACATATCCAGGTAGAAAGATGTTCTAGGACAGTTAGATCCCACAATTAACTTCTGATAAGAAGATAGGCTGACCATCCTAGGTGAGTGTCGTCTTTCTCCTCCTTCACTACTTTCCCCAGGGTTTGGGTTCATTTTCTACTTTTCATTGTTTTCTCTCTACCTTGTGTCAGCCTGTGCTCAAACATTCTCCCTGACCTCAAACCCTGGGGCAAAAATCTCTGCCCACCCTCTTCAGATACTTACTTGCCTCAGATGGTCACTGCAACCCTTCACCTTTGACCACAGAGGCCAGGAGTGGACAGACTGAAGTACTGAGACTGCTCCTCTGTCTGTCTCTTTGTATGTATGTATGTATGTATGAATAATGTATGTATGTATGTATGACTAACAGTGTGTCATGGGGTCTCCAGTATTTGCTATGTCTGGTCCTCCCCATCTGGATCCTCTCTGCTTGGTTTACATTATGAAGGAAACCTGAGGACCCCTCTTATGAGAAGAGGGAGCAAAGGAATTGAAGAAGTGACCACTTGGGAGAATTTACTGAACCTTGAACCTTCAGGGCCACAGTTAGTAACTACAGGTCAGAGGCTCAGGGCCATGTTCCATGGGCTGAGGGACTTTGGATCCAGAAAAGAAACAAGGTAGGAGGTGGTAAGTCTTTCCCATGTTTCCATGGGCTGCCACAGAGAAAGTCTTGAGTTGGTCTTGTACTCAGGAAACCCAGCAATAAAGGAGGAAGGAGAGAGAGACTCTGAACACAAAGGAGCCAATAGTGTAGTCATCTAAGGATGCAGAATACAGGAAGGTGGGTTACTGGGTCTCTGAAGGATGTATCCTAAGAAGCAGGATTCCCTGAGTTTATTGATCCCAAGATCAAAGGCATAAATGCCATCGAGAAGTCCATAGGTACAGGGACTCTTAAAATGAACTCCAACAATTAAAGAACTGGACAGGCAGATAGACTCACTCAGATAATCAAAGGCCCTACTGCAGAGACTCCAGGGAAAAAAGAATTGAGTAAAAACAAAGCCCTTATGTTAGATGCAGAGCATGCACAACAGACATGTTTGGTAAGAAAAGTCCCCAGAGTGAATCTAACAGGAGACTCAGAAAGCTCAGGGAACAGACAGACAGCTACAGATAGACCAGATCAGGACATCAGGAGGAGGCAGGAGGAGGCAGTTGAGGACCTGCTGTCTGCACAGGAGGCCGAACCCTACAGGGTCTCAAAACAGGTCATGGGCAGGCAGGCTCCGGGGTTCATAGAACTGACAGAGAGTGGTTTTATGAACCCCTGACCAAATCTCCAAGAGACACATTAACCATAGGAAGGGTCTTGAGCTGGCATAGAGGGCCAGACCACTCCTCTCACACAGAGGCCAAATCTCCCCATGGGGAAACAAGGACTGAACTCCTCTTCTTCCCTGACCCCCACAGGTCGACCCAAGGTGCACCATTCAGTCACTCTGTTTGCGCCATCCTCTGAGGAGCTCCAAACCAACAAAGTCACACTGGCGTGTCTCATCAGCAACTTCTACCCCAGTGCAGTGACAGTGACCTGGAAGGCAGACGTCTCATCCATCACTCAGGGCGTGGAGACCACCAAGCCCTCCAAACAGATCATCAACAACTATGTAGCCAAAAGCTACCTGACCTTGTCACCTGACCAGTGGAGGTCTCACAGCAGATACAGCTGCGAAGTCATGCATGAAGGAAGCACCATGGAGAAGACAGTGGTCCCTGCACAGTGTTCTTAGACCCTGGCCTTCCCCCAACCCATGGAAGCCTAGAGCTTGGGATCCCAGGGGAAGGGTCTTCCCCCATGCCATGTTTTCAACCTTTATCCCTGTGCTCAATAACCCTCAATATATATCCTCATTGTCAATCAGAAATTCCAGTCTTTGCTCATTTTTGTTTATACACTTTCATTCTACATTTAACCATATTCAAAGGTGAACAGAATCCTCTGATCTGGGAACAAAGCCACCATGAAAAACAATCTGCTGTTTCTCTGAGGGGTACTTTTACTGTCATTCGACAATCACTGAATGTTCCAGAACAAAGGAATGACCATCAGAAGGACCCAGGCCTGCCCATTCTTTCCCACCTCTCCCCTGTGCTTCCTGCAGCACTGTGTATAAGTCCACCTCTAGACACTAGGGGATAAACCCTTCTTCCATCCCTCTAGTCCCCAGGAGAATGGCTGAACTCTCTTCCCTCTTATCTTGGGCCCTGACAATGAACATTGTCTTTCATTCAAGATGTCTTTCCATCTCCTCCTATACACTTCTACACTTGTAAATCTCACCTAGAAACAAGTGACAAGGACAGTTGTCTATTACACAGAAAAAAACTCACTGGAGAAACAGATGCTCTTATAGAAATTCTCATGTCAATGGAACCCCATGGAGTAGACAGGAACCCAGGTTAAGAACTGGGGGTGAGTGTTGGGAGCCAACATCTATAGCTACATGTATGTAGGCCTATAAGGGCCTGTCTGGAGAATTGTCTCTGACACAAGGAGATCAGTACAGCTACAATATTGGCGTATGAATAAAGACCAATGCATATACATAATAATAAAGTTTATACAGTAATATACAAAATTCAACTGTGATTAAAAGAAATTCACAGCAGAATCATTTTCTATTTCTCCCTCTTTTCTTAAAACTGTTTTCTCCTTCTCAAGATATTTTTAGCTGTTATTTCCTGGTAAACTGGTTAGTCAGCCTTTGTTCTTGCTAGAAAGTTTTCCCTTAGGTTAAAATTAAACATTACAATTGTGATAATAGTTTTGTTATATTGCCTTAGGTCAAGCAGAACGTTCCTGGTTTCTGTATGTGCTGAAACTCTCAGTTTACTTCAGCCCCTGGCTATCGTCATGGCAACGGTGCAGTTCATTGTCCCAAAGTAGTGTGACAGGTTCCCAGATGCAGGTAGCTTTCACATAACAGGAAATAAGATTTAGATTTTTAAGTAGAATTACAGTTTTATTAAGTTTTATAAAAAATAGAAGTAAGTTTACAGTTTGGATATTAATTAAGGCTAGTAATAAGGTTTATAAGAGTTTATAATAAGATAGTGGATCAATTAGGATAATACGTAGTGTTAAGAGTTAAGTAATGAAGTATATAAGGAAGTAAAGTTTAGACACGAGAAATTCATAGAAGTAATGTTAAGATTTTAGTTTAAGGATAAGTTTTCAGGTAATTAGTATAGGACTTTAGGGCATTGCATATTAAAAATCAGTAGGTTATAAGTATAATAAAAATAAGTTCATAGATATAGTATAAGGTTAAGTAATACTTAATGTGGTGTTTGATTATAACTTAGAAAGTTACCATAATAAGAGTATAGGCATAAGTTAATGGGATAAATATAAATTGAGTAAGGATAGAAGATTAATATAAAGTTAAGGTAATAATAAGTTGATAGTTTTAATTGTTAAGAATCATTAGAAGTTATTAATTTTGGATTTAATTTTAATCAGAGTTTAGCTCACTGGATTGATTAGAATTTAGAATTAATCAAGAAGTTTAGAACATAAAGTATAACATGAATGGGTTATGGGAAACATCTTGTGAAACTATTGATTAATTTGTGTACCTGTTACATTGTGGGCAGCACGTCATGCATCATGGAATTGTAATTGTGTGCATGGAATTTGAAAGTCTTGTGACAATCTTGTGAGGATGTGTACGCCCCCAGCAAGTGATTGTTACACTGCTGGAGGGTATGAAAAATGGTATATAAGTTGGAAGGAGTTTGAATAAAGTTGGCTTCAGTCCTGATCAGACTGTTCCCAGAAGAAACTGCCTCTGAGTGGTCTCTTCTTGCCATCTGGATTCTCCGTTGCGGTCCTTACCCACCCTCGGTTGGGGCTGGTCCCCGACAGGTGGGGAAAGGGCCTCAAATGGAAACCCTCAGTCTACTGGAATGCCTGGAATCAAATCCCAGGTACTGAAACCCCTGCCACAGGAAGTCCTGAGGGGTCCTTGTGGGGAGCAGGTGGGGGCTGCAATGATGGTGGCAGGAGGGGTGTGAGCAAGAAACCTTATCCCTGTAAGAAAGAGGATCCTGAACTTAAGACAGGCAAATATTATCACAAACAAATAACCACAGAAAAACAGATGGGAGATGTTCAGACAGACACACCAGGACAGACAGACAATTGAGGGTATTTGGGGTCCCATAGTCAATTTCATCCAAGGTTGGGGGAACAGAGGTGGGGATTGGAGGGTGATGAGGAGGATTGATAAATAAGCAGATCCAAGGAACCCTGCGACTTTTCAAGAGTCGGGCACAAGGGAGTTTTCCACAGGAAGGTGAGTTTCCCAACCCTCCACTGACATGAGCTCAGCTAGCAAGGGCCCAGCCTGAGGTCCCTGTTCTGAACCTTAGCCATGTACTCACTTCAAGACTAACACCAGAAGCCCTATGGTAGACACCAGTCCTCTGATCTCTTGCCCACCCCCTATATCCACAGGTCAGCCCAAGGCTGCCCCCTCAGTCACTCTGTTACAGCCCTCCTCTAAAGAACTCCAAGACAGCAAGATCACACCTCTGTGTCTCATGAGCGACTAATACCCTGGCATTGCAACGGTGACCTAGAAGACAGACTGCACTCCTGCCACCCAAGGTGTGGAGATCACCAAGCCCTCCAAACAGAGAAATAACAAGTATGAGGTCAGCAGCTACCTGACCCTGACACCTGAACAGTGGACATCTCTCAGCAGCTACAGCAGCCAGATAATGCACAAAGGGAGTACTGTGGAGAAGACAGTGACCCCTGCATAGTATCCTTAGGCTCCAGTCCTGCTCCCTCACAGGGGCCTAGAGCTTGGGAATCCAGCAGAAAGATCTCACTCTCGCTCCAATTGATACAGCCCTTCTCCCCACACCTCATAAACTTTCAATAAATATCCTGGTTGTCAATCAGAAATCCTGTTGTCTCTCGTTATTTTTTATCTTGCATTTAATTTGTAAACTCCCGGGGTTCTTGCTGAGGTATGGGGGACTCATGGCACTCAGTGGCTTGTAGCCCAAGGCCAAAACATTGATTATGCAAGTATGCTTGCTGATGAGGTATGCTCTTCCCTCCCTTGCCAGTCTCCCTCAACTGCCAATCTCACCCTTCCTCCCCTTACAGTTGCCCACTACTGCTAATCCCGTTCTTATAGCATTATAAAAATTGTTCAACGTCCGCTTATGAATGAACATTTATGGCACTCTATTCTTTCTTTTCTGTGATCGGTCACTAAGTATGATCGACTCTAAATCCATCCAAGTTGCTATGAAGTCCATATGTTTGTCCTTCTTTATGGATGCATAATATTCCATTGTGAATATGTACCACATTTTTTTATCCAGTCCAGCTTCGGTGGGCAACATGGTTGGTTCCACGTTTTTGCTATTGTGAATGGAGCTGCAACAAATTAAAAGCACAATCCCATTCATAATAGCCACCAAAAAAAATGAAATTCCTTGGCATCATCTAAACCGGAGAAATGAAAAAATTTTACAATAAGAACTACAAAACACTGTTCAAATAAATCCAAGAAGACACAAACAAATGGAAAAATATTCTATGCTCATGAATAGGAAGAATAAACATTGTTAAAATGTCCATACTACCAAAGGCAATCTATGGATTCAAGGCAGTACTCATTAAGTAACCGACATCATTCGTCTCAGACCTGGAAATAATACAGAAATTCATATGGACACATAAATGACCACGAATAGTCAAAACAATCATTAGCAAAAGAAACAGAGCAGGAGGTATCACACTTCCAGACTTCAAACATTACTACAAGGCTACAGTAATCAAAACAGCCTGGTTGTGGTACAAGAACAGGCAAATAGACCAATGGAACAGAATAGAGATACCAGAAGCAAAGCCCCAATTTTTCAACCAATTCATCTTTGAGAAAGCCTCCAACAGTTCACCTCTTTACAAACTGACCATCTGGTGTGCTGCTATCCTACAAAGTGAACATTTAACTGAGGGCCAGTGTGGGCTCCATCATGCAAGTAGATCTGCCCTTGAGATCCATTGCTACTGTGTTTCACGATGGTGAATGTACAGCTACAAAACATGGGCATTTGCCCACAAGGAAATTTTTCAGGTAGCTCCTGTGATCCCTGACATGGCCACAGGGGACCTCCATGGTTCTTGATTTCTCAGATCACAAGAGGTTCTCCCTCACCTTTCCCTTCCCTACTCCAGGCCTGGAATAGGCCACTTGTCCCATGGCTTTGGTGGGAGTTGGTCTTTTGAGATTATGGTCAGCATGCTGGCTCATACCCTCAATTTGAATAAAGCAATGGAAGCAACCACCCCATCTTACCCTGAAAACATGATGCCAAATTTAAGCGAAGCAGAGGTGCTACCAAGGTCACTTGTAAGATTAGGCTGGCATTTCCCAGGAGTCCAGTCAGGCCTCACTGGCCAGGCCCTTCCAACAAGGACACCCCAGGGAAGGTGGGGCTAGGATCCCTGGAGTCTGAACCAGGGTCATGAGAAGGTTCCTAGGACAAAGCCCTCCAGGACAAAAGGACTTGCCCTTCAGGAAGGAGGACACCCTTTCTCACTCCATGCTCAGCAAGAGATCAGGATTGTGATAGTTCTGCAGAGAAGATGCCACCTATCCATTTGTATGGAAATTTATTCCTAGGTGACACAAATGTCCTCCAATAAACTAATTCCAATACCTGGGTGATGTTTGGATGGAAAACCAAAGCCAAGTCACTGACAACACTCAGGAGTTTGGATTTCCAGGGTGAAATCCAGAGTCACACAATGTCACCCATTCCGTTATTCATGGAGCAAGAATGGGGACTGCTGGGACTCACTGCTAAGTAGAGATCCCCAGGGACAGGGGCCTGAGCTTCCTTATTCACAGCTGCAGGTGGGGACTGGGGATGGCCAAGGGAGGAGTTTTTGTATGAGCCTGTGTCACGGTGTTGGGTATTCGGCCAAGGGACCAGATTGACCGTCCTAGGTAAGTGTCATCTTTCTCCTCCTTCCCTGCTCTCTCCAGGGTTTTGGTCATTTTTCTACCATTTGTTGTTTTCTCTCTATCTTGTGCCAGTCTGTGGTCAAGCTGGGAACCTTCTCATGACCTTCTCCCTGACCTCAAACCGTGGGGAAAGACTCTCTCCCCACTCTGATCAGATACCTACTTTCTTCATATGGTCACTACAACCCTTTACCTTTGACCCTAGAGGCCGGGATTGAAAAGGGTGAACTGCTGAGACTACTCCTCTGTCTCTCTGTTTCTTTGTATGTATGTATGTATGTATGTATGTATGTATGTATATCTGGCTGATAGGAGACATTAGGTTTCCAGAATTTTTGTCTCATTCACTTTATGAAGAGAAATTGAGGACCCATCTTATGGGAAGAGGGAACAAGGGAATTGAAGGAGTGAAAATATGGGAGAATTTATTGGATGCTGAATCTTCAGTGTCACACCTGGGGAACCAAAGGTCAGAGGCTCATAGCCAAGTGCCCTGGGCTGAGGAACTTTGGGATGAGGACAGAAAAAGGTAGGAGGTGGAAGGGCCTCCTCAGGTTTCCATGGGCTGCCACAGAGAAAACCCTGACCTGGCCTTGTACTCAGGAAACCCAGCCAGGAGGGAGGAAGGAGAGGAAAGCTCTAAACAAAAGGGATCCAGAGAAGTCATCTAAGGATGGAGAATTCAGGAAGGTAGGTTACTGGGTCTCTGCAGGACTTACTCCAAGAAGAAGAATTCCCTGAGTTTACTGATCCCAAGGCATGATCCCAAGACCAAAGGCATAAATGCCACCAATCAGTGCATAGACAGAGAGACTCTTAACATGAACTCCATCAACTAAAGATGAGGAGAAGTAGATGATTCACTCAGATGATCAAGGACTTACTGCAGAGACTCAAGAGAAAAAAAGAATTGAGTAAAAACAGAGCCCTTAGGTAGATCCATAGCATGCACAGCAGACATGTTAGGTAAGGAAAGACCCCAGAATGAATCTAACAGGAGACTCAGAGAGCTCAGGAGACAGACACACAGCTACAGATAGACCAGTTCAGCATATCAGTAGGAGGCAGGAGGTGGCTGAGGGTCTACTCTCTGTGCAGGAGGCCAAAGCCTAGAGGGTCTGAAAACAGGTCATGGGCAGGCAGGCTCTTGAGTTCTTAGAACTGACAGACAGTGGTTTTATGAATCTCTGACCCACTGGCCAAAGACACTTTGAAACATACAGGGTGTTTAAACTGGCACAGAGGGCCAGACCCCTCCTCACACAGAGGCCGAAGTTCCCCATGTGGAAACCAGGACAATGAACTCCTGTTCTTTCCTGACCCCCACAGGTCAGCCCAAGGCAGCTCCCTCAGTCAATCTGTTCCCGCCATCCTCTGAGGAGCTTCAAACCAGCAAAGCCACACTGGTGTGTCTCATCAATGACTTCTATCCGGGTACATTAACGGTGACCTGGAAGGCAGACGGCTTCCCCATCACTCAGGGCGTGGAGACCACGAAGCCCTCCAAACAGAGCAACAATAGGTATGCGACCAGCAGCTACCTGACCTTGTCACCTGAACAGTGGAAGGCTAAACAAAATGTCAGCTGTCAAGTCACGCATGAAGGAAGCACCGTGGAGAAGACAGTGGTCCCTGCACAGTGTTCTTAAGCCCTGGCCTTCCCCCCACCCATGGAAACCTAGAGCTTGGGAGCCCAGGAGAAGAGTATTCCCCCACACCAGGTTGTCACTCTTTCTCCCTGCACTCAAGAACCCTCAATAAATATCTTCATTGTCAATCAGAAATTCCAGTCTTTGCTCATTTTTGTTTATATACTTAATTCTACATTTAACCATATTCAAAGGTGAACAGAACCCTTTGATCTAGGGACAAAGCAGTAGTGAAAAGCGCACTGAGGTTTCTCTGAGGAATATTTTACTGTCATTTGACAACCACTGAATGCTACAGATCAAAGGAAAGACCATCAGAAGGATCCAGATCTGCCCATTCTTTCCCAACTCTCCCTTGTGCTTCCTGCAGCCCTGTGTACAAGACCACCTCTGGATATTAGGGAACAAACATGCCTCAATTCCCTCTGGCCCCCAGGAGAACGGCTTAGCACCCTTCACTGCTATCTTGGGCCCTCACAGTGGGCATGATATTTCATTCAAGATGTTCTTCCATCTCCTCCTCCAAGGAAATACACTTCCACACTTTTAAATCTCCCCCATTCAAAACCGTGAGCACTGCCCTCATCATGGGGGTATATGCTTCTTCTGTCTCCCAATAGTTTCTGACTTTTGTTCACAAAGGCCCTCCTTGTAGCCCTCACTGACAGGACTTCACACCTGGACCCTGGTCATCCACCCTAAAAAAAACACCTGGGAGCCTATTGTTTCACATGTCATGGAGTGGCCAAGCTGCACTCAAGGACACTAGAGGATGACAGTCAGCGTTGCACTCCATTGATCTACAACAAGGACAAAATGTCCCAGTGACTGCAGGTTGTCAACAAACTGATGAGTTCAAAGACAATAGGCAAATTCTGGAGTTTTATCATGTGCTTAGGTGTTAGCTGACTTCTAAAAAATGCAGTGGAGATCTGATTGATAACACACAGACAACATATACACACACTTCACCTACACATACATCCATTTTGGGCATCCTCCTGGGAAGATTAAAAAGGGTCCAGAGGAAGCAAATCAGTGAGACCCAGGATGAGACATGAGCAAAGAGAAACCAAGCATCTGCAGCCTCTGAGCTTTGGGCTTGGGGTTGGCCCTGACTTGGTGAGGGGCAGGATTATCTGCCTAGGCCAAGAGTGAAACAGGAGACAAGAGGATCCTTGAGGAAGGGATCTGGGAAAGGAACAGCAAGCAGATCTCAGAGGTCAGCGGAGGTACCTGCTGTTAGGTAAGGCAGGGTGGCAGGTGTGTATCTCAGGTGTCAGCTCTGGTGTTGAATCTCAGGTGTTGAACCCAGGCAAGGGTGGACACCCACAACTTGTGTGTACAAGTCCTGCTCTGAAAATGCCCATCCAGGGTTAGGTGCCGAGAATGACCCTAGGCTGTGGTGCACTCTTCCCAGTGACACTTGTGAGCACAGGAGGCTGTGGAGTACCTATGGACAAGGGCACCTGTGTGAAATGGAAGGAGCTTTCAGGGACAGCAGAGACCTGCAACATGCACATTTGTAGGGTTCATGGAGGAAAATGTACTGACAGTGGGACCCAAGACCTCTCTGCACCACAAGGAGTTCCATGTGGACCATTCCAGCTCTAATTCAGCACTCCCAGGCTGCAGGGGGTCTGTGGCTACATGCACCTTGGAGGGAAACATAAGCAGTAAACATACACTGCATGTTCAGGACAGTAGAGCTTAGGATAGGACTGCTCAAACTTAGACCCTGTATTGGGGTCTACATCTTGGGGTCAAAGTTACCCTCACCATACCCTCATAATTCCCATTCCAAGCCCATCCTGTCACAACCTCCAGTGTGGAGGATATAGGGGCATCCAGGACCCTCTCCACAGTTCCCAGCTCCTCAAGTCCTTCCTGGCTTCATAATTACAGTTTTGTATCTTCTCTCATCTCCCCCCCCTTCACGTGGCAACCAAACACCTGCTGACCCAGGTCACGAAGTTCCCTCCAAAGAATGCAGGGCGCTGGGAAACGAATTACACACACCTCTCAACTTAGTCTGTGATGGCAGTCAGTGGATTTCTAAACCCTGAAGGAAGAGATGGTCATGTCTGTGAGAGATGACATCTTCACACTCCCCTGATTCCACCAGCCCATGTGAAAAGGAAGTTGGATCCCGGGCCTTCCAAGCAGGTGCGAGGGACTGGGTGGGGTGTCATGTCAGGAGGGTTTGTGTTCGGGGCTGAGTCATGGTGCTATGTGTCTGGCGGAGGCACCAGGGTGTTCATCCTCGGTGAGTCACACCTTTCTTTCTTTTTGAATTCAGGGTGTAATTTGGGAAAAATGTTTTTCTCCTTTCTGTTCTGCCTAGAGCAAAGATCTGAATTTCTCAGGGTTCTGCAATCCTAGTCCCTCCAATCTGTCTCGTCTTTTCAAACACTTGATTAGGACAGGAGAAGAACATCCCAGTGACACCTTTCTGCACACAGCACACTGAAGCCCCCACTCTTTCTCTGGGGGACATTTTCCTCTGGACTCTGGGATATTCTACACCTTCCCTCAGAGTCCACAAAGAACCAGCAGAACAGGGACTGTGGTTGGTGCACCAGAGCCATGAACTTGGGATGAATGCTGGGGACAGCTAAGCCTCCTCAGTTCAGCCCTCTGTGGGTCTCAGCTATGGTGTGGCTTTGCACAGTATAAGGGGAGGCCTTTGACTGGAGATGAGATGGAGGTGAAAATGCGAGGGGACAGAGATGAAGGAAGAATGCCCTTTGAAAAGTGACCCCAGGAGCTGCGTCCCTCTTTCTCCCCAGGACAGGCAAGTAGCCTTTGACAGTGTGTGTCTCAGGACTCTCAGGCACAAAGGTAGGCACATTCACATCCAACTAAAAGGAAGAACCCAAAAGCAGATACTGAGGGAAGGGACTCCTGACAGGCATAGGTGACAGGGACCTCTCCAGGCAGAAACATGTCCTAGGACAGCTAGATTCCTAGAGTAACTTATGATAAGAAGACAACTTGGAACCAGCTCAGGCCAAGGGTCCAAACACAAAATATTCCACACATGGAAGTCCTCAATTTCCTAGACTCCCCTAGGAACTGGTCCCAGGACTATACCCCTGCCCAGAAGGGGTCTCTGTGGGTAGGTAAGGTAGGGCCTACAGTGCTAGTACCAGGGCACAGATAGGCAACAAACCCACAAACACAAAGGGAGGAAATTCTGAAGTCATAGCGGACAGACATCTTTATGAACAGCTCCAAAGGAGTGCCCTCAAAGGAGTTAATCAGACAGATAAGTTCTCTGAGGAAACTTGGGTCCCAGGGCTTAGACCAGCCAGCGTCAGGAGAGCACAGGTGGGTAATGAGGAGGTGGGAACCTGTAGGAGAAGCTCCAGCCAAAAGAGACCTGACTTTCCTCAGTCCCTGGGCCCTACAGCATATTCTGTCAGAAGGTGAGTATCCCCACCCTCCCATAGCAAGGCCTAGATAGAGGTTCCTGACCTGGGCTGTACCCAACTCAAGACAGGTCAGAAGGCTCAGGCAGACACAAGGCAACTAACCTCCTGCCCATCCCCAACCTCACAGGTCAGTCCCAAGGTAGCCCCCTCAATCACTCTGTTCATGCCATCATCTGAAAAGATTCAAACCAACAAGGCAACACAGGCGTGTCTCATGAGTGACTTCTACAGGGCACTGTGTCTGTGACCTGTAAGGTGGAGATCACTCCCATCACTTAGAGCGTGGAGACCACCCAGTCCTCCAAACAGAGCAACAACAAGTACATAGTCACCAGCTACCTGACCATGACACCCGATCTGAGGAAATCTAGCAGCAGCCTCAGCTGCCAGGTCACACACAAAAGGAGCACCTTAGAGAAGAATGTTGCTCCTGTACAGTTTTCTTAGGCCCTGGTCCTCCCCCAACTCATGAAATCTTAGAGCTTGGCAGGTCAAGGGAGGGGACTTCCCTCATGCCAAGTCATCAACCTTTCCCACTGCACAGTCAACACTCAATAAATATCCTCATTGTCAATCAGAAATTCCAGTCTTTGCTCATTTTTGTTAATACGCTTTTCATTCTATATTTAACCATCCTCAAAAGTGAAAGGAATTCTTTGATCTAGTGACAAAGCAGCCAGAAAAATTACCCTGATGTTTCTCTAAGGGATACAATCTGTCATCCTATTCCAACTGAATATACCAGAGAATAATTCTGGGAAAATACCCTCAGAAGGACCCAGGTTCTGCCCATTCTTTCCCACTTCACCCTGTGCCTCCTGACACACTGTGCACAAGTCCCCCTCTGGCTACAGGGAGACAAAAACTCCTTCCAACCTCGTGGCACCAGGATAATTTCTGAGCTCTCTTCTTGGTTATCCTAAGTCCTCACAGTATGCACGATACTTCATTCAAGATGTCCCTCCATTCTTCCACTCCCTTCCAAGGTTATATACACTTCTACACTTCTAAATCTCTCCATCAAAATCTAGAGTTCTGCCCTTTCAATAGGCGCCCACCCTGTTCCTGTCTCCCCATGACACCTGACCTCTGCCCTTACAGGCCATCCCTCTAGTTCTCAATCACAGAAACTCACACCTGGACCCTGATAAGTAACTCCATAAAACCCCTTTGGAGCCTATTGTTTTACACATCACTAAGTTCCCTAGCTGTATTCAACGACACTGGGGGACAGCGATTAGCTCTGCTCTCCACTGACTCCACCACAAGGACATAATGTCCTGATGACCACAAGTTGTCAACAGGTTGATGATTTTAAAGTCAGTGACAAGTTTCAGAGTTTTACCATGGGTTTCAGCTGACTCCTCTTCTTTTTTGTGTGTGTGAGTTGGAGTCTCACTCTGTCACCCAGACTGGAGTGCAGTGGCCGCTTCCGGCCACCGCAGCCTCGACCTGCTGGGCTCCGGCGATCCTTCTGCCTCAGCCTTCCGAGTAGTCGGAATTACAGGCATGCACTACCATGCCCAGCTAATTTTTTTATTTATTGTAGAGATGAGGTCTCACTTGCCCAGGTGGGTCTCGAACCCGCGGGCTCAGGCAATCCACTCACCTCAGCCTCCCAAAGGTGCGGGATTACAGGCTGAGCCACCGAGCCCAGCTTGACTCCTCTTCTTAAGAATGCAATGGGGGATCTGATCTTCAACATACATACACACATAAATAGCCTCAGCACACAATCATGTTGGTTGGCAATCTACCTGGAAGCATCAGGAAAGGCTCAGGTTGAAGGCACTGCAGTGAGACTCAGGTTGGGACATGAGCAAACAGAAGCCAGGGGTCTGGAGTCCCCAAGTTTTGGTCCGGTGGGGCTGACCCTGACATGGGGGAGGGGCAAGATTATTTTTCCTGGCCAAGAGTGAGAGAGAAAAAGGAGGAGACTTGAGGGAGTGATTCTGGAAACCAGCAACAGCCAGATCTTAGAGGTTAGTGGAGGCATCTCCTGTGGGGGAAACTGTTGTGAGGGCAGGGTGGCAGGTGTGGGTCACACGTGTGAGCTCTGCAGGTGATGTACCCTGACCAGGATGGACACCTAGGCCTTGTGTGTTCAAGCACTGCTCTGAACATGCCTATCCAGTGTAGGGTGCGATATGTGTCCCCAGACTATTGTGTAGTAAGTCCTGGCGACTCTTGTGAACACAGGAAGCTGTGGAGCATTCATGGACATGAGTGTCAGTGTGTACCAGAAAGAGCTTGAAGGGACAGGAGAGACCTCTCCACTCGTAGAGTTCCTGGAAGAAACTGCACTGGCAATGGAACCCATAACCCCTCCTTCACCATGAGGAGCTCCATGTGGACCAATCCTGCCCTGATCCAGCAGGGATGCTGCTGCTCTGTGGACTCTGGAGGGGAACATGAGAGGTGATCATATACTGTGTCTTCAGGACAGTGAAGCTTAGGATGAGGGTGCTTGAACTCAGACTTTGCAGTGGGATCTGTATTCCTGGGGTCAATGTGACTCTCTCCAAACCTCACATTTCCTATTCCAAGTCCTTTCTGTCATGACCTTCAGTGGAGGATATGGGGCATCCAGGACCTACCCCAGAGTTCTCAGCTCCTTAAATAGGTGCCAACTTCATCATCCTCATGTTGTAATTTATCTTACCCTTTCCTCTGTGGCACTTAGGCACCAGCAGAACCAGAATATGCAGCACCCTCCCAGGAAAGCAGTTGGTTTGGAAATGGATTCTACATATCTCTCAGCCCTTCTCATGGTGGGAACTAATGGATTTCTAAGCCCTGGAGAAAAAGATGGGTTGGTGTGTGGGATGTAACCCCTTCGACCACCCCTGATTCCACCAGTCCATGTGAAAAGGAGGCTGAATACTGGTTCTCATAAGCAACTGTGGAAAGACTGGTTTGGGTGTCAGTAGGGAATGTGTATGGAACTGTCTCACGGTGTTTTATGTTCAGCAATGGCACCTGGTTGACATTGGTGGGGCTTCCCTTTCTCTCTTCATTGGGGATTCAGGATGAAGTTTTCAGTAAATGACTTTCTCCTTTCTTTTCTTTCTAAGGCAAGTGTCTGTACCTCTCTGGGTTCTGCAACCCTAACCACTCCAGTCTGCTCAAAGGATCTCTCTCTATCTCTCTCTCAGATATTCTCCATTGGACTCTAGGGATATTCTATTCCCTCTATCAGAGTATCCAGGCCACCAGGGACCAGTAAAACAGGGAGTTGGGGTTGGGGCACCAGAACCATGAATTTGGGAAGGATGCTGGGGGACAGTTCAGCCTACCGGGATTCTTTCATCTGTGAGTTCCAGCTCTGGGGAGGTTTTACACAGTGTGAGGAGAGGCCTTTGACTTGAGAAATGGAGAGTTGAAGGGAAAAACGGAAAAGTGACAGAGATGGAGGAAGAATGTCCTGTGAGAAGGTGACCCCAGGGTTTGGGGTTCCCTCTCCCCCAGGACAGGCAGGTTTCTTTTCACAATGTGGTTTTCAGGACTCTAAGGCACAAAGGTTGGTGTGTCTGCATCCCAACGAAGACGAGGGACCCCAAAGCAGATGCTGACGGGAGGGACTCCTGATAGGCAAAGTAATGGGAAATGGATTCTACATCTTTGGGTAGAAAGACGTCCTAGGACAGTTTGATCCCAGGATTAACTTCTGATTAGGAGACAGGATGACCATCCTAGGTGAGTGTCTTCTTTCTCCTCTTTCCCTGCTCTCTCCAGGGTTTGGGTCAATTTTCTGCTATTTGTTGTTTTATCTCTATCTTGTGTCAGACTGTGGTCAAGCATTCTCCCTGACCTCAAACCTTGGGGCAAGAATCTCTCCCCACCCTGTTAAGATACTTACTTTCCTCACATGGTCACCTCTACCCTTCACCTTTGACCCTAGATTCTGGGAGTGGACAGGGTGAACTATTGAGACTACTCCTCTCTCTGTCTGTCTCTTTATTTGTATGTATGCATGGATGGATGGATTAGAGGATGGATGTCTGACTGACAGGGGATCATTGGGTCTCCAGGATTTGTTCTGTCTGGTTCTCCATATCTGGTCCCCGTATGCCTGGTTCGCATTATGAAGGGAAACTGAGGACCCATCATATGAAGAGAGAGCAAGAGAACTGAAGGAGTGAACACTTGGGAGACTTTATTGGATCCTGATCCTTGAGAGCCACGGCTAGGGAACCAGAGGTCAGAGGCTCTTGGCTAAGTCCCTGGGCTGAGGGACTTTGGATCCAGGACAGAAAAAGGTGGGAGGCAGAAGGGCCTCCCCGGGATTCTCTAGGCTATCAAAGAGAAAGCCCTGAGCTGGCCTTGTACTCAGGAAACCCAGCCAGGAGGGAGGAGGAAGAGGAAGAATCTGAACACAAAGGAGCCAGTAGAGAAGTCATCTAACGATGTGGAATTCCGGAAGGTGGGTTACTGGGTCTCTGCAGAATGTACCCCAAGAAGCAGGATTCCCTGAGTTTACTGATCCCAAGGCATGATCCCAAGATCAAAGGCATAAATGACACTGATCAGTCCATAGATAGAGGGACTCTTAACATGAACTCCAACAATGAAAGACCAGGACAGGCAGATAGACTCACTCAGGTGATCAAAGGCCCTACTGCAGATGCTCTAGAGAAAAAAGAAATGAGTAAAAACACAGTCCTTAAGTTAGACCCAGAGCATGAACAGCAGACATGTTAAGTAAGAAAAGCACCCAGAGTAAATCTAATAGAAGACTCAAAGAGCTCAGGGTATAGACACACTGCTCCAGATAGACCAGGTCAGGATGTCAGGAGGAGGCAGGAGGAGATGACTTATGGCCCACTGTCTGTGCAGGAGGACAAAGTCTAGAGGTTCTCAAAACAGGTCATGGGCAGGCAGACTCCGGGATTCTTAAAACTAGCAGATAGTGGTGTAAGGAACACCTGACTCACTGTCCAAGAGACACATTGAACAATATGAAGGGTCATGAACTGGCATAGAGGGCCAGACCCCACCTCACACACAGATGCTAAAGTTCCCCATGGGGAAACAAAGACTCTGAATTCGTGTTCTTCCCTGATCCCGACACGTTAGCCCAAGGCTGCCCCTCAGTCACTCCTTCCTTCCCCCTAGCCCCTGGGAGAATGGATGAGCACCCTTCACTGTTATCTTGGGCCCTCACAGTGGGCATCGTCCTTTGTTTGAAATGTCCGTCCATCTCCTCCTCCAATGAGAGAGTGGCCATGTCGGACACACACATGCTCCAGGCAGTCAGGGCACAGGAGCACTAGGTCCTCTCAGACCCAACTCCCAGCCCCTGGATGAAACCTGTGACATCCCATTTCCGCATAGTCCCTGTCTGGATACCACTCCAGACCTCTTCCCCACCGAACCCTGGTTTTATGGTCCAATCCAATAAATTGGCTGCTATCCCTCTCAGTCAATCAAGACAACAGTCGAAAACTGGGGGAAATGGGTGTTTAATCTGATACCATGTAATCAGGGAGTGAGTCTCCATATTCACCCAAAAAAACCTCACTCCCCAACAATACAATCGACCCAGAATTTATATTCCATAGGCCCTCATCCATAACCAAGGTTAAATTAACAAAGGTATGACTCAAGATCTCCTAATCCCTTCGCCAACCACCAAGATTGAAATAACAAGGCTTATGCACAGTTTAGGCACGACCCAAGACATAATTATACTGAAAGTTCCCTAAGGGGGGGATAAGAAGTTACAACAATCAAAGAAGCTATCTTGGTACATTTAGAAAGCAACTTCGAATCAACCATGAGAAATAAAAGAAACTCCCATTGCCAGAGCCTTAGCCTGTAACACTGGGAGCTGAGACTGCTGCTGGGGCTGGAAAAATGACCAGCCCCTAGTTACCCCAGCCTTATCCAGGTCCCAGATCACTCGCCACCAATCAGCTCTGGTTTCCCAGGTGCTCATGTGTGCCCAGCCTCTGCTCGTGAACCAGGCCTGGCCCTGCCAGGTCCTGCTGCAACAGCAATGGTGTTGGCCACCTCAGGGATCCAGTCCATCTCTGTCAGAGAACCTGACTGCTGTCTCTCAGCCTCAACATCTCAGTGTAAAGGGCCAGGGTCCCTCCTGGTAGCCACGTTATGGTCACAGATGTGATCCTAATGGGAAGAAGTAGTAACATGACTGGGTTTTAAGATGGGCCATGTGTGACCTGACAAACTCTTGAGGGTTTAGTTTCCCTGGTAGGGAAAAAAATGGGGCAACTGTGTGTGTGACCAAACCCTCTAAGGAGCTGCATGAGGAGCCCCCTGTGACAGACAGGTTTGGCAGGATCCCTGACTGCCCTAGTTAGTAGGCACCCCTGTGGATTCCAATGCACTCAGTACCTCCAGATTAGGGCATCTAGCTCCCCAGGCTGCCCTTCTTGGCACCCCTCACCACACTCTGACCCTCAAGGAGACACTCAGCCAATCCATTTCCCTGTCTCTCCACACTTAGCAGACCCTCCTCCATTGTGACTCTTCAGTTCCTGCTCTTAAATCATCTCCTTCCCAGCACTTTGGAAGGCCGAGGTGAGGGGATTGCCTGAGCCCACAGGTTTGAGAACAGCCTGGGCAACTTGGCGAGACCTCATCTCTACAATGAAAATTTAAAAATTAGCCAGGCATGGTAGCGCATGCCTGCATTTCCAGCTACTTGAAAGGCTGAAGCAGAAGGATCACCTGAGCCCAACATGAGCATGCCACTGCACTCCAGCCTGGGCGATGGAGTGAGATTCCATTTCAAAAAAAAAAAAAATCATTTCCCTCATTCCTTTTCCTGACCTAGAACCCATCTTGGTTGCCTGTTACTTGTGACTGCTGCCTCCCTCTCTCCTGCCCACCCCCAAGGACTTCCCAATTCCATGCTACCCTCCCTTCCTGCCTTAAGCCCAGTGGCCCCACCACCACCCCATCTCACTCTTGCACTTGCCATGGCACCATTATCTTCAAGTAGCTCAGTCCAAGGGTCCTTCACTGTCCTCCCTCTTGACCTCTGGGGGGACTTGAGCAACTTACGTTCTTCTCACCATCATGAAGCTCCTCATTCAACCACCCAACCACCCCCACCAGGGGCCCTTCTCTGATTTCTCTCTTCTATCAGCCCCTGACCCTTGTCACTACTGCCCTTCCAGGGCAACCTGGAGCTGGCACCTTTGGTGACTTTTTTACTGACTGTGAACTCTTAAATTGCTGGAAAGTAAAAGGGCTCATTGCTCTCCCTAGCCCATTCCCTAGCCTTGTCAGGCCTTGAGCTTGACAATGGCCCAGGGCTGTGATCAGGCTCTCCTTGTGGCAGCCCTGCCAAGCACTGTTCTGGGTGGCCAACGGAGATGG